>JAVIWC010000594.1:0-1200000 GCA_031894815.1 Creontiades dilutus
AGAAAGTTCGTAATCGAACAAAATACAAAGTCTGATACCAAATTTCCGAGGTTCTTTGCACAACAAAACTAGAATTAGGGTAGAACAAAAAAATGAAGTGTATAAATCAATAAGGTCATTATGAAAATAGTGAAGAAATAAAAATTTATGACTACTGCCCCATCGATTCACTGAAATATTGGTAAATACTAAACTAAAATCTATATTGAACAAAATAGAATGACATGAATCAGTCGAGAATCCTCGCTTGAGCAGCACTTGAAAATCTTGGCTGTTAACTCTCCATTCCTCCTCCTCAAGCCAAAAGCAAAATTCCCGAGGTTTTTAGCACGACTAGACTAAAATTGGGATCGATCGAATTGATAAATGTGGATAGTGTTTATTTATTGTGTGGCTTAGCTCCTTAATGGTACCTGAAGGCGAATGGAAATTTTGATTTCTGTGGAAGAAGAATTCTTTGTCGCCGTGAAGTGTAAACTTCCGTTTCCCTTAGGTGAATTGTAAAATATTAATATTAACCTTCAGGAGACAACGTGCGGGTAAAAATGACCAGAGAAACGAGAAACCGCTCATGGGTCGTATGGGAGCAGTGGGAGACCCTTAGAGCCTTGAGTAGGTGCTGCCATAGAAAATAGAATACAGTAGAAGGGGCAGAGACGCCCGCCGGCAGTGAAGGGAATGGCACCAGCCCACCACTCTTCCTACGCACCCTTCTCGATCGCCTCACGTCTATTCACTTACGCACTGTTGACCTAAGTTTTCCTTTGTTAAAGGGCAAAAATGAACAATGCAACTCTTATTTTTGGTAATAACCAGTATAATTACACTTAGGGGTATTACATTGTTGTGTGAAATACAAAATACGAAACAAAATTAATGTTATTGTCCTTTGAATAGAATGATTTCGTTATTTTTCGTTCATGCGCGTTCTGTGTGCAAATCATCATTGAAGGTTTTCAAATGGTGGTGCATTCTAATTGTCAAATACATCTGACCAATTACTTTGATAAGTGATGTATAATGTGTTTCTTCTTCTGAAAAATGAGCTGTTATCAAAAAAATTCTTCCCAGTGCACTGTTTTAACAAAAGGACTGTAATTGCCGACGAGTCCGCTGTTAATTCTTTCCCGGTCTGTTTGCACCTAAATATTTTTTCACCAATCGTTCAAATATTAATAACATCTTTATCTAGCGCAACTCATTCTCCACGGTCCTTTATTGCTGAACCTTTTCCATTGGTGTTAATATTTTTTTCAATAGCTTCTAGACACATCATTTTAGTATGATAATTCAGTTTTCTTCATCACTCTACGTTTATATCAGTCTACGCTCAACTATAATGCTAATTATTAAAGTTATATGATTTAAAAATAAATAAATAAAAAAATAAAATAAAAAACTTCATTTTGTACGATGAATCCTGAAATTCAAAAAAACCTTTAAAAAAATAATACTATGGAGGATTATTCATTTTTATAAATAATTTTAATAACCTTTTATAATTTTCTCTTGTCCATCGAAAACAAGAATATTGAAAAATGTTATAATGTAATTTTATTTAATTTATTCTTATATTCTGATATGTATTCGACAATAACTGCCACGTTGTCCATCGAAAACATAGAAATCGAAAAATGTCGAAATCGATTTGAGAAACTTTCAATTTGGAAATGCTATATTCCGTACCTGATATGTATTCGACAATAATGCCACGTTCGATGATGTCTTCCTCGGCCAACCATTTTTTCAAAAAAATTCGCTAATAAATTTAAAATAAGCTCGGGACAGAAAATATATACGAAGGTGTCAATACTGGAAGGAACATTGAACAGAACTCTCTTTATTGGTTAACCCATGTTTGACAGCCGCCATGATGTACTTACCAGATCGTTATAGCTGACTGAATAATTATCAAATACAACCAACATCAGCATACCAGGTTAATTTTCGGTTGACAGTGCTTAGGATAAGCATTGAAAACTGATGGCAAGGGGTCTTTAAAACGCCGATTGGCCGAAGTCAAATTCTTTGAAGTATTGAGAACATAAAAAAAAAAACTTGTATTTGTAGGTTTCAAATTCTCTCATCCTCACGGCTACTATCCATTTTTTTTTCTTTTATTTTCATCTGAATGAAATCTGTCAACAATGATAATTTAAGTGAGGACGTTATCAGAAGTTAACTAGTGTTAGGGGTAACTATAAATTCAGGGCTACACGAGGCACTTCAATAGTAACCGTGGAAGGATAAATAGTAATTAATCACATCAAACTGTAACTGTATTAATTAATAATTACCTCAATTATTGATTACTGATTATTATAATCATCAGATAGATACTTATTTGTGGAGAGCTATGAGAGGAACATCAGTCTTGTCCCATTCCATCGTGGTGCAACCGAATGCGGCGTAGCAAGGATACACACTGTTAATTTCTCGATAATATTAAAGGAAGGAACGAAACAATAATCACTTATAATAGTAAGAAACGAAACTAAACGAAAGAAACGAAATTATGAACACTTTAGCAAAAATACAACCAATTAGATGCAGCTAAGATGATTCCTTTACGGGGTGCGTTTATAAATTACGGACATGTATTTTTTCTCCATTGTTTGAAGGTGAGTGACTTTGTCATTATTGAAAATAATTAGAAAACGGAACCATTTTTTTTCTTCATCTTTTTTGATTTGATCTTTTTCATACTGTTGGAAACAATATTTTCAATTTTCTTTCATCAATAAATCATTTTTATTCACTTGTAAATTTTACCTTGTGGTTTGCTGCTATGTGAAAGAAGTTGAACTTAGTCATGGAGAACAACCCTCGTTTTATAATTGATGAAGAGGTTGGACGGGAAGCAGAGAGGGTCATGAACGGTTCGTGTTATTCTGAACTTGTAGTGATTTCGGTCTCAAGTAATTTGAACATCAGGTAGTATGATAATTATTTTCGGGAGTTACGTTTATCGGGTAGCCCATCAGGTACTTTTAAATTGTACGTGATTTCAAATAGTACTGGATTAAAACTATTTTGTGTGACTGAAATTGAACCGAAATTTTTCGGAGGATGTACTGACTGACTCTCTTGTAGCTTATTGTGATGTTGGGTCAAAAACATCCCACATCATTTCATACGTCCTGAAGGTTCACGTTGTCTCTGGAAGGTTGATGATTATAGGAACTTTATTGGTTAAGAAAATATACATTTTTATTACCAGATCGGTGTGTCAGACCGCAAAATCACTTAGAAGCACTGAGGACCAGCAGTAGGGTTTGTCTTTGGTGCCCCGACAAACTAACTGGTCGCAATCTTTCCAAGGGATGAGCGTGAGACCATTTTTCCGTAGAACCGCAGATGGCTGTTTATAGAACTTGGGAAATGTGACCATACGTGTCCCCCAACCCGCCACTTCGCATTCCTATTCGAGAAATAATAACAGATACGTTGAACGTTCCTTGTTGGCTTATCATTTTTCGTGTTGACTTTCATAAATGAATAATTTTGAATAATGCGTTTCAAGTTACTTAAATTCTAAGAATTTAACTGAAAAAAGAGAACGAATCCGTCCATCTCCCGTAGACAATAAAGAAGTTATTGCGTTTTCAAAACCTGATTCCACACGGTTCTTCAACTTCTACCAAATTAGATCCAAAAATAGAACCAATTAGATCAAGATGATTCCTTTACGGGGTGTTTATAAATTACGGACATGTATTTTTTCTCCATTGTTTGAAGGGCAAAACGGAACCCTTCATCCTTCATTTTTTTACAAAATAATCCAATATGACATTTGCCCGCATCGCACTTGTTTATTCAGACGAAAACCGCCATTTTTCATTGCAAACTTGAATTCTACGCTAAATTTCATGAAATGTTGACTTTTCACGAGATTTTTTCTAGCCTTTCCCTCGAAAAAATAAATGGTGGAGAACGATTTTGGTGAGTGCTGCGAGCTCTACAGCTAGTAATGGCAACAAAAAATCAATTTTTTTGAAAAATCGATTTTTACTGTTTAAAAAATCGGCATTTAAAATCGATTTTTTTTGCCAAAATGCGTTTTTGTTATATTGAAAATAATACCATCTAAAATAACGAATACTCCGGTGGTCCGTATTCAGTAAAAACTGATTCTACACAGTCACCATTTTACCACAGATCGAAATAGACGGGAACAACTCGATCTCGTTCGAATCGGCTCTCTACCTCCTTCCCTTCCTTCAGAGAATCGAGAAGAGAGATCAAAAGTCACTTAACGTATTCCTTTGTTGACTGAAAATTAAAGTATAAACTTAGAAGGGGTAATGTCGGCGGCGGAATCGGTAGAAGCTGTTGCAAAATATATTGTTTGATAGCATTACTAATTTGACTTTTTAAACGTTTTTAGTTTTTTGAAAATCGGATAATTGGTGAACATTTGGACAAAAAAAGGGAGGCCTTATCAAAAGACTTAACGTAGTTGACACAGTTTAGAAGGTGTAATGTCGGCGGCGGAATCGGTAGAAGCTGTTGCATTGCTAAAACTTTTTAGTTAAAAAACATTTTTACACAGGTAACCAGTTAATAAAACTCAATCCTCTACCTGCTGCTATACATGTTACAGTAAAAGTCGCCCACCCCTCACTGGATAACCCCACCACCGTACCAGTTGTCCGATCACCGAAAACTATGAACCTTTGAAGCTTTTTTTTTCACCCTCCAAACAACGCAGTAAAACTACTTATCCAAAATTTAAACGCTGTATATTTGTGTTCGCCAACTGTAATGGTGCACAGATATTCTAAAACGATCGCCGAACATCACAGAGAAGTGGAAAGTGGTGGAATTTTTTGTAGAGCTCAGTGAAAACGTAAATATGAGATCTTATCCCCTCCGAAATTCAATTAGCCATGCCTTTTTCCGTTTCACTTCTGGCATGTAAATAATCACCTCCTTCTAGGAAAATTGTCACTGACTGACGTGAGAGACGACCCATTTCTTTGATTTTATTTTCTCTCAAGTCCGATTCTGTCTTAAGAAACAAAACACATATTCTAGATTTAGCACTGATCTAGGCCATGGTCCAATAAATGTTGCTCATCGCTTGGGATACCTCCCACCGGTTCCGTTGAAAAGGGAACAATCCCCGTTAATGACTATTGAAATGGGAACTCAAGGCTAACATTCGAGAGCTGAAAAAAGCACATATAGCGCCTTTAACAATCGCTGAAATGCGCACACCAATGTGAGTCAGGGGAATCAGGAATGGCAACAATATTTTCTTTTCTACATTAAGTACTTATACTTCTTCTTTTTTACGTAGGTGTAAGTAGAAAATAGAGTGTTACAAGAATTTTTGGTCAACTTTCATTATTTAGCGAGTGAGCGAGATGCAAAACTGTGCAAATCCAAAACTAACAAAACAGCGAATGTCAACAGTCAGATTGAGTAACTCTGGCTCTTGCCACTAACACTTCGATTCGCTCATAGTTCTCTGCGCTATCCACCAATGCCATGCAACACAAAAATCGTCCTTCTTACCTGATATTTCATACACATTCCATTACAGATTAATGTGAGTGTGCGCAAATGAATTGCAGATTGACCCACCACTTCACAAGCTGAGTACCTACCCTAATTTGTAATTAGGCGGCAAGGTGGAAAACAATTTATTATTATGTTGGCTGCCTGTTAGTAGGAGTCTGGGGCTATCCCCTCTCGACCTATCGAGACATGTAATGGTGTTCCAATAAAACACGTGAAAATTTAATAAAAGTATTTTCTATCAAGTGCAATCGCCGAGTTCTTCTTCCAAAAAGGCCCTAAACACTACACTGGCGACGAGGTGTTCTACCAGTTTTCAAGTGCTGATCGCGAAAAATTGTCTTTTCCGCACTAAAGTCGCGAAAACTGGCCGGCAATAATCCTACCTGGTTCGACGCCCTACCGTTCCACGATTACCAAGGGATGACTTCGTACGTCGGAACGTTACATCCGTTTTCGTCTACGAAACATTCGTGGACTACCGCCAAACCACGTATGGAAAACTTCTTCCGAGCGAATAAAATTACCGATACCGACCAACAACAGGCACTCTTCTTGAATAGTTTGGAAGAGGACGCGTATCGGCTGATTTCCAACCTCTGCGTACCGGCCGAGCCCGAGGAAAAGAACTACACATTCCTCATTCAGCAGTTCGATGCACATTTCATCCCAACCGAATCAATTTTTGCGGCTCGCTATCGTTTCTACAATGCCATTCGTGAGCGCGGCGAGACCCTACAAGATTGGTTGGCTCGACTACGAAATCTCGGAGGTTTGTGCAAGTTCAAGAACCTGGATGCACAACTGTTAGATCGGTTCGTGCTTGGTCTTCCAAAGGGCCCGGTGAAGGATAGACTTTTCGAAGAGGATCCTACGGCCTTCACTCTCGACAAGGCATTGACGTTAGCCTCGGCAAAGGAGTCTTCGGCCCACAATTACGATCTCCCATTACAAGAGACGGTCAAACAAGAACCCGTCTACAGAACGTCGATGAACTACAACTTCAAGAAGTCACCACACCAAGGAAAGAAGACGGAAAGACAAGGATCGCCCAGGACCGAACTGACGTCCCCTTGCAAGATCTGTGGAAATCGACATTATCAGCCCTGCAGGTACAAGAACGTTAAATGTGATCTTTGCCAAGGGAATCATCTCAAAAAGGTATGTTCTAAACAATCTCAATCGTCGTCCGGCCAACATCAAAAATATGGTAAAACGAAAGGCATCCGCTCAAATTATTTGTCAGAAAATATACCGGAATCTCTGTTTCATATCACAGTAGATAATCATGTTCCGTCTTATCAAACGACCCTTCACTTACAAGGTGTTGCGGTTAAATTTGAAATTGACACTGGATGTAATAGTTCAATCCTGCCATTCAGTCTTTACACAGAGCATTTCTCAAATTGTGAAATAAGGACTTCGGATAAGGTTTTCTTATCGTATTTTAACAGTAAAGCTAAGCCTGTAGGAGTCGTCGACCTTAATGTTGAATATCAAGATAAGTGTTTTGGTAGATTACCATTATTTGTCGTGGATACAAATGGTCCACCATTATTAGGTAGAAATTTATTTGAGAAATTGGGTTTTACAGTACTCAAGCCTGAACCAGGTATACCAGATCAGTGTTACAATACTAGAGGTAACGAGCTTATTGCGAAATTGAAAGAAAAATTTCCGAAGGTTTTTACGTCGAAACTAGGAAAATATACTAAAGGTGAATGTACCCTAGAATTGAAGGAGGGGGCAAAGCCTAAATTTTTCAGGGCTCGCCCACTTCCGTTTGCATTGAAACCCCTTGTGGAGCGCGAAATAGACCGTTTGCTCAAGGAGGATATAATTGAACCAGTTGACTATTCACCATGGGGAACTCCCATCGTTCCTGTCATGAAATCGGGGGGTGGGATCCGCCTCTGTGGCGATTATCGTCTTACTATAAATCCAGAATTATTATTAGACCAGTATCCTCTTCCCACAACAGAAGAATTATTTCATAAATTGCAAGGCTGTAAAGTCTTCGCCAAATTTGATTTGTCCCAAGCATACCAGCAATACCCATTAGCAGAAGAATGTAGGAATCTGACAACCATTTCGACTCACAAAGGGTTATTCCGATACAAGCGGCTCCCTTATGGCCCAGCGCCGGGGCCGACGAAATTTCAAAAAGAAATGGAGAAAGTGGTAGCGGGGATAGAAGGGGTAGTGGTACTTTTAGATGACTTTGGAATAGGAGCGCCCGACTGGGAAACCTTGATAGCTAAAATTACTGAAGTTCTGACTCGATTAGAAGGGGCAGGATTAACACTCGCTGAGGACAAATGTCAAATTAGTGAATCCATAGTTTACCTTGGGTCTCGAATAGATGAAAAAGGGTTGCATACTACTGATGATAAGGTTAGGGCAGTCGTCGAAGCACCCCCCCCTAAAAATGTGAAAGTTCTTCATTCTTTTCTTGGATTTGTCACTTATGTTGCTAAATTCCTTCCAAATGTTGCTGACGTTTTACACCCCCTCTATAATCTCCTAAAAAAAAATACGCCTTGGGATTGGAATGATGATTGTGAGAGGGCTTTTAAAAAAATCAAGGAGTTGGTATGTAATTATCGCTCCCTTGCTCATTACAATCAACAGCTTCCTCTGCGTTTGACGGTAGATGCGTCCAATCATGGAGTTGCTGGAATTTTGTCACAGGTTCAAGAGGGTATTGAGGTTCCGGTGGCGTTCACAAGTCGAACCTTGGCGCCTGCCGAGCAATCATACTCATCTATACACCGTGAAGCTCTAGCAATCATCCATTCAGTAAAAAAATTCCACATCTACCTTTTCGGGCGCAGATGGACGCTGGTTACTGATCACAAACCCTTACTTGCAATTTTCGGACCGAAACAAGGAATTCCAGCCTGTGCTGCAAACCGGCTACAGCGCTGGGCTCATTTTTTAACCCAATATACTTACAATATGGAATATGTAAAATCAGGAAAAAATTTTGCTGACTGGCTTTCAAGGGCTCCTTTATCTGATACTGTTCCCGACCAAGAAACTTGCGATTTAACCCTTAATTATATATTCGAAAATGACACTGTTCCCTTAGTCTATAAGGATATCGTAAAATTTTCAAAAGAGGACCCAATTGTACAGAAAGCTATATCGTACACCTTGATGGGGTGGCCAGATTCAATCCCACAAGACTTGAAAAAATTCGAGCTTCATAAAAATGAGTTCCACGTCGAAAAAGACATCTTACTATGGGGTTATCGGGTAGTTATCCCCACAAAACTACGAAATAAAATCCTGGAGGAGCTGCATGAGACGCACATGGGCGTAGTAAAGGTAAAGTCACTCGCACGGTCCTATGTATGGTGGCCAGGGATTGATCAAGATATTGAAGCGGTAACTAAACAATGCAAAAAATGTGCTGCATTTAAAGACAACCCTCCCAAAAATTCCCTAATTCCTTGGGAATGGCCAACGCAGCCATGGTATCGTCTTCATATTGATTTCCTAGGCCCCATTCAAGGCCATTATATTTTAGTCGTAGTTGACAGCCATTCCAAATGGTTGGAGGCTTTCCCTACAAAAACCATGACTGCGTCAGTTACTATACAGCTTCTCAGGCAGACCTTTGCTCGATTTGGGCTACCAGCTGTTCTTGTAGCTGATAATTTCTCCAGTTTCACATCCGAGGAATTTCAGACCTTTCTGGTTGCAAATGGGGTAAAATTTGCTTCTGGAGCGCCATTTAATCCGCGAACAAATGGTGCAGCGGAAAACGCTGTCCGCACGATCAAGCGTGCTATCTTAAGCGCTCTGGGCAAAATTGACCACCACCATGGCCTAGATCAGGTTCTGCAAAGATTCCTTATGGATTATCGCAATACCAAACACTCGACAACTGGTATTGCCCCAGCTGAAGCTCTCCTAGGACGCCTAATTAGGACCCGTTTTGATTTATTACGTCCGCCGCTGGTTTTTGAAAAAGTCCAACAGCAACAAAGTAAGCAGATTGAGAACCATAAGGGTGACCCAGACCCCACATGGGCTGAAAATGATTTAGTTTGGGCCAAGAATTATCGTCACAAAGAACAACCATGGTTAGCTGGAGTACTTACAAAAATATTAGGACCCCGTAGGGTTCAGGTTTTCATACCATCGTTGGACTTGACTTGGGTGCGTCACTTCCATCAAATTCGGAAAAGGGATACTTGTACTGAGTTACCTCCCAGTCAATTAGTAGGTACTAAAATTTTCAGTCTGCCCACTTGCACCATGTCTAGTCCAAAAAAGACACCCACTGGACCTTCTACTAAACCAGTCGTCTCGGTGGGAACCCAAATGACCCCTTCTCCATCGCACAACAATGAGTTTCCCATAGATTCTGGGGCTGATTTCGTGACCAGACGTACGGGGAGAGTAAGGGCACCCCCTAAACGTCTAACGTATGAGCCGTTTTAAAAAAAAAAAAATAAAATAAAAACATACAAAAGAAAAGATCTGTACTTTTAAATTTAAGAGAAAAATGTCTACTTTAAGGAAAAGAAAGAAAATGTCATATTTTTAACTCGAAGACTG
Organism: Creontiades dilutus; assembly: GCA_031894815.1. Classification (NCBI taxonomy): domain Eukaryota; kingdom Metazoa; phylum Arthropoda; class Insecta; order Hemiptera; family Miridae; genus Creontiades; species Creontiades dilutus. The sequence goes on from JAVIWC010000594.1 coordinate 10,093, forward strand.
AGTTTTGATCTCAAGAAGATTCCTATTGTTTTATTGTTTTGAAATTTCGATCATTTTGCTACGATGTACTTATAGCCATATTTAGAATGTCTAGCTAGAAGTCTTGAATATAAGTTCCTATTTGCCATTGCGCAGTCAGACTTTGAAAGTCGTCCAAGTCGAGGACTCCAACTCCGACTTCAGAGAAGCTTTGGAATTCAGCCAGATAGTCGATGGAGTCAGAGCAAGAGCACGTCGTCAGCGTGTAGTTCGGACTGAGTAGAATTCCAGAGCATAGCGGTTCACCCGCGTTGCGGATGACCGCGATGAAATTCCATTCTGTTAAGTTCCTCACGACTTCTCTTTCCCTGATGCAAATGATTTTCAAATCAAATCGAAATTGTTCATTTGCACAAACTCATCGAGCATTACAATGTGGTTTAATTTCGAGATGTCCCATTTTAACTGACAAATAACGAATACGTAAGGCATAAATCAGTGTTGAAGGTACCTGAACCATTTTTAACTTCAAAATATCATTTTTCACGGGGTAGGACAAAGGTGGCAGGGGAAGTAAACAAAGTACAGTAGGAGGATTCTCCAGAACATGGTCCCTCTCCTTCTCTGGCCCTAATCCACCTCCTTCTCCATTTCTAGCTAGGCACCTCACAAAGACAGTTCACATCGAGTACTTGCCCTAGTAACTGCCTACCTAACATTTGAAGGGTTCAGGACAAGCCATCAGCGTCCTGTAGCACAATCGCGGTCTCCCGTGACTGTGCACATAATACTCTAGTGACCTACCTCAGTTCAGAACAGCGAACTAAAAACCTGCCACTATCAAGTTTTACCAGAATTTCCTTGGTGGACAAACCTGAGATTGAGGTTGAATTAACCCCCTGGAAAAATCTGCTGAGGGCTTCCCAAGGACATCTTCCGCCTCCGTCATCGTCTCCTCCATCTCCGCAATCATTCAATTTTAATTCTGTTTCTATCAAAGGAATAATTTAGTTTTTGCATTAAAATAGTGATTTCAGACATTTGGATAGAAGGAGAGCTCTCCTGGATTGCTGCCGCGATTCTTTTGATATTCCACTAGTTTAATGGCCCTGCTACGCAGGTTAAAAAGAAATAGGTGAATAACACAATTTTTTTTTTTTTTTTTTTTCGTGATTTATTATTGCGACTGAAAAATCAAATACATTTCATCTAGCAATTTTACATATCAATAAAGGTACACTCCAAGAGGGTAGGTTTACAGCAAAATCTAGCCCTTTATTATATAGCTCAATTAATTAGCACTGAGTTCGATTCCACTTCTATTCACGCAGCACAACTAAATCCAGTGGTTTGTTTCGCTTGAGACGTCGGATTTCACCTTCGTTGTCCAAAACGTAGAGCATCCCTGGGTTCACATGTTTGTGGAGGCGATGTTCATGCTTCCTTGCGTATTTTGCAATAATTTCATAGACTTTCTCCATCCTCAAATCTCGATGAATATCATCGTTTCGCATGTACTAAGGGGCTCCAACGATACTTCTCAGTATTTTATTCTGAAAGGTTTGGATTTTCTTAATATTTGATTTCTTGGCACAGCCCCAGATCTGTATCCCGTAGGTCCAAATAGGGCGAAGGATCTGCTTATATATAAGCAGTTTGTTGTGAAGTGAGAGATGGGAATTCCTTCCCATTAGCCAATACATCCTTCTGTACTTGATTTTAAGTTCTTCTTTCTTCTTTTCTATGTGTTTATTCCAGTTTAATTTATAGTCAAGTGTCAAACCCAAGTATTTAACTGCTTCAGTATGCGGTATTTTATTCGAATTGATCTCAACATCCAAGATTGGGACTTTTCGGTTAGTGAAGTTGATGTGGGCTGATTTTGATTCGTTCAGCTTCATTCTCCACATCTTGGTCCATTTACAAACCTCAGTAGTAGACGTCTGTAGTTTGCGTGTTGCAGCTTCTATATCATCTCCAACAGAGAGGATAGCCGTATCATCTGCAAAGGTGGCAACAGTTGTGCCTCCTTGTTGGGGTAAGTCCCGTATGTACAGGAGGTAAACAACACAATGAGGGATGTATAATAACAATATTAAAAGTCAAAAAATCGTATATCCCAAACTAGTTTAATGGCCCTGCTACGCAGGTTAAAAAGAAATAGGTGAATAACACAATTTTTTTTCGTGATTTATTAATCAATAAAGGTACACTCCAAGAGGTAGGTTTACAGCAAAATCTAGCGCTTTATTATATAGCTCAATTAATTAGCACTGAGTTCGATTGCACTTCTATTCACGCAGCACAACTAAATCCAGTGGTTTGTTTCGCTTGAGACGTCGGATTTCACCTTCGTTGTCCAAAACGTAGAGCATCTCCGGGTTCACGTGTTTGTGGAGGCGATGTTCATGCTTCCTTGCGTATTTTGCAATAATTTTATAGACTGTCTCCATCCTCAAATCTCGATGAATATCATCGTTTTGCATGTACCAAGGGGCTCCAACTGTACTTCTCAGTATTTTATTCTGAAAGGTTTGGATTTTCTTAATATTTGATTTCTTGGCACAGCCCCAGATCTGTATCCCATAGGTCCAAATAGGGCGAAGGATCTGCTTATATATAAGCAGTTTGTTGTGGAGAGAGAGATGGGAATTCCTTCCCTGTTAGTCCAATACTGGCTCCTTTTGTACTTGATTTTAAGTTCTTCTTTCTTCTTTTCATGTGTTTATTCCAGTTTAATTTATAGTCAAGTGTCAAACCCAAGTATTTAACTGCTTCAGTATGCGGTATTTTATTCGAATTGATCTCAACATCCAAGATTGGGACTTTTCGGTTAGTGAAGTTGATGTGGGCTGATTTTGATTCGTTCAGCTTCATTCTCCACATCTTGGTCCATTTACAAACCTCAGTAGTAGACGTCTGTAGTTTGCGTGTTGCAGCTTCTATATCATCTCCAACAGAGAGGATAGCCGTATCATCTGCAAAGGTGGCAACAGTTGTGCCTTCTTGTTGGGGTAAGTCCCGTATATGTACAGGAGGTAGAGTACTAAACAACACAATGAGGTTGAAAATGATAATAACAATATTAAAAGTCAAAAAATCGTATATCCTAAATCCCCGAGGACAAAAAGGACCACGTCGCTTGCCCTGGGAGACGCTTCCCCCCGCTGTAAAAATATGTAATGTTTTTAAGGTCTTCCTGTTGCTACATAATTGATCCTTCAGGTCGGGGGAGGGGGAGCAGTCGGTTGCCCTAGACGGGGTATCCTCATCACAAAGTGAAGAACTTGTATAAATACGTCACCAGAGTGGCGCCCAGCGTTGAGAACCACCTAAACGCCCCCCTGAAACGTCGATATACTCAGATAAGACGGTTTTTATATAGTGTGATCCCCGAGGAGAGGACCACGTCGTTGCCCTGGGAGAAGCCCTCCTTCCTTCACTGGCGGGGTCGGGGAGCTAAGGTCGGTTGCCCTGGGAGACGGGGGCGATTGAAACCTCCCGCCCAGCGTTACCACCCCCTGAAACGTCGATATACTTATATGATAAGCTGGTTTTTATATAGTGTGACTAGTTTAATGGCCCTTCTACGCAGGTTAAAAAGAAATAGGTGAATAACACAATTTTTTTTTTTTTCGTGATTTATTATTGCGACTGAAAAATCAAATACATTTCTTCTAGCAATTTTGCATATCAATAGGTAAGCTCAATTAATTAGCTCAACTGAGTTCGATTGCACTTCTATTCACGCAGCACAACTAAATCCAGTGGTTTGTTTCGCTTGAGACGTCGGATTTCACCAAAACGTAGAGCATCTCCGGGTTCACGTGTTTGTGGAGGCGATGTTCATGCTTCCTTGCGTATTTTGCAATAATTTCCTGTCTCCATCCTCAAATCTCAATGAATATCATCGTTTCGCATGTCAAGGGGCTCCAACTATACTTCTCAGTATTTTATTCTGAAAGGTTTGGATTTTCTTAATATTTGATTTCTTGGCACAGCCCCAGATCTGTATCCCATAGCAGTCCATAATAGGGCGAAGGATCTGCTTACATATAAGCAGTTTGTTGTGAAGAGAGAGATGGGAATTCCTTCCCATTAGCCAATACATCCTTCTGCACTTGATTTTAAGTTCTTTTTTCTTCTTTTCTATGTGTTTATTCCAGTTTAATTTGGAGTCAAGTGTCAAACCCAAGTATTTAACTGCTTCAGTATGCGGTATTTTATTCGAATTGATCTCAACATCCAAGATTGGGACTTTTCGGTTAGTGAAGTTGATGTGGGCTGATTTTGATTCGATAGTTCATACGAAGGTTGCTGAACACATGTTCAGCCCAGGAGCAACGAGTAGCCGTACAGCATTTGTGTACAAAACTAGCGGTCTATTCTCCTCCGTTCCAAGGTTCACGTGCATCCTGTTAATGTATATTTCACCTAACTTGCACTTTTTTTAACATGTTAATTGCGCATTGGGACCGCTGTGCTTGTAGAATGCACTCCACCATTCTTATGCCGCTGAACCGAATCAGGCGGATTCTTGCGATGGAATGTGACCCGCCCACACCTATCCACAGCTTAACTTTGTAGCACATTCAACTTCATTTTCAGCTCCTTCATTCTGAAATACAGTTGTCGATTGAAATGACACGTGTATGTAACTTGCCCGTGTATATTAAGTATACGTGTTCTATATCCAAGAATCGTTTCAGAATGTATTCGTTATTATATTCATTCATTTTTAGAACAACTAATTTTATTACCACCCAGAATAGAACCCAGTTATTAAAAAGGCAACACCTGCCAGATTTGGACGACATCGAGCGATGAGTAATTCTCTCCCTCTCTCTGAACATTTTTATAAATTTAATTTAATTCTAATACTATCTTTTTCCCTTTACCCTTTGTTTGACTCCTCCTTGATTTCCTTGCTTCCCATGTACTCGGTGACACGACCACGGACAAGCAAGATCGTCTGTCACACCAAGAGGGAATCTACCACCCCTCTTTCTATTTTTCAGGACTATGCGGCAGGGGGGATGAATTCCAACAACTCAGTTGCTGAAGACGCATTAAGGTGAAACGTTCACGTGAGTTTTGTTTGTTGACATTTTGTTATCTGTTGTTTCGAGTATATAATTATACAAAAAATAATAATTATCATCATTTCAGGTCAAAATCATAGATTTGGAGGGTATTGTAACTTTTCTGTGAATCTTTACTGACGGACTGAAAATCGAAATAAACTTGAATAGTTGGTAGTGGTTTAAGATAAATACTCACTCATAGAAAAATTCGGGTGTTAGGGCTGTTGTCGACGCAAACAAAACTAAAAAAATGACGACCACGTTGATGAGTTCCCTTCGATTTTCCTCTTGTAGCGGCCATGTCACCATCTTTCCATCCGACAACCGATAAATTACAACACCTTTTAGTATTTATACAAAGGAAAGCTTTTACGCTCATATATTCTTGAAAAGTTGAAGTACCTTGTATAGTGATGGATGTGAGTAGATCCCAGAAATCGTTGCTTGGAACTCCAACCCCGAGCATAAGCCTGAAGCTTTTTGGCTTCAGGGGTATCTATTGGGTGTCTCAGTGTTATTGCCTTAGTTCTATAAGGGGAGGACTAGTCTACTCCATCATCTCTTGGTTATAGTATGTAGACGAATCACCCGTACACAGCAAATGGACTACAGACTCAGTTTTGAGGATCGTCATACGTTCCTCATTTTGTGGAAGATAAACAAGGTTTGTAAAGTTTCTGACTAGCTTATCATTTTCAGCTCACTTTGTTGAATTTGTCAGCAGCATATTATGTATGTGTTCAAATAAACGCACATGTTACACTACGTCCTGTTTCTTTTCAATTCCGCTTGTTGAGAAATGAGGAAGGCATTGGAAATTACGAACGTTGCTATCAAGGAACATGATATCTACGAGTATTAAATGGTAAAATAAACTAGACAGAGAACTTGTTATGATATAACTCACTGCCATGTGGTAGAGGTGTACCTATAACCTTTTCCTCAAGTCCATTAAAATATTGTTATAAGTGCCTCCAACCGCTCGATCACCTTCGTTTCATCTTCTCAAATATTTGAATTGCAACCTCATCCGCACCAGTCATACGCACCGTCGTATTTTGTGTTTACAAGATCAAATTCAATTAGTTGGTTCTTACCGGAGGTTGCCATGAGCTCGTTAGTTTCCCAATGAACATTAGAGACTACTCGGTGTCTGTCAAATTGAACTAGAACATTTATACCAGATTGTCCAATCCATATCAAGAGTTGCGCAAGAGGATATTCTTAGTTTCGACTGTTGATGGCCAAGCGTTTATTTCGTTTCATTAAGATATTTTGGTTTGTTCCTTCAGTTAATAGGACTCTCGAGTGTTTTTCTGTGCCTCTTCTTTGAGGTTGAACTATGTCTGGCGTATCATGAAGTCTCTTTCCATCGTATTCAAGCATCCTAAAACCGCCTTTAGGGCAAGTTCAGTCAATTCATTTCATTTTCTCTTGAAACACCAAGCAACCAATGCATTGCAATCTCCTTGGTTGTTAGCATCCTGCGTGGTATTTAAACTGCTGCTTTTTTTCTATAACGTGAGTACTCAACATTGTTGTAGGGTGTTGATTGTGTTGAGATTGTGTTGAGTCAACAATCAGTGTAGGGCATATTTATATTCATGAATACAAATACGAACATATTCACAGCAGGCATTATGTGTGAATATAAATACAAATACATTCGTATTTACACGTATGAATACGAATACATGTTTTTCATGCAGAAGTGCATTTTGGACATCATGTTCATGGAAAATTTTTGTTCAGCGTCCAATTTCCTGTTAGATGGGAATTTTTTTAGTCAGAACGTATCTATTCACAGAGGTGAATACGAATCCGTTTGTATTTACACTCGATTCTGCGAATACGAACTTATTTATATTCATACGTGTAAATACGAATACATTCGTATTCATACGTGTAATTACGAATACATTCGTTTCACTCGTGTAAATACGAATGTATTCGTATTTTTATTCACACATAATGTATTCTGTGAATATATTCGTATTTGAATTCATGAATATAAATATGCCCTACACTGGTAACAATCTACCAGGATCTTCCACCCCAATAGTCAACTTCTCATCACCACGCTGCTCAACTCAGATTCAAATAAGTGTGCGTAAATCCTTGGGTTTTGTTGGTTTCTTGTTCAGGAAGCACCGCGTCGCATTCGACATAGTGTCAAGATCTTCATTTTTTTCCTCAAGCGTCGTTGCTACCTCCATTCTCGTCAATAAGGTCAGATAGTTCATTTTTTGAGACTTTCTCTAAATAGCACCTAAGCCATCAAAGATAGATACTTATTTATTTATTTTTTTCAATGTTTTTTATAATATTTCTCCATGTCATATCTTAGGTGGGAAGAAGTTCCTTATTTCCGAAGTTAATATTTTCTCTAAATTCAACTAATAATAGCCATTCATTTTCAAATTATTGAACTTTATACTTACAGATGATTGATATCTGTAGTTATTTAATTTGGTACTAATTAGTTAATTTATGTAAATATAATTACTTATATTATAATTAGGCAATTAAATTTTAATTAGATATAATCATTATCTAATTATAATTTAATGGTGTATAGTTGAAATCTATCCTCATCCACACATTCCCTGAATATATCAGCAAAATATGATGAAAACCGTGAGAATTAGTCAGATGATTTTCGGTCACTTAACATAGAACAAACGAAAGGGCTAAAACGTGACACAAACGTGAATAACCTCAAGAATGAAATAATTTCATTATTTTGAATGCGATGAACTGTAAGATTCGCGATACCTCCATACCTCTCGGTATACGAAGTATATAACCAGTAGGGAACATTGGAAATTATCAGCAGGGCCGGCCCAACAAAGATCCATCGTATACGATTACAGATTACTAGAAAGTATATCGATATGCTAAGAAGATTTCAGTGAACTCATTTGTTGGTGTTGCAGAACAACCATAGGTGGACAGATGGCTCCTTGGATCCAGGATTGGTAGGTGGGATTCAACTAATCTCATCAAAATTTCATAACCACCATTGGATCGTGTTGCAATGTAGTTCGATATTTTTTTAAATAAAACTTTCTTGAGCTTTCTATTTACAATGTAGTTTTGAGTTTGGATAGGAATTTTGACTGTGAGGATCCCTAATGGAACAAGAATCTTGAGAACACAATAATAACACAGATAATAACACAGGGGTTGAAAAACTAAAACAGAACATTTTATTAGCAAGTAATATACCAAGAAATCAACCCGTTAAGGTAACCAAGTGTTGCTTCAAGACCGAAATGATTAGCCCTCGGCTATTGCAGCTTAGGACAGAAATACCACACCAAATCTCCTTCTTGGAACCATGAAGTTTGTCGGAGCGGTCTCCCCTTTTCGGTTTATAGCTTCTCAGCAGCCTCAAGTAACCTCTTCCTAGTTATGTAAAGCACATCTTGCAGCAACAGTTGAGCGAATACTGATTGTGGATTTCTTTTCGGTACCACTCCACCAAGAAGGTGCACTGGGAGACCTAGCTTTCGACCCATAACTACCTGCCCATACTACCAGTTGAAGCATGTTCTGTTGCGCGATATGACAGCAGTAGAGATGGTAGGTTTTGAGCCCAACTATTCTGGTGCATATATCAGGTGCAGCTAACGGCTCTGGCCACTCTGTGAAGTGATCTATACAACCAGTACATACCTGTTACCATCTTCAGTCAATGGTAGAGGCCATCCACTTCAATCCCCCCTGCTGAGTGCGACTCCAATGGCGCCTTCTTCTTTTGTACATTCAAACCTGTACATTTTATCAGCAACTAATATACAACGCAGTCAACATATAGGAAACGAAGTACTGCTCCAAGACATCACAATAATATGGTCAACATCCAAGCATATATTAACTTGAACAGGGATTTTTGCACCGTTATTCAACAACTGACGTATCAGTGCCGTGATTTATGACAACGAAATTCTGAGAATGCCGTATTATCCATGCTGACTACAGAAAAGTTACCCAAGCAACAACAGGTAGCGGATTCTGGAGCTACTCAAAGATTACTTTTCCTATACGTATCGTTGAGTCATGTCGACCCCCCAGTCATGATTGATTGATCACAAAAACGCTTCCCACCACTCAGTCGACCGATGGAGAAAGAGAGGGAGAGACGATTGAATAAAAGCTGGAAATCTCCTCACTCAAACCCGACGGAGCGGTATGATAATCAAAATTTTGAAAGATGATGATGTTAGCTCTTCGAGTGGCTCTGCTTATCTTCGGAGTTAATCAATTCCACCTTCACCCAATCTCCAGCTCGCTCCTCTCCCCCAGTCGCTCCCACCTTCACCCAATCTCCAGCTCGCTCCTCTCTTCCAGTCGCTCCCACCTCTTGATAAGAACACCCAGCTGTGGGAAGAGGTTTATGATGGATGGCTCGCGTGAGTACGTCCAATAGTCCCTGTTAGGAATTTCTCTCTCACTTCCCATTTACTGGCACAAATCTAAAAACCCCTTCTGCACTCAATTACGTTTGTATTTATCGCTGGCATTCTCTCATCAAGCTCGGGTGTTCTTGATGCCCTTATTTGGCACTTTATCAAGCTTTCTGTTTCCTATCTGATCTACAAATTGAGGCGTGGGAAAGACACTAGATGTTTCCAGGCAATAACATTTATTACTAGAGAGATGCTAGATACTTAATACAAATTTATTGAATAATTGAAATTTGAAACCAAATAGATGGATAGATGAACATTAATCATTGGATTTTATTTCCCCTATAAGATCACGGGTATACGTGTTTTGAACCATACTTATTTCTCCTCCTCAGAGGCTCTTATCCTTGTAATTGGCTGTCTCACGCTCCTGCTATTGTACAATACGATAAACACCTTCACAAATTTTAGTTTATTGTTTTCAATATTATATCTTTGTAATCGAAATTGAAAACAAAATTGATCCTCCTCAAAATCCCATTGATTCGACGGCAGTGAACTTCACGGACCACTATCTATCGGCGGAATCGAATAATGCCTGACAATTTCATCAAAAGTAATCCGCTACTCTCAATGTTGCATCACTGTCAAACAATTGTAGTTATATAGGTACCCAACACGAATTATGTTGATCAACACAAATTTGAAACAGTTTTTAAAGACTTTGATGCTTTATGACGTTCCAGGCTATATCAACGAAGCCTGGAACCTGTCAAGAGGTAACCAACTTTTCTTAACCGAACCAACGACCCGCTGACGTTATTTCGTAACCACGATCTGCTTTCAGCCGTTGACAATCAGGGGCCTGTCGGTACCTCAGCTGAACTCATCATGCCAACCTGATGATCGGTCAAGCTCCACCTAAACTCAAATAGGTTGGGAAATATTACATGCGGCGAAGGAAGTTCAAGTTTGTAGTACCTACTACAAAAGACCTACAAGTACAGAATACATTTCATAGTTAGATATTACTCAACTAACGGGAAACATTTTGTATGGAACGATCTTTGCGTATATCTATCTCCCAAGTTTTTCTATATCGAGCTTCCACTCTTAATTAATAAAGGATCAATCATCAGTTAAAAATTTCAATCAATAAGATACTATTCGCTCACAATTCGAGGGGCTTATGATTCCACCCTTTCGACCAGAGAAAAGGGCCTAAAAATAACTTATTTGTTGGTGGAACAGCCAGAGGGATTCACCATTAGATTCAGCAGTGAATTATATATACAATTCGACGGCTCATTTCATAAATCTATTCGATCGATTTTGGGTGGCAAACATCAATTTCAAGATATAAATATGTATAATATACATATTCTATATAATCTATTATGTTAATATCGGCATAGGATTGGTAACAGGTGGAGCTTGACGGATTTTAGATACAGCTATATTTACCATTGTGATATCATTCATAAGTGTAAACTCTATAACATTTCTATTTAGCTGCGTTTTTACCACGTGTAAGCCTGAGTGAATTACTTTAAATGAGATTCATTGTTATTTTACACTATTTATAAAAACGCTGCAAATTCTTTCACTGGGGTTTATTATTCAATTGGCTTGGGTTCATGATTTGAATTTCTACTAAGCTTTGGAGTGTGAGTGTTTCACAGGATAGAGCGATTATTGAATTTCAGGAGGCACACAAATATGATCAACTGATCAATCCAAATAGGTATTTTGGTTGAGAACAGATTTACGTGCTCCATGCATATCTCCTGAAATTTGAGAGAAATCGTGCATACGGCGTACGGACGGAAACATTTTTATTGCAGATTCGGATTCTACACCCTTTGAAACGTAAACCATGAAATTTTCAGGGGGGTTAGAATTTTGTTTCCGGAGCGATTACAATGGTTTATTATTGAATAATAAACCAAAATAAAATGAAAGAAATTAGGGACCTACATCCTTCGGTAAAATCCAAGTAGTACCTTAACTTCACACATAGATTTTCAGTTTCATGCCGTTTGTAGATACGGCGGTTTTGCTTGGCAGAGCTTAAAAATATCCATCGATCTATTTTGCTTGAATGAAATCGTACAAATAGGTCGTGAGTTAGGTATTTATTCGAGAGACCATTGAATAAAAACCAGTAACAGTTCTTTCATAACTTTGAAAGATGGTATTTCAAGCTATAATAACAAATCCTGGAACCTGTTCACAGTTAACCAACTTCCTAGCCTAATTAACGGCCCTCGGAGGTTATTTCCTAACAACGATCTACTTTCAGTCGATTATCAAGCCAAACTGATTAACTAGAGGAGATGAGAAGGGACACCTCTCCTTCTAATATTAAGTGTAATAAATATGCCTCTGACACTTCAAGAACCCGAGGATGGTTTCCCTCAAGCGTCACTTAGACGTCAAAAACTTACAGGAAGTTTAGGTATGTAGTACCAACTACAAAAGGGCTATAAGTATAGAATGCTTTTCGAAGCAATAGATGTTTCTCAACAAATGCGATACATTTTATATGGAACGAAATTATATTCAGTGCAACTGGTTATATTATCAGCAACTATCTCCCGAGTTGAACTATATCGAGCTTCCACTCTTAACAAATAAGGGGTCAATCAACATAATAAAACTTCAACTAATAAGATATTATTCGCTCACAACTCGAGGGATCTATGATTCCACCCTTTCTACCTGGGAAAATGACCTTACAACTCCTTACTTTTTGGGCTAAGAGCCCGAGGGAGTCAATAAAATTCGAAGGCAATCTCATGTTTTAGCATCAAGCCGATTTTGGGTGAAACACGAGAATATAAAGATATATACATGTGGGCACATCGGCATAAGATTGCTAACAGATGGAGCTTGACAAATTCTAGATACGGCTGTACTTGATACGATGTCATTCATAAGTGACGAATCTATAATATTTCTATTAGCTAGGTTTTTACAACATGGTAGCCTGTGGAAGTTTATTTCTAAGAAACCCATTGTTATCCTACTATTTATGAATGTCTGCTCGATTATTCAAATGATTAGCTGTTTGATCTTGTGTTAGCTTTGCCAACCAACATTACTATTTCATTTAAAATAACAGATTCAAATATATTTATACTTCACAGATGCAACCCACCTGATTTCCAATATATTGTAGCCATGGATTTCTTCAATAAACAACACTGTTTATGAGTCGAATGAAGAGTTATAGTAGGATATGTTCAAAAAGCAGTAAATCACTTGAAAGCACCAGGCATTGTTAAACTCATAGAACGAAGTTAACGAGACTGGGATTCTAGTCCCAAACGTGTGCAGAATTGCCAATCTAACAATACGAAATCAGGTCAACAAAACCATGACACAAAATTAGTACCTACCTTAATGATAATGTCAAGATATTCGGGTGTTACAAAATAGAAACAATATTCTATACGCTAAAATATTCGTAGACATTTCTTGATACTCATATCCATGTATGTGGTGAAGCAATAATAATGATTTGGGCCGAACTAGGCACGCGATGAAAACATTGTAAATGGATGCTAATATATAGTAACATATTTTTAGGTTACTAATAGTAACATATTTTTAGGTTACTAATAGTAACATATTTTTAGGTTACTAATAGTATAGTAACATAAAATTTAATATTAGAAATAGAGTTCCACATCCAATCTCGTCAATAAAAATAACAAATAAGAAATTAGAGACCTACAGCCTTTGGGAAGATCCCAGTTGGCTTTCAACTTCACCTCCAGTTTTCTCAGTTTCATGTGGTTTGTACGTACGGCCCTTTTGATAAGCAGGACTTAATATACATCCAGAAAAATCTGTCTCCAAAATTAGACCAATAATTTGTGAGAAACATGGTTAGGTAGGTATTCGAGAAAATGTTGAGTAAAAATTAGTCACAGTTTCTATTAAGAAACTATTATAATTATAAGGGATTATGTTATTAAACATTTAATCGTGTGATATTTCAGGATATCATGAGATAGTTCAGGACAAATCCTGGAACGTGTTCGCTGATAACCAACTTCCTAACCTGACCAAAGACTCATGGACGTTATTTCCTAACCAAGATCCGCTTTCAGCCGATGACACCCAAGAGCCTCTCGGCATCTCTGCTGAACTTATCAAGCCAACCTGATTAACTAGAGGAAATGAGAAGGACTCCCTCCTCCCCACCCATCCCAACTAGGCTTCTGATGTAAAGTGTAATAAATGGGCCTTCGAGACGTCAAGAACCCGAGGAAGGTCCCCTCTTGAGTGTCACTTGAACCTCAAAGCCCACGAGAAAAGGTGCGGGAAGTTTCCATGGGCGGAAGGTCCGAAAGAGTTGTTAGGGCGCCGTGATTGCGTGTGGGAACGTGTCCGAGACCCCTCTCTCCTCCGCCGGGAAAAAACACAAACTGAACCCGAAACGAGACAAAAGAGGGGAAAAAAACCTCCGTCGGAGGGCGGCGGTGAGGGGTTGGAAGAGAACGAAACAAATAACATCTAATTGGAGCTTGCCGCAGAAAAGGAAAGGAAAAAAAGTAGACGAATATGCTGAACTAAATGTGTCTATTGTTCGAGAAGAATTTGCCCGCGCCAGCGATCCTCTAGTAACCTTCCGATAAAAGAGGGCGAGGTCAAGGGAATCTTTCCTCAGCCTGCCTGGTGAGGAAAGTCGCCAGAAAAGTTCCGCTTGTTTCCTCAGAGCACTTGTTTCCAAAATGATTAATGTTATCGTAATAACGCTTCATTTTATTCCACATTATCTCAGCATTAGATAGTCCTTCAACGCAGATTACCGATCCTTACCGTGTGCAGTATGATATGGTGAGACCGTGATATTCTCTGCCAGTTGAACGCTTCGAAGAAAAAAAAAACAGTTAGATCACCATTAGTACCAGAAAAGTTAACTAACGTTATTCATCAGAGGCCTAATAAAATTCGGAGATTTTCCCTATAAAACAGCAACAACCAGGTATACGGATTTCTAAAATCCTTAAGTTATCCTAAGAATAGTCTGTAGATTACCAAAATGAACGTTCAAAGTCACTGTTTTATTGTCTTGACTGTTGGAATGGCTACGAACTGTCAAGACAATTAGGATACTAGATATCGATCGAAGTCGGTAAATACGATCCAATAGGATACTATTTATCCAAAGGGGTGGTTGGTGAAAATAAACAAAGCGGCCATCTTGACTCAAAAAATTTGTAGGTTCAATACTAGCATACCTGGTGGCAATTCCCAGTACTACTATTAGAAATTCATGTTGGAACTCAACCTTGATCTTCCTCAACACACCTCCTGTTTTCCAAAGAGGAAACGCATTTAATATAATAGATGAAAACTACTATTTCACGCTTCTGAGGAAGATGTCATTGGAAAAACTAGAATTTTCCCCCACAATTATATACCTCATTATATGATTTTATATCTGCTAGACTAGATGATTTTTATCAGCAGGTTAGATCGCTCTATGTTAGAATCATCGGGATTTTCTATTAACTCACAGTAAAACCCACGATTGGAGCGAATCACCAGCTCCAATAGGACTCCGATCACGAGTTGTAGAGCCCAAAGCTGTTGATAAGAGAGTCACCACCCCTTGTTTGCCCTTAAATTAAGATGGAACACAGTAACCATGTGACAAGGTGGAATGGGATCGCATGAGAGACAAGGTTAACATGCCAACTCACACAACAAATCAAATATTAATGAAAGGGCCTTGACGTCCGAGGACCGTAAAGTCTATTGCATTTGTTAAGTGTTGGAATCACGCGAGTCACAAAAGGCTCTTGAGTGATTGCTTTTCTGGGGGGTGGTCGAAGTCTTGTTAAGGGCGGTCAAGATGGGCGGACGCCGGGTTACGTGATATTTACAAGATGGCTTCTTTTATTGCCCTGTAACTAGCTCCTGTCACGATTTCGTGAGGTACAGGCTGAAGGGACCCAAAACAATTCTAATGGTCCATCAGAGTGGTGCAAAGTTTCTTAGGTCGAAAAGCTCAAAATGGAACTTTATTTCTTCGATTCAATTGTCATTTTAATTATTGATTTTTGTTCGATTCATACTTTGGTATAGTTGTGGACAAATCTTGTTAGTTTAAATTCAATTTCTACTTTCAATTTCTTCTCATCTTTAGATTAATTACCTACGTTTAGTAATTATTCAGTGTGCCTGAGTTGGGGCATGTGAATTGAGAATAGTTCATATTTGTTTCTACAAATCAAAAAACGGAACTTCCTGTGAAGCATGGATTATTATCCAATATCCTTGCTCCCTCAGCTTTCCTCACGATTTGGTGATGTATTTTGGATACCGATTTCCGCATCGACTTATACCACCATCCCCCCCGACAGCCAAAAGAAGAAAATTGCTTCAAACAAGAGTTCTGAAGTTGAATTTTTCCTCAATCTGTAGAACAATATAACCAGAACAAAACTTTCAGATGATGTAGTGAGAGATGATTTCACTCAGTTCAATATTCACACTCTTTTCTTTCTTTGGTTTGTTAATTCTTTGGTTTAAAATTCTACATTCAAGTGGAAAGAGTGAAATTTCTGGAATATGTTTGTTGTGAACCTAACACTTTACATAATATGTAATATTATTACAACCTAATAAACGAGCTCGGAAAACCAAGCGTGCGGAAACGACGCCTGCCCAAACGACCGTTGTGGTCAGGCGACATGACGTCAATCCCCCGGGCTGTATATAAGCCCTTCTGCCGCAGGCTTGGTTCCCTAGTCTTTCACACTCATTCAACGTCTTCACGTCTCTCTCCAACCCTACAAACTCTCCCAACAACTCTCTCACTTTCCTTACCCAAAATATTCAAAAGTCACGGTTGTTTCATTACTTACCGGCTAGAGAATATTTTTCCTTCTTGCCCACGGGAGCTTGCAAAAGTTTCCGGACCAAGAACACTCCTACCTAACCAATTGGGAACTCACGGTTGTTTCATTACTTACCGGGTTCTCAATACACCTCACCAATTAGGAACTCACGGTTGTTTAATTACTTACCGGGTTCTTAATATCTCCAAATATTAACTCACGGTTGTTTCATTACTTACCGGGTTAATATTATTCCTGCTACAGTTGCTACGGGTTTCTTTGTATAAAGTTTTCCTTCTCCAGTAGCACAACCTTCTCCTTCACTTTCATCTCACGCCAACCTTTTCCTATATCTAAATTCAAAATTCTTATTGTTTATGAACTCAGTTCATAACAATGTTCAAGGTGGAAGCTGAAAAAGCGGTAGTACAATCCAAGAGGAGTTGTATTATTTTGATTCAGCTGAGGTAATCATACGTGGGTACACTTTCATTGTTGTATATTTTATTCAACTGCCCACTTTCGATGAGGGTATGACCAGGGATGTAACTGAGAGGGGGGGGGGGGGGGGGGCAAGCCCTGGGCGCCAAAGTTGGAGGGGCGGCAAATAGGCAAAAAAGTGACAGTTTCCCAAGTTCTTTTAAATATTATGACCGTTTGGAGTAAATTTGAAGATTTTCACTAAAAGGAAAAATAATATAAATAGGGAATGCAATAGGCCTACAAGAAAGGACAAAGGCGATAGAAAACGTATCCTTCACGGGGGTCGCCAAATTTATTTCTTGCCCCGGGTGAAATACGGCCTGTTTACGTCTCTGGGTATGACGTCAGAAATGCTGCCAGGGATTATGTATAAACTATAAGGTATTCAGATGTTTTCATTTCAGCAACGTTTCTGCCTTTGAACGAGGTGAGGACTTATATATTAATTAAGGAGATCAAATAATCATCTTTTTCAACTCCTGAATTCAATGCCTAATCCGCAGGGGTTATGGTATCTAACCATAATTTTTCTATAATACGATTTTTTGCCGAGCTTCTCCACCAACACAAGAATCACATCGTGGGGCGCTGGCTCCCCCCCTTAATTCGATCCGACGTCACAGGTTCCTCCTCCCCCGGGAGAAGTTAATCTCAATTTCGGTTTCCCAACGCTAATGTTGCGGAGCCGAAACCTTCCTCTTAACGTCCATATTTCACGGTATCCTTCCCTTCCCTTCCACTCCCTCCGACGTTATTTATCACTTTTGTTTCTCCTTCCTCCTTCGTCCAGACCCTTTCGCCCGTTGTTTTCTATGAAGGACATATCGGTGGGGAGGTTTGAGGTCTCCTCGCTTCCCCATCCCCGATGTGACTCAGCTGGAACACAAAGCACGCATCACGAAAGCCCCTGTCAAATTATCGCTTATCAAAAGGGCGGCGGAGGGGGCTTAAGGCGTCCGCGTTTTCGGGCTTTCAGAAAGCGGGGGGGATTTGGCCCCGTCAAAACAACGCCTTCTTCGCATGACGGTTTTCTTTCTCCAGTTTTTCTCTCTCTCTCTTCCAACCGTTGTTATTTTATTTATGATGGCTTTTCTCACGCCCTTCAACTCTACAATGTTCACGTAATGAAATATTCAATCTTACTCCTCGTCATCAGACATCAAACGAGAAGAATGAAATTGATATGAAGGAAGGCTCGTAGCGGCTAAACAACCTCCTTCTACTGCTCTGACTTAAGAACTGCAAAGCTTGCCAATTCATACCTGCAGGGTTTTCATATAAATATGCCTATACAACCTATTCAGAGCCAGTTCTCAATAAGCTGGATAATGCCTCAAATTGTTTCACGAATGTTTATTATTTTTGACCTCCTCCCTTCACCCTAAAAAACTTGATTTTCTAAGGTAGATGAGCTTAGACTGGTTTGCTGTCCATTTCAATAGAATCGGCGTCCAAAATTGCTTGGAAATGACATCCCACTTACCTATGTCAATAAATACCTAGATGAAACATTGTAAAACAAGATGAAAATACTTGAGTGACCGCCAGTCACGCCATCTAGTTCAAATCTTCCGTTGAACGGGGTCTTCATCTCGGCTCTCCTGCTCGACCAACTACTTGAATGCAGAAGAACGATTTTCATCACCCGAAAACGTAGTTTTTCAAATGGTGAACGAACGGATACACAGCATCCCGACTGGTCTCATTAAACTCACTGATATCTTGATACAATTTAAAAAAGTACTGTCTTACATCAAAAGATTTTTAGATTTCGATTTTTTCATAGACTCATCTTTCAATATAATCCTTTAGGGTTGATTGATCAAGATGCTGACATTACTGACACATAACGGACCCACGTTGGATTTTAGAGACCAATTCTGTAAAATTCGGTAAAGTAGTATCGAAAAAAGGTCCATTTTCGAAAATAATTGATCAAAATCCCATCTTTTGATCGAGGACTCCACTTGGGCTCTAGTTGGTCGAAACTCCTAGCGCGTGCAGATCCTAAGAGCCAAAAATTGGTCGAAAACTTTGGTTTTTTGAGGTTTTCACCGACAAGTGGGAAGTCATTTTTCGTAATTTTTCACAAAAAATCTATTGGGATAAGTTTCGGATCCGTAGAATTCATCCACAGCAAATAGTAGCAGTTTTTTAATCTAAAAGTGAACCTCTCAAACCTTAGAGTCACGTGATCTATTCACTGTACTTCTGGCTTCTGGAAGGTATATCTCCTGAGGCGGGAAGGGGCAACTAACCATATCCATCCCAACTGTTTGTTTCCAATATCTACACTCAGAATATTACTACGCGTGGGCTCATTGGTAACGAATTCGCTTCTGCTTCGAGAGGTATTAACTCGACAGTGGGCGTCGAGAAGAAGGGACTTCTCGGACATAACGACGTCTTCTCGCTTACCTCAGAATTTGGTTTTTCTGGGTGTTCGTAAAGTGCAGCATTAATTACATTCTGACAGAGTTTTCGGAGGTACCGACTTTACTGGGCAGAATCATACTTATATGTGCCCAGATAGGTAGGTAATAGGGATGTCCGGAAAATATCGACGTATCAAAATACCGGTATTCTCCCATCGATATATTGATATTTTGGGCGATATTTTCTACTCCGATACATCGATTTATCGACATTAAATGCACTCAATCGGATCCGATATTTTTCAGCTGCAAATCATCATATCAAAAAATCCTACATCTTATTGCTCAAAAATAATTTGAAGAACAGGGGAATTATTATATCAGATGAGGTACGCAAATCGTAGGTAAAAAAGGTAGGGACATCTTGGAGACTTGGTTTTTAGCCAGTTCGACCCATTCTGTAGAGTACCTACATCAATCAGAGGGTTTTCCTAACCTCTATCCCCAGCCTATATTGGTTTGATTGAATTTTTTTCAGTTTTCCTTCTTACTTCACTTACATTGACTTTACAATACTACATAATAGGTACTGATAATTTACTTCCCTGGATCCTGACATAATTACTATCATTAATGAAGCTTCATTGAATTTTTGAGTGGTTGAATTCTTTACCTGTAGTAGAATGAAGTTCAATGATGAATTATTATTTACTGGACTCATACGTAATTCGGATTAAAGTTTGAAGAAAATGTTGATGACCGATATATCGAAGTATCGATATTTTCCTTTTATCCTAATTTTCCTAAAACGATACTTTTTAAGAATATCGATATTCGATATATCGATTTTATTTGCCGATATTGACATCCCTAATAGGTAGATCTACACGACGTACCATTTATTGATGAAATGGCTGAGAAAGATTTCTATTAAACAACTCTCAAGTACTTTTCAAGGCTCAGACATTTTGGATATGTTTTCAGTGGCTAACGTAGCAGTGACACAAGAAAATCACTTTATATTCTTCTAAATAAATATTACTTAGTTGTTTACATTTATTGATCTATTTTACTAAATCTGAAATTATTATTATCTCAAATATGTTTCAGAATAATTTCATCCCACTAGCACGTTGTGTTCGACAGTACCTACTTACAAATTGGTACAAAACAGTACCAAACTGAAAACTAAGTAATGAACAATCTATATAATTATACAGATTGATAAGATTGATAATTGATAATTATATAGATGCTATTATAATAGCCAATAGTCGGCTCGAAACGTCGGCAATATTGTGAAGGAAGTTGAATACCACACTTCATCAGGACACGCGAGATGTTTGTATATTACGCCAACCAAGTACATTGCGCACTGGAAGGTTTTATCTACAGTTGAATTCACCGATGCTGCTATGCGAAACGATATACCTATGTGAATTTTACTCTGTTCGGAAATAGAGCCCTTGGTGAAAACACCTTGCAACAACAATGAGCGACGGAGTCATCAAGTGTGGTTACACTTACCTTCGAAAACTTCACCAACAGAATTGGTTATGATGATGAACAAATCGAAATACCCATCGTATGCAAAGCAACGAACGACCTACATAACTGGACCCTGAAAAAATATGCAGTTTCACAATGTACAGCCGAGAGTATGTATGTAAGAGTATTATCGAGAAAGACCTGGATTTTTCTGGTCAAGTACTTGATGAATTATAATTCATTGCTGTTTGACTTCTGACCATAAATTTTCGACAGATAAGAGGTTGTTTATTGCTTTTATACATGGTTTCTATTTTCAACTTGTATACTTAACCTACAAATCTTTTCAAAGTATCATTTATATACCGTGTGATGGATATGGTAAGTTAGCCCTTCCCGATTTCAGAATCTGTCGCCTTGGGAGATGAATCAGACGTTTTCAAGTGTCTGGGTCATCCTATGAGCGTGGCGGAGCATTGCATTCAGCTCATTGGAAGGGGCAACTACACCATTCCATCACCTCACAACCGTATAATTGAACTATGCGGGTAAGTACTTAGAGAACCATTCTAAATGTTTTTTTACTGTGAACAAAAAGGGTGACCTGCATCTGAGACACAAGTCCCTGTTTACTCGGGGCCCTGCAGATGAAGCTGGGCGCTCTAGCTCTCGCTACCAACTAAGCGGGTTGGTACCCGAGTTATTGGCAAGTCACACAACTAACATGTCGGCACTATTTTGGAAGACGAGTCCACCGGAATAGTGCCTACCCCTCAACTTTCAAGCTTAGCATTCCAGCCTGGGTAATCAACCACTGCCACCACGAATCCAACCAATTAGGGGGGGGGGGGGCAGGTGACGCTTTGCCGACGCGCTGCGTCAGTGGCCTGGAGCTCTCCCATCCCACGATACCGATTTTGTGAATGAAATTCACCGGCAACTGCGCATCCCAGACACCAGAGGCCAGATCGGTTGCAGACCCATTACAGGAAATGGGACAGAGTAATTGCCACCTTATCCTCAACCCCACCGTAGCGAGGTCCAATCATTATGGATGACCGAGTTTGGGAGACTATGGGTAGCTACCCAGAGTTGGTCATGACCGCCTCTGGCTGGAGTCTGTACAGTTGATTTTTGCTGAAGCATATAAAAACATTAAATCGAGCTCCATACGCCGGTTTTCGAACAAAGTAAGGTGGTTCGATATCAGACCTCCACTGTAAGTGTAGTCATTCCAGATGTAACCTCTTGTTATTTACACGCTCAAGAGAGTCTTTTGTGTTTCGATTCTCCAAACAATAAATGAATAATAATTGCATGTAATAAATATGATAATTATGAGATATGTTAAGGCATGAAGAAAAAACAAAACATGATGAATTATGTTGGTGCGATATGCTCAGTTAAATGCAAGAGTGTGTAATTTAAGAAAAAAAAAACGAATTATTTAACGGCTAACTCCCTGCGACAATCCAAAGGATTAGCAGTACAAGCGTTTGCGAAAACAATCTGCCAATATTTGTAATATATTTAAAACGTAATGTTGCTGTTGGAAAATAATAATTTATTGTAGTGAAATAAACGCTTTAACTCTCTCTCTCTCACTCTCCACTCTCTCTCTTTTGCATTTCGGTAGAAGGGGTAGTGAAGGGGGGGGGGGAGGGGGTTGACCGTACAGATGTGGCAAACTCAACGCAAGGATGGGGCAAAGAGAAAAATAACTGCGGACACGTGAAATATCTTGTATTTCACGTTACAGGAAATGGAACCTTGTATCAAAGTACAAACGTCTCATTTTCCAATTCGTTGATATCTGAACACGATCACGGGGGGGATATTTTTTCTGTTGAAAATGACTTCCATTTTGTCCGCTGGAGTGCATGGTCGGAGCACTTTAGTTTGTTCTTATTTTTACTCCATATGATCTTGACTTTTGGGACATCACTGGCATTTTAAACTGAAAAAACGCTGCAAATTCTTTCACTGGGGTTTATTATTCAAGTGGCTTGCGTTCATAATTTGAATTTCTACTAAGCTTTGGAGTGTGCGCGTTTCACAGGATAGAGCGATTATTGAATTTCAGGGGATTTGCATAGAGCACGTAAATCTGTTCTCAACCAAAATACCTATTTGGATTGATCAGTTGATCATATTTGTGTGCCTCCTGAAATTCAATAATCGCTCTATCCTGTGAAACGCACACACTCCAAAGCTTAGTAGAAATTCAAATTATGAACGCAAGCCACTTGAATAATAAACCCCAGTGAAAGAATTTGCAGCGTTT
This sequence comes from Creontiades dilutus, assembly GCA_031894815.1. NCBI lineage: Eukaryota > Metazoa > Arthropoda > Insecta > Hemiptera > Miridae > Creontiades > Creontiades dilutus. The sequence continues at coordinate 33,055 of JAVIWC010000594.1, forward strand.
TTTTTTATTGAATCTCAATCCCCCACAATAAAAACGTCCATAATTTATCAAGTCCTTTAGCGCTCGTATTGCGTCAAAACTTCCCCAAAACCAAATGTAAATGATGTAGCCAAAGGTAGACTGATGTAGAGGAGGCACACAAATATCATCAACTGATCAATCCAAATAGGTACTTTGGTTGAGAACAGATTTACGTGCTCTATGCATATCTCCTGAAATTCAATAATCGCTCTATCACCTGTGAAACACGCACACTCCGAAGCTTAGTACAGATTCAAATCATGAACGCAAGCCAATTGAATAATGAACCCGAGTGAAAGAATACTCATTTACCCCAGTAATGATATTGAATAATAATCCCCAGTAATAATATTTACCTATATATTATCAGCGTTTCATATATATCAGAATGCTTCAACCCATGTATCGGCTATAAACTACAAGTATCCACATCGGCTATCACTCCAGTAACCACATTCACTACAACTCGAGGCTATCGGCATCCCTAGGTTACAAACAAACAATAATAAACCAAAAAACGCTGCAAATTCTTTCACTGGGGTTTATTATTCAATTGACTTGCGTTCATAATTTGAATTTTCACTAAGCTTTGGAGTGTGCGCGTTTCACAAGTGATAGCGATTATTATTGGAGGCACACAAATATGATCATCTGATCAATCCAAATAGGTATTTTGGTTGAGAACAGATTTACGTGCTCTATGCATATCTCCTGAAATTCAATAATCGCTCTATCACTTGTGAAACACGCACACTAGAAAGCTTAGTAGAAATTCAAATTATGAACGCAAGCCAATTGAATAATAAACCCCAGTGAAAGAATTTGCAGCGTTTTTTTTTTTTTTTTTTTTTTTTTTAAATGTAAAAAGACTAGTATTGCGTTTCTATTTAAAACAAGCCAATTGAATAATAAACCCGAGTGAAAGACTACTTATTTACCCCAGAAATAATATTGAATAATAATCCCCAGTAATAATATTTACCTATATATTATCAGCGTTTCATATATATCAGAATGCTTCAACCCATGTATCGGCTATAAACTACAAGTATCCACATCGGCTATCACTCCAGTAACCACATTCACTACAACTCGAGGCTATCGGCATCACTAGGTCAAAGCAAACAATAATAAATCAAAAAACGCAAATGTTGTCGCCATAAATCGGGCCATACATCGAGAATGGGTTGACCTACGGACTTGGGGAAGGGCTCATTCGATTCCTGATGGTATGTTCTTCAAATAGAGAAAAATTTAGGCCGCTTCGACTTGTTTTGAGGTTTTTAGGGATTTTACAAAACTTTCACTGCCCTTAAAGAGCACAATGAATTGAGTGAGAGAGCTGGCTCAAGAATTGGGGCGTCGTCGGACCAAGATGGATTTTTCCTGAAAATTTCAGATCTTTTGCTCCAGCCGTTTCGGAGATATCGTGCGTACGGCGTACGGCGGACGGACGGAAAAATTTTTATTGCAGATTCGGATTCTACACCCTTTGAAACGTAAACCATGAAATTTTCAGGGGGGTTAGAATTTTTTTTCCCAGAGCGATTACAATGGTTTATTATTGAATAATAAACCAAAACGCAAATGTTGACACCATAAATCGGAGCATACATCGGGAATGGTTTGACCTACGGACGTGGGGAAGGGCTCATTCGATTCCTCATGGTATGTTCTTCAAATAGGTAACTATTTAGGCCGATTCGACTTGTTTTGAGGTTTTTAGGGATTTTACAAAACCTTTACAGCCCTCAAAGGGCGCTTTAAATTGAGTGAGAGAGCTCGCTCAAGAATTGGGGCGTCGTCGGGCCAAGATGGATTTTTCCTGAACATTTCAGATCTTTTGCTCCAGCCGTTTCGGAGATATCGTGCGTACGTCGTACGGCGGACGGACGGAAAATTGTTTATTGCAGATTCGGATTCTACACCCTTTGAAACGTAAACCTTGAAATTTTCAGGGGGGGTTAGAATTTTTTTTTTCCTGAGCGATTACAATGGTTTATCATTGAATAATAAACCAAAAATTAACAAGTTAATCAATATTTAATTCCATTATTGTGACGCGCTCCGTTTGCCTCCCTAGACCCCAACTTGGCATCTGCCGTTCGGAAAAGCCATTTGCGCGCACCCTCGGGGAAGCAAAAACCCTTTCCGCTACATCATGTCATTCATTGTCGTCCGAAGTCACGGTCTCAGAACCCGCGTGACGCCCCTGTGGGATCACCTCGACAATAAGATGGGCTGTAAAATTCGCCAACATCCGCGGTAACCCGATCCCTCCCTTGACGATGATGACAGTTGGGGCTGGTCAGGGGCTGTTTGAATCCCGAAGGGGCAAGAGCATAATAACTGTTTTACCAGTTTTCAATCAACTCGGGGATATTGCGTTTCTGCGTCTGCCGCTCGGAAGTTGACGCTATTCACTGAGCAAAATCTGTTTCAATGATAATGACGAGCTCACAATTGGATTAATATGCGATTCAAAATGCAGTTCACTTCTCAACATCATTTGTCATTGCATTTTCAATTGTAAAGGACGCAAGACATACGAATAGAACGGCTTGAACCAAGTTTCGACGCTCCAAAGAAAGTTAGGTCTAGTCTTGAGGGGCTTGTCGCTTATCTACACCTAGAACATCCACATTCTGATTGGAGAAATCATCAGTGTTTAGCGCACACGTGTGCTGGTTCAATAAATCAACAATTAAAATAAGAAATTCTAATTATCTTCGAAGGACCACTTTGAAGAAAGGAATTTATGCAGATTGCGTTCCCAATTTGCTATTCTGAGAGTCATCTTTTGTTATTCAACTGAGATGTGGGGAAACAGGAACGCGATTCTGTAGAGAGTGTACAGTTGAACTTCATTAAAAAGCTGTTTCACTTACCATCTCTCACGCCTGGCTACATAAGTTATCTGGAGACAAAGCTGGACACATTGTTAGTATTTACATTCAAGATCCACCTTAACTGCTTCTTGAGGGTGATCAAGATGCGGGCTGCCGCCTCCCAAAATAGTGGTTTTGGAAATGATGAGATTTTGCTCGAGATCCCCCGAGTATTATAATTCCTCGTGTTCCGAGTTTAATATCTCAAACAATCTTCCATCGCAGGGCCGGACCCTGTTGTAGCTGTACGTCCGTGTACACTAAATGAGAAAGATATATTGTCCACCTAATCAGAAGACGTTCTTAAAAGGCAAATAAAGTGGCTGGTTACGTTCCTCTCTATTACCTCTCCGAGGGTTGGGAAAATAAATTCGGTACCGTAGGGTAGAATGATCCCTGGGGGAGAGGGGGTGAAAATTAGAGCTAATAACTGAACGTTGGGGTATCTTTTGGTATGAAAGATATATTATCTGTAATTTTAGTGGACGTAGTTATTTTTAATAGTTGGATTTGAAAGATGGATGTTATCAAGTACGACTTTGTGAAGGAACAAAACAATTCCCTGCGTTTGTTCTATCTTTTGGCCACTACAAATTCAACCAACTTTGGATGGTAACGAAATACTAAGATGCGCCAGGGGCGCGACTAGCGGGGAGTGACAGCGCTCTAGTTTTGGTATTTTCAAGCTCTCAGGTTGGCCAAACAGTTATGCCCGCCTCAATGCAAACTTGAAACGCCCCGAAACTCAACCTCGCATTCTACAATATTGGGTGACCTTGAAGCATGGGCTCACGTCCATCTGATTTGTTCGAACTGTATTCCACAGCCCTGAAGGTACATTTCTTGCGTGGCTTCAAATAGGGCAAAGGTAATCTCGATTCTTTAGCTTCAATGAACAATTTTCTCTATTTTTTGGGTTCATCAGGTTGGAAGTGGACACACACACACACTCCTGTCCACAGCTGCCTCTTGTACCAATAGTCTGATGGGCTGAGTTAACCAAACACTAGAACGAATTCTGGATTCAATAGAGTGAACTCCTAAATTGATCCTGGCCCTACAGAGAAACCAAATAATATCAAGACGAATGAATGTGGATTAGTTGAATAATTTAGAATTAAACAGAAAACGTGTTTCCTAAACGGTTGGCTTTGTACAATAAATGAAGAAGATCATAATCGAGTTGGTTAAACCAACGATGACCGGCTACCCAGCTGTTTTCCCTATGCGACGGGAATTCCACTTCAATCGAAGATGAATAAGTGCATGTAGAAAATGACAGTGGCTCTGTAATAAGTACTTACTTGAACTAAATAACTAAATTCATATAGAATTCAGAAGACCCCTATTTGAATTTGAACATGAAGCTTTTGATTTATTTTAACTTGTGTTAAATATGGCATTTATTTTAGTTTATTTTTTTCTTTTTTTTTTCGTACTATGAACCTCTGAACCCTTGTAACAATCACGAAAGTGATTCGTACAAATTAAATGATTTGATTTGATTATATTGTTATATATAAAAATAACAAAAAATGGAAGTTCTCAATGGAGAGGTTCAAAAATAGCGAGTTCTGAAGCCAAAATCTGTTGAAAATACTAAATTTGTGTTTCTTATCAATTTATAATTTTATTTGATGAAAGGTTGTCTCACCCAGCATGAAACGAAGTTGCCTGGCAAACGAGATTTAGATATAAATCCCAATATTTATTATTAAAACAGCAGTTTCGTTTCCAGTTTAGCTGCGGAAAAAAAACAGAATGTAGCGCGTTCGCCGCTTGTTGTTGCTACGTGGGACACTCGTTCAGGTGCAGCGCGCGAATTGCGCTATTTTTTTCTGCTGGCTTTTAACTATAATTAAATATTCAATTATCAAGGAATTAAAACTGCTCGGTTATTCGTTGACTGTTTTTGAGCCAAATTTTTCCAAGTCAATGATGAATAAATTTTTCTACAATAGCTTCAACTGCAATTTTAAATGTTCAAACAATGACTACTGAAGTCCAACAATATCTTGAAATGAAAGGCATAAAACCCACTTTAAAGTTACATTTCAATCCCTATTATTTCTCGTTTGAGTAGGTATTGTAAGTTTTTTAATGTTGGAATTCCTACTCAAATTTTTCAAAATCAAATATATATATCTGGGATATGTCCTAGGCGGAAGAACGGACATTTATGATAAAACCTGCTCAACAAAAAGACTGCTTGCTTGTTTGTTTCTCCCAAGTGATTTTAGTCCAATGTGATAATAAAATGTGGATTTCTGTGAATTTTCTGTCACATAGAATGATTTAGTTAGTCCCTGACTCCTCCCTTTAGTCCCTCACAAGTCCCGTTAGTACCTCACTACAGCTTCATGAATCATGCTGTATGTCTTACACCACCAACTTTATGAATGCAATTTTCGTAGGGATGATCAGCTTACAAGGCATTCACTACCAAAGTTTGTCGAAAATGATAAAAATCAATCGTTGTGTTCTGAAACACGAATTCTGTACATAATGGGAGAATCACCCTTATATTCTTGAATTTAAGATTGATTTGAATTTGGGATCATATATTAACTTAACAGTAATTAGTGTTATGCACATTTGTTAACATTATGATGGTCTATCAGCTTACAATTTCATTTGAAAGGTAATATTTGTATTGGAAATCAACTTATGGCGGCGTTTTCAGAAATTAGAGCGGATCATTTAATTATTTACATAAGGTACTTTGATTAAGTCTGAGTATTACTGCTACAAATTCGATCAGTTAGATAAGGTTAACCATTAGCAGACCTAACATTGAACGAATGACCAAATAACCGTACTAATATGGTGGATCACTTTCTCCGGAAACAAAAGAAAATTGGAGGTTGTCACAATGTAACCATATTAGAGAAGATGTTCGAATAATGTGGAGAATTACTGGTTGAACTTACAACTGCATGATTCATTCATGAGTGATACGAGCACATAAGAATTGGTTCCCCGTCGTTCGATTTGACTTTTAGCAACCTATTAGGGTAACCTTGGTTGATAATAACTCCGATCTTATAGCCGGGTTTTGACCGATACTCCGCAGTTATCTTCGCCTTCCCTTAGAAACCTGTAATTAGACTTGTTTTCCGAGAGGCTCAATTGAATATTTCAAGTCCGCCAGAAGAGGGCCGTTCTACCTACAGAATTAGATGATGCCGGCGTAAATTTTTCAGTGGTATCGAGCCGAGTCGTATTGTTACAATGAACTGGAATAAGAAGAGTGTATAATGAAGCCCGTAGCTCAATGAAACAAAACTTGCACCGCTTCAGGTATCCTGCAGCGTTCTTCCTTTCATAGAAGAAAACGTACTAGGGTTATCCTAGAAGTAAGTGTAATTCAAAATGCTCCAAAAAGTTGGGGAAAATCAAATTTTTTTATATTGGTTTATTACTCAATAATAAACCATTGTAATCGCTCTGGAAGAAAAAAATTCTAACCCCCCCTGAAAATTTCATGGTTTAGAATCCGAATCTGCAATAAAAAATTTTCCGTCCGTCCGCCGTTCGCCGTACGCACGATATCTCCAAAACGGCTGGAGGAAAAAATCTGAAATTTCCAGGAAAAATCCATCTTGGTCCGACGACGTCCCAATTCTTGAGCCAGCTCCCTCACTCAATTTAAAGTGCCCTTTAAGGGCTGTCAAAGTTTTGTAAAATCCCTGAAAACCTCAAAACTAGTCGAATCGGCCTACATATTTTCCTATTTGAAGAACATACCATTAGGAATCGAATGAGCCCTTCCCCACGTCCGTAGGTCAAACCATTCCCGATGTATGGCCCGATTTATGGTGCCAACATTTGCGTTTTTTCGTTTATTATTGTTTGTTTGTAACCTAGTGATGTCCGTCCGATAGCCGAGTTGTAGTGAATGTTAGTAGCCGATACACGGGTTGAAGCATTCTGATAATATAAAGGTAAATATTATTCAATATTATTACTGGGGTTTATTATTCAATATTACTACTGGGGTAAATAATTATTCTTTCACTGGGGTTTATTATTCAATTGGCTTGCGTTCATGATTTGAATCTGAGTAAGCTTCGGAGTGTGCGTGTTTTACCGGTGATAGAGCAATTATTGAATTTCAGGAGATATGCATAGACCACGTAAATCGGTTCTCATCCAAAACACCTATTTGGATTGATCAGTTGATGATATTTGTGTGCCCCCTCTACATCTGTCTACCTTTGGCTACATCGTTTAAATTTGGATTTGGGGAAGTTTCAACGCAATACGAGTGCCAAAGGACTTGATAAATCATAGATGTTTTTATTGTGGGGGGGTTATTAAGGTTCAATAAAAAAAACGCTGCAAATTCTTTCACTGGAGTTTATTATTCAAGTGGCTTGCGTTCATAATTTGAATTTCTACTAAGCTTTGGAGTTTGCGTGTTTCACAGGATAGAGCGATTATTGAATTTCAGGAGGCACACAAATATGATTAACTGATCAATCCAAATAGGTATTTTGGTCGAGAACAGATTCACGTGCTCCATGTATATCTCCTGAAATTCAATAATCGCCCTATCCTGTGAAACTTGCACACTCCAAAGCTTAGTAGAAATTCAAATCATGAACGCAAGTCGATTGAATAATAAACCCCAGTGAAAGAATTTGCAGCGTTTTTGGTCAAGTGATGTTTTCTGTCCAGTCGTCATTATTTTGTGCACGCTTTTTGCACTGTGCTGCACAAGTCCACTACCAAATTATACAACCAGCTTCCAGATCCTGTTAAAAGGTCCGCCTCTGTAGCAAAAAGTTTGCTCCCTAGATGCCCTTTGATACGTGGAAAGATATGAACATTGCCTGGTACGAAATCGGGAGAAAGCAAAGGATCACCAAAAACGTATCAACCAAACGACTGTACCTAATGGAATTGCTTGAACGGTCCAAGCCGAATGTCGTGGAAGATGAAAAATTTCCCAGACATTAACCTTTGCATTTGTTCTCAGAAGAAGAAGAACCTAGTTGGCCTGTGGTTCGCTACAGAGACGGACCTCAAACAGGAAATAGAAACCTGGTTGTTCAATTTTAAAGCGGACTGGTACAATACCGGATTAAAAGAAAACTGTTAACACGGTACAAAGATTGCGTACCTACATAATAGCTAGGGCTAAGTAGAAAAATAGTGTGAGGAAGTGAATACCTTTTTTCTGTCCCCCATTTCTAAGCATTTTTGAATTTTAAAAAAATAGGGTGACCTTACTTTTGGGATGCCCCACGTACAAGCAAAGATATGTCCTTGAGTATCCAAGAAGAAATGGCGATCCTGCAACCTACTTGATTTCCATGATGGATTAAGAATGGGACAGGCATTGACGCTATAGAGACTTCTCCTATCTAATCAGGATAAGCGTCCCGGAAAAGTTAAAATAGTAAAGCAAAATGTCCTTAATGGTTTTTAAAACACTCAATGTTTTGTTATCTCAGAACCAACTGCTGTCTATCTAGCTTAAATTTCGAATATACTTCAAGTACGGTGAACAGATTAGTAAAAACGAAAATTTCAAGTTGACATGGAGAGCGATGAAAACTTTATTTAAAACATGTGAACTCCGAATGTAGTGAGAACATGAAATCCACTCTCAACTTGCGTTAACGAACATGAACATTAACCAGATGTTCATATCTGCAAAATTTAAAATGTTCACCATAAGTTTGCGATAGAAATGAGGGACATTTCCTCTAGGTGTTGCAGAATAATCACTTCAATTATCCTGCTAGTTAACTCCTATCAAACATCCGAGAAGGACGAGTAGGGCGACTGGACAATGGCTGAACACCAACAAGCATACCATCAATGCTACGAAATCGGTTTTCATGGATATACCAAGAAAAACGAACCGAAATCAACAACGAGTGGCGCTTTGGCATTACACAATTGCAATGACTTTCCATGTGACTGTTCGAAAATCAAAAACTGAATAGTTTGTTTGAGAGTTTCGTTTGTTTCTCGAATGAAATAGACCCACCTCATTCGAAGTTTGTATCTAAAGCTAAGAAAATGTGCCTAACCCCTGTACAGAATAAAATTTCTATCAGAGGAACTAAAGGCCAATATTCATCAAGCGATGTTTGAGGGACTTAAACCGCTTGAAAGCACATCCAAGTACCTAACTGATGAAATTTTTCAAGATTAAAAAAATTCCATTGAATTGACTGTCCATAATTTGTACACATTGAATATAATATGCTCAAATTAATTCGTAAACACGTATATTTTGCTGATGTGATACAGCGGCAATCAAAATCATACTGACTGAAGTTGCCGAGCGTTAAAAATATATTAAATATATTTAATTTAGAGCAAATTTTGCTCTAATGACGACAAAATACAGAGGCATGCAAATAGTAAATAAAGATTTTGGAAAACTTATAAATCTAATGAAGATAGATAGTGAATAGCCATTCAAAAAATAAACTTGCAAACAAATAAGAGATAACCTATATGAAAATTAATGATTTTATGACATTGACAATATAAGTGACATATCTACTAAGTATATCATTCCGTGGAAGTGGAATCTAAATTTCAATAACTAATCTGCCATAAATATAGCGTTATAGATAAGTTATAAAAATTAGAAGTATTACAGAAGTAAATTACACTATCCAGCTCGACCATCGGTTATTATTCAACTGAAGAATGAAACAAGTACAACGATGTAAATAAAATATCTATCTATCAATAATTATTATTGGAAGGGATAACTACTTCACTCTGTAACCTACTTGTCATGAACTGTTCATGAATGTGATGAATGGTGGGGCTAATAATGGTGATATATCGTAATTTCTTAACTTTTTACATCTTATTTTATTGATTTAAACGCTTCTTTTGTTCAGAACCAATTCCAGTACAGCTAAAATTCTCGGAAATTTTGAATTTTCTGTTAGGAGATGGAATGGAGAATTAATGGACAATCGGCTGATCGGGAGAAGTATATTTTGCTGTTGCTCCTAGGGATTGGAAAGCGTTGATTAAGTGGCATTCACACATTTTATTGAGTTCAATTGCAGCAAATTCCGTTGAGAACTTCCAAAACGATTTCCCCTGCAAATTATCGAATTTTTTTTAACACGGAGGTTTTTAGGACTTATACTAAGTTAGTACCTATCTCTATAGCTTTTCAGGAACTTCAGACAGCTGAAATATGACATGATTATATTTTTCCATCTGATAGCGTTCCCATATATCATTAGTATGCATATAATCATGATCTGTGCTGAAATCCTTATCAATGATTTTTTTTTTAAATAATGAAAACTCTATTGTCAAAAAATAGACATTACAGTTGCTCGAAACAATTTGGGGTACAGTAGGTGAAAGACCTAATAAACCTGTCACTTGAAGAGAGGTGGCAATCCAATGATTGTCCTACATTAAGGTGTTAAGGTGCTACTAGTCATCTCTGTAACACCTTAATGTAGGACAATTAATGAATGTGTTCTTCTTTCAATCCGACATGTTTTTCGTGGTGCTTTCCTATTCGATTTAACTATGATTAACACAATATATTATAAAATGCCACATATGCTCCCACATTCTTTTAGATACGGCGTCAGCAAATCACGATCTCCTCTTCCCTTTTTTACTTTGCTCATTTCACAACGCAGTACGACATCATTAAAATTTACTCTGTTTGCATTACATCACAGCACCCCGTAGTTGCACTTTTCTTCGGCTCCCTTCTGTTTCCCTTGCAGACACACACGACCCTTTCGATTTTATTTCTAATGTCTCTACTTGAATAATTCATTCGCATTCAGGCTTCCGAAAGCTGCAGCCGAGTATCCGTAGTTCCTTCCATTCATATTTTCGTAAGACTGAATACGCAAACAGCTTTCTCATTTTCCCTTCAGTCGCTGTACTAAGAACACAATACGCGTTTTGAGTGGCACCACTGCGGAGCAGGGAAATTCTATAAGAGAATGACGTCAGATATCCTTTATGTGGCAGACCTACAAGAGAGCTGAATAACCAAGATAACAGTATCAACATCTATATATTATTGGTATTATATAAACATATATTATTGGTTTTTGACTCTAGTTTCTACAGTTTCTATGTTATTTATTAGATGAATGAACATGATAGGTTTGGTATCGCCGGACAAAATGAAATGTACCTAAAGCCAAAACAATAGAAAAACTGAACATTACAAAAATTCCTAGAAATACTTTGAAAATACAGTATCTTATGATAAAACAACATAATAGTTAAAAATAGACTTGGGTAAATTTTAGGGTTCCAACGTAAGTTGATAAATTCTTCAATTGAATATAGTTTTGCTTAGACGAAAATCTGATTTAATTGTCGGCAGTTGACAGTCAACAGTTCAGAACATTCAACAGCAATTTATACTTTTCATTATTGTGATATACGGGGTGCAACGCAATTCGTGTCCGACCAAAAGTGCCTTCAACAGTTTTTTCTTTAGATGCTTCTTTCCCGAGTTATTTCACTGTTAAAATGCTGCTGATTCAAACACACGGGTTTATAATTTTTTTAATAACATGTCGTCGATTTTGAGGCTTGGGGGGTCCCTTTTAGTTTCAGAAATCGAGATTATTTATCACGGGTGCATTTCTACGGTTCTGGAACCTTTACCAGTACATTTTCTGTGCAAAGTTCCAACGTTTCTCCATCCACCATTCTTCACAAGTATAATTTATTTACAATTCAACGTGATTTCTATCGTTTCGGGAACATTAGCTACGGGCCGCAAATAACGTCAAGAGCTTCAATTGAACAATATTAAGGTCAGTTTCTGGACAATGCCCTTTCAGGGCAGTTCACTCCAATCACTGAGCAAGCACATTGCTCAACATCGATATGCAATGAACCAATATTGAAGGGGTCGAGCTAATAGTTTCCACCAAGAAGGGTTAGCCTGCTTCAGCTGTTCTTGCCCGCGTTGCCTTAATTAGTAAACAAGCTGCAACGGGCATTTTGCCGAGCGAACTCTGCTTTGACTTAGCAACGAAAACAAAATGGCTATTGAGTGAGAACGAAGAACGGCGGTGGGAAATCTTACAGATATTTCAATTTAAAAAGCAATGATTACATGGGGTAGATGCGTAAACTACCAATATTTATATCAAATCTTACAATAATACCCAGGAAACACTTTTGAACCCATATTTAACTGGACAGAATCGTCAAGCTTCTCTAAAAACTTATTGGTAAGTAATACGTGGTAGTGAATGGTAAGTCCCTACGGCCAGATTTCATCAGATTACACTTACAAACGCAATTGAATATTTTTTAAATCAGACCAAATTCTCAATCGAAAAAAAAAAAAAAAAAACATTACGAATACGAAAATAGTAGGTCGCAATAGGTTCCCCCTCAATCCCTCTTTCTGGCAGCGAATTCAAATTTCCGAGGTGTACTGCACAAGATATGTTTATTGCTTCCTAGTCTGAGAAGCAGCGGAAGCCTTGTGTTCACTTTCGGGAGCTAAAAAATGTTTGTCGTCCACTAGTATTTTGCGTTGCATAGCCTACTGAACAAATTTGGTTCAGGGGCGGCCGCTCTGTCTGTCCGTATTTCCTTGTTACCGCTTTAACTTCCACAATTTTGAATGAATTTAGCTCATATCTTGAGGGACTATGCGGATACGGGTTTTGAGGTCTCATACGAATTTCATCTCAATATAATCAGCGGTACGCTCTGCGCATGCGCTAACGTGAAATTCTTGAAACAGGTACAACTGTCACAATTTTGATTCAATTTAGCTCATATGATAAAGGAATATACGCACAACGCCGATCAAGGTCTCATATGATTTTCATCATGATCGAACTACCAGTAAGCTTTGCGCACGGAATTAATTAATTTTCGTTTTAACTGCCCGCCTCTGACCAGTAACCGAAAAAGCAACTTGTATTTGGAACGCATTGTAACCAACAATATCGATCCAGACTGTTTAACTATTATTAATTTGTTTAGATATACGATTACCGTTGATCGACAGGGACATGAAACTAAAAATTTTCAGCGAAATCTCTCCTTTATCTATGATGCGGTATGGAGTAGCGCTAGAATTAAATTCGTTTTTCTTGGCCGTTACACAGGTTCACTATTGAAAATGATAAACCAAAATGCTAACACGTGAGTTAGGACTATTAGGAGTAGAGGATTATTCTCGCGATTGTAAATTTGAGAACGATCCCACCAAACGGTTTGCACAAACTCAACTGAACGTGTGGACGCTACCGAGTTGTTCAGTTCAGTTTGCGCAAACTGGCTTGTACAAGCCGGTTTGTGCAAACGGCTTGAGCGTGTGAACGGGCCTTAGAGCAATATTATTCAAATAGCAACATTTGAGTAAACCCAATAATAACTCATAATCTCAGTAGAACTTATTACAATGGAAATTGCCAACCTTGGCTAACTTCGCCGTGGAGGATGAAACTTAATACTTTCATTTTATAGCTTCTCTAGTATTACCTACCCTCAGACACATATGGAATCATTCGATGAGGGTCGAGTGCCATCCGTAAGAAGATTTCCGGTCGTTCCCTGAGAATGGATTTCACGGATCGCCTGATTCCGTGAATGCGATCTGGAGACAATCCTTCCGACAAAAGAGGATGTTAAAGGGAATTTGAGCCCATTGTACTCATTTCTCCCCTTTTCCCGTCCAAGTGCTGGCGCCCGTGATATGTTTCATTTGGTAAACCGACTACGGGAATTCAACCTCGGATAGTTCCATTAAAGTTAAAGAGGATTAACCCAAATTGGGAGAGGGGCTTCCTTTATGGAGTTACGATAAAATAAACATTGTTAACTAAATTTATAAACACAACTGCTAAATATTCAAATAATTGGACATTAAAAATGGAATAATAACAGTAATAAAACGAGGATGATAGATACATTCTGTCAAAGTGATCATGATTGTTTTAGAAACACGGTCATGAATTTTAGGCCTTGGAGCCAAGAGAGAAATAAGAAAATACCAATACTAAAAACTGTGGTTGGTCATCCTCTTTTCTGTTTAACAATCATTTCCCGCTGATACGTCGGTTTATGGTATGTGAAAACCTCTGAACCTCTGAACGCTAGTTTACTGGGTGAATAGGGTCTAGCTCCAAGACAGAAACATCGCAGGTTAACCAGGTCATTTCTTCACCTCCATAATACGTATATATATCCGCGACGGAAAAATTCTGTTAAGAGCGTATTAAAACAACTCAGTCGGGCGATTGAATTTCCGCTGTCCTCTGATCGGGGGCCGATTTACCACAATAATTTTTAGTGGTAGTTTAGTCTTGGAAAAAGTCAATAATTTTTTGGAATAGGTGTGAAAATTCGTGGAGCTTATTAAAAGACTACTTAAGTTAATCAACAGGGAGTACTGACTCTGGTAAACTCAAGATTCCTCAATTTAGTAACCCTCTATGTGATAGTAGAGCTCTTTGGCTTGTTTTTCCTTTTACCGCTCTGCTTGGAAACTTGGAACAGTCAATCCTAAAAAAATTTGTTTCACGTTAAGGTAGAGGCAGACAATGACGCGAGCAATTATTCATTGTTAAATAAATGATAAACTTTCGTCTTAGAGTTGGCAGCGTCTCTTCGTTATTCCCTCCAATTGGAAGGTCACCAGCAGTCTCCACTTCCTCTTTCTTTCTCCCACCCCATTGCAGATTGATTTCAATTATTATCCTAATATAGAGCTATCGGGGGGGGGGGGGGGGGGAGAGAGAGAGAGAGAGAGAGAGAGAGAGAGAGAGAGAGAGAGAGAGAGAGAGAGAGAGAGAGAGAGAGAGAGAGAGAGAGAGAGAGAGAGAGAGAGAGAGAGAGAGAGAGAGAGAGAGAGAGAGAGAGAGAGAGAGAGGAAAGATTCAAATGTGTACCAAAAACCCCTTTCACCCTGTCCACCCATTTATCCGTAAAAGTAATTAGAAAGTACGAAATGTATGGGAAATGAAGACTTCCACTCCTCTCTGTTCCAAAGGGTTGATAATGAAACCAAAGGGGCTGCATTATAATGGTATCACGGGACTCCCCACCAGCAAAAACAACAATCGAGCAAGTTAATTAAAACTTCATATAATTGATTGGAGAGAGCCACCTAAGGAGAATAGGAAGCGAAAGACCCTCAGGTTTCCGCTATTGTTGGGCTGGAGAGTCCGTGCTCCGTTAGCTCGATGGGTTCTGGTCCTTGGGCGTAGGAACTATTGTTCTTGAGTGGAGCACTTGTCATCACCAAGTAGTTTCTAGGGGTCGGAGGTCAATCGGAGCCGATGTTAAGGGAGAGCAGAGGCCCTAAGCTACAAATGAATGGTCCATTAAGAATGAGCGGTTCATTTGAAGGCGGGATCACTCAAGAACAACAATCAAACTATAGGGGAGCGGGAATTGTCTGAGTGAGATCGTGTTGAAGTCATCGTGAATGCAGTTGATCAATACTTCCTGCCTTGTGCACGAGAAAAGTTTCATGAGGGGATCTGAGAAGTGCGGAATCTTTTGGTTGATTAGTAACAAATCTTATAACTCAAATTACTGAGTAGATCTACCAAACCAGAACCCGAACCAAGCCACTTTGTCCATCGATCTTCGTTTGAACCAGGCTATCTCATCCAACAGACACCAAACCAAAGTTGTTTAGAAAAGGCTAAACGTAAAGTGCAAGAACTTCTCATTCCACCAAGAAAAAGTTTTCCGTCTCGCCAGCGTTTCCATCCGCAATGCTGCACAGATATAGAACTAGAGATAGAGAACAGTACCTACCTAAAAACCGAAAGTTAATAATTATTGAATAATATAATCCGTCAGCAGGTAGAACCTGTATTGACGAATTAGAGTTGAATAATTTTTCAATTAAGTACAAGTTCACAATTTAGGTGTTAAGCAGTACTTATTTCATTCTGTTATAGTGGGCCGGGTTATATTAGTAGGGTTCTTCAGATCTGCGGGCTGCATGATGTAAGCTTCAGGTTTATTCTTGGATTTACCACATGATGGAAAAGTTGAAAACGGGTGGAGTAAACATAAATGTTAATGCTGTTCACAATTGATGGATTGCAGTAGTAAAAATAGGACTAATCCTTTAATGAAAAACTCAATCAAATTAAATACCTTTGCGTCCCGGAAAATTTGCTCGCTATGATATCGCTCGGGCTTGCCAAGCATGACCTTCAGGATTGCCTTCTGTAGCACCGAAACTTTACACACACAGCTCCTCCCTACACCAATATGCCATACTGGAGCAATGACTGGACGAGTGATAAATAAACCAGTTTTAAGCGTTCTGCCGAAAGAATGTATCTCATGTGGTAAAATAGGTAAACGAATTTACGTAGTCTGGAGTAGAGGTAAGACACCTGCTCTTTCCACAACAGCGCTGAGTCCATCATGACCCCAAGGTATTTATACTTGGACTCTTTCCAGCCGTCCACAGAGGTCCAGGATCGTCGAAAAGCGCTTAACACTCAATATTTACCGGAAAATTAAGCTGAATCACATTCGCAAGCCTAATGAGCGGAATTAAGGTAATTCAGAAAGAAACAGCTTCCGTCAAAAGTTAGACAACAATATAATTTTCTAAAATAAAAAAAAGACAGAAAGCCCTGAAATCTGAAGAGTTGGACGATCTTAGGTTCGCCAAATTTTCCATGTTAAAAAAACACTGTACATATCTGAAAAATGAAACTGTGCTTCATAATAGCATCGACGTCTTTGACGCCAGAATGTCGTAAAACACCCGCGAGTTCGCGATTTCTGACCTCCAACATTTTGATCCGGCTCTTGCACTGACAATACTGACTCGAATGCTCGAAAAGAAGAATGTAATGCCGACCGGGGATGTAAATAGCCGGAACAATGGGCTGGAGATCAAAGGTGACAATAACACCTTCGTTTGACAGGTAAATTCATGTTTTCCTAGTTCATTCTCCTGTATTATTCAAAGGGGCGGATGGTGGCAGCTAATCATCATCGGAGATCATTCTATAGATGTTAACAAAACATCTAAGCTTTGAATGAAAGACTCACAAAAGTTTTAGTACAAACCGAAGTCTATATTGGTTTAAATTTAAACTATCATTGAGTCCGCATGTAAGTCATTTTGGTTTATTATTCAATAATAAACGATTGTAATCGCTCTGGAAAAAAAAATTTTAACCCCCCTGAATCCGAATTTCTACTAAGCTTAGTAGAAATTCAAATCATGAACGCAAGCCGATTGAATAATAAACCCCAGTGAAAAAATTTGCAGCGTTTTTTTCTTACACCTATGTATTTCTTTATCCAAAATTCACATGTTTGTAAACGTTTTTTTAAGTATATATTTTTTTCAAAGTTCACTTGTTTGTGATCGTTGAGTCAAAAGAAGAAACTGCAACAGAGTTCCTACATTTTTTGGCAGCGAAACTTAGCAATTCTTCATATCAAACGATTTCTAACGGGCCTTTAAGCGAAGTTAGAGAGATGATATCCCCAGAAGCTGGCAAAACATATTTGCAGTCATCAATTCTTTATAAAATACATGAAAAAATCTAGTTTCAATGCTTTTCGGCGTCTCTGGGCCACTGCGCGCTGGTACGATCCGCTGCATCACTATTGCCTCTGCATGAAAGTCTCCATCAACGACAATTTATTTCAATGGCTCTCATCCAAAAACCTACCTACTCAGTACAAAAATAATATAACGTCGTGCTTTAATGTGCAGCGTTTCTTTTTACAGGCAGTTGGCTCAGTACGCTATCTTCTCAGTTTTTCTGTTTTCTACCATCGTCACATTAATTTGAGAGAGTGCTCTCAAAAATCTCGGAGTTATACTTGGTTGGTACTCATCATAATATGAGGCTTTCTAATTAGCGTCCATCCGTAACACCATTATTTTTTACACCCATTTACGAAAGTTGCTGTCTTGCTTTGATAATGAATGATATAAAAAAACCATTCAACATTCTGTGGCCATTGCATCTATGGAGATAATGTTTCATTTGATTTGAACGGATCTAAAAACATATCTTTGGGAAAAAATGCCACATTGTACTTGTCAGATGTTTGATTCATATTTACGGTAATAAGTCTTTGTAATTGTATAGATAGAGAGACATTAGTGTTATTTGTTTCAACTATTGCATTCAACTATTTAGAAAACTAAATTCACTAATATCCCAACCATTTAAACACATTTATAGCATTAGTAAACTGAATTAAACCTTTAGCAAACTGAATTATTCTTTTAGCAGACTGAGTTAAAATTTTAGCACGCTGAATTAACCTTTTCGCAATTGGAATTAAACCTTTCGCAATTAGAATCAAACTTTTCGCAAACTTAATTAAACCTTTCGCAAATACTAATAATTGTGAAAGGTTTAATTCTTTGTGTGAGTAAGGATTTGACAGCTAAAAAAAGGATTATGACGTTTAGAGCTTTTTCATAAGAACAAAATGATTGCTAAAAGATGAGTTTCATTCTCTGAGTGCAAAAAATTTTTTCAGAAAATAAAACTCAGACTGGTGAGCGAAAAAATAAAATTTGGACTTTGTTATTGAGCGATCCCGGATCATAAAACTCGTTCCAATCCAATCCCTGTCCTTAGATGACTAAGGAGTGGAATTTTCCCATGATAACTTTTTCTGCAAACCTCTTACACTTCTATAAGTATACCTCTCAAGGCAAATGCGAAATACGCAGATAAGTGAAACGTTCCCTGTTAGACTGATGGAAAGATTCAATAAAAACGCTGCAAATTCTTTCACTGGGGTTTATTATTCAATCGGCTTGCGTTCATGATTTGAATTTCTACTAAGCTTTGGAGTGTGCGTGTTTCACAGGATAGGGCGATTATTGAATTTCAGGAGATATACATGGAGCACGTGAATCTGTTCTCGACCAAGATACCTATTTGGATTGATCAGTTGATAATATTTGTGTGCCTCCTGAAATTCAATAATCGCCCTATCCTGTGAAACACGCACACTCCAAAGCTTAGTAGAAATTCAAATCATGAACGCAAGCCGATTGAATAATAAACCCCCCAGTGAAAGAATTTGCAGCGTTTTTTTATTGAACCCCAATAGCCCCCCCCCCCCCCCCCCCCACAATAAAAACATCTATAATTTATCAAGTCCTTTGGCACTCGTATTGCGTTAAAACCTCCCCAAATCCAAATTTAAACGATGTAGCCAAAGTTAGACAGATGTAGAGGGGGCACACAAATATCATCAACTGATCTTATTATTGAATAATAAACCAAAATGTAGGCCTTTTATGGAAAATGGGGATGATGCAATAATATTTTATCATTCTTCCGAGATGACGGATAATTCGCAGGGTTTTATTTATATATTTGTTGCCTGGAAGGACGTTGGCCATACGCTGAATTGGTGAGAGGGGGAACTCCTGCTACTAAACGCATTTCCAAGGGGATTTCCTTTCTCGTCCCCCACCACCGCATTTCCAGACCGTATAGAGGGAAAGGGACCCCATTCAGGGTCATATACCGTAAGCCCTCGATGAAGGGAGTCAACCCTCTCCACGTCGTAGGACGGGACGAAGTGGGGGTAACGCACATCACTTTCTGCTCCCGAGTCCAGGAGCAACTATCCATCAGAGCTCAGGAGAAAGAGGATACGGCTGAGTTTAAATAGGCGACCATTATCATGGAGAATAAGGGCGAAAAAGGGGACAGGAAAAGAAGCGCCGTGAGCGAATGGCTGAAAATGGAAGGAGAAAACGGAGAGGAGCAAAGCTGATTGTTACGGTTGATTGATCATTGTTGTACTTAGGGCCTCAGCTGATGCGTATCTAATGTAGGGGCCACTTAGCGCTCCTCCCCGTTCAGGCCTTTTCCTCGAAGGTTCCTGTCTCTCCCGTGAGGAGCGCCGACATCACTGTCTCGTCTCGGGAGACTTATCTTACTTAAGTGTACCTTAACCTTCGCTAACGTACAAAAGGACGGCCTAGGGCGGCGAAGGGGAAGAAAACTTTTCTCATTAAAAATTTTCCGCCGATAATGCGGTTTCTTCGACGTATCAACTCGTCCCGTTCGCGGGCCAGTGGGTCGGAATCGCTGTCGAAACTATTACTGTCCCTTTATCGACGGATTTCGGAGGAGTGAACCTAAGGAGACGTTCGGCAGAGTTTATCATTCGCATCAGTCATTCAGCTTTCATCAGACGATCTCACTTAATGATGTAAAGGTTCTGCTTCAGAATCGGCCTCCTGGTGCTTTTTAACATCAATATTGTTAAAAGTTGTAAACAATTTAGGTTTATTATTTTCAATTACGTGTGAACTGAATTTTTAATCGACTAAAAAAAAGTCAAACAAATGAAGAAATTTTTCCTTGGGGAAAAAACAATAGATCATGGATATGCCCGTTGTTGGAGGAGTAATTAGAAAATTAAAATGATGAAATAAACGAATTAGACTCAAGATATTTTATGGAAAATTCATTGGCATTGAACATTGATGAACAAAATTGTCTAGTTTTGGAAAATTCGCCGGTAACATGAATGAAGATGGTCTTAAACAGGTTATGAGAACCGTCTCTATATATTAGCAGAGCTGCTACCAGAGACTCTAAAAGTAGTCTCAAAAATAAAAATACCTAGGAAAGGTAAAAGAAGAAAATGCAAAATGCAAAATAAGGGAAAATAAAATATACTTTGGCAAAATTGCGTAGTGGAAATATAAAAATCAAAATTACCTCCTTCTCTGCAAAAAATAAAGTAATAGTTTTAGAAAATAGAAAATGAATCAAACCTGTTTGAAGACTGGAAAAAAGGAAAAGCACTGATTGGCTATGAAAAAAGGAAATGTAAAAATTGAAAATATAAAATTAAATCTAAGTTGCCTAAGAAATAGGAACTAGAAAAAATGATCTTTTTAAAGATGAGAAAAAAAGGTGCAAGACGAGCAAGAGATGAACATGGAGTGTGGGGAAGAGAAGGCCACCTCACCTGACTGCCTTCGCATCAGAGGAGCCAACCTCCATTACAAATCGTCTGGGAGGAAGTGAATCATGGAGGAAATAAACGCATCGCATGGATGGCTGGCTATCCATGACAAACGTTAGTACAGTGGAGTCTCGATTATCCGACCCAAACCGGCCGCGGCAAGTTCGGATAAGTGAAAAGATCGGATAACACAGAAAATGATAAAAACGTTATTGTAAAAGATTTAAACTTTTTCACAAATTAAAAACTCCACAAATAAATGTTATACTGTATAGATGATTAAAAAGATTTGAATTGTACAAACGAAAATGTAGAAAAGTATTACAATTAATAAGTACCTTTGTGATGTTGACGTCACAATGACGTCACATCATGATGTTGATGAGATCGTCTTGTCTTGGGTCAAATGAACCACAGTCTATTTCGTACCCTTGTCTCCATCATATCACCTCCCTAACTTACCTAATTTTACATGGTGTCAGAAGTGAAGTTTTCAGTATAAAACCATTATTAAGTCGTGCAAACGTCTCGGTAACTATCGACGGCATACTCATTAAAAAAATCGAGTCATCGTTCCGCCGTAAAACAAAAAAGTTATCGCGTCGCGGGGGCAGGTCACCGCGAACCCGAAAAAGCCGCCGCCATTAACCACGTTTTTCTAAAAATGGTTGACGCTCGCCAACCTCAACAATTCAACTTTGAAGCCACCAATCTCAAGAAGGAATGGACAGATTGGCTTCAAGCATTCGGATTCTTCCTGGTCGCAGCGGAGAAAAAAACGTCTGCCAAGTGGGTGTGGCACATAGCTTCCTCGTATCCATAACATGACTGTATAGATCATTGAAAATATATTATTGACTAAAGAACTTCGTTCAATTAGGTGGAGTAAATATTGAATTAGGGTGAATTTATTGTTATGCAGGAGCATAACTTGAGAAAATAAAGGTAGGTATGTTCAACTATTGAACTAACTATAAAATATACCTAATAAGTCCGAACAATCCCTAAAACTTTCATCGAAATCGGTCAAGAACTCCCGGAGTTATGCTTGTGGCAAGGATTTCGTTTGCGCATGCGCAGAGGCTACTATTGATCCGGGGGTCATGAAACTCATAGGGGACCATCTACACATCAAATCGAACAATCCCTGAAAATTTCATCGAAATTGGTCAAGAACTCCCGGAGTTATGCGCGTAACAAGGGTTTCACGTTTGCGCATGCGCAGGGACTACTATTGATCCGGGGGTCATGAAACTTATAGGGGACCATCTACACATCAAACCGAACAATTCCTGAAAATTTCATCGAAATTGGTCAAGAACTATCGGAGTTATGCGCATAACAATGATTTCACGTTTGGGCTTGCGCAGAGGCTATTATTGATCCGGGGTCATGGAACTCATAGGGGACCATCTACACATCAAACCGAAGAATCCCTGAAAATTTCATCGAAATTGATCAAGAACTCCCGGAGTTATGCGCATAACAAGGATTTCACGTTTGCGCTTGCGCAGAGGCTACTATTGATCCGGGGTCATGAAACATATAGGGGACCATCTACACATCAAACCGAAGAATCCCTGAAAATTTCATCGAAATTGATCAAGAACTCCCAAAGTTATGCACGTAACAAGGATTTCACGTTTGCGCATGCGCAGAGGCTACTATTGATCCGGGGGTCATGAAACTCATAGGGGACCATCTACACATCAAACCGAACAATCCCTCAAAATTTTATCAAAATCGGGCTATAACTTCGTGTTGTTTTGCCCGTAACAAGGATTTGCTGACAGACAGACAGACACACAGACAGACAATATAAAAAAAAACCTCTGCCAAGTGGGTGTGGCACATAGCTTCCTCGTATCCATAACATGACTGTATAGATCATTGAAAATTATTATTGACTAAAGAACTTCGTTCAATTAGGCGAAGTAAATGTTGAATTAGGGTAAATTTATTGTTATGCAGGAGCGTAACTTGAGAAAATAAAGGTAGGCATGTTCAACTATTGAACAAGCTATAAAATATACCTAATAAGTCCAAACAATCCCTGAAAATTTCAACGAAATCGGTCAAGAACTCCCGGTGTTATGCTTGTGGCAAGGATTTCACGTTTGCGCATGCGCAGAGGCTGCTATTGATCCGCGGGTCATGAAACTCATAGGGGACCATCTATGCCCTAACCCGCACAATCCCTGAAAATTTCATCAAAATTGGTCAAAAACTCCCGGAGTTATGCGCGTAACAAAGATTTCACGTTTGCGCATGCGCAGAGGCTACCATTGATCCGGGGGTCATGAAACCTATAGAGGACCCCTAACCCGCACAATCCCTGAAAATGTCATCGAAATTGGTCGAGAACTCCCGCAGTTATGCGCGTAACAAAAATTTCACGTTTGCGCATGCGCGGAGGCTACTATTGATCCGAGGGTCATGAAAACTATAGGGGACCATCTATACCCTAACCCGCACAATCCCTGAACATTTCATCGAAATTGGTCAAGAACTCCCGGAGTTATGCGCGTAACAAAGATTTCACGTTTGCGCATGCGCAGAGGCTACCATTGATCCGGGGGTCATGAAACCTATAGAAGACCCCTAACCCGCACAATCCCTGAAAATTTCATTGAAATTGGTCAAGAACTCCCGGAGTTATGCGCGTAACAAGGATTTCACGTTTGCGCATGCGCAGAGACTACTATTGATCCGGGGGTCATGAAACCTATAGGGGACCATCCACACCCCAACCCGAACAATCCCTGAAAATGTCATCAAAATTGGTCAAGAACTCTCGGAGTTATGCGCGTAACAAGGATTTCACGTTTGCGCATGCGCAGAGGCTACTATTAATCCGGAGATCATGAAACTCATAGGGGACCATTTACACATCAAACCAAACAATCCCTGAAAATTTCATCGAAATTGGTCAAGAACTCCCGGAGTTATGCGCGTAACAAGGATTTCACGTTTGCGCATGCGCAGAGGCTACTATTGATCCGGGGGTCATGAAACCTATAGGAGACCATCTACACCCCAACCCGCACAATCCCTGAAAAATTTCATTGAAATCGGACTATAACTTCGTGTAGTTTTGCCCGTTACAAGGATTTGCTGACAGACAGACAGACACGGAACCAAAATTCAGACAAAAACGGAACCGTTCGCGGGAACTTTTTCATGTCCCGTTCCACTACACGAGCTACCTACAAAATGCCCCCTTCACGAGAATCCCAAGGCTTGCAAATGCTGTCCTAAATAACTCACCCACTCTTGACTTTTTCAACTCCTCATTGAACTCCACCAAAGAATGCACAACCAGCTTCCTCACATCTCAACACTAACATAGACATTGATGATAACATATATATATACATACATAAATGCAAATACTAATTCATAATAACTGAACTCTGTTTCTTGTCGCTGACAACTAAATATTTAATTCTGTAAATTGGGCTTGCCCGTATCATGAATAAATAAATAAATAAAATTGTTCAGAAAGGTCTAAAACGCAAAATGCGAGTGGAATTTTTGATTTTGGAGACAAAAAAATTTTCACATTCCGAAAGTGAAAACAATGCTTCCGCTACCTTGGTAGACTTGGAAGCAATAAGGAGAAGGAGCATAGTAACTTGGATAGCTACAGCTCTCTTGTATGAGAAAGCATACACCTGTTGTTGAAACCTTGTAATAAATGTCAAAAGTTGGGATTGTATAAGTGGACTATATTTAGTTGATGGTTCGGACTCAAGAATCTTGTAGTGAATTCCCTGGGTATTACAGGTGAGTTTTTAATCCCCGAAATAAATGGAGTCCTCGAAATGTGGCCCTAGCAATGAAAGAAAGTTCATCAAAACTTTCACGTAATTTTTCCGTATCAACAACACATTTTTCATATATTCAACAAGGATATTTGTAAACAGGATAGTCGAGTTCGCGGTGTCTTCGTTGCAAGCACGAAACATATCGGTATTGTTGTATCGGTAGATAAATTCTTACTAATTTCTTGGATCAACCGATGTCCATTCCAAATCCGATGCATCTTCGCCATTTGCTAAAGGAATTGCTTTTGCGTAGAATCGGCAATGACTACCCGACACAGATACAGTATGTAACGAAAATATTGAACACTCTGAACCACTACTTAATTGATTTCTAATTATTGCGGCGCGGTAAAATAAATAAATTATCTCTCTATTGTGGCACCTGTTGCGGGGTTCTGTTGGAATTAAAAAATTTGTATTGTAGCGACGTCAACCGTCGAGAAGCTGTCAACCACTAGATTATGATGAGTTGCTATCATGTGCAGATCTAGATAGGCTCTATCAAATCTCAGTGAGACACTGAGTTTTCAAAAATGAATAGTAAACTGCCCAAATCGTCGATTCTGCAACTCGGTGTGACGTCGACTGAAATATGACAGAGACACTTGCTCCCTACTGCTTGCTACCACCGATCAATGTTACCGACCGTTAGGAAGATCGTATCAGACCCGCTGCAGAAAAATGCAAAGAATTAAATAAAAATATACTGAATGTGTGGGAATCAAGATCACCGAAATTTCTGTCATGTTAATTCTCATGGGCCCGAGCCCGACATTGAAGCAAACCAACAAGTGGTCGAATAACAAAAAATGTCAAGAAGTCGAACCATCTAGCGGTGAGAAAGGAATCTCGCACATAAACGGGAACTAAGGATGGCTCTAATTCGTGCTAAACGGTTGTGTATTCTTCATAATTCAAAATCCAATTCCTTATGATTCTCTTTCAGTGGGGTTTGGTCGTTTTTACCCTTGCTTCCCAACGGCCACCGACGTTTTGTGCATACCTACGGTGTTAACCAAGCGGCTTTCAATAAAATCGGAAGAGTCAACCAGGAATCGCGAAATTTTACAAATGTGACCTTGTTTCGAGCGGAATGCCTCAAATTGAAATAAACTCATCAAAATTTGGCAAAAATAGCCTAGTGCTAAGGTAGGTGACAGCTTCGTCTCTTGTTGCCATACAAACAAATATTGCAAAATATACCTTTTGCGGAGCAGCATTTCGATTTGGGCTAGTCTTGATGAGGACCGCCGAAGTCAATGCCAGTGTTGGTAAAGGTTGCAAAGGGAAAGGAGCCATCTCAGGTTGAGATGATTTTGTTTGAAGTTTATAACAAGTTAAAAACTCAAAATAGGTTAGCGAAGCAGAGCTCTAATAGATGGAATCCAGTACTTAATAATTGTTTAAAAGTAATTTCACCAACCTCAGACCTGAGTAGACTACCGTGACCTAAGAATTTAAGTTAATAATTATGATAATGCAGCCAAACGTGAATTATGAAAAATAAGAAGAGGATGTTCCACTCCAAATGCTATAGATGCTGAGGAAATCCCACCACCACCCTAATATTACCGACTTACCAATAAAGGAAGAAAGAGCTCTTAATATCCCATTCCATTTTGAATTCGTATTTAAGAATCTCGCTAAAGAAATAGTGATAAGATTGGCTTCCTTAAAACCCATCCCATTCCATTTTGAATTCGTATTTAAGAATCTCGCTAAAGAAATAGTTAATTGGTTCCACTAAAAAAAAAGAGGATTTCGGAATTTCCATGATTTTCATTTTTAGGTTGTAAAGAAATCTCAGCACATACGTAAACACTCGTTGAGCCTTTTGAAATGAAGAAATCCTATCAAGCTTTTCAACAAAGGCCGATAATTCACTATTTGATGCCAAATATGCCCAAAACTCCATCTAGTCTGAGACCTCAAAATTCTCAAGAACGGGTGTTGTGGGCCAGACATCTCGTGGTCTATCAAATAGGATTATAATAAACCGCGACATGATGGGTAATCTGGGTAATGAATGCCAGATATGTGGCGCCTTAAAATACCAGGACCATTTTCCGATTTTTGAACTACTCTATCCCCCACTAGTTATTTCAATTTGTAAGATGGAGTATGCATTCAAGCTGGAACCGTTTTTGAGTCTGAAATTATGAAAGGATGATCAAGTGAAAAGGGTTTCCAAGACACCGCAAAACGTGCACTTTAAGAATAAACGTGGGGTAGTTAGAATGGCAGTTAATCAGGGAGGGAGGAGAGTAGAAATGAGAGTGTCTTCATTGAGGAATAGGAATAGGAATAGTTGAAGAAAAGGGGAGCGTAGTTACTATGACTCCTTTATATAGCTTCTAGACAAGCAAGTATACACCTTGCTGAGCCCTATTACAGATTGTTGTCA
The DNA here is from genome assembly GCA_031894815.1 of Creontiades dilutus. Lineage (NCBI taxonomy): Eukaryota > Metazoa > Arthropoda > Insecta > Hemiptera > Miridae > Creontiades > Creontiades dilutus. The sequence continues at coordinate 60,150 of JAVIWC010000594.1, forward strand.
AAAGTTGGGATTTTGGTTTATTATTCAATTATAAACCATTGTAATCGCTCTTGAAAAAAAAATTCGAACCCCCCCCCTGAAAATTTCATGGTTTACGTTTCAAAGGTGTAGAATCCGAATCTGCAATAACAAATTTTCCGTCCGTCCGCCGTACGCACGATTTCTCCCAAACGACTGAAGCAAAAAAGCTGAAATTTTCAAGAAAAATCAATATTGGTCCGACGACGCCCCAATTCCTGAGCCAGCTCTCTCACTTAATTTAAAGTGCCCTTTAATTGTTGTCAAAGTTTTGTAAAATCTCTAAAAACCTCAAAAAATGTCAAGGTGGCCTAAATGTGTACTCTTTTTGAAGAACGCTCTACGAGGAAACGAATGAGCCCTTCCCCAGGTCCGTAGGTCAAACCATTCTCGATCTATGGCCCGATTTATGGTGCCAACATTTGCGTTATTTTGGTTTATTATTGTTTTTGTTTTGATATCCGTAACCTAGTAACGTAGTGATGTAGTGATGTCATGATGTGGATACTGAAGTGAACTCCTAAAAGGGTTTATAGGCGATACACGGGTTAAAGCATTCTAATAACCATAAAAAAAAAACACTGCAAATTCTTTCACTGGGGTTTATTATTCAATTGGCTTGCGTTCATGATTTGAATTTCTACTAAGCTTTGGAGTGTGCGTGTTTCACAAGTGATAGAGCGATTATTGAATTTCAGGAGGCACACAGATATCAACTTATCAACTTATCAATCCAAATAGGTATTTCGGTTGAGAACAGATTTACGTGCTCTATGTATATCTCCTGAAATTCAATAATCGCTCTATCACCTTTGAAATACGCACACTCCAAAGTTTAGTATAAATTCAAATCATGAACGCAAGCCAATTGAATAATAAACCCCAGTGAAAGAATTTGCAGCGTTTTTAGTGGTTAAGTTGGGAAATGGAAAGCTGGGTATTTATGTGGAAAACTATGATTTAGATCATAACACAAAACTGTGTTTATCTGTGTATGTGTGTGTGTGTGGGTGTGGGGGGGGGGAGGATACATATGTAAGATTCTCGTCTACTCTCATACCTCATTTCGTTGTTGACCACAATCCTTAGTGTTGTTAGTTACTCCATCATGTTTTTCAAACCCAGAGTTGTTGTTCTGGTTACCGAGCAATTTCATCTCATCTTCCATTTTTCTACATTTCATTATTCATTTCATTACGTTTGTATGTTGGAATCGACTTAGTTTTCGATTCTCAATAAACTTTGAGCATCGATTCTTTTTGTGTCTTTCGGTTTGTGGATATCCGTTCCTTAATCTTACAAATCGAAAACTCTTTCTAACAATGACGAACGTACGCGCGAAATTCCTGATAGCTGTCGCGGCCGGTGATGACAACAAAACTTCAATTTATCAAGTCAAACAATTTCAACTTCTCGAAGGCAGAGAGATCTACGTATTTCCGCCAGATAAACGTGCAATCGGGATCCATCAAGAACTCACAAAGAACGCGATCATCAGGAGTGCACTAAAATCAATTAAATCAAGAGGCCAGTATAGAAACATTACCATAACTCTTTCAGGTGAACTACAGGAAACCTACCTTGACTCAGAAGGAAATCCCTGTTTCCAGGGCGAGTACCTGGAGGAACTTTTTGATCACACAAAACTCGATTTTATGCCACTCGATCAGCCTCAACAACCATTGCAAAATCGATCGACATTCGAATGGAAAACCTTGAAATCGGTCACAAAGGATATTGTTCTCAACAAATTCAGTGGGAAGAACTTCAATGCTACAACTTGGCTAAATACACTAGAAACCGAATGCGCCCGCCTGGAAATTCCAGAGGAACGCTACTGCGAAGTCATCAGGCTGTTCATCGAGGGACCCGTAAACGACTGGTACACAGCAAACAGGGTACTCCTTGGAACCGCGACCTGGGAAACATGGAAACAATCGTTCCTCGACAATTTCACCAACATAGGCTGGTCAAACGTGAGTTATGCATACAATTTCAAGTTCATTAAAGGGTCCATCTCAGAATACGCACTGAAAAAACTTTGTTTGCTCGTTGACATCGATCCTACATTGAGTGAAAATACCAGAATCTGTTTTATAGTGGTGGGGCTACCTTTGTCTATCCAAAACGGGTTGAATAGAGACGAAATAACAACAGTTAACAAATTAATGATAAAGTTGAATCAATTAGATAGATCTTTTCAACCACCATCAAATAAAAACTTTACCAATAACAGTAATAAAAATCAATACTTCAATAGAATTGGACCCATTGAACGTAAGCCGTGTTCTTACTGCGAGAAAATAGGTAAACCAGGTCGAATGCATTCTGAATCAATCTGCCGCACAAAAACGTTTTCGAAAAACACTTCTAATGATAATGAGAAACATATAAAAATAGCCAACAACACGGAACTAGAAGAGCTTATAAATAACGAAATAGAGTCAAAAAACTAAATTTGCCTCCTCTCATCACACTAAAAGTCAATGTAGAAGATATTCCCGCGACGGGTCTCTACGATCCAGGTGCAAACATCACAATGATAACCCTTCTCTTTTTCAGAAGATTGAATTCCAAAATGTACACCTCAAAACCCTTGACTTTTAAAACGATGAGTGGAGAAGATAAAATAAAAGGTATAGCATATGTAAAAATGAAAATATTCAATATAGAGAGAAAAACAAGAGTTTTTGTAATAGATAACAAAGACTTTAAATATGATATACTGATTGGTCTAGATACGATAAGAGACTACAAGTTATGCCAAGATCATGAACTAAATATCACTCAAGCCAACACTGAACTACAATTAGAGTGTACAAACTATAATTATAATAATGAGGAGATTAAAATAAACTGGAACGAGCACATTCCTGTAGAGAAATTTGAAATTAAAATAGCTCACTTAGATGGTGATAGGCAGAAGCAAATTTACGATTTGATTGATAAATATGGCTCAGTGTTCGCAAAACACCAATTTGATATAGGGACTGTTAGCGAGCATAAAGCGCACATAAAGTTGATAGAAGAAAAATATGTAGCGAAAAAACCCTACAGGTGTTCTTACGACGACCAGGTAGAAATAGAAAAACAGATAGGTGAGCTTTTGAATCATGGTCTAATAGAGGAATCATGTTCACCATTTGCTGCTCCAGTCACGTTGGCTTTTAAGAAGACAGGTGAGAATAGTAAAAAAGAAAAAACTAGATTATGCATCGACTTCAGAGAACTAAACAAACTTCTGGTCCCAGAGTGCCAACCATTTCCGCTCATCGATGATATTATAGCTAAAACCCGGGATGCTAAATGGTTCTCGGCCTTAGATATTAATAGTGCCTTTGGTCCATACCTATTCGTACTAAAGATCGTTACAAAACTGGATTTGTTACCCAACATGGCCATTGGCAGTGGGTCACTTTACCATTTGGTCTCAAAACATCACCAGCTATCTTTCAAAGGATTCTCTCTGGTATTATACGCCGCAATGGTCTTGATAGCTTCTGCTGTAACTATATTGACGACATTCTTATATTTTCTAAGACTTTCAAAGAACACATTGTACATCTCGAGGCCTTAATGAAAGCAATTTATAAGGAAGGTTTCAAGTTGAAGTTTATAAAATGCAATTTCGCCACCAATTCCATTCAATACCTGGGTCACATAATAGAATACAACTCCGTCCGCCCTCTTAATGATAATTTGATCGCAATTAAAAATTTCCCTACTCCGAAAAATCGAAAAAATGTGCGTCAGTTTCTGGGGAAAATTAATTTTTACCACAAATACATTCAAAACGCGGCAAAAACACTAAACATCTTTCACAATCTCCTTCGTAAAGGAGTCGAATTCACATGGACAAAACAATGTCAGGACGCTTTTGAAATGATCAAAACCTATCTAACCTCGTTCCCTGTGTTAGCGATTTTTGACAGGAACTTGCCAATTGTTATATATACAGATGCAAGCAAGGAGAGTATTGGCGCTATACTTAAGCAACCTCAACACGATGGCATTGAAAAACCAGTAGCTTATTTTTCAAAAAAACTGAATGAATTCCAAAAGAAAAAGAAGGCAATTTACATAGAAAGTATAGCAATTAGAGAAGCAGTGAAGTACTGGCGGTATTGGTTGATAGGTCGAAAATTTAAAATTGTGACTGATCATAAACCACTGGAAAATCTTAAATTAAAGGCTAGGACGGATGAGGAGTAGGGTGACCTCGCAAACTATCTCTTGCAGTATGATTTCGAGATAATTTACAGGACTGGATCTGCCAATGCTGAAGCAGACTGTCTATCGAGAAACCCTGTTCTAGAGAGCGACTACCATAACGACGACTATGAACCTCTACGCACGGCTAATCTACTCGAGTTACAAGGAATTAGGAGTAGCCAAAAAAATTTAATTAAGGGTAAGCGAGATATTTTAAAGAATGGGATAATATTACGGAAAACTAAAGCTACAGAACGAATAATAATTGATAAACAATATGGGGTACTACTTGTAAAGAAGGTCCACTTACAATACGGACACATAGGACCAAAACATATAATAAACACATTAAAAAACTATTACTTTTTCCATAATATGTACAAAGAAATTTATCAATTCTGTTCTACATGTGACATTTGCCTTAAAAATAAATCAAGGAGAAACAGAGAAACAGGTTTTTTGGGTCACCTGGGACCCGCCAAATCGCCGTTTCAGATCATGTCTATTGACACAATAGGAGGCTTTGGAGGAAATAAATCGACGAAACGGTTCTACACTTATTGGTCGATCACTTTACTCGTTACGCATACATTTCAACATCTTCGAATCAAACTGCTGGTGAATTCATTAAATTAATTAAACCTGTACAAAACGTCCATCAAATTGGCACATTGTTAACTGATCAGTATGCAGGTTTGAGCTCGAAAGAATTTACCGACTACCTTCGAGAAAATAATATAAACCATCTCTATACTGCCATTGATCACCCTGCTTCTAACGGATTAAACGAACGTTTGAACCAAACACTAGTCAATAGAATAAGATGCAAAATTAACGAAAACAAACCAAAGATAGCGTGGACGTCAGTAGCTAGGAGATGTACTGAGGAATATAATAATACAATACACAGCATTACATTATATACTCCAAATTATCTGATGAATGGTACTATACCAGATTTGGCTCCGAAAGAGTTTATAAAAATAACGAATTATCAACAAGATGTCGATACAGCCTTCAAAAACTCAACAAAAGCACACGAAGAAAACAAGAAACGATACGATTGCAAAAGAAGAACCATTTCACTTGAAATTGGAGACAACGTATATGTCGAGAACGGAAATAAATTAAACCGCAACAAGTTGGATGAAATACGTTTAGGGCCTTTCCCCATTGTCAATAAATTATCCAACTCAGTGTATCAGGTGAACATTGGATATAACGACAAAGAAGACAATCGCCTGTACCACATAAGCAAGATCATCAAAGCAAACACCAAGATCCCTTAACGAACGAGCAAGAATAAAACATGCTTCGCTTAGAATACTCTGAACTACAGTGACTTGAATGTGCTTTAGTGAATATGTTTAGTATGATTCACTGCTGTAAATCACTTGAGCGGGGGGGATGTAAGATTCTCGTCTACTCTCGTACCTCATTTCGTTGTTGACCACAATCCTTAGTGTTGTTAGTTACTCCATCATGTTTTTCAAACCCAGAGTTGTTGTTCTGGTTACCGAGCAATTTCATCTCATCTTCCATTTTTCTACATTTCATTATTCATTTCATTACGTTTGTATGTTGGAATCGACTTAGTTTTCGATTCTCAATAAACTATGAGCATCGATTCTTTTTGTGTCTTTCGGTTTGTGGATATCCGTTCCTTAATCTTACACATATATAAATATACATATTCCGTTGATTCTTGGTATTGAAGTTGAAATAATTAAAGACCTACTGGCCTACGCTAGCGGTGGCTTTGGATCGAATAAGACAGCTCTTGGGATTTTGAAGGGAAAAGAAGAGAGGGCTACTAAGTAGTCTATTACTAAGTAGTATATTACAAGTCTTGTAATACGCGGATAGTCGAATTATGGAAGGGTTGATTCACCCTCAATAAAAATTTACTCAACTCTCTCTCCCACTTTCTATCGCCTTTAACTGAGGAGATAAAATGAAAAAGGTTTTACAGTGAAAAGCAGAACCACGGAGTGAGTTCTATCGGATATTTGCTTTCAATAGAAGTTTTATTACAAGAACACTGACCTTCCCCCCTCCAGTGTCCTCCACCAGTTTTGGTATTCATTCAAGTTTTAACACACCCTCGATAAAAAATATTTTTGTTTACGTTTCAAGAGCATTAACCTAAAAATGTAGGTTCTTTAAAACATAATTAAATAACGGTTTATTATAATTATGAAAGAGAAGAGTAAACCCGTTCCACGGTAGGGCTTTTCGTTTACTGCCCTGGCGTTATCGTCATCGTTGACGTCTTCAGCTGACCTCCAAGGGGAATTCCGTAGCTCCGTGTGATTTCGGGTAGAGGGACCTAGGAACATTACTTATAGCACCTGATTCACTTGAATGGGTTGCCCATTACAATCCCCCCCCCTCCCCCCTCCCGATAGCAAATTCTAGATTTCCATCGTTTATTGCACAAAAAATGTGTTGGACGAAAATTTGAATTAAAAATAAATGGAATAACAGGTACCTAACAATATTAATGATCTTAAGATTTATCTCTAACTGGATTCAAAATTTCTGAAATATTTCAATAAGAAAATCGGCAGTATTTATAGTCTTATACACTGTGTTGCAGCTTTTGAATTTACTGACAGGAACTGGACGATTTACGAGATTTTTCGCACAACGATTAAAACTGGTGTAACTCACTACAATATATAATATATACATATTACATATTTATTTGTATATGTATAAATACTTATACACAGTTATATGTATATGTATAAATACATATATACCTTCTTTTAATAAATAATGAGGAAAAAAGAAATAAGGAAGATGTTTTTGATATTTTGAATAATATCTTGATCACAGGGTAAGAGTAAAATGAAAATATTTTGACACCGATACTATTTTATGTATCGATGGCCATCCCTAGTGTGGAAAGCCACTTGTTCAAAGGAAAAATGACAACTCGGTGTGTTATTGCATCCTCATCGACAGGGCCCCGGATTTAGCAAACTGGAGCCCCTAGGCTCGAGAGTATTTGCCACCCCCTGCACCATTTCTTCCTCCCCACCACAGTCTTATCACCATCTCACTACAAAACTCATCACCTACTCACCTCATCATCATTACTTTAAATATTAATTTATAAATGGTACAGGACATATTGATAAATACTTTACAATAATGAAAAAACTGGATACAAATTAGCATGAAACTGCATCGAAATGCGAAATACGAAAACTGTAGGAATTAGGCTTGTCACAAGAATCTGCGGACACATACTCACTAAGACAAACACGAAATGAATGTTGTTCAGATTGTTCTACTATGCAAATCTAAGCTGAAATTTCGATTTTAGAGAGAATATTTCATCAACCGAAAGTGAAAACAAAGATTCTGCTAACCATTGGTAGCAAAAGCAAAAGAGATACCTTCCCACACCAGTTGCTTCATCGGTTCACTATGAGTTCTATTGTTTCGATATTGATGGACGCCGTCAAGAGAGCACAACCTTAACTTCTTAAAAATTATAATGAAACTGTCAGATATGGTTAAGGCTATGGACCAGTAAATCATGAGGAATCGTGGTTATTAAGAATTCGGTAATTCATATTTTGCGCACGGCTCCGACGACAGCAATATTTTTAGGACCTAACCCGCGAAATTCCTGGGAATGACATCAAAATTCGCCCCCTAGTTTCGATGTTTTGCCAATGTCAAGTAATTTTAGTTATGTACATAACGCGACAGCTTTAGCTCGGGGTAAAACTACTAACAACTTCATCTAACTACTTCAAAAGATTGGACGAAATCAGACTGATAGGGCAGAAGAAACCGACGTTACGAAGATTCACGACTGCTCTCGCAGAAACGTTAATATTGGTCATTAGTAGAAGCCCATCTAGAGATTATCAACAAAATCCTTGAAAGCTTCCATGAATGAAAACTTGGAATAGTTCAGGGAGCCAAATATATCTCCATGCTCAGAAACGCGTAAAACAAGTGCCAATTTCAATTTTCAAGGCGAAATCCTATTTCGGTTTCTTATTATTCTTAATGACGGGATGTTGTGAAAGTAAAAAAGGTTTTTTGAAAATAAGTAAGAAATAGAGAAAGGGTGTACAGGAGCTCACCGGGCAGGATGCCTGGTTGCGCGAAGAACGATGCGGTTCTTTCTTCGTGTTTTATGTTCATGACCAGACATGGATTTACGCGTAGGATTGGACGCCGTTACACGTTACAAAGTTTTTATATGACGATTCTAGAGCAAATTGACATACCTCACAAACGGTAACCTTAAATAAAATTATTTTTAATCAAGAATAGTCAAGAATAGTCCTAATAATTTACGATACAATTTTTTTTTTTTTTTTTTTTTTTCATAAGGCTGAGAGCGCGTCCCTGAGAACTAGAGCCTAGCGGGTCTATGCGTAAATCCAGGCCTGCTCATCGAGAGAACGCTGTAGAATACATCTTGGGGGGGGGGGGACCGTGAATTGAACTTGATCTCGTACCGGACTCGGACGGAGGGGACGGGTCAGATATTGATAAACAAACATAAATCGAACTTGTGGAGCGGAAACGGCGACAAATTATTCTAATAATAATTATTAAATAATTGAATGAAAGTAAACTTACCCCATTCTGCAGTGACCCGATCAGCACAGCACATGAAACAAAAGAAAAAGGATATTAGTAAGGAACATTTATAAAAGTAATACAAGACTAACACGTAAAACAAACAATAAACAACCAAATAATCACAAATTGATTGATCATCCAGTTGAGGGAGCTTGTTTCCAAAAGGTACTATATCCGTTTTGGTCATAAGCGAGAAATTTTTCCAGAGCGATTACAATGGTTTATTACAAACGGATCATAAACCCCTAATAAGCATTGTAAATAGGAACATAGAAAAGGTTCCAAACAGACTACAAAGGATGATGCTGAAGCTCACAAAATATAAGTACAAATTAAGTTACCTTCCTGGGAATCAGATGGTTCTAGCGGATACCTTATCTAGGGCAACCGTCGGGCCGGAACCCAAGGACGACGAAGAACTCCAATTTGTAGTACATTCATTAATTAACAACATTATGTCGAACGATAAAAAAAAAGATTTTTGAAAATGAGACTGATAAAGACCCTGTACTGGGTGCTATAAAAAAATTCTTAACTAATAATAAGTGGCCTAATAAATCAAATGCAAAATGGAAAGAGTTTTATCAAATTAGACACGAACTGATATTGGAAGATGGTATTATTTTATTTGGAAACAGGGTAGTAGTACCAGCTAATTTGCAGAAAGATATTTTGAATCTCTTACATGAGGGACATCTAGGCATCGGCGAAACTAGGGCCTAAGCTAGGTCAAAATTCTATTGGCCAAACATGTCGAAAGAAATAGAAAACCACATTAGTAAATGCCAAGTATGTTTAGTCAACAGACCGTTGAATCCCTCAGAACCCATGATTCCATCCGAAATACCACTTTTACCGTGGTACAAACTGGGTATGGACATACTGGAATTTAAAAATAAGAACTATTTGGTTACAATAGATTATTATTCAAAATGGATAGAACTTACCAAAATTCCAACAAAAAGCATTTTTGACGTAAAAAAGGTTTGTATCATGATTTTCACAACTCACGGATATCCTAAGGAAATAGTGACCGACAATAATCCTTTTGGTAGTCGTGAGTTTAGAACATTTCTTGCGGAGTGTGGTACAAAATTAACCACAAGCAGTCCTCACTATCCCAAAGGACACGCCCTTGCGGAAACGGGTGTAAAAATTGCTAAATCAATTCTAAAAAAATCTAAATTGTCGGGTCAAGATCCTCTGCTTTTACTATTTCGCTATAGAAATACAATGATTCCTTCAATTGGTTACTCTCCTAGTCAGCTGTTGTTCAATAGAACAGACATTACCGAACGACATCTAGAGCCGAAAATAATCGAAAAATCTGAGTTAGCAAAGCGCCAGACACCATCCCAAACTATTCAAACATATTATTACGATAAGCGTAGCAAAAAATTAAAAGATTGTGAACCAGGTCAAAAAATCTTATTTCGCTACAAAAACAGATGGGTTCCTGGGGAAACAATTAAAAAAGCTGATTCTCCACGATCATTTTGGGTAAAGGAAGAGGATGGTAATAGGAGTTATCGTAGAAATCGAAGAGATTTGATGAGAATAAACATTCCCGCAAGTGATAACATTTGTAACAATGATGGTAGGACAACAAATGTGAAACCTAAGTAATTACAATTTAAGGAATCGACAAAATATAAGAAAACCTACACGATACGGTATAAATTATTAATACACCAGCATAGTATTATGTAGGATGGATTATATTGAACAAAACAACAAATAAGCGAATACTTTTTATTTAAGTTTTAAATGTACAAGAATATTATTAATTTTGTGAATGTAGCAATATGATGTGTTGCGAAGTACTTACAAATCACGAATTTAATGTTAATTTTATTGTTTTGATGCAACCGAATGTTGTTCACCACTGTCTGCAGGCCACTATATATTTTTAATCACTTGATTAAACGCGCAAGTTTTTGTATTTAATGTGTCGAGTAATTATTAAGTTGTTTTTTATTAATTTAATTGAAGACGGAACTAATTATGTTTATTTTGATTGTCATAACCTAGTCGGAACTGACTGATTGATTCTCAGAACGGCGAGGCGCCGCCATTGGTATTGTTATCGATGACACATCCTGCTCGATAGATTAGAATGACTTGAATTATTATTTGGTTAGCCGATTAAATTAGGTGTGCCCACCTGCATTCTTAAGAGAAAGGATGTGATGTTGACGTCACAATGACGTCACATCATGATGTTGATGAGATCGTCTAGTCTTGGGTCAAATAAACCTCAGTCTATTTCGTACCCTTGTCTCCATCATTTCACCTCCCTAACTTACCTAATTTTACAACCTTACTGAACTCACCAACAATGTCGTGAAACATAGATAAAAACTTGGGCTTGGGTGAAAAAGTTCGTGATTATCTTTTGTTTGCCCGCTGTTTACCGTTTTCTGGCCGCCAAATCTCGCAGTCTTCTCAGAAGTGGAAGTTCGGCAGACGACGTTTCCTCAAGCTGCTCAGCATACTTCAATGCTGTTTCTAGGGCTTTGTGTCCTTCACTGTGCGTAACTACTGTGTACAGTCGGGTGTAGTGAAAGTGGCTGCTTCGCGCAACAGCCTCCTGTCGCCTAAGTGCCGGAGCGCTGCATTTTGTGTGTGGAGAAAAAAAGTATAGCAAAAAATTGCTTGACCCTCCCAGCCAATAGACATATCAATTTGACCAGCATACAATTTTAAATTTTGGTACTTATCAAGAAGATTTTTAAAACCTACAAATTATTATTCCTTGTTTTATTATTTTCGTATTAGACCACCCACCTAGTGGGTCTCCAGACTGCCAGAGCTGGACTGTACAACCGGAGACACTCTTTCCTAGGTACGCTTGAACCCCATCTGGAATTTTACGTGAACTACTTGCGACAAAAAAAAAAAAAAAAAAAAAAAAAAAATAAATAAATAAATAAAAAAAAAAAAAAAAAGCTTCCGCTCGTTTTCCTTGACTGAATTGTGGCTGGGAAGTTGGCGTTTCATTATCCATACTCTGTACCTAGTGCCTAAACATTCTGAAATTGCATTCAGAATGAAAATACTTGGGCTACCGCCAGCAGCACAGTCTAGCTCAGAGTTCCCTTTAACAGACTCTGCATCCCGGCTTTTTGTTTACTGACAACCTGATCGATTTTCAATACCCGAAGATGAGGTTTCTTCATAAGGTGAGCGTACGGATGATCACATCAATCCCTGTGCTCTCATTCGTATTCACAGAACTAATTCATATCTGAATCCTACGAAAACCACCCTCGTATCCCAAGTTTTTGAGATATAGCGTTTTATCGGTTAATTCTTAATTATAATCCTTTGAGGTGGATTGATCAAGAGGCTGAGGCTATTGATGTTGGATTTTTGAGACGAATTCGTAAACCAGTTGTTTCGGAGAAAAGCTTCGGACATGGTGGACGGATGGAGTGAAATGTAGGTAGGTTTAAATAATTTAAACCTACCTACGCAATTATTGCGTCCGTGTCTGCGAAGTAGCGGAAGCCTTGTGTATGTTCACTTTCCGGAGCCAAAAATTGTTTTTCAAAAAAGTGTTTCATAGCCTACTGAACAAATTTGGTTCCGTGTCTGTCGATCTGTCAGTCTGTCTGTCCGCATTTCCTTGTTACAGCCATAACTTCCACAATTTTGGATGAATTTAGCTCATATTTTGAGGGACTAAACAGATAAGGTCTCTTAAGCTCCCATAGGAATTTAGTCTCAATATAATCAGCGGTACGCTCTGTGCATGCGCTAACGTGAAATTCTTGAAACAGGTATAACTTTCACATTTTTTATTCAATTTAGCTCATACGATAAAGAATTATATGTACAACGCCCCTCAAGATCTCATATTAATTTCATCATGATCGAACTAGCGGTACGCTGTGCGCATGAGCTTACGTGGAATTAACTAATTTTCGTTTTTACTGCCCGCCTCTGGCGAAGAAACCGCGAAAGCAACCTATAAGTGTAACGCAATGTAACCAACAACCAGACTGTTTACTTACCTATTATTCTCGATCCAGACTGTTTACCTATTATTTTCGACCGTACTTTTATCCTTTATGATGTATCAGATCGTGGGTTTTTATTAGCCGCACGGTATGATGCGGAAGGACAGAAAAGCTAAGTTTATTCCATTATCGGATTTCATCTCAAGTAATTGAGGAGTTGAGAATCAAAACCGCACATATCCAGAATGAAAACTTTTTCAGGAGGACAAAAAAACTGTTTTTCCTGAGTGATTATTGTTTTTAAAAAAATCAACTACAACAATTTATTAGAGATGAAATCTGTGTTGCGACTGACCTAACGCAGAATTTTTGGCACTAATATCTGCTGTATTACAGCCATGTAGAAAATGGATATGTTGCATTTTGAAAAAAAAAGAGGATATGTTGTGTTTTGAAAAAAAAATCGGATTTTAAACCAGGGAAATGTTTAATAATAAAAGAAATTGCACACTTATTAACCAAATAAAAGAAAAAGCAATATAAAAATAGCAATAAAATAAATTCAGAAATGTCGTAATTAACGTTCAACCAACCTCTCTCGACTTCTGAACATGAAAAAAAGAAAAAATTAAGGTGGCCCACATTATGAAAAACTTTTAGAAAATAAGCAATCAAAATAGGTCTGCGAAATCATTCAAATTCAAACACAAAAAAATTCAGTTTTCAAAAGCAAAGAAAAGATGGAAATTACAAAAAAATTCAGTTTTCAAAAGCAAAGAAAAGATGGAAATTACAAAAAAATTCAGTTTTCAAAAGCAAAGAAAAGATGGAAAGTAGGTAATCAAAAAATTAATATAAAAGCACACTACAGAAACATGAGGTCTCTCAAGAAAGCCTAAAAAACGAAAACTGAATCTTCCTCGTCCGAACAGTAACACTCTTCGGTTTCATTGCCTTGTTCGCAGTCTGGTGCTCAAGGCTCTTGCAGCAGATCTTTGTACCAACGTTTGATCTCGAACCACAGTTTTCTTCCACAGTACGCTCCATTACGACTATCACCAAACACTACACGAGTTCAGTAGAACGGGACACAAATAGGCACAACAAACCGACAAAAAAACTAAAGCAACTCGTTATGAACTAGTGACGTGAAACCCAGAACCCTGTTGTCTCAGAACAACAACAATCTGAACTTCGGAAGCGTGGCTATTCAACAGGTGAAGGAGTTATTCATTGCGGCGACATCTATTGATTGCAGAAAAATCTAATCTTTCAGAGATCTATCGACTGGTATTGCTACCTATCATCAACTAAGAGAATCACTATGAAAATACGCGCAGGAATTCGATGTTCATGGATATGTCAACTTTTGAAAAAAAAAACATTAATTCAGCTAGCAATGCCGGATGGATATGTTCAGTTTTGGTGCTTTCATCTTGAATAGTAATAAGGAGATGGATATGTAGGGTTTTGTCACAAACTATGAACTTTAAACGTATTTTTAACACGGACATGTTGGGTTTTGGAAAAATATTTCAGGGCTCTTTGATGCCCACCTGGAAGGAGATTGAAAAAATGCAATAACCTGAAAATCGCTCGGAAGTGGATATGTGCGGTTTTGATTCTAAACTCCTCAATTACATTTACTTCAGTCTGTAAAATGTCAAAACGAATCTTTAAGAAGTTTGATCAATTTCCTCAATATCCTTCATATGAAGATTTCTTTATTTTCTATTATATAATGGTGTCACTTTGATTGTAACGAGGAAGCTCACATGCTTCCTTTCTTTTAGTTGCTAAACTAGTGGTTTCAAAGCTCACATGCAGAGTATACTGTCTTGGTGGGCCCAAAATAGCAAAGCCAGTAATTATCTATATGACTTTTATCAACGTAGAAGAATAATAAGTGGTTTTCATTAAAGCTTGAACTCTAAGTAGACCATTAGTCCATACAAAAACTAGTAAAACTCCGTTGTTTTTTATAAGATTCAGAGTTCATCAAACTACCTAGATTTATTCTGAATGCTCAGCTTAAATGTTCAGGGTGGGAAAACATCCCCTGACCAGCCTTCACTGGCACGAATCCAGTCGGTGAATGGAACATCAGCCTTTGATTAACCCTCTAAGACCCTCGTCGAAGAGCTTTCCCAAAGGGCCCCAAAACACAAACAGCTGCGGGTGCTGTTGCTGCTGTGAGCGATCTTTTTTTTCACGCTGCAGAAGCAAAGGGTATGTGAGGGCTCATTAAGGCCGAGGTAATTAAGCTCCAAGCCCTGATTAGCACCGCTCATTGGCCGCCCATTCACTGCCTCCTTCTTAGAGGTTCACTTTTCCTCATTACTTGCATCCTCCTTTTTGATGTTGCCTTCGGTTTCTTTTTCAAAGAAAATTTTGTAAAAAAAAAAAAAAAAAAAATTAACACTTCTTTTTATCCTTTTCATGTAGAATTTTTACTATTAACTTCAGTGGAAGCGGAATTCAGGAGCGCAAATGCACAATGGGAGCGGATGAAGAACGTGCTATGCGAACGTCAGATGAATCTACCGTCTGTGTTTAATTAGCGCGAAAGTACACAGTAGCTAGGTATTCAGTTAGGTAGCGTATACCCCCTAATTCAGTACATCAAACAATCATTCACATCATACGATAACTCCTGTAAAATGCCCTCATATTCTCAAAGGACGAGTCCAATAATGTTTTGGTAACGCTGCTTTGGCATCGTGTGCGTACCTTTTGTATGTTCCAGGGCGCTATTACTTCCATCTCATAATCCCCAATTCTTCTCAATATTCTTCGTTTGGTCTTTTCTGGACCGGAAAAGATACATTGGAAATGTTGAGAAACTCTACGTCACTCGCGTCAAACAACACTGCATTAATGCTCGCGTTGTATCTGTGAGACAAATGCCCAAATTTTCGGATTGAATTGAAGATAACTGATCATTTTGGTGAACAAGTAACACACGAGTTCATTCGCAATAATTTCCAAAATATCATAAATTAAGGAGGTATGTACGTCTCAATCTCCAAGTACCGAAAAAACTAATGAAACTTTGAATTAATTAATTCTTAAAACTTGCTTTTTCACTTGAAGGCTTTTGCAACTTTCGACTAAAAAAATTAATTAATTAAAAACTGTACTAATGAAGCAATTTACATGACAGCTTTTGGTCTACAATGCGGCAACAATTTTTCGAACAGGAGTTTCAGCACAGGCACATCTGAGGAGAACGTTCCTTTACAAATCAAACCCGAAATTATTTAATGTTTTTGAGGCGGAACTACGTTCAGCTGACTACATTATATGAATGTATTATCTTCACCGTCGTCGTTACATTTGTTATTATTGGCCTAATCACCAACACCAGTTCAGTAAAGCGTTAAGTGATGCAAACATTTGTTATTATTGGCCTAATCACCAACACCAGTTCAGTAAAGCGTTAAGTGATGCAAACATGAATATTGACCGCATGGTCAATCATGACGATAGGAATATTTTTTCCCACTAAGGTTGGCAACCCCCTCTTCGGTTTCCATTGACATTAGTGGTTGTAGTAGTTGATTCTGTAACTAGGGAACATAAAATATATTCGGGGAATAAATTCTCGTTGACAGCCTGTACGAGGGAAGTATGAACACATCACCATTTGATCCGATATTTACAATATAAAACATTATGTGAAATTTAAATATGAATCAGAGGAACATAGGAACACTTTGGAATTCGATCTAGCTAAATCAAACACCAATCATGTGGCTGGAAGATGAATGCACATGAAAAGTGGTTATATTGTGATAGGGGGAGAGAGCTTCAATCCCATTGGTCGAGGGGTGTGAGGGACCAACCAATCATGTGGTTTCTGAGTGAAAGAAAATGAAATTATATTGGTCAGGAAGATAAAAGTACAGTATAGTGACTTAATTCTAATAGATAATCATCTCTATTCTCTAATTATCCCTTGAAGATTGAACAGTATTGATGTTGAGGAATTTGGGGGTAGGGAAATAAAATGCACTAAGAGGACAAAAATAAAAAATGAAGGATATCATCTACTCTATTCTCTGATTCTCCTTCGTTATCCCTTAAATATTCTGGATATTCTTCTATTCTTTCTATAAATTGTTTAACTTCCTGTCCACAATAATCGAGTTCACTAGAGCATTTTAGCTTTCAAGGCCCGGTTAAAAGGTCGCGTACGCTCAGGTAGGCAGCCGAGCAGGAGGGCCCGTTCAGCGGGTGGTCTCATGTAGAATGCATGGATGGCGGACGCCCAAGTATTTTCACTTTGAATGCAATTACGAGGTATAGAGTAGCGAGGTGTCGAGTTAAAGCACCACAGGCTAAGCCTAATACTACAAAAATAAGTGATTCAAGTGGAAGAGCTATCTAATACAGAAATAACAACAATTTGTATAACAATTTGCAGGGTTTTAGACTTTGAATTTTAAAATTCACTCATCTTGACACGTAAAGCAACAACTCCTGAAAACGGGAGGGGGGGGGGGGCTTAGTTATATTTTATTCTTAATCGACCCCAAAAGTTGATTATTGAAAATAATTAACCAAAATGAATGGAACGGGTTCAGTCAAGTTTGTCGTTCAAACAGTAGAAAAACAATAAATCAAACCGAGCAAGGAGATTAAATCAATTCAGGGGACGGAAATAATTTTAATTATAATTATTGGAGAATCGATTTTATTATTATTTATTTTATTATCCAGAATGAATACGAAAAAAATTTCCTTTGTCGTGATAGGCTCTTTTTCAGTTTTCCCTGGAAATGAAGAATCAATCGCTTTTTCAACTCTGCAACAATATCGGCAACACGATCACAATTAACATCCGGGTAGTGCAGATTTAAAAAAAATATCGTTTCGAGAAACCGTTCAATAACTATTCATTAGAGATCTATCGTAGGTAGTACCTACCTTACTTTGCGCACCTGGGTCAACATTCAGCGACATTGAATTCTTTTATCGAAAAAGTTCGTATATCAGGGGTTTTGCAGCAATCAACTTTGCAGCGGTAGCGGAGAAGAGCTCAATAAGGGGGAGAGGGGATTTTTTTAGTTAATTATCTAATATATAAAATTTCCATGTCACAATATTAGTTACCGTACTCCTCCGAAACGGCTTTGCCGATTTTTACCAAATTTTATATGCGCATTCAGTAGGTCTGAGAATCGGCTACTATCTATTTTTTACACCCCTAAGTGATAAAGGTTGTTCAGTGAACAATGTTCACTCTTTACGTTTTTTTAAATGTTAGGAAGAAATTGGTTGTTTTAATTTTTTCACAATGTGCCATTAAAAAATACATACAACCGTAAAATTTTACTTTTTTATCACCAACCCCTATTTTTAATTGCCATTTTAGTAATTTAATGATTATCACCCCTCTCAATAACTGATTAATTATAGTGTTTTTAACTGTACTTCGATTAAAATTTCCCTTAGCTTATGGCAAATCTAAAATTTGCAATGACAATCAACAAATCCCTAGGCCAAACGATGTCTAGCTTAGTTTCGTAATGCTCTAGAGTAATTTTCACGCTATAGTATTGAAAGATTGATGTTCGTTAGTGCGACTGTCGAAATTAATCACAGGGCAGGGCGATTACGTGAATTTAATATCGTAAATCTGTTTTGGAAATTCAATAAACTATAATCTTAAAATGTTGTTTGAATAATAAAGCAGTTAATGAATAATGCTTGATTTATATATTCTTCAATCCGTGTATCGGTTACCTATCGATTAAAATTTCCCTTAGCTTTGGGAATACCAAATCTAAAATTTGCAAAAATATTGTTGACAATCAAAAAATCCCTAGGCCAAACGATGTCTATTCGTCGCTTAGATTCGAGTACACCATGTGTTTCACACGGGCAATCGTACGCAGCATGACCCTATTTGTACTATGATCAACCACCTGGAGTGACGTTTGGTCTTTTACTGTAAAAATGATGTGATATTATAAAAATGCAAATATATCGATTAAGAAATTTGTTTTGTGCTCGCTAAAGATGGGCTAACAAAAAATTTTTCATACAACGCTCACCCCTCTCAATAATAGTGTTTTTTGAAAATTGATGTTATGGCAAATCTAAAATTTGCAATGACAATCAACAAATCCCTAGGCCAAACGATGTCTATTCGTCGCTTAGATTCGAGTACACCATATGTTTCACACGGGCAATCGTACGCAGCATGCTCTAGATTGGGAATACCATCCAGTTTGTTTGTGCTCGCTAAAGATGGGCTAACAAAAAATATTGTTCACGCTATAGTATTGAAAGATTGATGTTCGTTAGTGCGACTGTCGAAATTAATATGTGATAATATCAACTACATATTATGTAGTTTTAAGAAATAAACTATAATAACTTAAAAATAATGTTGTTTGGCGTTTGTTATTTTTATATTCATAGCGCTCCATGCTTATTTCACGCATATACCACATACAAATAAGTAAGTTACTTTTTGTCCACACTAGAATTTATCAAGAAACTAGAAATAATTTATAAGGCAAAACAACGTTTACCGGGTCAGCTAGTTTTCATAAGAAACTATTCCAATCGACCGTGATAAAGATTTAAAATTTGGCTTACGTTTTAAGGTAGGCAGTGGGATTTCAAAAATTTAGTTAAAATAAAAATCCGCCTTACTCCGTTTGCCGTCCGAAGCTTTTATCCCAAACTATTGGACCAAAATTGGACGCAATTTGGCTCAAAAATCCAAGCAGTTCTCTTAATTGAAGGTGATCACTCGGGTTGCTATAGTACGCATCGGGAAATGATTTACATAGAAGTTCTATTAAATACAGAAATAGTAAAAATTTTTGTAGTAATTTGAATTTGTTTTTTCTTGGTAGGTTAAACAGGCTTAATATTTATAATATTGAACCAGCAGAAAATTCGGGTTAGGTTTGTATGTGATTCTAGTTTATTTGAGAGATATAAATACTGGGGTGTGGCGCGTTCCAAGCGTTTCCTACGAGATGTGATACACAGCTCGTTGGTTGAAAGGAATCCAGAGGGAAGGTTGCGAAAGCCCGTGTATCGGCTAACAATGAAACACGAGCGAGCATGCATAAATATACAGCTAATGGCAGCACCCCCAAGGTTGCCTTTTCATAAATTCCTGTTTGCGCCCCCCCTTCGCCTCCTTGTATCCCCCCCTATCCCTCCGCAGGTGATTTACATAAAAGGCAAATGGAAACAAATGGAAAGGCGTTTTGGAGAAGGATCCTTCCAGAAGCAGGTGGGCTTTGCAACAAAACCAGAATCAAGGCGCAGGGGAGGCAGGCGTTAGTGGGATCGCCGAACCGTGTAATGCCCCGTAACAGGGAGATTGAACATCGAGGCGCTCAGGAAGAATGGGGGTGTTGCTCGCGGAAAAATAAAGTCTGGGCCGTGCAGGAATATCCATTTTTCACTGTTCCATCGCGGATTCCCTCTCAGGACGTAAACCTGTCTCTTGAGCTCACCCAACCTACTGAATGTTTTATACAAGTAAAACCGGTTTCGCGGTTCGCGAACCCCATTATCGCCTCTTAGGCCGTCGAATTAGTAAAGGACGTCAAAAACCAAGTGTTTAAACTAGAAGATGTTATTGTTTGTTATTCGTCATTAGATTTCTTCATACAGCCATATTATTTATAAACTAAATAATTTAACATAACACGAATATTTATAATACTTTTCAAACTTTTAATAACATAACTCTTGCACTTTTCTTGTAACTATCATGTT
Source organism: Creontiades dilutus (assembly GCA_031894815.1). Lineage (NCBI taxonomy): Eukaryota > Metazoa > Arthropoda > Insecta > Hemiptera > Miridae > Creontiades > Creontiades dilutus. Next base: position 80,711 of record JAVIWC010000594.1, read on the forward strand.
CTTAGATGCTATAGCCAATGCCATTTAAAAAACCCATTATTTGTAAATACACTTCAGGTATAACCATAATTGTTGAAAAATTGAAAGGACAACGCGTAAGTTTCCCTAGCTCGCCAAAAAAGGTTTTCCGCTCGCCATCGTACTTCTTGCAGGTTAGTAGCACATGCTCCACGCTATCCACTTCAGCACACATTGGTCCGTCTCTTCTTGCAGGATGTTGTCGCCTCAGCCTAACTATACTGGAAAACCTCTTCTCATGACCCTCCATTTCCGATCTCCATGGTTTCAGTGAGATGTTAGGAAACATGAATTTATATTTATTGCCTGCTGGATATCCATTATGGTATTCCTGCCATCTCCTCGCTATTGCTTGTTTAAAATTGGAATAGAGATCCTTGTAGGGGAGCAAAAGATTGCAATCTTCTTCGCAGTAGCAGCCAGGTCCGCTTCTTTATTACCCCTTACTCCCATGTGTGCTCTTACCCATACAAATTTTACTAAAATTCCTGCGTTGTATAGCTCGAAGGCGCGTCGCTTAAGCTCATTCAAAAGGTAGGAAAATTTTGGAACAGCCCGGGGATTTTTTGAATTCTACATCAAGCTCTTGGAGTCTGAGATGACAAGAACGGTTCGTGGTGGAACTACCATCTGCGTGACGTGTTATACAGCCTTAACTACAGCAATTAGCTCGTTCGTGAAAACTGAGGCCAAATAGTTGATTTTAAACGACTTTTTTTTACCAACGTTCCAATCACAAATCCCACTACCGGCATTACAATCAATCTTTGAACCATCTATATATATCACGCTGCAATATGAGCCTTGACGATCGTACAGCTCCATTAAAACATTCTCTCTCCCCATCGCCTGTGAACCTTGGAATAGTGACACACAAACGTCTCGTTTAAACAAACTCGAAGATGTGGGAAATTCACAAAAATTATCGCTCACTCTTTTCAACAAGACCGGTTTGAGAGTGTAAGCTTCCATCGAGGTGTTTCATCTCCAAACTTTCTATATCCGTCAAATAACTTTATTGTGTTTAGATTCGCCTGATCAACTAATTATATTTTACGATCAGGTATGGTAAAGCAGCGACAAAGATTTGCTCGAAGGACTGTCGGTATCTGATTTCTACCCAACCATTAAAGCTAAAGTTCGAACAACGGATCGTACCACAAGAATGTGCAGCCCCTAATTCCCAAGAGACCCTGGTTTATTGGGCGGTTAGTCCATATATCGTTGTGCAGAACCATGATTCGGCTGCGAACGAATCACGGAATTTTTTATGCATACTTAAACCGAATGCACCCGGATGTACTGCCACAATGCAGATTTTGTGTATAAGATATCGGTATAATACTATTATAGTAATAGAGTGCCTTTTTATTTGACAATACTATTGTAATAAAATATTATTAATAATTTAATGTGCTAACCATTCAACTATCTAACCTTAAATAGATTAAAAAACATCAATATACATATGGAGGAACATATAATTATCTACGTCAATATAATATTTCAGAGTTATTTATTTACTTGTGAAAAACCTTGTTTAAATGTTTTGAATAATACTATCTTGGTATACACAATCTTGTAATAATAATTCGTCACAATAATGGGGCTGTAAAACATTAACCATAACTCTCAAGTGACGGAGTAAATATCGCATTTGGTGTAAGATCTAACTGCCAGATCCACCATCTGATGTGTGAGATCAAAGATTCTACTTGAAACTGCACAACGTTTGAGCGTCACTGGGTTTAATAGGTCTTTTATAATCCCAACAGATAAAGCACAACGATCGCAGGAGGATGATTAATAACATTTCCACTAATTAGGAATACAGCTCCACCTGCCCGAAGCATCTGGCGAAACTCTTGAGAAGACTGTTTAAAAACACCTGCAGGGCGGTATGCCACTGCTGTCTCGCTTCAAAGGAAGGATTATGGTTCTGCCGGTATTAAACTGATGGCAACGCATAATTCAAAGCCGTCTGACGTCCCCAGACGAAGGAGCTTTTATGTCTTCTACCGGTGCCCTCCGGCAACATAGTTTTGAATTCAATTAGAATGAATCAAAGCTCTCCAATTTGCAACTTACAGTTCATTACGTATCTAGTGCATAATGCTTGAAGAGATGGAGCAAGTTGGTATAAAACGAGACAGTCTAACATCATTTTCACCCGTAATTGTCAGTGTTCACATCGGGATAACAAAGACGACTAACGCAATGAAATCTACTCCAATCAAAAATGATATTCCACAATAGCAATTTTACAGTATAGGACAAAGTTAGCTTCGGTTCTCCATTGGTACCATGCAATTTATCATTCCCAACAAATTAGCTTTTCATTTCAATTTCACCTCCCCCCCCCCCCCCCCCCTCAACTGCTATGGTTATACATTGGAGATATACTCCTCAAACAAAATCTTGTCTGTTTTTGAAAACAACTCACTAATCAACTAATCACCCTAAAAAGCCATTGAATCCTTAGGTTAAATATCACAGATGAAACTACTACAAAACAAAAACTATTCACAATCCCAAGGTAGACTTAAAGGAGAGCAATGTTATCAGTGATCCCGAAAAATAAATCGATCACAGCCCCTATAGGGAACTTGTATTTACAAGTTTCCAGTATAAATAAATTTTTTTATAGCACTGTATGTCTTGAACTCTATAGAATAGATAGAGTAGAATGAATTGAACCGCAAGATCGAAACAACATCTTTTAAACAACAGATTTTAAGAGACCTCTATCATCAAGACCAAAAGCAAGTATCTACTGTGTTTTATGTCCCTACAGAACGAGGTACCTCATTTACTTCTAATGAAATAACAACTGCTTCACGCTCGTCATGTTGACTCATCAATGTAATCTGTATAAAACCCAGCTGGGAATGGACACATAGAAGTGAGAATGCCACAATTGGAAGAACTGTTTAGCTAGCTATACCACAGCAGAATCTCGATTCTCAAGAGTGGTATTACATTCTGGGAACAAATTAAAAAAGCAACATACAAGGCAGCACAAAAAACGACAGCTCTCAGCCACCATATGTGAAACATGAATTGGCCGCGACCTTGCAAGCGTTGTTCAATCTATTATCCTGTATGGCGCGGAGGTGTGGCAGACGCCTTAGCATAGCCTATTACAGCAAAGAACGGTAGCAGTCCAACGAAGAGGAGCGTTAAGAAATGCGTGTTCCCATCGAACAGTTTCAGAACCAGCCATAATTGCACTCATTGGCTGTATTCCAATTCAAATTTCGGCTACAGAACGGAAACGAATATTTTACAGACGGAAAGAAGGAGAAAGAACTCGCATCACCAAAGAAGAGAGGGAATTCACCATGGCAAGGTTACAGGAAATGTGGACCGACGAGTGAAGAAGGAGGTGGACTTGTCTAAAAGTGGTTAGAGAGGAATCATGGAGAGGGGAACTTTTTCTCAACACAGTTCCTCTCAGGATACATGGTATTAAAAGCTTATATTTTTTACTCCTACCTTCACAGAATGGGGACTAGACGATCCAACTTGTCTGAACTGAGATGGAGGAAATGATGATGTGTTCCACACATTCCTTATGTGCAAGAAGTGGGAAACACTAAGAAGATAGCTGAAGGATGACCTGGAAATGCCATCTGAGGACATGAAACCGGAGATTGTAGTTGCCGAAATGCTTGAAAGAGAGGAGCGTTGGACGTATGTAGTTATCGATGTCAAAGGGATTCTGCAAAGAAAGATCACGCAAGAACGGGAGAGAGAGAGGAGGCTATTCATGGACCGGGAGGACTAAATACATCCCAAGGACTTGACCTGAAGTAATGTGTTAAACAGTTCCAGGCCGAGTTCCAACGTGGGAAAGGAAGACGAGGTTTAGTGGATTTGAATCCTACATAACCTAAAGAGCGGTTCCTTCTAGGTATCTAGGTACGAGATCCAAATTCCACCCTAGAATCTTCCTCGCCTTCCTACGTTAAAAAAAGGGATCTATCCAAATGACCAAAGGACTGATAACTTTGTTCTTAACACCTGAGGTGTTTGAACATCCTTAGAGTCCTCTCTTCCGTCATAGATGGCACCAGCAACTTCTCGTAGCAAGGTCTTCATGCGGAAACACGAGGGATCAAGCAAATACATCCACTGGTTGAAGAAGTGGAACTTGTGGATGTAAACCCTTTCTACGCTATAGTGAAACTGGATAACGATGTCTCTCAAACATTTAACAACAAACGGTGGTGTGGTATTGAACCTGTACCTTTAGCCCAAGACGGAGATACAATTGAAAAAGCCGAAACACAATCGTCTCAACACTTTTCTCCAGCACCAGCTAGTCCTCCTGATGCTCCCATTCGACGTCCTTCTAGAGATCGACTACTGCCAGATAAACTCAAAGAATATGTTTTGAAATTTCAAAGAATGGAAGAATGTGATGGTATCTAGTTCATATAACAACCTACTTCACCTACTGATTGAATCATGTTGTTCAGAAATAACTACTTGTTCCTTAATTCCCAAATTTATGTTAAAAAGTTGCGACGCATTACGACTTCATTGTAGATCTGTTATTAAATAATTAAGTAAGAAGCCAATTTAAGACCAATATCATTGAGATTCGATGAGGGAAAATTTCCAAACAATGGCTCATTGAAGTGACAAACTATGCGCATGACAATAGCATTCGTTCCGTTGTGTGGGGGAGCTCAATTGTTTCCACCATCGAAAGCCCAGAGAACCGATGATTCGGACGGATGAATTGTAATTTGGGCCTCGACAATGGGGCTGTACATTGTGGGAGCGTGGAGCTTAACTTCGGGTGCCACCAACTTCGTCCGTGAAAGACCTTTGGACCCGAGGGCACTTTCATAGCGGAGCGGAACAATTGGAAAACGCCTGTTACGAAGTAACAGTTCCAGGAACCGTCAAAGTTTTTGTGTTCATTATTCAAGACGATTTCGGTCCTCGGCGTAGAGCTTGGAGGATGAGGTTAAAGCGGTTCTGAAGCTGTGAACTTTTTCTGGAGCACCAATCGGGCAGGTCCATGACAACTGAATGATGAATGGGTAACGAAAGTTCATTAAAAACAGGCATCTACCTAGTATTTTGTCATAGGTTCGACAAATACACTTAAAGGCAGTTATAGGCAGTGGAACAGGATCGATCACTTACGAATTTTTTTGACATTTTCATATATTTGCTTTGGCACATAAACTTGCTCACGCGATACCAACAAACAAAATTTGGTAACTACAGCCCTTGAAATAGTAATACCAACAAACTGAAAAATTGTCACGAGAACTTGCTCACGCAATACCATTAATAAAAACGCTGCAAATTCTTTCACTGGGGTTTATTATTCAATTGGCTTGCGTTCATGATTTGAATTTCTACTAAGCTTTGGAATGTGCGCGTTTCACAGGTGATAGAGCGATTACAGAATTTCAGGAGGCACACAAATATGATCAACTGATCAATCCAAATTGGTATTTTGGTCGAGAACAGATTCACGTGCTCCATGTATATCTCCTGAAATTCAATAATCGCCCTATCCTGTGAAACACGCACACTGCAAAGCTTAGTAGAAATTCCAATCATGAACGCAAGCCAATTGAATTGAAGCCCCAGTGAAAGAATTTGCAGCGTTTTTTTTATTGAACCTCAATACCCCCCCACAATAAAAACATTTATAACTTATCAAGTCCTTTGGCACTCGTATTGCGTTAAAACTTCCCCAAATCCAAATTTAAACGATGTAGCCCAAGGTAGACAGATGTAGAGGGGGCACACAAATATCATCAACTGATCAATCCAAATAGGTGTTTTGGATGAGAACCGATTTACGTGGTCTATGCATATCTCCTGAAATTCAATAATCGCTCTATCACCTGTAAAACACGCACACTCCGAAGTTTAGTACAGATTCAAATCACGAACGCAAGCCAATTGAATAATAAACCCCAGTGAACGAATACTTATTTACCCCAGTAATAATATTGAATAATAAACCCCAGTAATCATATTGAATAATATTTACCTATATATTATCAGAATGCTTCAACCCGGCTACTAACTACACTACAAGTATTCACATCGGCTATCACTCCAGTATCCACATTCACTACAACTCGACGCTATCGGCCGGACTACACTAGGTTACAAACAAACAATAATAAACGAAAAAACGCAAATGTTGGCACCATAAATCGGGCCATACATCGGGAATGGTTTGACCTACGGACTTGGGGAAGGGCTCATTCGATTCCTAATGGTATGTTCTTCAAATAGGAAAATATTTAGACCGATTCGACTAGTTTTGAGGTTTTCAGGGATTTTACAAAACTTTTACAGCCCTTAAAGGGCACTTTAAATTGAGTGAGGGAGCTGGCTCAAGAATTGGGGCGTCGTCGGACCAAGATGGATTTTTCCTGAAAATTTCAGATTTTTTGCTCCAGCCGTTTCGGAGATATCGTGCGTACGGAGTACGGCGGACGGACGGAAAATTTTTGATTGCAGATTCGGATTCTACACCCTTTGAAACGTAAACCATGAAATTTTCAGGGGGGGTTAGAATTTTTTTTCCAGAGCGATTACAATGGTTTATTATTGAATAATAAACCAATGGACTCACTGTGTTGCATAGATAACAATCAACTGTTTTCATGTTTTGATGCTTGGGTGCATGAACTAAGAAAACGTCACGCTTGACGCTCGCTCGAAATTGCTGACGTAAGTATACAACTTCAAAGAATTGTAGTGACTCACAAATAAGCAAAAGTTTACAGTCAATGAAATAGTAATACCAATAAATTCAATTAATCCCACGATCGCGAATTCAATCAAGTACCCACGGATGGGCGGTTTCTCTTGTGGCCCATCTAATTGATCTAAACGCCTCGCCGTACAACGGACGGGTGATATCTGCCTAGTAATAAATAAAATAAGAAAACACAAATGACAATGTCCCAATGTTTTGCAGACTCGTATGCAAGCATTTGTCAACATCATGGAAGAAAAGGCTCCGCTCATTAGTCTATGATTTGACATCAAGAGATTTACATAAACTGTTTCGGCTTTAGGAATGTTAATAGCATTTTTTTCAAATAATAAGTGATATGGCGAAAAAAACGTTAGGAAGAGGGATGGAGGGGGTAATGACCGCTCATTCCTACCTGAGTTTCCAGCGTATAATCGTTCGAAAAATTAAAAATACTTTTATTCTAGCTTTTTAAATACGTAGGCAAATCGTTGCACCTGATGAAGAAAGAGTCTCTATCACACCACCTAGTTGAATAAAATGCCACTTAGGCCAGCTCCCAGCTATCATTCGACGTCGATCTGTTTTTCAGATAAAAATATAAATGAAATTGGTTTTTCTCAGTATAATAAAACACCCTTTCCAAGCTGTTTTGGGAGTAGAGTTGCGTCCTCAATCCATTATCATATCAAAATTGAAAATTATCGTTGATTCACATCACCAAAATTGCTGTTTTATCCACAAGCGTACACATACGCCTAGTAATAGCCCTCCATATTATTTATAGCCAGAGGTTGAATGCAACACGCAGTTCAGCGTAGATTCGCTCGCCTATTTTCCGGAACCGGCTCGACACCGGGAAAACCTTCCGTCAGGCCCCTCGGAAGACAGGGGATATCCCTGAAGACACGGAACCCTAATAACAACGTGTCCAGAAAATATGAAGCTTAAAACCGCTTCCACGTGTCATGCACGTGGCTTACCCTGTCTCCGGTCCACACCTGGTACGATATCCTCTTCATACGAGACCGCCCTGGAGTTTTTTTCTCTCTCTCCCCTTTTCCACGTTTATTTCTCTCTCGTCGCTTTTCTCGTGTCTTTCTCAGCAATAACGTGTCACTCATTTTCCTTTCAGTACAAAACAATATCGAAGAAAATCATATCAACCTCATGCTAGAGAAATGAGATCTCCGTAACTAATTACAGTACGAAAGTAGATTATTTCTGTAAAACATGTAATAAGGATAGGTTTTTCTGTGAAGTAGGAAGAAGGTCTTACTACTCTAACTTTCCTTTCTGTTCAAGGTAATAACTATCTATCGAAATAATGAATTTATTTATTCCACGGTGAATAATACGTAGGATTAGACCAGCTTCGGGATTCTGAGACCCCAAGGAATGATTCCCCACATTGCCAGACTTGGAGGCACTTACACGAGTGCACATGGGGATTCACATCTGTTTGAAAAGTTGAACGGAGGAAGATATCGAGGGGTTAGAGGTAAAAGTACCCAAGTCCATTTTTTTGTGAAATTGAGTTAAAAGTACCTAACCAACTGGGATGATACATATTTTCATGATCTGGAGATACCTAAGTCCAATGATGATGATTTCCATGGTTTTCAGAGCATGTGTGAATCACCAAGTGCAGAAATAGCTCATTCTTGAGAGGTAAAAGTACCCAAAGGTACTTGGGTAGATTTACTTCTAGAGATGGAAAATTGTACCTAGTTACTTTTCTTTAGAGGAAGAACTCACCAAGTGCAGTTGGGTAGTTACACTTCATTTGCTTTCTCCGTGAACTTTTGATCTTGTACATTGTGGGGAACATCGACATAAAGATTCTAGAGCATAAATTCATAGAAAAAGGGCATAGCCGTATGAAGGTAGACTCTACGCACAGTGCCATTGAGTCAGCACAAAAAACTCTGCAAATTTCAGGAGCACACAAATATGATCAACTGATCAATCCAAATAGGTACTTTGGTTGAGAACCGATTTACGTGCTCTACGCATATCTCCTGAAATTCAATAGTCGCTCTATCACCTTTGAAACACGCACACTCCTAAACTTAGTAGAAATTCAAAATATGAATGCAAGCCAAATGAATGAAATTGAATAATAAACCCCAGTGAAAGAATTTGCAGAGTTTTTTATGGCTTTATGATTTTATGGCACTTGTGACACGTACATACAGAGTTTTGTTTTGTCTTGTGTCCAAGTGTGTATACCATATTCATACACAGCAAAAACGTTCTTGCCAAACGCGGGAAACAAACCCGAGAAATTGTGGTTGTGAGTCCTGCACGAAACCCATGCGCTACGGGTTGGTTTTACTTAGTTTATTTATAAAATTGAATAATAAACTCCAGTTAAAGAATTTGCAGCATAAGATCATGCCATACATTTGAAATGGTTTGAGCTACAGACCCGGAGAGGGGCTCATTCGATTACTCATGAAAAGTTCTTGAAAAAAAGTCCATATTTAGGCCGCCTTGGTTTTTTTTGAGGTTTTTAGAGATTTTACAAGACTTTGACAACCCTTAAGTGGCACTTTAAATTAAGTGAGAGAGCTGGCTAAAGAATTGGGGCGTTGTCGGACCAATATGGATTTTTCCTGTAAATTTCAGATTTTTCGCTCCAGCAGTTTGGGAGAAAACGTGCTTACGGCGGACGGACGGAAAATTTTTTATTGCAGATTTGGATTCTAAACCCTTTGAAACGTAAACCATGAAATTTTCAGGGGGGGTTAGACATTTTTTTTTTCTTTCAAGAACGATTACAATGGTTTATTATTGAATAATAAACCAAAATGTGTCTGTTTATTCAATGAGAGATTGGCTGAATATCTTTCAGCTATCGAGAAGCAGGAGGAATAAGACGAAAAATTCACCCTACCTAGTTCGAGAGCTGAAATAAAAAGATTTTGTTGATTTGAAATCATTGTCCCAACAATTGGTAAGCAATGGAACACGCAATTCCGCGGAATACTTGTGGAATTTATTGCCATGCATTCCAGATTGTAATACTCATGACGTGTCCTGACTAAACCAAAGTTTGTGGTAAACATACCCAAGTCCAAAATCCCTCTGACGCCTCCTGATAAAATTCAGATTCTGTGACTAATTGTTCATCTTTTAACCTTGAAAACCGCATCACCTCCAAACCAAGTGCATAACCTACAAATATAGATTTTTCCCCATTTTTTCTGAGTTACTTGTGATTTAACGCAAGCATCTAAAATTTGAATTTAATTTTCCCACACTTATAACTTTTGTGACTTGGGTACTTTTACCTCTAACCCCTCGATATAGGAATGATGCAAAGAGATGGTATGACTTACCGAAGAGTTAGTCGACCTATAAGTGTTATTCGGATGACGTCATGCCTCAGCAAGCATCTCAGACAACCCACATGGAGAGCTGACTTGAGTGTCCCCCACGACTTGTCACTACAAACCTAATATTTCTCCACTTTTGCGAACGTGTGGAATGTTGTCTTTAAAAATATTTTAGAAAGTGATGGAAAATCGCAACTAATATTACAGTTGTAAGGTGATACATAAAGCGTCGCGTTACCTAATCATGCCTGCCTTCACAATTGGCACATTTTTTAAATCAAGAAAATATCACTTTTCACAAGACTGTGCCAGCATAGCACTCAATGCCACCACTCTAGTGAGCAAGTATTACATAAACAATGGGTAAACCTTCTAGGCATCTTACTCGAAATGTTGTAATCAAACTGTACAACACATTATACTGGTACTACTGAACTGCCTTCACTCGATACTTTTCAATGCTACTTTTTACAATGGTAATCGATTATTCAACTTCCCTTTTTCCATTAGTCATGGTAATTTAATATGATTGGCATAAAATCCTAGGTGCGAATACCCGGTATCTACACCCATTGAAATGTAAGCCATGAGATTTTCAGGGGGGGTTAAAACTTTTTTTTTTCAAGAGCGATTACAATGGTTCATTATTGAATAATAAACCAAAAAACCCTGCAAATTTTTTCACTCGGGTTTATTATTCAATTGGATTGCGTTCATGATTTGAATTTCTACTAAGCTTTGGAGTGTGCGTGTTTCACAGGTGATAGAGGGATTATTGAATTTCAGGAGATATACATAGAGCACGTAAATCTGTTCTCTAGCAGAATACCTATTTGGATTGATCAGTTGATCATATTTGTGTGCCTCCTGAAATTCAATAATCGCTCTATCACTTGTGAAACAGGCACACTCCAAAGCTTAGTAGAAATTCAAATCATGAACGCAAGGCAATTGAATAATAAACCCCAGTAACAGAATTTGCAGCGTTTTTTTATATGGTTATCAGAATGCTTCAGCCCGTGTATCGGCTACAAAGCCTTTTAGGAGTTTACTCCAGTATCCACATTACTACATCACTTCATCACTAGGTTACTGCTATCAAAACAAAAACAATAATAAACCAAAATAACGCAAATGTTGGCAGCTTCAAACGGGCCATACATCGGGAATAGTTTGACCTACGGACCTGGGGAGGGGCTCATTCGAATCCCTCGTGGAAAGTTCTTCAAAAAGAGTACAAATTTAGGCTTATTTGAGGTAGGGATTATACAAAACTTCGACAACCCTTAAAGGGCACTTTAAATTAAGTGAGAGAGCTGGCTCAAGAATTGGGTCATCGCCTGACCAACATGGATTTTTCCTGAAAATTTTAGATTTTTTGCTCCAGCCGTTTCGGAGATATCGTGCGTACGGAGTACGGCGGACGGACGGAAAATTTTTTATTGCAGATTCGGATTCTACACCCTTTAAAACGTAAACCATGAAATTTTCAGGGGGGGTTAGAATTTTTTTTTTTCCAGAGCGATTACAATGGTTTGTTATTGAATAATAAACCAATGGACTCACTGTGTTGCATAGATAACAATCAACTGTTTTCATGTTTTGATGCTTGGGTGCATGAACTAAGAAAACGTCACGCTTGACGCTCGCTCGAAATTGCTGACGTAAGTATACAACTTCAAAGAATTGTAGTGACTCACAAATTTTTTATTTTTCAAGATTGAGACAGGGTTTCGGGGGGAAATCGGAACTTTTGGAACTGTGTGAACTGTATTGTTAGTCCGGTCTCGGTGTTCCGTTCTTTTGGTTCTTTATTTGGATTAATTATGCAACATTTCGAGGCGTCCCGGACATGATATGTATTCCATCTGCATAGATCAGTGATGAATACATTTGTGGGTGAGAGCTTTTAATTACGAATTAACCCAGAGCTAATGGAGTGAACGGTGAATTAACTCTTTCCAGAGAAAGGAGTTTTTCATTAACTCCGCTTTCGTCCTCAACTTCTTGGAATAACATAAGTTAATATGCATAATATGAAAAGCAATGCAAGTATCAACCCGAACTCTTAATCTTAATTAAACGCGGGGAGGCAAAACGCACGTTTGGTCCAATTTTAGTGGATAGGAAGTTCCCTTTATGCATTATGATCGTTTTGACGAATTTTCCAAAATTCTCGTATAGCATTCAGTGCAAGTTTTCGACTATCGAAGTCGAAGAAAACAAGTAGATGAAGAAAAAAACTTACCTATATTGAAAAACATTTTTCTTTTCGAACGAAGGTTTTGGATTTTTAGCTTTTTTTTTTACACATTTTAAAGAAGTTTAAGAACAATTCAGCATACATTTGAGATTCTATTTCATGGATATACAATTTTTTGAATAATATTCTGCTAAACCTTATAAATTCAATGATTTTTATCCTTTTTTTTGTAATTTTTTGTAACTTTTTTTTTCATAATTTGAAATTTGACCAATTTAATGGGTTTAAAGAGTGTTGTCCAGAATATCCATCCTTTCCTGCAGAAAGCTTGATTTTTAGGCGCAAGAACGAAGTTTTATCTCAATTATATAAATAGTTATCTTCTGGAATGCCATATGCAGATATATATAATGTATTATAATATAATACATATTATAATATATTATATTGAAAAGAATAGGCTTACCACTGCCCCCTTCTTCTTACCGCTCAGTTCCAGTCCTTAAAAAAAAAAAAATTCAGTCCTTATTTGGAAACATTACAGGATGGGTCACATCAGAATGGTCATCTACCTACCTCTACATATAGTTTTGCTCTAAAAAAAAAAAAAACAGCTAGTCAGCTTTGGCCCCACTTACTCCACTCCACTAGAGTATGTTCAACAAGTCTTAAGGTTATGGCATTTGACTTGGCGGAGGTTGTGCGTTTGAGCCTTACAAGTTTACTCATTCTAGCATCATAATACATTTTCACACACATTTACAATGTCACAACAAATCTTTAGGAAGTTTGACCAATTACCTCAATATCTTTCATATGAAGATTTCTTAATTTTCTATTTTATAATGGTGTCACTTCGATTGTAATGAGGACGCAATGTATTTTATTAGTTTAGAGATTCGGGTGTACCAAGTACATAGAAAACCAAACTGAACCAAACTCTAGCGTCTGACTAATACCGTACTATTCTCTATGACTACCTAACGCTATAAAGATAGCGTTTGTGGGCAGCCACTACGTGAAAACGGAGGAATCAGACTGGTCAGCTATCTTCAGGAACACAAAGTTTTGTTCTCATTAAGTTCAAATTCTCTTCGGCCTACCTGACACCCCCCCACTCCACCGATTAACGTAACCCCACCCCTCTACCCCCCCCCCCCTCCCATCACCACCCTCCGGCTTCCAAACAAACCTTGATGAAAATGAATAGCCTCCCGATGGTCCTCCTGGGACTCCTCATACCTCACGTTGTCATTAATCGATGTCCAGTTACCTGTTGGGAGTCAACCCCTGGAACGCTGCGCTACTTTTATCACGTTTTCAGATGATATCGTCCTTCCAATGAGCTTGTAATAATAATACCTATAGGCAAAATAGAACATTGTAAAGTAATGCATTCATTACAGGGACGTCCACATGTCCGGTTTTTACATGATCGCACTTAGAGACATAAAATACAAATAACGAATATCTTTAAAAAGTTAACCAAATTCCTAATCGAACAAAAAAAGCACAAAACGTCTCTGGAAATGTGAGCAGGTATCATAATCGCTTGAATGAATCGGCCATCATCCTTCTCATCCACCGTCACAAACTAGGTACTCTATGCTATTACAATAAGATGTAAACGTGGCAAAATTAAGCTAAAAGCACAAAACTGTACCAATTCAGCTTGTCACAAGGATTTTGAGAAGAACGACAAGCAAAGAGACAAGTAGAGGGAAAAGGGAAGTTGTTCCGAAAAATATAAAACGCAAAATGCGCGTAGAAATGTCCATTTTTGGAGAAAAAAAATGTTTATCGCCCGAAAGTGTAAACCAAACCTACATTGCACACCTGCAGGTAAACTTGGAAGCAAAACCTTGTCTTTTTTCATATTTCATAAGTTTTTAATATTGTAATTTCGCAACATTTCAACTAGGTATGCGGTGGTTTCAACTGTGAATGTGGTCTACACGTAGACATCACTCTTTCCTGATCTTCCGCTTGGGGCACACACGGATGTGCCTCAGTGAGAGGGGGCAATATGATGGTCGAAAAGGGCGATGGGGGCGATGGATAGGGCAGGGGCAGTATCACCCCTTATTCCCCTCATTTAGCGGCACATAATACCGTGACAAGTGTAATACCCTCGGAGGCAGCGGGATCTCCGCTCCTGCATCTGGGGACCGGCACCAGCTGCAGTAACCCCCTCCCCATCCTCCACCCCTACGACCGACACACACTGAGCTTTCAATTAGATCGGTTCAACTATTAATCAGCATGAGTCCGCATTAACCGGATTTGTATCGTATTTCATTTTCATTTTTCTAAACCCGTGACACATCAGCTAGACAAAAAAGTCCCATCACCAACAGTACGACCATCATCAGCGAACTTTTATGATTCAGGTAATTTTAGCAAGAGCTGGGATACCCAATACATCGTCGTTGAAGAGCCATCATGGCATAACTAAATTCTTGCAGGTTTCCAGGAGAGCGAAAAACATTATCGTTCCTGAAAAATTACTGTTATGTTGACTTCATTTTTTGTTTCGTCCCCAATTATGCAAATCTTGTAAGAGTGCGACTGAAAATTTTCATATAATACGCAAAAAACAGCGAAATATGCACGGATGTACAATTTTGAATATCCAAAACATCTCAAATACCTCAATTTGAATTAGTATGACACTTTCTACCGAAAGAACCTGATATGCAAAATCCGAAATCCAATTATTATGCACATTTTTATTTGAAGCTTCCGTGTTGCTTCAGACGTCTGCGGACAAAGTCTCTAATAGGACGAAGAATTGGAGACTAAAATTGAACGAATCTAAATCGATTCACATCAATTTCACAAACCGAAAATCACACCTCTGAACGTTGAGATCAATTCAAAAGTAATACCGTATGGAGATGCAGTTAAATACTTGGGAATGACTCTGGACTCCAAACTCAACTGGAATAGCCATATTGAGAAAAATAAAGAAGAGCTAGAAATCAAATTCAGAAAGATGTATTGGTTGTTGGGAAGAAATTCCCAGCTCTCACTTCAAAACAAACTACTCATATATAAGCTGATTCTTCGCCCTATCTACCTACGGGATACAACTCCAAGCCAGTGAATAAAATGTTTAAAAAATCCAAAATTCTAAAAAGCATTATTGGACCTCCATGGTACATGACAAACCATGATATCGAGATTTGAAGATAGATACCGTCAATAAAACCATAGTAAAATATGCACGGACGCACGAACATCTCCTCCACAAACATGAGAACCTGGAGGTGTTCAACGTCCTCGACAACAAACATGAAATCCGGCGGCTCAAGAGGAAGAAACCACTCGATCTAGTTGTGCTAATTAAGTAGTGCAATGAAACTTGACTGAAACTAGTGTGTTATTTATAAGCATTGGCGGCGGAACGAAATTTCGGCAGGGGGGTCAGAAAATGTAAAGGTCAAAGGGTCCGCCCCTTAATAAGTTTTCTAAGGTAGGTTTAAAATAACATATATTTGCACGTCATAAAATAATCATATCATAAAAGTAATAAATCTATATAGGCGTAATATTTGACTATTATCTAATCTATGTTGGACCCCTGAGGTTTTTTAAAATAATAGACAGAAACACGCAATGAAAATGTATAATAACTCTATTTTATTTTACACAATTTAATAGATTAATATTATAAAAACATTATAAAAAGTATAATAATAATCTATTTCTGATACTTGTGTGAAATAATCGCTGACTCAAAGCAATTGTTCTTTAAGAATAAAATTCTTAGGGTTTCATGTTTCCAAAAACCAAACTTAGACTTTCTACTCTACTCACAAAAACACCTTGTGGTTGGTGATAAAAAATACCTTTTACCCCAAACTTCCTTATTGCGTCCAAACCCCTCTATTAATTAACTCTATTATTTCAGTTTTATGCTTTAAACTGTAATAAATAGTTTTTACTGACTATTTCTACAAAAATTTAAGTTGCTTGCACTTGTAATTCAATCAGTATTATATTTCAGAACTACGTATGCAATTTTTACTCCAATGCTTATTTGACCCCTTTGAGCCCTCTGACCGTTTCTAACAATTTCAGGGGGGTCAGCTGACCCCCCGGTTCCGCCGCTAATATTTATAAGATAAAATTGCCCTAACTTATGATGGATATGGTTAGTTGGCCCCTTCCCGATTTTAGAATCTGTCCCCTTGGGAGATGAATCGGACGCCTGCAAGCGTCTGGATCATCCTCTGAGCGTGGCAGAGCATAATAATGCATCCACCTCCTTGGAAGGGGCAACTATACCATTCCATCCCCCTCACAAACTCCTGTAGTTGACGAGAAGCGTGTAATGTTTGGCTTTGAGTATGGACTAGTCTGAAGCCGTAAGAAAGAAGGGTTAGTGATGTCAGTAGAACAGAAGCGGTAAGAAGGGATGGGGAGCGGCGTCAGTTAAGAGGTCGGGTTCTCCGTTCAAGGTGTGCAGATAGCTGCGGTTGTAACCGTAAGGGATGGAAGGATGGGTGTTGTGGCGGCGAAGGGATGGGGAGGGGGGTTTCCACCACTGAGCGATGGCTCGCAACTTACGACAAGTCGGAAATCGTACTTAGAGTTATTAACAGCCAGTTTATCAATTCCACAACTAGTTGACTCTGGAAACTGAACAGATCGGCTCAATTGTTGTCCAGCGGCTGCTGTTGTCAATTTGTCAGCGGCTGCCACTGAATTTTAACTACCGAATAATGACTCAGAGGTTCATGAGAATTTATATAAGTAAATTATTTCTACGAGTTTCATTTTTTTTTCATTTCATATCACAAAATGAAATTAAAATAAAATAAAAATGAAACTCGTAGTTTTCCGAGAAGATGTACGCGTATTTCATTCGATCAACGGTTTTTTTCATTTGGTAGACAGGTTTTGAGGATTAGTCCGTTTTGAGGCGGCCGCGATGGTTCAAAAGTGTCACCATTTGGGGTTCAGGATTTTAAAAAATTGAGAATCACAACGGAAAAATTAATAGGTACAATGAAGAACACTCATATCGGATAAAAGTCAATGTGAAAAATTGCGATTTTTAACGAAAAATCCTTCTTTTTTCGCATTAAAACGTCGTTTTACGAGATTTATTCAAATGTAAAGAGAAAAATGATGATATCGTTGGAAAGCTGAGGTCTTGGGCTAGTTTTTTCCGTTGAGTGCACACCAATATTCCAATTTATTACAAGCGATAAATTAGCCTGAAAAATGTTGATTTTCGAAAAAAAATTAAAACTTTGACTTTGGCTTATTTTTTTACTTCAGAAAATGGCTTTAAAAAATAGCGTTTCACACTAAACGG
This sequence comes from Creontiades dilutus, assembly GCA_031894815.1. Classification (NCBI taxonomy): domain Eukaryota; kingdom Metazoa; phylum Arthropoda; class Insecta; order Hemiptera; family Miridae; genus Creontiades; species Creontiades dilutus. Next base: position 98,344 of record JAVIWC010000594.1, read on the forward strand.
ATAGGAAATTTAACGCTCTTTCCAACGGTTTCCTCAAATTTGAGATTACTCCAAAAACAGGGAGTTATGGCTGTTTTAGTGAAGTAAAGTCGATAACACGAAAAAAAATTAAATCGTTAATAACTCGGAAACGAAGCCTCTAAAAAAAAAAAGTCTAGGGGGCACTTTTTGTCGCAAATTAGTTGTAGAATCGATCCTTAAAGTTTGGTCCACCTGAAAGGTAGACACCCTGTATATGCGCCTACTAAATTTTTTCTTTGTATGTTATAAAAATTAATTGTAGGAAAGAAAGATAAAATGAGAACAATATCCTACACTTGTATGCGTTCCGCTTAACATTCATCTTAAATCGTAACTACTACTACTACTACTTACTTGTAACTAACTCCAACCCCAGCACAAGAAACTTTTCTTTTTGGGGTTATTAAATAAATGCAATAAAAAAATAAATAAATCAACGTGAATTAGGCATGGACCGCTATGAACGATAAGGGAACAATAATAACAGAGGGAATAAATATAACAGACGCCAAACGATATTAATTTCAAGTTATTATAGCTTATTTCTTAAAATTACATATCACATGTTAATTACGACAGTAACACTAACAAACAACATCAATCTTTTAATGTTATAGCGTAAACAGTATTTTTTATTAGCCCATCTTTAGCAAGCACGAACAAACTGGATGATCTACCCACTATTGAGCATGCTACGTACGATTGCCCGTGTGAAACACATGGTGTACTCGAATCTAAGCCACAAATAGACATCGTTTGGCCTAGGGATTTGTTGATTGTCATATTAAATATGACAAATAAATTTTATTTGTTGATTTTGAGAATCTAAGACTGGTAACGCTAAGCATATATCAGGGTTAAACTTCAATTATAGAAATAAATGTTTATTTTCATTTAAAAAATTTTCAATTTTCCCTAAGCTAAGGGAAATTTTAATTGAAGTACGGTTAATAACACTATAACTGATCAGTTATCGAGCGGGATGATAATTATTAAATTACTTTATAATATGGACTATAATAAGTCTAGATTTAAATCGCGAGATAATCGGTTCTATAAGGGTCATTTTCCCAGAAAGAGCCAATTCGAACCACAAGATTTCAGAAAACCGGAAGTTTGAATTAGGTTCTGCCAAAAATCAGGGATCATCCTTATACCATCCTCATCCCATTTTAGTGGAGGGCGCTTCAATGGGGCGCTTGAATAATTATTTACAAATTAATTAAGAAAGCCAGTCGGCAGATGAAAGACACCCAAGGCAGATGAGAGACTTACGTGCCCATATCCCGGAAAATTATTGACCCTGAAGAGAGCTTTCTTAAAAGGTGGTACATGAGGGATCTATGATATGCGAAAGTGGGAGAAAACGGGGTTGGAAAAACCGCGTGACGTCAGCCGGAAATTATCGCCTTCTCGCCCGCGGGAACCGGTTGAGAGAGTCTTACTAGTTTCACGCATATTTTCTTTAGCGTATTCCTGCTAACTTCGACAGAAAATTGGTGCACAGGGGTTTTCGAGGGTGCTGAATACGATTCTGAGGTCGAAAGAAGAAATTTTAGTGAAGGCGCTTCAATGGGGCGCTTGAATAATTAATTACAAATTAATTAGGAAAACCAGTCGGCAGATGAAAGACACACAAAGCAGATAAGAGACTTACGTGCCCATATCGCGGAAATTCATTGGCACATTAGAGACATTCACCGGCAGATTTAAGACGTGAAATTTTCTTCCCAAACTTCTCTTTTTCAAAATTCAATGTAAATATGAATGACTTTGTCTGAAAATCTGAATTGAAATTGTAATGGGCACCGGGGGCGTGGCCCATTAAGGCCAAGAGCAGAACAGCCAATCACCAACTGGCACGTTCTGCCTGATAGAAGACCGTAGGAATTGGCCAATCAGATAAGACCCGGCCAATATAAATAGGGCGCACCGGCAGGGCTTAATCAGACCGTCCACAGCTCTGAAGCAAGAAGCCATCAAGACGCCCAACAAACAACAAACAACCAAACAACAATCAAGATATTGATCAAGACGTTCCCGCTGAAGATCAAGCCTTCCCTACAACGTCGCGACCAATACAGAAATATTCTTAGAATGGGAAAAACAAAGCACAATTACCAAATAACGTTTTTAGGGTATTCGAGCAACTTGGTTCAACTTGCAATAAAATTTTAATTCCGAAACAATCCAGTAAAACATGAATATTCATTAACAGTCTTCAATACACAGTCCCATACGTAAATTTTTCGCTTAATCTAATGACCAAAATATTCAACTAGAATATTTATACTTGAGGAATTATATTCCATCCGTATTTAATTAAACGAATATTTTGTAACAAGATTCCTTGCATTGCTTGAATTTGTACAAGTCTTATCAGGTTACCCATGAGATAGGTATTGGTTGTTTTTCCCGTACTATTTATAGGACAATGGACCAGTCTTATTTCTGGAACTTAATATCTTAGGCCATCGAAACATAGGTATTTACATTCATTTAAAGGAGGAAATAAATACTACAACCCCTCTAAGAGAACTTGGGTAGCTTATCAAACAATATAATTAACTTTTCTTTTTAAAAGAAATTTGAAACTTCTGCAGACTCAATTGTGGCATCTAGTCTACTAAGTGCATTAAATACATAAATTTTATTCAATTTTTAACCAATATTTTTCTAAAACTATCGATATTTTTTGGTCGATACTATCGGTAGTGCCTACCATCGAAGATTAACCTACGATGTGTATCGGCATCGATATTTTCACGCCGATACAATCGAACATCGATATATCGATATTTTATGTTTCGATGGCCATCCCTACTTTACATGATCCAAAGTCAATTAACAAGTGTCCAATTATATTTTGTTAAATGAAAAAGAAAAAACTGCATGAGCTAGTAGACAATTGTGAAGATTCTGGTAATTTTAGCTTTTGTTGGAACGATCTTATGGAGGTAACTCATATATTTCGTGGAAATAGACAACATCTTTCATTTATGGCTATTGATGGGGATGCCAAAAAATTCAAGTTCGTACATAAAGAATGGGTTCGTTGGACACAGAGAAAATGCTTTGAATGATTCGGCGATCATTTCATTAGAAGCGATTGGTTATTGAAGGATGTAATAATTTAGACCTTTCAAAAGATCAAATCTGAGTCATCAGCGGAAGTATTTACTAGAAGAGGAGGACAGAGGGGCTCGTCTGAAAGGTTCTTCCCCGAAATCCGCCTTGTCCCAACGAATAAAATCACTATCAAAGCCTTTCCGGCACGTTTCACAAACAACGAAGGACTAAACGTCCAGACGAGACCTGTAACATGATTGAAATGATGTTCATGGTCCGCTGGGATGAAGAAATATATATATAGTGATGCAACGGATGAAAGATGATGTCCATTAGTGACGTCAGCCCCTCAAGACCCTGACCACCCTCAGCCTTGCCATCTCTTTACGGGGCCGGATCTTTGATCTGAAGAACTGACCGGGGCTCTAAGTGCACCTCCTTTTAGTTCTGTCGAGACCGTCGAAGATGTTTTTAAGAGAGGAGTTGTTGAATGTTGTTTTCTCCCCATTTCGTATTCTCCTGATGGAGAGGGGTAAACCCCCTCCCCTACCTCCTCCACCCCCTCTCCTGCCACCCCTCATACCGCCCCTCTCACATCCAACTTCTGAAGGAGCCGTGTATCTTATTTGTGCTCCCTTGTTTGTGGCATGTGCAGGAAAGAGAGAGGATTTCCCAAGGTGGGCGAGGGGGGAGGAGGTTTTTTTTTACTGCGTTATTTGATTCACCTCGCCTTTCCATTATGCGTTGCGGGGAAGGGCTCGTTTCTCTTTTTTTTCAGAATAAGAGAAAAAACCAACGTGCATCATGTCAAAATCGTAAGAGGGTGAACGGAAGTGCAACGGACGGGAGACAATTTCTACTAGGAAAACATCCCTCTTTTCCCGACGTACCCTGATGTCCGATGAGCCGTGAAGCATCAAAAATTGGTAAGATCAGATCGGAATAAAACACAGATCTCTTTGCGGAAGCCGTTTGCCTAATTCTATCCCTAAGTCGTCGTCTATAATCCCCCGTCATCTATCTACTTCCCTCATCTACCAACTTTTCTCGGGGACGGTTCATGAACAATCACATTTGACAAATTACTGAGCTAACTACTTACTAAAAAATTCTTCCTTCTTGTTATTGAACATATCTCTCTCAGATGTGCTTATCATTAAAATAAGAGGAAATTAAGTGCTGAAGTGTACGGTACACAGTATAAAATCCTTATACAGCAATCGCGGTACAGCAGGTACAAAATCGCTGTTGGTCTCATTCATTCTCATTAGAACAGAGTTTTCGACATGACTATGAATGGTATTGAACGTATCAGGTAGGTATGGAATCATTCGGTAGAACTGGAAGGACTGAACCCACTCATACAAATTTGGCTAGAAATGAGTTCATGAATCAGTGATACTTACTATCTTGTAAATCTTTTTTTAGATTAACAGTCTAGCTGTTATTTGCTCTGTTCTGTAGCTTGTCACATGTATGTGTTTTTGATTCGTTCATCTTTCACACTCGTGAAAGCCTACCATAAAGCCTACTGTTGACAAACGAAGGCCGAAAAGAAGGACGTGGTTGAAAAAGTTTAGCGAAAGTAATGGATAGTGATTAATTTGCCATACTTTCTTTGTGACTCTTTCACGTTTTTTGACCATGTGTTATTTATGGTATGTTTTGAAAAAAAGTACAATGACCACTTTAGTACTTGCATATAGCTGTTTATTCGTAGGTATTTGATCTGCACATAGCCTCAACCAAAAACTTTTAACGGCCACACTTTTAGGATAGAAGATAAAAATTACAAGTGTGATTTGGGTTTTGAAAAAACGACGTTCTTTAAGGTGTTGTATCTCAAATCAGATATTTCTCTGGCACTCTCCAATAGCTTTAGGCCTATTCAGAATCATCTGCACATTCCCAACAAAAGTGTTTTCGTGGAATTTGTGGGCATCTATAAAATTAACTGTGATTTTCCAAACTGAAAACGGCCGAAGAAAAGGAAAATGTCCAATATTTCGAACATGTGAACGTGGCCGAAAAAAAGGAGGTCAGATTCGGATTCAGTACAACAAAAAACGTTAAGATCGATGGTTTTTCAGAGGCGTCTGAAAGTGAAATTTCTTGGGGACCTGTGTAATTAAACTGGTGAGTTTTGATTCAACCCAGAGAAGTAATGCGTTTTTGTTACGTTGGAAATTTACTGTGATGATACCCTTACTCGGGAGCCATCCTGAGGGTGGAAATTCTGGCTTTGGGAGCTGTGTTCTTATTTTATCAATAAGGCCGCCTCTGCGGGGCCTTTGAAGTGTCTCTGCCGTCACCCTCAGGGCAACGCATCCCCCGAGCCGCCACATCACTCTAGCCCTCCCACGTCACCAAGTCATATCCTCACCCTCCTCCGAACCTGATCCACGTAATTCAATTTGCCTTCCGGAATCACAAGAGTCCCCTCTATATTTCACGGGGAACTTCTTCATTTATTCAGATTCAAGGGGAAAGTTGAGGAACGCTTTCTTTCACCTAGGAATGGCTAAAATACAATATCTGGTAAATCGGTGTTTAAAGGGAATCAGTACGTCTTCGTCTTCGATTCGGCACAGTCATCGATTCGGCACAGTCGACGTTTCGGCACACCTCTGCTCCCGGAAAATACAACTCCATTCGGCACATTCCCAAAAAAATTTCTACCGTGACTGTACACCGTAGACATACATACTCATACATACATAAACATACTCTTAGAAACCATGGGCAGAAAAAACAAACAAACAAAAAAAAGCAAAGAAAAAGCAAACTTTTATTGCAGTGCCAAAAATGTACTAAACTGTGCTAATGTACTAAAATACTAATATTTTAATCATAATAATTCATCATCACATAAGACACTTAGTCATAAAAATCTCAGACACATTCGTCGTCTGGGTCGTGTTAATAATATTATCTGTGCTATTGCACCACCAACCGAACTGGTTTTTTTTTTTTTTTTTTTTTGGCCCATCTTCATCACGAAGTTCTTCGGGTTTATTTGATTTTGGTCAAGGAGAACCCTCAATTCCCGAATTTTTCGCTGCGTTTCTTTTGAGGCTGGGGACAGTGGTCTGGGAACCAGCTTTCGAAGAACTTGAAGAAGAAGAAGAATTTGAATTTGTTGTCGACTATGATAGCTATCGCACGTTTCGAGGCAATCACTTTGATGCGGGAAGACATTGTGGAATACTGACCAGATAAACGCGTCGTCTCGTTGACACGTCGGGGTAAACATGATCAGCTGTTGACTGTTAAAGGTACAGTCTCCTACAGAAAGTGAGCCTCGACCGTGCCGAACAGAGTCCACAGTGGAGAGGGCCTCGGTGTGCCGAGACGAGTTGTAGTTAATCCTTTCCAGGACAATAGATCGTGCCGAAACGAAGTACGCCTGGGGTCTGCAGACGGGGGTGGCGTTACAGACAATTTTTAGTCCACAAGTTCAACTGGTAGTCAGCGTTGTATTATCTCTCGTCTTTCGGCCTTTTCAGTAGAATACGTTTCATTTACTCATCCAAGCGGATCCAAAAAAATCAATCAAAAACTTGTACTTGATGTTCTCAGTTTATTTTTTATTTTCATTTTCTAGTTCGTTTCGTTTAAGTTAGTTCAATAAACCAACCTGCTATATTGTTTATTGTATTCAAAATTAGTTTCTTATTTTTACATTTTTTGCTAATAAACTTATTTCTTCTTCTCTAGGAGTTTATTGAGAGTAACCTTGCTCGACAAACTAGAATGGTATGGAGAACATTTACTCTTTTTACAGCCACTTATGCTGTCTCCCAGAGGTCCCATCCTCTCTCTCTTTTCTGCTTTCATTTGTGATGTACGTTCTAAATTTGCAAGGTAATAGATAAGAAGATGCTGAGCGAGAGGTTGTCCGGCACTCTAGGGGCGGGAAGACCAAGGTTACGATGGGCTGATGGAGTCTCATTTGATGCCCGGACCATTTTGGGTGTAAGAGATTGGAAGACGACAGCTCTGAACCGCACTGTCTGGAGGAATTGTTGAAGGAGGCCTTGATCCCATGCGGATGTCGCGCCACTGAAGAAGAAGTTCTAAATTTGCGATTCTTTGACTTGAAAATCCACCCAACGTTGGACCAGGGGCGACTATTGATAGGATCTTAGGCGCATGTGTACCAAACCAATAAACCTAAAAAATTAAATAACATATAATATAATGATATAGAATAAGCTCTATTGAATTTAGCGAAACATGGCTGGATTTGTACCAAGGTTAGGACAAGGAGGTCTCTGAGCATTTTCAGTTTCAGTGGCTCGTGCAGTTGGCCAATCAGAGGGATCGAAAAAAAGATACAAGGAGAAGCATGACTTCGTTCCTCTAAGCTGTTCCAGGTGTACAACACGCTTTTGATCTTATCATTTCATTCTCAGTGCAATCGTTACCATACAGTCCTAACACTGTTCATTCTGTTTTCGTTTCTGCTTCCTTCTTTTATATTATCAAAGTTATTTATAAGTGTCCATTCACACCAGACAAGCATTATTCACGAACACTGTTCTCAAACAATCTTGACCAAGATGCTTGAGTGGTCTGAACGTGCCTTAACCCTGCATTACCATTTTCTTGTAATTTTAAAAATTGAAATTTTGTTGTATATTCTTCAGCAGTTCCTTTCCATTTTGCATATTCTTCAGCAGTTCCGAAGGCATACTTGAAGAGGTGGTCGAAGACTTCATACACGGGAGGGAAAAATTAAGAGGGTGGGTTGTATTCTTCCCATTTGTATTTCGAGATGGTATGTATATATCCCAATGGTACCAGGTGCAACTGCTTTTCCACGCAAAAAGAACATTTTACAAATTTTGTATTTTCCCCCCAACTATAAAGTAGTTCTACAAAAACAATTAAATAACTATTGATAAATTACAAGGAGATTAAAGCTGTTTGAAACTGTCGGAAACATTTGAAAACAATCAGTACGGTGTAGATAAAATTTGCACAACTGTACGTTGAGCTCAATGTTTCAGTGCTCGGTTCACGCATAATGTGCGGTGCACGTTTGAAAAAACGCTGCGAATTCTTTCACTGGGGTTTATTATTCAATTGGCTTGCGTTCATGATTTGAATTTGTGTGCCTCCTGAAATTCAATAATCGCCCTATCCTGTGAAACACGCACACTCCAAAGCTCAGTAGAAATTCAAATCATGAACGCAAGCCAATTGAATAATAAACCCCAGTGAAAGAATTTGCAGCGTTTTTTTATTGAACCTCAATACCCCCCCCCCCCCCCCCCCCCCAAATAGAAACATCTATAATTCATCAAGTCCTTTAGCACTCGTATTGCGTTAAAACTTCCCCAAATCCAAGATTAAACGATGTAGCCAAAGGTAGACAGATGTAGAGGAGGCACACAAATATCATCAACTGATCAATCCAAATAGGTGTTTTGGATGAGAACCGATTTACGTGGTCCATGCATATCTCCTGAAATTCAATAATCGCTCTATCATATCACCTGTAAAACACGCACACTCCGAAGCTTAGTAAGATTCAAATCATGAACGCAAGCCAATTGAATAACAAACCCCAGTGAAAGAATACTTATTTACCCCATTAATAATATTGAATAATAAACCCCAGTAATAATATTGAATAATATTTACCTATATATTATCAGCGTTTCATGCATATCAGAATGCTTCAACCCGTGTATCGGCTACTAACTACACTACAAGTATTCACATCGACTATCACTCCAGTATCCACATTCACTACAACTCGACGCTATCGGCCGGACATCACTAGGTTACAAACAAACAATAATAAACGAAAAAACGCAAATGTAGGCACCATAAATCGGACCATACATCGGGAATGGTTTGACCTAAGGACGTGGGGAAGGGCTCATTCGATTCCTCATGGTATGTTCTTCAACTAGGAAAATATTTAGGCCGATTCGACTAGTTTTGAGGTTTTCAGGGATTTTACAAAACTTTTACAGCCCTTAAAGGGCACTTTAAATTGAGTGAGGGAGCTGGCTCAAGAATTGGGGCGTCGTCGGACCAAGATGAATTTTTCCTGAAAATTTCAGATTTTTTGCCCCAGCCGTTTCGGAGATATCGTGCGTACGGCGGACGGACGGAAAGTTTTTTATTGCAGATTCGGATTCTACACCCTTTGAAATGTAAACCTTGAAATTTTCAGGGGGGGTTAAAAATTTTTTTTTTCCAGAGCGATTACAACGGTTTATTATTGAATAATAAACCAAAAATGTTCGTTAGACCCTAATTTTAGTCTATTTGGACTACAAACATGGAGGTTTTTAATTTTATGACGAGAGGTTGAATATGGGGGGGGGGGGGGGGGGGGGTTGATAGGCGATCTATTCAAGCGCTACTCACACTCTTCCTTGTTCAGTTGTAGTTCATACTCATTTGTGAAGTTAGGAACTTTGGATTGGTTTTGAAACATATTTCTGAACTTTCTAATTCCTGACATGACGCTGTATCACGGATCCATGGATACTGGATCTTGAAGGCAACCCTACTTCGAAGATGCAACTGAAGGTTTTGACTTGAGATGGCAAACTCCTCGCAATGTCCGAATATGAAATGGAAGACGCTACACCTACCCTCTCCGCGTGAGAGAGCTGCTTTGACTCCTCTATTGAATCAGCTATGTAGGCCCAACGGCGATTTTATGTCCTAATCAATAAGGAAAGCTTAAACTTGAATGGAATTAGCAGAGGTTTTCTAATGGTATATAGTATAGAAAAATAATGTAATAAATTGTATCCGAACCATTTGATTAACTGCCTGTCAGTGATCCCAAGGTAGACGGTAAAGGGATAGTAGTCCACCATGGTGGTATTATGTCGAATTTTGTTAGTCCCTAAGGAGTTAACTGTCCCTGCTATGTCGTAACCATGAATGAAGTGGGATTGTTTCGGTTATTATGAAGACACGTCAGATCTCTCTTTAAAGAATCTCTATATCAAATCTCTGTAAAGTCCGTCGGCGTATTTCATGCGGAAGGAGCTTTCTCCCGCGTTGCCGAAGGTTTTTACGACGGACGTAAAGTTGGATATGATCGTAAAAGCCTGATGACCTTCCGAACAAACCCCGACTATGCTACCCGACCTCCCAATTACGAAAACTGCCGTGAGCTATAAATGAACCTCATTACATTGGTGGGTTAATGGATTTACCGCGAATCTCATTGTCCGCTCTCCCTTCCCTTCGGCTCTGTTGTTTCAATCGCTCATGAGAGTAGCAGCTGTCCCTTTTCTGAATACAAAGGTCTAGTCCCAGCCATAAACTGCTGACCAGTTGAGCGAGAATCGCTAATTCAGCATACAAAATCGAGCTCGTAGAAATGTTGGGGGCAGCACCCACTGAGCGCAAATTCGGAAAAATGTACAGCAAATACGGATTTTAAACAAAATTTGACACCTCGGTTGATTTTTTCGGCCTCCCGCCACTCTTCCAGCCAAGACACAAAGTAATCAATTCACCGAAATTCCCCACTCATAAACGTTGGCAAACCATGCTATCCACCGAAACATTCATTGTTTTCCAGCGCTGATTCGCGTGGCCTACGACTCGTGAGCCCATCCGTTTTGAAGGCTTCGCCAGTAGAGGGGCGCATAATTGAATCAGACAGGGTTGTGGAACATTTAAAAATCAGAGAAAGTACCGAATACAAATCCTTTTCAGATCATACTAAGCGGATACGAGAAAAAAACTATAGGGGTGATTATCTGAAAATGTGCAAATCGTGCGTCCGGTCACTTTTCAACCTGAAATATGCGTGCCAGACAATTGAAAAAAAAAAAAAACCAGAGTTATTCAGCTCCTTTTGTTCTACAATGGAGGCTACTTTTTATCTCCAAAGTAGATTTAAAAGTAGTGAATGTAAAATTCAAAAAGGTCTCATTTTCACTCCCTCACCATGTCCGACCTCATAGGTCCTACACTTTAAAAATTCATGTTCGCTCAACAATTTAGGTTACGTTTCATTTCACCAACTGATCAGATCAGTTGTAGTATAAGGATTTGACCTAGAAATACCCCCCATTATTTAATGTAATCAGGACAAAGATATATATTAAAAATGATGTGTCCGAACATTTTTCCTTCACTCCCTCACTTGAAATGTTTGGAGGGATAGCTGGTTGGGGAGTGCCTTTCAGAGTCTGGGAAGGGAAATGGTCGGTTGTGGGGAATCCTTTGGAAAGTTTGAGACCACCAGCGATCGCCATCGTCGCTTAGTTAAGTGATGAGAAGCTTTTCATCTTCGTGAGAAGACGTGTGGCCGATTACCTCTTCACTCCCTGACTTCCCCAAGAAGGTGAGTTCTAAAGCAATTCTTCCTCTTGCGAGTCATTTTTGTATGACAAATACTATAGGCTGTTGATTTCTGGTCCAAGTTTATTTTGAAAGTGATAATAATAATTTAAAAAAAAAAATAAAAACCTTGAAACTTTCACTCCCTCATTTTTGTGAAGATATTCAAAAGTGAGGGAGTGAAGGACCTTCTAAAATAAATGTATGCCTACAAGTGATTTGAGAGTAATCGAATTTTACTGTACATATTTACTGTTTTTAAATTGGTGTTGGAAAGATAGAAAAGGTAGATAAACCACCTTATCAACTAGTGAACTTTTCAGTTCAATTTGAACCGAAAATGGGTGAAAGATCAGATGAAAATATGATAGGTACCCACGTTTCTAGCTACAACCTAACACAGACGTATTATCTATTAATTTTTATATATTTAAATATAAATATATATATTTTTTTTAATGCTCAATTATTACTCAAAATTTCCAAAATAATATTTTTTAACACGTGACCACTCGTTTCAAAGGTTTTTTTCATGCTGAACACGATGGTGAAACCAGCTTTGAGATATGATCTAAATCCGTTCTCGTGCAGCTTGAAGAATTGTCAATCTTATGATGGTAAAACGTGTGTTTCTTAAATGTGTTCTGCAGTTATTCAGCTCTGACCTAAGAACAGTATGAGATATTGCAATTCCGTTTTCAACATCTCATTCAGCGTTCAAAAACCTTCAATACCTATGAATCTCAAGTCAGAAAATAAAATTGTTGATAGTCTCGTAATTTATCGAAGACAATTTTTGCAGTTATTCCTCTCTAACTTGAGGATGGGATGAGATATTGTTATTCTGATTTCACCATCCTCTTAAGCGTTTAAATTTGAATCCTACTGCTTTTTGTCACTGACAGGAGGAAGAGCAACAACACGAAGAATTAGTTACTTCAACAATGGTCCCAAACCAGAAAAAAGTGGAAAAACAACAGCAAAAAGAAACAATATGATAGATTGCGCCGCGAATAAAAAGAAAAGGGATCCTACGAAAGCTTTGGAAATGAAACTAAAAGAGCAAGAAAAATACAGAAAGAAGAATGATTTTTGTTTGCAAGCAACTTCTCGAAAGCCAAGAAAGCGCATGCAGATTCAAAACTTCAAAACCTCCCGAGCTGTAAATTTCTACGAGAAAATTGAGCACTCGAGACTGGATGAAAATGCAACACCTTCGACATTAGAAGCCCGTTCCAAAACAAGAAAATGACCTTCTTGCTTCCTCTCCCTAAAACCTGAGTTACAATCGGTACTTTTCTCAGGCATGGATGCTTACCCTGAAAATATTCCCCAACTAACTCCGCTTGAAAAGCTCACTAATCATGTGCTGAATTTAGCAACGAAGAAGGTAATAATGAATTACGTAACACCGAATATGACAGTGATTGCCCGCAGTTGAGGGGGCAATTGATAACATGTTCCTAGTAGTTCAGCTATACCTACGATGCTAATGTTTGCTGTTTCACAATAATAAATACGATACATTTTTATGATTTGAAAGAGTTTTATTCTCTAAAAAATATTCCAGTTCTCGGGCCAAATGGCACGTTTTCACTCCCTCACTTCTCCTTCACTCCCTCATTTTTATGATTTTTTCAACAATTTTTTTCTACCATAAAGAAAGGTACTCCTGTGTGGCCAGTGCGTAAAACATGAACGTACCATGCCAATAAAATGACATGATTTTTTAAAGCTCGAAATTATGACTTTTTTTTATTGACATTTTTCGAATTGAAATTAGCTCACCTTCGGATAACCACCCATAGGTGTCTGAGACTGTGCAGCGTCCACGAACTCCGTCATGATGCGGTTACCAAGCATGCATTGTCGTCCAGTGGCTTGGATGTGGAGACAGAAAGATTGATCACATTCCAAGTGACCATGACAAGAAGAAAAATTTTGTTGTCATTAAGCCCGAAGGGTCTGCCATCATTCTGGGTGTCCAAGTTGTCACTAGGCCCTGGAGAGCTAAGATGAGTACAAATATGATAAAAACGACCTGCGGCAAGATTTATCTGAGATATAAAGATTGGCGTTAATAACAAGAAGTTTATGGCAATAACCGTGTCATGGAGCGGAGTGTGGCGCAGGAGATTATTAATTATATTATTATTTATTATTTGAATGAATTTATTATTGAATGTGAAATCTAGTACTACTTCAACCTAGTCTGACTTTACTCACACCGAGCGTTATGGGCATTGTAAAACCGGAGAAACTGGAAAATTGTCTAGGGACTTCCAGGACGCACAGTTTGATTCAAGTAAATGACCATAAATATCAAGAAAATAAATAATTTCGAAAGATACGAGATGAATATATTCAATGATATGCTCAATGATTGGCACGCTCATATTGGCAAGCTGCGTGAGCTGAATTTCATATTGATATCCCGAGGGTTATGGCAAACGGGGAGCCATGAAGAGAGTTTCTGGACTGAGGTCCCTTGCTTAGTTTCAAATGTGCGTCACGTCCTCTCCCCGATAATTTCACTTTTATATCTCCATTTCGGTGGATTACAACCGTTTATGATTCGGTTTCCGTTTGGTACTGAAACAACGTTGGGTTTTTCTCTCCCCCAAGGTCAAGGAAAGATTTACTCTCCGATAAAACTGAGTTGGGTTTATTTTTGTGTTTTCAGACTGTTTCCTTACGCTAGCTGAATGACGGATATTATGGATCAAAGTAACTGTGAACATAATAACTAAATCATTAGTTTTGCGAGCAATCCGATTTGAAAAGTCCGAGTTCGAAGACCCCTGTCTTCTTCCTCTGGTTCACATTTGGATGCACTTCTTATAATCAGTATTTAAAAATATTTAAAAAACACGGGAAAGAGGTATTGGAAAAGTGGAGAAACAACTTTTAGCTGACGTTTTGAAAGATTAGATCGTAGTGAAATTGATCAACTGCTAGGAAGTTCAGGACTCCCTTCGTGCCCTGTATGGGTGGAGTTGAAAATTTCTTTCTAATGTAATTTCAAATTTTCTCTTAGAAAGTTTCATTTAATGTTACCTTTGGTGTTCACCATTCAAAGACTCAGCTCACCCATTGAGGCATCCTATATCTCATCGCTCGAAGATGAAGTTTCTTTCAAATGGTGAGTGAACGGTTAATCGTACAGCAAACCGATTCTTCTTATTCGATTCAGGGAACTAATTTCTATTTTTATTGAGAAAAAACTAGCCTCATTCATCGAAAGTTTTTGAGAGGTAGATTTTTTGATAGATTAATCTGAATATTATATTTAACCTCCTTGTGGGAGGAACGTTGTCTAAATCAATTTCAGAATCAGAGTGTTGTTCAGAATCTGATTTTATATCAAAATCGTCGGGAATAAAAGACACATCCAAGACAATCTCACTTTCAGTCTCATACTGGTTTTTTAAGGCAACAAGCTCCATAATTGTTCGTGTTGATTTTGAAATTCTTGATAGGGGTTTTTTAAACATCTTCCTGAATGAAGGGAAAATACTAATAAAAAAAATTGGTAATCTAACGATAAACCTCAAAACAAAAAAGGATTCACAACTCAAACTATGTGATGAACTGCTGGCCAAGAACTGAACAAATGAGTGCTGGTGTGAAAAGAAGTAATATAAATAAAACAAAAACCAACACTGTTTTGAGGAACATCTGCCTCTGAGGAAGATACCAAAACATGCATTAGTGGGAATATCTGCTTGAAAGACGGAGATCAGATCGCACAATAGACGGAACATCTGCCTATGAGGCAGACTATTGCTTAGAAAAATGGCGATTGCCTGGACTGAGCGATTCTGGGAGTTAGCAGGACCCTGTCACAAGAAAGAGATGGCATTGACTGAGGCACATGAGGAACCTAGGAGCATCATGTCAACAACAGACCACTCTACCAGTGGAACTAACAACTTTATCTGCCTTTCACGCAGATGTTACCACGAGTGGGTTAAGAAATTATCCCTTAGGATTGCCGAGACCACTGCCACATCTTGAATCAATGTTGGATTTTTGAGCCAAATTTCGTAAACTTTGGTCTACTAGATGGCTAATATTATAAGCCATTGTCTAATCAACTACAGTTTTTTTTTTTTTTTTTTTTTTTTTTTACGTAAATACAAACATTCTTATTGTTTTCGGCCAAAGTTAGTAGGTACCTAGCTTCATCCCTTCATCCACCAGCTCCTGTTTCACATTGAACGCCGCAGCTGATCTTGGTTATGGCGCAGTACAGATCCCACCTCGCTCCCTCTTTCACTCAGAGGGTAAACCCGGGAAATGAAGAGACAGTGCAAAACACTCTGTAGCCAGGCTGTTTATACACCGACTTGATTGCGCGTTTTTTCCCCTCCACCTCTCCCTCCTGCTCCGGTATAGGGACATTTAAATTTCAAATCACCGACGGCTTCGAAGGATGCATTATGTAACACCTCGCCAGGGGGATGGACTAACTCAATTGCACGTGCCGCCGAGCCTTGTTGCATGCATCTCACCTTTCACCAGCCCATTATGCTTCAATGAATTGTACATTATTCTCTTTGGAGGGTCGAGCACTGCAATTATTGATGTACACCTGCAGGAAACAAACAAAAATATTTTTCAACTATAAAAATGAGATTTTTTAAATTCTTGGATGAGCTTAAACTGATCCTGGATCGATCTCTATCGATTAGGGGTCGAAAATCACTTTGAAATGACTCGTCACTTGTCTATGTGAGCAAGAACCTCGAAAAATCAGTTTTTGGAACGTTTTTTACCGGTTTTGGCATCTGCATATCAGTCGATGGGGATAGCAGTTAGGACCAACTTTGCACAAGACCACCTTTGCTAAATAAAAGATTTTTCATAGCTCATACGGCAGACGGACATTACAGCTTTGGGTTCACGCACCTTGAAACGTAAAATGACAGAGTTTTTTTGGGGGGTTTTGAAAAAATGTTTGCTGTACGACTAAAAAGTAAAAAAACAAAATAACAACCAAAAGCTGGTAAATATGATTTAATAATTATAATTATTATTTATACCATCTATGGTAGATTTAATAGAAGTGATTTGAGTTTTTTAGCTCAGTGGCTTATCAAAGCGGTCCATCAGCATCAAACATGCTTACTTAGTAATAAAGAGAAAAATCGAAATATGTAGATAGTTGTAACAGGGAGGTAACGGATGGAATCGTAGCCCCTTCCAATGATTGAGACGATTTGCCTACAATTCTCGGAGGATACCTGGATGCTTAAAGGCTCCAGGTACAAGTGTAACTATACACAGAGCAGTTTTATGAAACGGGAAGGGAAACTATATCTATCATAGTTTTAGGATGTCCCTCTGAAGTATGCCTTCGTCGATAGAAGGACGACTAGTAGAATAGACCTAGGAGGTTGTGGCACAACCCAAACATAATGAAAATAATGTTTCATATAAAATAATATTTCATTCAAAGCTGATTGAAGTGTTGATTCATGTGTTGAAAAAACGTGAAGCACCACGTGAATCAGCATTGAAAAACAATTAAATTTGATGTATCACACTTTTGTTACATTCATGTTTGCGCAAATTTAACAACCTGGCAACTGTACAAACTCGCTGATCATGTTGAGCTCGCCCGAAAAACTCAAGTGAGGGTTCACATTTTCAATTCAATAAAAGATGGGGGCTCCCGTTCGAAAAAACAAAGTGGGTGTGCTTAATATAGGTGTAATATGTCCATATTATGGTCGAAAATTTATTCTTTTCAGGCGATCTCTTGTGCATGCATTTCTATTGGTTTCCGCTTCATATGATGTACTATGGTTGCAGCCGATCCCAAAGGCTTCTCCCACTAGAAGTAGGGGACCTTCATTCCCAGGCTGCCCCATCCCTCACTCTCACAACGGTGTACCACACACCTAATTTGAGGTCACACATTCCTCTTTTCCAGTACCCACGAATGTTAATAATCACCCCGAAAGGTTGATTCAAGTTCACCTCTTCACAATTACAATCATATGTTTCAATAAAGGCGACTCTCCCGTCAAGTTTCGTAACACGAGACTGCACTGAACAATCCAAGACTTAAACTGCGAGGAATTTCAAATTTTCACGAAACCCTTTCCCGGCCTGGAGGCTAAAAAAACCTGGGATGATGACAAGGTTTGACGCTCCTGAATAATTCATAGCCTTGGAATTATGACCCCACCCCTAAATACATAACTAGGTGTTAACTAGATGGAGGGGCGGTCGAAAAGCAATTATTCTGCAGCTTACGTTGCCATTTGCATGCGAACCCTTTTCCAGTTGGAGGGCCGAGGGGGAAAGAGGAAGATTTTGACGACTTTAAGTATCGACTGACTCAGGGGTGGTTCTCAAAGCTAATATTTTCTTTGCTCGAAATTAAGAGAACTCTTCTGGAGATCTTGAATTCATTAATTTATTATTCTGGGTTGATTGGGTTTCGCAATCAAAAAATTAATGGGTGTAAGTTATTTCGCAATTATTCTCAGATCTGGTTTCCTGTATTAGTGATACGGGTGTAAAAGGACGGCACACAGTCGGATAAATTCAATATTTAAATGGAAACTGTAAAAACCTCACAGTTGTATCGACGAAAAACTCCAATGAGTCCATTCAAACCACGAACATTCCAATCGATGAAATTATCAGATTATGTGTTACTGGCGATTTAGCGACCAAAATCGTAATTTTTACGCCATACTGAAAGAAACCTGTTCTTCCAAAAATGATAATTGTTTGCAGAGCTCATAATCAAATTGAAATATTTCTAGATAATTGGAACTGCTCCACAATTCAGAAGAAATATAAAAAAACAAAAGCGGTAGAAGTAAGAAGAACGATTCAAATTCGATTCGTAACAGAGGTTAGATTAACAGGAACTCCCTTCAAAAACAAAACAAATCTCTTTTTTCGAGGTCTGGACAGGCCGTTTTGAATATATTCTTAACAGAATACTTGTACTGTTGAGTATAGCTCACAAATTCATGAGACAGACATCAACATCCAAGTTTTTAATTTTTCGACTGTACAAAACTTTCTTTTTTTTCAACCGTTTTCAACAATTTATGTTTTCCACTCACCTTATTGGGATAAAAAAAAGAATCGTGGAAACTGGTAGGACATTGTAACCTCAATAGCGTCTACGAAATTTGTCTCGAAAACAAAAAAAAAGACACTGATTTTGACCAAGGTGTTATTGAACAAACCGCTAAGAACTACGGAACAACTTGAAGAAGAAGTAGAGGAGTTCACTGAACTACTCCAAGCAGCAGCGTGGAGCGCCACCCCTGATAGCAAGGAACCTCCCCGGAGTAATGATGTATACTATCCTATTGCAGTTCGAGAATTACTTAGAAAAAAGCGTAAAGCGAGAAAAAAATGGCAGATAACTCGATATCCTGGTGATAAGGCTGAACTAAATCGTCTCACAACGAAATTGAGTGCCCTACTCGAGGAGCTTGAGCAAGTATCGCTCTCTAAAAAAATTAACGCCCTTACATCGGATCAATCAACGGATTATTCGCTGTACAAAGCAGTAAAAGGTATAAAAAAATCGCATCCACCGATAGCACCCATTCGGATAGATGGGAATAATTGGGCAAAAAGTGCGAAAGAGAAAGCTACTGCCTTTGCGAATCATCTTTCGTCAACATTCACTCCATTCCAGCAACAGGTTGGGGATGAAGCCCTAATCCAGCATACTAGAATCGATAACCTTCCTATTAAACCCGTGAAGTTCCAAGAATTGGTTGATTGTGTGAAACATGAATTGAAAACAAGGAAAGCTCCAGGGTATGATCTTATTACAGGGCAAGTGATAAAAGAACTACCTGACATAGGACTACGGAAGCTCCTCTACCTCATAAACGCAGCGTTTCGTCTCAAACACGTCCCATTATCCTGGAAAATTGCAGAAGTCATCATGGTCCTCAAACCTGGTAAAGCTCCAACTGATGTGAAGTCCTATAGACCTATTTCACTACTCCCAGTTCTTTCAAAACTGTTCGAGAAGTTACTAAAAAAGAGACTCATTGGTATAATAGAGCCAAGGGGCCTGATTCCGCAACATCAATTTGGATTCAGAACGAAACATTCGACAATTGAACAAGTCCACAGAATAACTGACGTAATTGAAAACGCACTGGAGAATAAGAAAGTTTGTAGTGCTGTGTTTCTAGACGTGTCACAAGCTTTCGACAAGGTCTGGCATGAAGGGCTGTTAAATAAACTGCAAGGGCTACTACCCCAGCAATACTGTCATATATTAGAATCCTACCTGTCTAGTAGGTACTTCAGAATTAAAATTGAAAATGACTTTTCTGACCTTAGAAAAATCGCAGCAGGGGTACCGCAGGGGAGCGTGCTTGGACCACTACTCTACCTAATGTACACGCATGATGTGCCGAGCACAGAAGAAACTACGTTGGCTACATTTGCTGACGATACAGCTATTCTAGCCGTAGCAGACACGGTGGAAGAATCAACTCAGAAGTTGCAGGAAGCCACAAATGCAGTAAATGAATGGACTCAAAAATGGCGTCTTAAATTGAATGAAGCAAAGTCCACTCACGTGAATTTTACCTACAAAAGGATACCCCATGTACCATTGTTCTTAAACCAGTGCATTATCCCACATGCCAACTCTGCCAAATATTTGGGTATGACCCTGGACGCAAAGTTGAAATGGAAGGAACACGTAAAGAAAAAAAAGCAAGAGCTGCAAATAAAATTTCGCAAACTTTATTGGATTATGGGGCGATACTCACAACTCAACGTTTATAACAAAATTCTTCTGTATAAGACATTGCTAATGCCTATTTGGACTTATGGCATCCAACTATGGGGCTGCACAGCAAAATCCAACATGCAAATGATTCAAACTTTTCAAAATAAAGTACTGAGGTGTGCAGTAAACGCTCCCTGGTACATCAGAAATGACGACCTCCATAAAGATCTCAGAGTGGAAACCGTAAGAGATACTGCGAAAAAATTAGCTCGAAGATATGAACAGCGGCTTACGCTCATACTAATTTGGAAGCCATTCAGCTTCTTGACAACTCCAGTACTGTTCGGCGCCTGAAGAGGACCAAACCCTTGGACTTGGGATGCTGATACCGATGTGATAGTGTAGTGTGGTGCTAGTTAGTGAACTCTCACCATAAAAAATTGCGTAATTATGTTATAGCTAAATAACTTGATAGTTACTTACTGTATGTATGTATGATGTAACTAGTTGTTATGTTCAATATATAATATATAATAAATATATAAATATACGCTTTAAAAAAACAAAATTAGCAAGTTCTGGAATCTGCTTAAATAGTGAATGAAAAACATTATTAAGCAAAAAAATAATTACTTAACTCGGTCGAGAAATCTGTCTTGAGCAGCGATTGAAAGGGTTGACTGTTAACCCCTCCAATCTCCCTCCAGTTAATGATGGCCTTAGTAACGTTTGTTTGAAAAAAACTCGCTTTCTCCTCATTAAATCCTCTAATTTATACTGCCCTAAAACCACCCTTTGAACTTACATGTCAATTTACCAGCATGGATATTGTTGGAGAAGTTTTTGACACTGACCAAAGTAGCATTTTTATGTTAGAGATTATTATAGAGATTTGTCCGTAGAGTGGAAGTAGCTTCACCGGACTCTAACACAGGATTCGAACCTTTCGTTCTGAGCTCCCTCACAGCCAACCAGGACGGAGGTCTATTATTGTTGACTGCCCGACAACCGGCCTATCCAGGAAGCCGTGTAAAGTTGCGATATTACAATCGGGATCGTCCGAGACCCCTTTTCTCATAAATATTAATGCGGGGTCGGATTTGAACGGAAGAATGGGAATCGTATTGCGGCTCAATCGGACACGATGAAACAATCCGGACACTAACCCGAGGAGCGATCTTTCCGTTCGTTATGGCGTTCGCTTCGAGTGCAGACACATATACATATGCAACGACGCGGCGGTAGGTAAATACCGTCGTTACAAAGTTTGTGTTGGTTTTAACCGCTTTTATTGTTAGATAGAGGTATCAGTGGCAAATAATTCACGCACTTACGTCACATAATCAGACAACTCCAAGTACCCTTCGAATGTACTCGTTATTGAGACCAGCGGTTTGGTAAGTATGGTGAGTTGCATGCCGCTTAAGTGAAAGAAATGTGCGGGGGCTGGGGACAATATTTATAGCGTAGAGGTCGCAGGTGTACTAACGGTTTATCACTTGCTCGTAGCTCTTTGACACACTATCAGCAAAATAAGTATCAAAACTACTACAGGTAAAAACTTCGTGTTAATCAACGACGAGACAATATCCGTTGTATGTTTTCAACAGGTGACAATTTGAAAGTGCTGTGTCAACGCCATACATGCTGATGGAATATTCAAAAGCTAATTGAAGCACTTTTTCACTATTGTTAACGGTGCACGTGTTTGAGGACGGTATATACATCCTGACTGGAGCAAAAATACTTGTAAATATGCACTCGAACCACATCGTTAGCCACTGCCACTCCGAGGAATTAAATTGTCTACAAATGAAGTGAAAATCACTTGGTGAAAGATCATGGGAATACGGATTGTGACCAAATACGTTCCAACCAAACGGCTCCAGTAGTGTTGAGTAATCCGGGCAGAGTGAGGATGGGCGTGGTCGTGGGAGAGGAAAATCACAGGAAGTGGAAAGCTGGTTGCTCTATTTGGTGGTAGACTGCAACTAGAATGGATTTAGAAAACTGTTAACATGGTACAAAACGTTGATACAAAATAATGGCGACTAGGTGGAAAGTGGTCCCAATTTTTTTAAGGTATTTACATTTTTTTGGTTTATTATTCAAAACGACGAACCTTTTTGATCGATTAAAAAAATTTTGTTGTCCCCCACCATAAGTTGTTTACGTTTCAAAATAAGAAGATTTTAAAAATCGAATAAAAGAAATCCATCCATCCGCCGTCCGAAGCTCAAACAATCAATCGTTTGGGCCTATATTTATAGATTTGACTACCTATCAAAAAATAAAAATCTCAAGAACACTCAAGATGAGACGGTTTTTTTGTTTGCTTGATTCTGGTAGGAATTATCTCTGCGAATCGAATGATACCACTCCGGTTGCTGTACGACCGTCCGTTCGTTCACAAATCACAGGACTATCTTAAAACACGTGGATGCTAAAACTGACTGCAGAAAAACTGGTTGGAAGAGTGATGATATAAAAATACACTGTTCATATCGACGTCACCGATCGAGTTTTTCATAACTTTTTCATATTTTTGCGGACAAATGTAGCGTAGATAGGTGTTTCATTTTTATTAGGTTAATTCCAATTGTTCTACGTAAGATATATTGTATTTCACGTATAGTTATATTTCAGACGGCTCATTATAGAAGTCAATTTCAGCGTAAGGCAGAGTTTCAGCTGATGGCTGACTCTGTTGAGGCTAATTTCTTGCCAGAACGATCTACAGCGCATACCTTATCCTTAGAAGTAAGGTCCATTTCTGGTAGTCCGGTGATCCGATGGGGGAGGGTTACCTAATGCAGAAATAATAAATCTTTGAATAATAATTTGCAGAGTTTTAAATGGGCTAAACATGCTTTAGGGGTGACCCTCCTATTATATATCTTCAAAAATATGTTCAGTGTACTTCTGAATACAGTTGAATTGATCTCCTGATTAGCTTGAAAATTTGTAAATTTCTGCATCGAGTTATTCATCCAGTGATGGGAGAGTGGTGAGATTAGGGAGATATCAACAGGGCATTCGTATAACAAGACCAGGTGCAGTATCAGTGGCCTGGGCCTCAGAGATTACGACCGCTGCTGTTGTGCGACCCCTCTTGGCCGATCCATCATCCGACTGGATATCACGCGGAAGCTGGTTTCAAAGCGAACCCGGGAAAGGGGGGGAGCCAGAGGGTCTTAGCCGGCGTAGCATGATGAACGGCAAGGCCCCCCTCATATCCCTTCATAACGATCTCAATTAGTTGACTTAGCATCCGGGAATCGTCGGGATGTATTGCGGGTCAAACGCAAGTTGAATCGGTGCGTTGGGGGCTTCACCGACGTTTGTTCGATGTCCGGAATGACGAATGGGGCGATTGCGATAATGCCGAACCTCGCAAACGATCAATTCATACCCGGAGATTATAATGGATGAACAAGTTACGTGATCTTATTACGGTAAAACGCAATATCCCTCACAACCTTACCATCACCTAACACTCCGAAACTGCAAGAAAAATATACTTTTTGTATAAAATTAAAAAAGATCTTTATTTGTCGTCACAAAATTATTTCATCAGTCAATTGTCAGGGTTACATAACAAAAATATCAAAATAAGTGTAATGGTAAATTATTTCTCTCAGTATTATCGATTATGATCGAAACCGTTCATGTACTAGGTAACACCACCTTCTGAATAATAATAAAAAATACTATACAGTAAACTACTATGCGGTAAAAACGATAATGGGCTCAATCTAATAATATCATAGTACGAGAAAAATTGCAAAACGAAGAAAGCAATTAGGTTGGTACTACTGCCATCAAAATTTCTGTATCACAGCCAAATACTTTCGCATGAGACTTTAGGTTAGTGGTCAAGGTTGCCTTTATTGTCTTTTTGGAAATGTACTCTTTCGTTAGGCTGATTACGTCCGGAACTTTATTGAGGAGAATTGGCCACAAATACATGTTCATGTATTTCAAAACAGGACTGGGAATTCGGGAGCTGACAAAACGGGACTTGTGAGAACGTAGAAGTAGCAAGTACGTGTAGATTCACCCGCAGAGTGAGTAAATTAAATTCCCTGAATATGGATCTAGAATGGGCTCGGCTATGCGCTCATGCTAGCCTATTGTTCTAACGGCTTTTTTCTGCAGGCTGAATATCTTTTGAACTTCAGGTGCACTATTCCACAAGATGATACCGTGAGAGAATACCGACATAACATTTTCGGTTATGAAAACAATAAAATAAATAAATGTATAATAAGTAGGAGAAGACTGGGTTTTGAATTTGTGAACGACATTTATTTTTTAGCCGATCGTATTTAGTAGAGAAGGGGTTTCGGGGTGTGCCCCACTATCGATGTGTTGTCTTCACACTATAATGTGTTTCAATGAGCCAATTTTCCAGGAATCCTAGGTTCAGCTACGCAAATTTTGCTGCATAGAATTTTTAGGCATTTGTGAGGACATCTCAGTGAGTACTCAGTATGCTCACTAATTGCGACCATGAATGGCGCAGAGTCCATGAATTTATTGATTGGCCCTCTCACATTCATATCTTGCCTGTGAGTCCAGCTCTAAAAACTGTCTTTTAGAAAACGGGGATTTCGATGCGAATTTCTCTAAAAACGCCCAACTGGTATTATTGGGCTTTTAGTAATAGTGTCAATCCAGTGACAGCCTTCAAAGTTTAAGAAAAAATCAATTTTTCGAGCAAGGGGGTTCCATCAGTTTCGAATAATCGGTTTCGAGATTGTTGCCTGTCCAAGTGCCTCTTCTCAATGCATTCATCCGGCCCATCCCCCTTCTAATGGATCGTTTTCTTTCGGCCACCAAAACCCGTTTCCCCAACCAAGGGGTGAAAAACTCCTTGAGCTTTTTCTCTGAAATCCGACATCTTCCCTCACTTCAAACCGCTTCCACTCCTGCGACTTTGTCAATAGGTACCTACCTACCAATATTACGTCCCTTTCAGGATTTCAACGCGGGCAACAACAGACTTTTTTTCCGATCGCCCGAATGGTGGTGAATCTGCCGGCGCAGCCTAAGCCCTTTGAGTGATTCGCTCTCCCTTTCCTTCCGTCAATAGAATTGAGTGAGACTGCCGAAATTGAATTTATTGATAGGATGTTCTCAATGCACGTGCAGTTTTCAGTTATCCGAAATCTCTCTGCAGTTTCGAATATTTTCTTCGAACTGTACGGGAAAAACCAGTAGTTCGAACATAATCCAGAATTTTTCAAGACTTAAGCTATATAATAGTGGCCAAATGAAGTGTAGGTTATAAGTTATCCAATCAAATTTCAGTTGTTCTATTGGCGGATTTTCAAGTCATGTGTACCAAAGTAGATATTCTGACATCAGCTTTTGTTTTTTACAAAAACTGTACTAGTACAGTTTCGACTTCACAGGCTAATATATTGTGATGATCCTTTGGACACATCATCACATGAATCGTAAACAAAACCGCGCAACCTTGGGGTGGGGAGCACATCTTTGAAGAAGCGCACGGAGGACGGGTGTGTGTCGACCCCGTTGGGGAAGGAGCTCTCTCACAAATTTACGCCTAAGCATCCCTCTTTTTTTCATCTCTCTTCTATTCCCTTGAAATTCATCTCAGTGAGTACTCAGTATGCTCACTAAATGCGACCATGAATGGCGCAGAGTCCAGCTCATATTGAAGTCGTCGCAAGACCAGGAACCTGCTCTCGCCCTGTGACAACGACGTAGCTGCAGAATCCCTTTCTTTGGCTGAGGAGGATATACGTCCGAAATATTTCTGCGAGGACCACGTGCTCTACTTCCATTCACGCTACTTCAAATTTGGAAATGTCCTACCCATGAGTTGGGAGGGCATTCGCGGTGAGTCTTCGCGTCCTTCATATCTCACATTCATCTAAAATATTAAAACCTCTCGAAGTAGTCACCTCTAGACTTGAAATTCACGAATTCCTCAGAATAATCACATCAAAAATTATTGTTATAATTTTAATTCTCTACCTGTTAAATACGATAGTCCTAAGGCCATACATTAGGATTGTTTCCTCAACAGATTTTTCCTTTTCAACAATTAAATAATTTTGAAATAGAATCATCTCTGCAACATTTATTCATTTGTACCTTTCAGCTCCGGATAGGCAAGTGTGCCCCCACGCTCTGACTTTTTTTGTTGTTGCTCATTTCTATTAAATTTTAATTAAATTTATAGAGGAGAAAAAGTGAATGTCACAATATATAATGAGTGTGTGTCTTGGATTCGAACAAATACGATGTTGCGTTTCTCTGTAAGAACAAAAGTTTTATTGAAAATAAGTACTATGTTTCAAATGAAATTAGTAACTTGAACTATTTAGTTTTTAAAAGAGTTAACGAACCTGTAAGAACAAAAGAAATAACTATTGAAGTCCTTATTCCAGGTAAATTCTGTGAAATCACGGGCTTAGACAATTATATAATTTCTCATAATCTATTTCAGATTCTCTCCAACTGGTTTATCTGTTGCCCGTCGTGTTGACGCTTTTCAATTGTAGTAGCGTTCACATCAAAAGAAAAAATTCCTGAGTGAAGCAGGCGAGTGTTTCCTTAACCCATTTAACCACTTATCACGAATAATAAACAAAATGAGCAAAATCATTCCAGCAGTCTTCAAACGGCTAACATGAATACGAGGAATAGAGGAAAATACCAAACAGGATCGATCTGCCACCAGACCAATCGTAGCAAACTCAGCTTTGATCAGTTGCATTGAGTGGTTCCGAATGTGCGAGTTAGCTGTTTCGGTCCTCTTCGGCAAACATGCTAGAAATTAGAAAGCCACGTCTGACGTGGGAGGTGGGTTTCTGGCACGAGATCAATAGGCGAATTCTTCAACGTAGATAAGGTGGACCGTAGAGAAGAACCTGGAATCCAGAAAACTTTATGGAAAAATGAGTTTTGGTAGATATGACAGTCAGCCGCTTATGAAAATACCTCTACAACACAGCGTAGAAGAGGACCGAAGAAGGAACTAAGTAAGCAAATTCCTGCAATTCACTCTGGCAACAGACGGGCATTGGGTAGTGGAAACGAAAGATGACGAGAGAGGAGTGAAATATCAACTATTTAATAGAGAAGAAATTTCTTCGAGAATACGCCGTAGCAACGAACATCTTCCGTAATGCAACATGCATTTCTCATCATTATGTTCGAAAGTTACAACTAATTTGTATCAAGAAGAGCACACTTCTTCCCATTTCAGAGTAGAGATAAGTCCCTCTCAGCAACTCTTGACTTCAGAAGCCAACTTTTTCCAACCTCTTGTCTGAATACAAAGTTTCCAGTACCTTTGGCACTAAGGTCGACTTCCCTGTGCACTCCTAACCTCCCCTCTTTCGAGCTCTTTATGAAAATATCGAGAATATTTGCATGGGAATTCTCTCAGCAGGCAGAACCCTATCCTAGTTTTTCCTCGCCGAGCTCGGGGAAACGCGAGAAGTGGAAGTTGCCGAAAGGTGTGCCGGCCTCTCAAACGCCAACAAAGGCCTTTTAGCAGCTATTTAAATGTATTCGAAGAGGTCCTAAGGTTTCCAAAAGAAAAAGAAAAATTCACCCCCGAAAACCAGAAGTGTTTGAAGAACTTGCTGTACTTTCGATGGTGGACAAAGAATGAACTGAGAGAGAGCGCTTTCACCGATGCGTATCAGCTTGGGTGCTCCGTCCTTATGCGAATCGCTCTACTTTGTTCCCGTCCTTCATTTGAGATCCGGTTGAAAATTGAATTTTTAAGTCCATCAAAATGCACACATTGAAAAAAAGAAAGAAATATTTTTAACGACTTACTGAATGAAATAAAACTGTGGTGGTGGCGCAAAATTTGGTTAACATTTTAACAAATGAACTTTTGTTTGTTACATAGACTTTATCGCATCTATCATGATTATAATCAATACATTCTGACCTCTCATTTTATTTCATAATGCTCAGTGAATAAAGCTTAGTAATCGGCTAAGAAGAAAAAAGATTTTAATCCCCTGAAAAATTGTCATTTTAATCGGATTTCCAGTGTAATCCGGATTTGTTGGTTTTGATCGGATTCCAAATGGTTATAATTGGTGCCTCTATCCTGAGCGCATTACAAATAAAGTGAATTTTGTACGCACAGACAACTCATTTTTAAGTTTACCACTTATGCTGATTTACATCAGATAATTTTTCTCCGATTACTGATTCTACACCTTTACTCCAAAGTAGAAACATGATCAAGTTTATTTGAACCTCACCTTGAATTTAGAGGGTTTTTGCCAACTCTGGACCATTCCGAGCTCATTCAATACCCCTTGACATTGATGAAAATTTGGAAAAATCATTTTGTGCTACCCGGGTGGTTTTAGTTTCCCTGATGGACCCTGACGGAAGTTTAGTAGTGAAGATTACAACGTCCAGATATAATAGACGTCGAGGGTTTATGTAGAAGGAAAGTTGGAGCTCAACTGGGACGGAAGCGAGTCTGTCATATCATCTTTAACTTAGTTACCAATTCGAGGTTCCAGTGCAGTACCCAGCAAAGTGTTAACTTGAATCTAATTTGAATCCGGTCACCGCCTTACGGTAACTACTTTCGAACTCCAAACTTTGGAACAGTTTCATAATTGAGTTCTTCAAGATAACTCAATCAACGCCCCTCAAATACTGTGTCCCTCAAAGTTCACATATTGGCCCACTTTTGTTCCTTCTACTGATGAACCGTGTTTGTTCCCAGCTTTCCTCAGGTGATATCAAGGTACTGTATGCAGACGAACTGAAAGTATTCAGAAGAATCTCTAGCTTGGCAGATTGCTGCCTTCCCCAGGCTAGCCTTGATTAGTGCTTTAGTGGTATTCAGCCAATCAGTTCGCGATTAATCCGACCATTTGTACAATGCCATCTTACCCGAGATCTGCAACTCGACTGAAGTTCAGCTATATAATCGGAGGAGAGCCTCTTTCCAGAGTTGTCTTGACCAGGGACCTTGAAATCGTTCTGGGCTCGAAACTGAAAGCTTTCGGTTTTCCCAAAAGGTGCACGCGGGACTTCTAGTTCGCCTGATTCTTCAGTATGCTTGTATACTATACAAGCCACCTACTATATGCACCATTCAGATATCCATTAAGGAGGGTTCAAAGGAAGTTCATGCGTTACCTTGCATTCAAACATAACATACCAACAGAGCACATTGATTTTAGGCACCTGGCGGCCGAGTACGGGTTGGCCACTCTTGAAAGCCGTGGCAGATTACATTTTTTCACAAGCTTGTGGAGGGAGTTTTCCAATCCCCATCGCTTCACTCTAAAGCCAGCATAATTGTGCTTCACGGCAGAACTCGCCAAACACTCTTGTTCCAGTCGCCTTTAACAGCCCGCAACTATCTTCTGAAACGAACGTTATGTTTTTTACCTCTTGAGGTCAATCCTTTCTTGGAGTCAAGTAACTGTGGCATAATTTAGTAGGGGAAGGTGGGATAATCAGAGACACGGTCAATAAGAGACATGAGGATTTTAAAATATCCCGCGAAGCTGTATTTTTCCAAAAAGTGCCTACAGAGGTCACCAGGGGTCTGATGTAAAATTTTAGTGGGTTAGGAAAATCCGCAGACACATTCCGTGGTAACGCTGAGCAACCTACGAAAATCCTTCCTTTCAAAGTCAGGTTACGCGTGTCTCTTATTATCCGTCAGTGCTCCGTCCGCCCAACAACCCGGCTTTTACGAACTGGTAAGTTTTTCTTATGCAATTCTCTTCAATTATTTGTTGCGATGTTTCTTATTGCCTCTTATTACCCCAGTCTGTCTCTTATTAATTTTTTTTTTTTTTTTTTTTTGCTATGTTGCAATGTTTTTAGATTTTCTAGGTTTTTAATTTTTGACATTTAATGGCGTCAACCAACACCATGCTTCCTGAATCTTCATTTGAATAGGAATTCTATATTTTTTCTAAAGGTTGGTTGGGATTCCTTCTAAAGAGGACAACGTTTCATAATGTTTTTATTTTTCTCTATTTGGCAATATCAAGTTTTTTCAAGTTTTTCAATGTTCAAAAGAGAATCAGACCTTCCTATTTCAATAATTCTCAGTCAAAAAAATTAGGTTTATAATGTTTATAAGGTTCGAATTTTATTTTCAAAGACTGATCAGTAACATTATTTTTCTTACATGTATTTTGGAAGACTGATCTAGAGCTGTGACGTCTTTATGATGATGATATTATGGGATTAATATTTGGGACTTGTCCAAAGCAGTGACAAGTAGGAAGAAAAAACGGTGCTTTGTACCCTAATTTGTTTAAAAAAAAAATTATGTATGTTTTATGTTCAACCTTATTTCTTTCTTTGGAGTGCCCTTCAATTTTGAAAATAAATTTGGTTTGTGCAGCAATGGGCTGTTCCCAGGACCTCAAAAATGGAATTTTTGAATGGCAGTTTTGGTGAAAATTTTTGAAAATTTGCAACTTTTTTTGGTGTTAACCTGGAAGCCTGAAACTTTTAGGGTATTAAGAGACAGGTTGCCACTTGTCTCTTATTACGTTAGAACGTCTCTAGAAGTGTTTCTGACTTGCCCATTGAAGATTTTTACATCTGTCTCCTATTGACCCTAGGTGGGCAATAAGCGACAAAGGCCCCCCGAGAAAATTCGACTATTTTTCTCTCCTACCTGAATTTTGCTATAAATCTCAACAAACAAAAAAATCGTGGGGTTTTTATTTGTTACGAAGTGCTTACACAAAAATTTGCGACCTTGAAAAGTCAAAGGTTCGGCCAGAAAAAAATATTTTTGTCTCTTATTACCCCTTCGCGTCTCTAATTACTACACATATGCTTCTGAACCTATTGACATTTCGTGTTGTGTTTATTAATTCGTTTTGTATTTCCTTTGTATATTTGTTTTTGGAGTTCATTAAAATAGATAAATCAACGCTGTTATTATCGTCTTCCGCTTTTACCGTATCCCTACTATAAACCTACACATTATATAGATTTATATTGCAAACTGTGAACAATTCGTTTTATGGTTATTTGTGCCATTGATCCGAATTACCTAAGAAAATTAAGGTTTGGCAAGAGCTCCAAAATAGTTTTGACGATAACCATATTCTTTAACAAAATGTGATACCTTTCTGTCGTACCCATTCAATAACCTTGACTTCTCGTGAAGATACGCAAACCGTGAAGGGATGGCTGGGAACTGGACTCTGGAATGGGTGGGAAGTAAAGCCATTAAAGTATACAACGAAATAGTGAAATTAGAATGGTTCCTTCCACTGTCCCTCGTAGGGTGCCGAATTCCAGGAGGAAATCTTAAGGGTTGACGGTATGCGTTGAGAATTAATAGCGGTGGAGGGGTGCTGGCTCTTACGGATGGGGCATTTAATTGTAACTATGCGGGAAATGAGAGGACATAGTTGTTCCCCTATTACGACAAGCAGCTGCCTGCCCTTTCATCCGTTCGCCCGACGTGGGAATTCATACAGCAAACAACAGAGGGAGTGAATAACAGAGGGTAGCGAGCGTAGCTAGAACTACGTAGAAATGTACCCACTATGATTGATAAAACTCCGTCAATTTAACCCATCATATTAAATATGAAACTTCAATCATTATCATCTACAGGTAGGTACTTTAAAGCTGATTACGTACAGTGTGTGTGCTAATACCCAAATCCCCGCTTTATTCATTTTGGTTAGTAGATTTTAAAAATCCATGCTGGGCCATCACTCATTGATGTTCAGAGCAATATCATTATTCAAAGAACTTCCAACAGAATTGATGGACTGTTTCTCTTAAGATGTCCTTCAACGTGAACTTAAATCATATTTCCAATCTTAATTAAGCTCGTGAGAAATAGTTGAAGAGATGAAAGTATTATTTGCTTTTCTTTTAAAGCTCATTTATGTCAGTATCCTACTTTTTGGATTTATTTTTAGTTTCGTGGGCTCTAAAATAAGAAAAAGGTTGTAAAAGAAACGTAGCCTATTTCCATTATAATTAAAATATATACAAAGTTAAACCGATTTCGACGGCAAATTCATCATTAGTAACAGAACAATAACTTATCGTTATTGTTACAGTTACTGTTCTGTTACTGATGATGACTTAACCGTCCAAAGCGATTCAAGTCGTAACTTTTTTAATGTTCGTGGATCTCAGAAGCGCCTGCCGCCAGTTGGGTAGGCTAAATGTAGTCTTCAAAGTTATGCGGACTTGTAGTAACGGCGTTCACGGCGCTCCGTGCTCAACAACACTTTTTATACAGAGTGTACACCAACAGGTTTACCAAACGGCGTTAGTCGATACAACCAATTAGCAACAAGTATTGCCCAGAATAATCTATTTTTCAATCCCTCCAAAAAAAATATAGACATGGGTTCACAGGTAGAGATCGGAAAGATGTCACAAGCACGATTTATGGAGATGGAGTGTTATTGAAGAGAATCGCCAGCTCAAGCAAGAAATAGAGTTTTGGAAAAATGAGACGCGAGCCCTAAAGGATCAATTGAATTTTGTGCGAAATGCAATCAATAAAAATAAGTTGATCTTTCGAGGTGTTAAGGTGCCAACCAGCTTGACACCGGACGCTGCTGTGATGGATGTGTGTGCCAAGATATTGAAGTTGGATGATGTCCGTATCATCCAGGCGTACACGTTGGGGAATTCGAGGGGCGAGGATAGGCCCAGTCCGATCCTTGTGGAGTTCCAGGATTCGAAGCAGGTCTCAATGGTTTTTTCAAAAGTTAGGTTCTTAAAAGGAACTGGTATTGTAGTGCACGAAGACGTAACCTCCCAAAGTCGTCAATGTAGATCGGCTCTTTGCAGATCAAAAAGCACTGTGTGTCCCTCAATTCAAGAAAATCAATAAAAATGAAAGGTGATATTTTAATAGTAGTGGGAAAGAAGTTCAAATAGTCTGGTTCTGAAGGTCTTGTTACACTGGAGGGGCAGGATGGCGTACAGTTACTGAATGAGGTGATGGAGAAAGACATCAATTCGTTCATTCGCGATCTCGTCGTTAAGCTCGCGGGAAATCATCGTTCGAGTACATTGAAGGACGCTATCAGTGGAGGACCATAGCAATCATCAAAGCAGCAAGTATTGAGGGAGGTGCACCAAAAACCTAGTGGTCACAACATCAAAATTGTATCGTACAATGTGAACGGTTTAAATACAAGATTGGTCAACAAGATTTTTTGTCATATCTCAAGCAATCTCAAATAATCATATTATTGGAAACTTTCATCGAAGAAGAAAATTCCAAGAAATTTGATCATTATTTTAATGACTACTATGTTAAATGGGTCCCAGCTAATAGATATGCTATGAAAGGTGGGGCTAGTGGGGGTTTTTTGCTAGCATTTCAGAAATCTATTAAAGAATTTGTTTATTTTGAAAAGGAGGATTATTTTGATGTTTTTAAAATAATGGTGGAGGTTAAAAGAGAAGTTATTCTGTTTCCAGTGTATTTAAATGGTAGGAGTTGGGAAAGTGATTTTGCTCGTATCATTCAAGCCTTTGATTCGGCTGAAGCTAGCGAAGTAATTTTGATGGGGGATTGCAACGTAAGAATTGGTGGAGCCCAGCTGGTTCCGGAGGAGCTCTTGGGGGTAATCTGGAGTAGCGAGAGGAGTTCAAAGGACGAAAAGATGGATGGAAGAGGTGGGAAATTGGTGGAATGGTGCACTGAACAAAGTTTAATAGTGTTGAATGGTCGCTCGATAAATGACGCAAAGGGTGAGTTTAATTACATCGGTTATAGTGGAGCATCGGTGAATGATTTATGTTGTGCAACACTAAGTCTTTTAGATTGCATTGAAGATTTCAGAGTTAAGCAAGCTATATTTTCCGATCATATGCCAATCTCCATAAATTTGATGATTCGATGTAATATAAAAATTTTCTCACAAATAGGTCAACAATAGTTGGTAATAATTATTATTACCAAGGTTGTGTTGGTCAAAAAAAGATAAGGTAAACTATAAGAAGCGAATTGAAAATTCTGTTGAGAGGCTTAATAGCAGTACAGTATCGGTGGACACTCTAGTTGGTTGCATTCGTGCTTCGGCAGAGATGACACCTGATATTAATTACTTGAGATGCTCAAAGGCATCCAGGGATGGCACGTGGTTTGATTTTGAATGTAAAAAAAATGAGAGACAGGTCGTTCAGGTTTTTGAATCTTCTTCGTGAAACTGGTTCTGAAGTGATACGTTTCAATTATTTGGAAACAGTTCGGAAGTATAAGGTGGTAGTAGCACGAAAAAATAAGGAATTCCAAGAAAGTTGTGTCCAAAAATTTGAAGAGGTAAGGAACCCAGAGCAATTTTGGAAATGGTCAAGGTATTCCGTTCAAGCTTGCCTATGAAAAGACCTGGGTGTAGTATTAGTGAGTTGACTTTAAGCTTCAGAATGCTGCTGAACCAGCCAGGAAATTCGTATGTATTGCAATATGCTGCCCCACAAAGCATTGTTGATACTTTGGATAGGTACTTTTCCTTGGATGAGGTGAGGCAATGTATCGCGAAGACAAAGGATTCTAAGGCGCCGGGTTTGGACCGAGTTCCGTATGAATTTTATAAAAATGCGCCAGATTGTTTTCTTGTTAAGCTTGTGAAGGTATTCAATAAGATATACGGATCCCATGAGGTTCCGCAGAGTTTTAAGCTTAGTATAATCTTCCCTCTTCACAAGAAAGGAGATTTGGATGATGTAAATAGTTTTCGAGGTATTAGTTTTATGGACGCTATAACTAAAATCTTTGTGGAGGTATTGTTGGATCGCTTGGAAACCTGGATGTCGGAAAACAGAATTTTAAAAGAGACACAGGCGGGATTTAGGAAAGGCTATTCGGCTATTACCACATTTTCACCCTGACCAGTCTGGCACATATCAGGTTGGCAGGGAAAAGAGGAAGAATGTATGCCTTCTTTGTCGACTTTAGTGTTGCATTTGATAGGGTTGACAGAAGATCTCTAATATTTAGGTTATACGAGCTGGGAGTATCGTCTAAATTTGTGCAAATGGTTGAAGCCCTATATAACGGAACTGAGGCAGGTGTTTGGATGGGGAACCGAGTATCTGATTTCTTTGAATTCAACATGGGCGTTAGACAGGGGTGCCTTCTTTCCCCACTTCTTTTTGCGTTGTTCCTTGATGATTTGGACGAAGAATTGGGAGGGGGAGTTTCAGCGGGACCAGTTGATATAAATGTGCTCAAGTATGCAGATGATATTGTGTTGTTGGCTGAAACTCCAGTTAGCTTAAGGAAAATGATAAGGAACCTTGAGTCTCACTGTGCACGAAAAAATTTGCAAATAAATCAAAGATTGTTGTTTTTAAAAGGAGTGGTCTGTAGAATAGATATGGTAAAGGAGTATAACTACTTAGGTACATTAATTACATCTTCGGTTAACTGGAAGCCACATCTGGTGCGAAAGAAATCGGCAGCTGTGCTTGGTATCAATAGCATATGGAGGAACGTTTTTTGCCAGGACCTTTCGTTTGAAAATAAACTGAAGATCTTTAATACAGTCTCGCGTTCTGTGGTGGGATACGCAGCGCAGGTGTGGGGTTTTACCCGTTATACTGAGGTAGATCAAATTTTGCGAGCATTTATTAAGAAGATTTTTTCTTTACTGCAAGGGACACCTACCTATATGTTGCACTTGGAATGTGGTATCCGATCGCTATACCTTGAGTTTTTGGAAGTGCATTTCAAATACGTAAGAAAGTTAGTGGACTTCTTGAGGATCGATTGCCTCTCATTATTGCTAAAGAGTCAATTAGAACCAAATCTTATTGGTTCAAAGCCTGGACTAATTTGGCCGAGAAACATGCTCAGTCTATTCAGGGTTTCAGTTTTACGGTGACTGAAGTGGTGGAGCTCACACAGAAGCTGATGGATTGCGAAAGGAACGAGGAGGTTAATGTTTATAAATCCTTGGCACAGGAGTCAGACTTTTACTCTCTGTTTCGAACACTAACTTCAGGATTCATTGAGAGAGCTGGAAAAATCAGTCCAAAAATGGTTAAATTGATCTTGAAGGCACGGTGTGAGCAACTGCCTCTCAATTGTAGGATCTGGAACAAAGGGGATACCAGAGCGAAGTGCAGTTTGTGCAATCT
This sequence comes from Creontiades dilutus, assembly GCA_031894815.1. Classification (NCBI taxonomy): domain Eukaryota; kingdom Metazoa; phylum Arthropoda; class Insecta; order Hemiptera; family Miridae; genus Creontiades; species Creontiades dilutus. The sequence goes on from JAVIWC010000594.1 coordinate 134,633, forward strand.
GGCTGAGGATGACACGTTTCACTTTTTATGCCGCGCAACGAATAAGCGAGTCAATCAGATAGAAGAAAAAGTACATAGCCTAGAACAACAGTTGAGAGAAAATAGCGTTGAGATTGTCGGAGTACCTATGCAAAATCGTCTCAGCGTCGGTGAAGGCCACGGACAACGACCCGAGAACGTGTTGGAGCTAGTATGCTGTTTGTTCAAAGCGGTTGGGTTTGAAATCACGGAGCTGGCAATAAGTGACTGTTACCGGCAGAGGCCCATTCCACACTCCAACTTGCCCGGGGTTATTGTTGTGGAATTCGTGCGAAAAATGGACAAAAAGGCGCTGTTTGCTACCCTGAAAAAACGCAAGGAGCCGCTAACTACGAGAGCTCTAGACAGTAAAGTATTGGAGCCCACTACAATATACATTAATCAAAGTCTTTCCTACAACACCAGGAAGTTGATGAAATTCGCTAAAGATTTTAAGAAACAGAACAACTACCGCTTTGTGTGGGTAAAAAATGGAAAGGTCTACCTCAAAGAAAAAGATGAACAATCATCACCGGCTATTTTGGTCTCGTCAAGTGACGTTCTCCGGGATTTGGCTAAGAAGAAGGAACTGTCTACGAATGAAGGAGCGGCCCGAAACAGCATCAAAAAATGAAGTTAATGGACTACTTGCCTCAAGGATCATGATGAACAGTTAGTTGTTTATTTTATTTAGTCACTTATCGATTATTTTGTTTTTTGCAAACACATCGAAGTTCCCTTTCCTTTTTGTCTCTGTAAAAAAAGTTCATGTAATTTATCTATTTTTCACACAAAAATAAAAATCTTATGAAGGAGTCGATCAATGAGGAATTAAAAAATACACAGAGCTTAAGCAAAAACTGTCTTAGAATTGTACATGTGAATGCTGAAAATCTCGTGATCAGAAGTCATAGAGAAGAATTCCACGAAATTTTTAAGGGCGATGTGGCAGACATTATCGCAGTTTCGGAGACTTTTATGAAACCGCTGCTGAAGTCGGAGGCTTTGGGCCTACCGAATTTCAAATTAATAAGAAACGATAGGCTTAAAAAAGAAGGGGGAGGAGTAGCTATATTTTTAAAAAATCATCTAAAACATAAAATTGTACTAAAGTCACCAGGGGAATACAATCATGAACCGGAGTTTTTATTTATTGAAGTTGAAAACAGGAATAGGAAAATTATTGTAGGGGTAGTTTACAGGCCGCCCAAAGCCAAAGGATTAACGAAACTTTATGAGGCTTTTGCAAATGTGCTTGCTAAATCCAACGACGTTTACGTTTTCGGCGATTTTAACATAGATTTGGCGGATCGAAATAAAGAAAGTGAAGGTGGTGAGGGGTTTTATGTGAGTAATTTAATTCAACAATTAGCTATTTTCAACATGGTTCACTTACCACTTGCCCCTACGCATCATACGAAAACTTCTAGTACTCTAATTGATCTCATAATAGTAAGTAATATGGAAAGGGTTGTCAAGTTTGGACAGATGCCTACTCCCGGATTATCAAGACATGATTTGATCTACTGTTATTTGAACTTGAGGAGAAGTAAAGCGCTCCCTGAATTAGTACAATACAGAGATAAAAAAGCACTTCAAAACGGTAAGCTCAATGAATTAGCTAAATCCATTTCGTGGGATGACGTTCTAAACGCGACTGATATTAATGATAAAGTTAATTTGTTTAACCAGCTTATTGCAGAAATTTACAATGTAGCTTGCCCCGAAAAAACGATGAAATGCAAACGTGCACCAGCCCCTTGGATCGACGAGAACATAAGAGATGCAATGAAACAAAGAGATAATAAATTCAAAATTTACAAGAAAAACAAAACTGAAGAAAACTTCCGTGAATATAAAAAATTAAGAAACAAAGTCAAGCAGTTACTGAGAAACGCCAGAAATAAACACTTCAAAAACCTATTTAAACAATCGAAAAGTTGCAAGGAATATTGGAAAATCGTGAAATCGCAAGGAATCGGGAAAATCAAGCGGAAAATAAATGTTCTTGCAGTATCACCAGATGAATTAAATATTTTCTTTTGTCAAAATGAAGTCAAGCCCGTCCATAATGATGAGGTAATCAAATTATATAAAACGCGACCAAAGAACTATGAACCTTTTGAATTTAGAAGAATTACTGAGAAAGATGTAGAAAAGGCACTCAACCATATCACATCCTTATCAGTAGGAATAGATGGAATCCCCATAGACGTAGTAAAAACCCTGAAAGAGGAAATTATGCTAGTACTCGTCCATATTTTTAACGAATCTATCACAAAATGTGTCTATCCTAAGGTATGGAAAAACTCTATTATTCAACCTTTACCGAAAGTAAATAAACCAGAGCAGTGTGAAGATTATCGAGCAATTAATAAGTTATGTGCTGTAGGTAAAATTTTTGATAGAATAATTTATGATCAGTTTGCATCTCACGTAGACAGTCAAGGAATAATTAATGATAAACAATCTGCATACCGGACAGGTTATAGTACTGAAACAGCGTTAGTAAAAGTTTGTGATGATTTTAGACGGAACATGGATGACGGGAAATTAACTATATTTGTGCAAATTGACATGTCACGGGCATATGACAATGTAAGGCATGATGTTTTTCTTGCAATGCTAAAATACTATAATTTCCGTGTTGAAGCCATTGCGTGGTTTGAATCGTTTCTAACAAAAAGGGAACAGTATGTCGAAATAAGCAAACAAGTTAGATCGCAACCATTGGAATTGAAAAAAGGGACACCTCAAGGGTCGGTTTTATCGACAATTATTTTCTCATTGTATCTCACAACTCTGCCTGAAAATATATCCCACTGTAACCATCATTTGTATGCTGATGACATACAAATTTACTTAGCGTCAACAATAGAACAAATGAATGAAAGTATAAGAAAAGTGAATGTTGATCTACAGAATTTATTGTCTTGGTGTGAAGCTCATGGACTTAGTGTGAATCCGCAAAAATGTAGTGTAATGATTATAGGTTCTAAACAACGGATTTTTCAACTGAGAGAATTTGCATCAACTGAAAATATAAAATTAGGCATTGAGAATGTTGTGAGGGAAGAAACAGTGAAGAGTTTAGGAATCCTTATTGATCATAATATGGACTGGGGACCTCAAATATCATACATGACGGGCAAAGTTTACGGGGGTCTGTACCAACTTAAGAATTTAGCAAATGCTTTTCCACAATATGTCAAAGCACAGCTTGTGCAATCATTAATATTCCCAATTTTCGATTATGCGAAGTTGGCATTTTGTAATTTGTCTAGAGATAAAAAAGAAATTTTACAGCGAGCTCAGAATGCTACAATCAGGTTTATATTTAGTTTAGATTATGACGAACACGTTACTCCTTATTACAAAAGATTAGGCTGGCTTAAGATTGAAGATAGGTTTCAACTCTCCGTAGCGGTAATGACTTTTAAACTTATGAAATTTAACACGCCACCGTATCTAGCCGAACACCTGCGTCGGCGTGATACTGTGCACAACATAGAAACACGTAATGCAAATATAATGCTGGAGATCCCAAAGCATAAGACGTCCTTCTATGGAAGATCGTTCGTAGTTCAGGCGATAAAATTTTATAACGAGCACGAAGACAAATTTGATATTAATATGTCAATTAAGTCTTTTAAAACCTCAATTACAGATATGCTTTTAAAGAAGTATGTATAGGCGTACCTAGAGCACTTTTAATTTTAACTATAAGAATAAATATTTGTTGTATTAATTTGGAAATATGTATTTAGTTTATTTTGATTGAAATGAAACCTGATGATTCATTAAGAACGAATTTAATTTTAATTTCTGTGCATAGTGGAAGAGAGGGCTACACGAGCCCTAACTTATGTACAGATTGCAAATAAATGAGTTAATCAATCAATCAATCAATCAATCTCTCGACATGTTCCCTGCCTACGTTGACACGTTTCGTGAGATCCATGTTATGCGTTCTGTGTTTTAGAACACCCACACAAAAATGTTTGCAACTTAATCATTGACCCCCAACTAACATTCAACAACCAGCAATACGTTACGTTTGAACGGCAAGTAAAATATGCACCTAGTGAGCATCTACTTTTTGAGATATTGAGAATCCAATTTAAGTCGATTTTACCGAATTGCAATGGCTCTGACTGTTTCAAAATAAAAATATTCACACATATTTTTCATTGCAACCCGTTTTTACACATTCTGAAATCAACCCTGGTGTACGTATGCGAGCGTTCTTCGCCATAAAAATCAATAATTACAAAACAAAGGATGATTTCGTTAGACATACGTTAAAACAAATGTCTTTTTAAAAAAATCGGTAAAAATAAACAAAAATGTAATTTTTAGATGGCTACTAACCAAAAAAACTCAATCAAACAAGGACTAGGAAATTTAAAAAGTTATGCACAAAGTTGTAGTAGGATTTGTAATGGAATTTCGGTAAAATAAGTTGCAAATCTACAGGAGGCCTTGAACTTGTAAAAATCCAGAAATTTATTTGTTTACCGGATCATTTTACAGAAAAGGTTCATTTATAATAAAAAGTATAATTAACTTTATGTTGGCCCCCAAAACGTTCCACTTTGAAAAAATTGATCATAAATAATACATAAAACCATTATAGGAATATTCCAAAAATACAATTTTGTAATACAATAAGTAGGGAAAATTTTGTTGTTCGATTTATTTGTTTGTTGTATTTTATTGTTTTGTCGGCATTTTGACTAGTGAACAAATTTAAACATTTCAATAAGAGTAAACAGTAGAAATGAAAGTTGTTACTATGATTTGCAAACAAGCCGGCAGACTCGAAATGAAAGTTACCTATTCAAAAATAATTTGGTTTGATGGGGTGAAAAAACTTCACATCTCTAAACAAAATTGCTAAAAATCGACAAAGCCACACAAATTTGTATAATCTAGCACAATCCATAGCAGCAAACTTAAAAATCGTAATTGTACCTTGTAAAAATCGGCTTACCTAAATTTCATGGAATGTGTTGAAAAACCATAGAAAATTTTGAAATTTACAAAACTTACATTACATAATACTATTCCTTAATAATAAACTAAAACCCAAAAATATTGAATCTATTGTCTTAAAAATGCCGTGTCCAAATCGTGGATTCAAGGCGCTGATGCAGTCCGCGAAACATTCGAGTGGTGTGTATAATCTAAGCAACAAGTTGAAGGCGCTAAGGGTTGGTTTTTTCGCAACCGTACCTAGTATTCAGCCCTGTTGCATATGACCGTTCTCATTACAATGATTGTGTTTCGTATTCAGAGAAATGTAAAATGCAGTTAAGATTTTAATTGTAAGCACCGGTTTAGGGATTTTCGAGAATGATGAAATTTTCTAATTTAATCATGGAAGGAGCAATAGAAATTAAATAAGGCAACGAGACATAGACTTGTTACTTTGGGCATCAAGTCAGGCATCTCTTCCTTCTTGTGTGCTACAGTCCCTAGTCATCTCTGTACCCCTCGATATTTCAGGGAAGGAGCCACAACGTTGGACAATTAGGTACTCAGTGAGAGGAAGTGTTGAGTTTGGAATTCCGTTCATTATCGTTAATGTGCAAACTGTTGTTTTAAATTATGTTTGTCAGTGCAACCTTTTCCAAAAATATTTATAGATAAAAAAAATATCATTCTTGTCGCGTTTGCCTTGTGAATTTTTATAAGGAACAAATACAGTCTACAATACAAATGACATTTCTGCTCCTGAGGTGTGAAAATTTATCACCGCCAATATAAAAACTGTTCACTTCATCTCGATATCTCAACGTGTGTCGCTCCCATGATGACGTGCGACAAGGAAAAACGACGGATTTTCCTCTTAATTCCAGGGCCGTATATAAAAACTTGTCCCAAAGGATGTAGACCGTAAGAATTCATTATTAATAACCAATTATCGCGGTATAATCACTTCTGCTCCAGTCTATTGCGGGAATTTGTAGCTTTCATATCCACTCATATAACAATAGGGTTATTACTGAGTTCCATATTATTAAACTGATACAATAAGACTGATCAAAATAATTTGGCTTCCGCGTCTTCCTATAAACATCAGAAGTATAACTTTCAATGTTTCTTGGTCAAAATCAAATATAACACAGCCATTTGAATTTTCGGGCCATTAGATCAATTTTAATGTGACCATAGAGACAAACCCCCGACCAAGCGTCAAATAGGTGATTAAGTAATGATAAAGAATTTTTATGTATCTCCAGGTGTCAACAAAAGATTGCTTCCAAAATTTCGAGGCCCCCACAAAATTTAAAAAATATGACGAAACTATGGATATGTTATCAGTGATGTACAAGGATTTCAAGTTACTCAAAAGTCTTATACAGGAGTTTGTTCTCCGCCCAACATGAAACCATGGCTGGGTTCAGACCATCTATACAATTAAATAAACTGTAAATTAAAAAAAAAAGTAAAAAAATATTGAATGCGTTCTAAATTATTAGATGTTCTAGAAATATCTGTCATTACGCTATAGTTAGTTTTAGGATTCGATTAAGTCCATTGTGTTCATTACCTTCTTGGGTTTTGATTTTGTTTTCCATTTCTAGTTTTGAAGCTGATCATGTGTATTACTAGTTTGTTTTGATTATGGTCACTATGTTTTCCATTAGGTTTAGATTTTGGTCGTTTATTACGTCTATTACTGTATGGTTTTGATGATGTTCATTCCGATTTCCATTAAGTCTCGTATTTTTCTGCATATTGAGGTTTTATGCTGGCTCACACTTCTTATCACTTCTGACGGTTTTTTTCAACAATTACGATTATGATTCCTTTTACCTGGGTATGCCTTATGCTTCGTATTGTGCCTGAAGTTAGTATTGTGTTTTCATCATGTCTCTTCGTTTTGTGCCCTAAGTACTACTTATTAGACATCCCATACTCCAATACCATTCTTTCCATCAAGTTTCTTCGAATTATACCCGTAATTATAAACGTAATTATGAATTATACCGTATTATAAACGTAATGATTACGTTTTCCATTATGCCTAGATAATTGTGCTCTGTATTATGACTGAAGGAGGCGCTCTTTACGTTTTTCATGATGTCCATTGGTATTATGGTTCTTTTATGTGTGAAGATTTATGTATGAATTTTCATCTATTTATTATGGTTGTGGGTCCAAACTTGGTCAGGACGACCGAGCTGTAGTGGAATACTTTACCTATATGGTTACAAGGGGTAAGAATGGTAGGCGTGGCCTCTTTCTTTGACGGCGCGAAATGAATTAATTACTTACCGAGCCTCTCCGACTGTTGGGTGCGTTTCTATGTTCTACAAAATTATGGTAAGTAATTATAGTGTTTGTGTGATAAAGCTGTGTGCTTATTTCAATGTAGAACCGCTCTACAAACCATCATAATCATACTTATTACATTTCACTCGTACAACTCATCAAGTTGATGATAATTACAGGATTAGAAGCTAACTCTCTCGATTCACTTCTCAGTATTCACGCAGCCTAGAAAATTGACAGTGTCGCCCACTCACTTTTTCATGACGAGTTATTTTTCGTCCTTTAACGTCGATTTTACCGCGTGGAACTACGTTTTTCTGGCCTCAAACGCAACTTTCTTCTCTAATCAGCAGATTAAAATCCAAATTGATTATACTGTTGGAAAGCTGTGATTTTGGAGCCGTTTTTAGGCTTACCGGCAATAGTTCATCACCTCCAACTATTAGGAGGTTATGGGTTTTGAAAAAAGGTAGATTTTTGAAAAGTTACTAAATTCCCTCTTCAAGGTGTTACACTCCCCGAGAAATTCAACTGAAACAATTTTTTTTTTTTTTTTTTTTTTTTTTTTTGGTATTAGAAAGATAGGACATTTTTTCACGGTCTTTTATCAGGTCTCTTCAACTTTGAAATTACTTGGGAAATGAGGGAACTAATGTCTGTTTTAATTAGGTAATAAGGTCGATAACACGAAAAAAAATCTTAAAATGTGAATAACTCAAGCCTCACAACGAGGCGTTAAAAAAAACTCCATGAGGCATTTTCAGGTGCAAATTAGTTGTAGAACCGACCCTCAGAAGAACTGAGACCTGTTTTGTAGACTGTGTATTGATGTTACCGATACGAGGAAGCTTTGTGGCATACCCAACTAGTGAACATTCGGTTAGGTATGTACAATAATCAATCCTTATAAATATTTTCTTTTATTTCAACAAGAAGGTTGAACTATTAGAAAATCATTACCTTTCTTGATAATATGATTGGTAACTAATGACTCATGAAATGGGCAAAAACACATGAAATGAATAAGCCCCGAGTCATGTGATGACTGCGATGTGAGGAACGAATCAGATTCAGCCAAGAGTCAGTAACTCATTTAAAAACAAGTTTCTATTGCAAATTGTCCAAGTTGTATGTTCGCGCCTTGCCAAACAACGATTCCTCCTACGACCCACATTAACCGTCCCTCAACATCTGAAACGTAGAATGTATTTATTCGTAGTACGAACCGTTTGAATGCGTGGGTGCGAAATTTGGGCCTTCGCATGCGCTACGCAAATCAAAATAATACACTGCTAAGAGACGGCACAGCGGCTTTCTCGTTGCAATCAAAGTGACACTATTATAAAACAGAAAATGAAGAAATCTTCAGTACATTGCGTTTCAAATGCATTCAAATGTCGAAGGCGGGCAGCAAAAACGAAAATTAATTCCACGTAAGCGCATGCGCAGAGCTTAACGCTGATTATATTGAGATTAAATGCGTATGGAACCTCAAGAGGCCTTATCCGCATAGTCTCTCAGAATTTGAGCTAAATTCATTCAAAATTGTGGCTATAACAAGGAAATGCGGACAAACAGACCGACGGACACGGAACCAAATTTGTTCAGTAGGCTATGAAACATAAAATGCTAGTGGAAATTTTGAATTCGGACAACAAAAATTGTTTTGCTTGCAAAAGTGAACACAAGGTTTTCGCTGCTTCGTAGACTCGGAAGCAATACAAACAGGGCAAAATCGAGCCCTCCGTCTTGTTACCAACGAGTCATGGTATGTGAGGAATCAAAACATACTCAAAGACCTGGAGATTACTATTGTAAACGAAGTCCTTCAAAAGTCGGCACGACACTTTTTTACTAAAATCGACGAGCACCCAAATGAAATTTTCAACCCGATCGCCATAGAAACCCTCCCTTTGAGCTGAGACCAAAAAGGAAGTGGCACAGCGACTTGGCCCAGCCCAATACATTGCTACAAGTTATTTTATATTCTCTTGCTACAAGTTATTACATATTAATTTAAATCTATTATAAATTTTAATGTGCCGCTAGGTACGTACCTCACACCTTACATGTTTTGTTGTTATTCATTCATCTTGCGCAACGAAAATGTAATATCATTACAATAAAGTTTTCGTTAAAAAAAAGAAGCAAGATTTGTGTCTTGTTTCGTCAATTTGCTCCTTGGAACGCTGAAAACATTGAAATCCTTCAAATAAAAGCTGGCCAAGTTTCGACTATTCCACTATAATGAGCTGAATCCGACCCTGAGACGGGAAGCCTTGGCCCTCCAAGTGAAGTCATTCTCTTGAGTGTATACCATCTCGGTGGCACATTCGAGCCTTAAGTCATTCTCAAGTTTCTTCTCCGTGTTGTCACATACCCGCCTCGAGTTCCTTCGGATGTCATCGCATTAATTGCGACCTCTCGCCTCATCAGTTTAGGAGAGATACGCCGTAAATTTTCTATTTCCGTCGACCAACCCTATAAGAGTTCGTTGTAATCGTCTTCAAGGTGTCCTTGGTTCGTTAATTTTTTTTCAAAGTCTTCTTTTAAATCTACCTGTAAATCACATCAGGTAGGTTGTTGGAAGGTATGTGCCTCCTTTCTCCTGAACGTAGTTTAATTTCGTAAAAGTTGCAATATAAGAATCATTTCTCAGGAAGTGGCATTCTTCTATCCTAGGCGAGTTATGGGATCTTCATGAAATGTTTCGGTAGTTTTTTTTTTTTCCAGTGGAGATATTTTAAGGGATATGAATGAATCGACTTAGTGTTGATAACACGGCCGTTAAGCGTAATAAAAAATCCATGAAAAGCCAATTCCTCACTTCTATGGCATGTCCACTTGTAGAGTTTAACTATTGTTTTGACCCTTACTCCAGTTGGGTTTAAAACTTGACCGCAACTCTTGAGTGCATTGTGTTTGGCTAGCGATCCCATGATGATGATGGCACGGAAATGAAAAAATTATCTGAGTAGAGGGGGTCTGGTCTGGTTGACGGCTTGTCCATCTGATTGCGCTTCACATCCCCGGAAAGTTTTGAATTTTGGCGCGAAGGCGGGAATATCGATGTACGGAGGCATTTTCTCGGAAGGCATCACTAAGTTCCCAAGCTATCCGAAAAGAGTTGCAACCATCTTATTTTCTATCAGGTCTTCAGTTGTTGTTTTGATGTTGTGAGTAGAAGGACGCCGAGTGGATCATGAACCCTCACTTCTACGGGTCAGCTGAACAGACTCATGTAAGTACGAGATTTCCCGGAATGAAATAAATTAGTGGCTTCCTAAAATTATGTTATCTCGTAAAGTGAACAACGTACATAAGTCGTTCAGTATGAACCACAGAAAATACAGGGTGTCCCAGTAACTACGCTCCCCCGCCCCCACCCCCTTATTTTCTCTAATCGTGGACGAAAAAAAAATCGGGCCAACGCTATCCTTCATATTTTTTTTTTTTTTTTTTTTTTTTTTTTGCGTAGAGTTCAAAAATGAAAAAATTGCGCACCACGCAACCATGCGCAACCAAGATCAAATTTTTTTTTTCAGATGGAAATCCCCATTTTTTATTGCAGATTCGAATTCTACGGAAAATTTCATGAACATTTGGATCCTCAATCGATTTTTTTGACAACGAGCAACTCGCTCAGCGAGCGCTCAAAGATGCGATGCGCCAAAATTGAGATGAAGGTAGTCCTCAAGTTTATTTTTACATTGGAATATTAGTAGGAAAAAGTTCATTTGCTATAGATTTATAATGAACATTGCCTTTGTCCCCAAAGTGCTCAAATTGCATAAAAATTTAACATAAATGTATTCGTAATATGAAAACTTAAGAAAATTCGCTCATACGATCATGCTGCATGAGTGGTATTTTTGTATTCGTATCAAATACAGCAGATGATCTAATAACTTTGTGTAATAGTTTGCAGTTTTCATCTGAGAATGGTGTTCAAGCTTTTGAAAGAAATATTACTACCAATGGAAAAGGCCTTCTTGCAATGAAGGACCGTAGAGGATTAGTTATGCGAGATAAAGATGTTATTAATATTTGTACGATTGGTGAAAAAAATTTTAGGTGCAGCAGACCAGGAAAAAATTTACAGCGGACTCGGCGCCATTTACAGTCATTTTATTAAAACAGCGCATTGGGAAGAATTTCTTTTATAACACTGCTCCTTTTTCAGAACAAGAAGCACATAATACGTCACTCATTATAACAATTGGGCAGATGTATTTGTAAATAGAATGCACCACCATTTGAAAACTCTCAATGACGATCTGCACAGAGAACAATGTATGCCAAGGTCGTTGAGTCCGGTATAGAAACTTATTGATCAGCTGAATCTTTTTGGGTAATGGAGCCGAGTTTAGGTAATGTACAAAAAGATCAGCGATTCACTTAGAAGGGTTATTTCAATTCAGAAATGATGAGCCTCTATGTAATAATTTGCAACGTTGGTTTTCGTCGATTTAAATCATTGAAAATAATAATCAAAACTCATGATCAAGAAAACTTTCACAATAAAACGGTCATTTTTGTTTTTTCATTAAGATTTTCATAGCCTTATCGCTTTAAATTAAATGAGACTACTCGGGTTGCAGTAAGTTCATCCGTTTGCTCTCAATATGACAGATGAGGAAAGATTTTGAAACTAAGAGGTCCTGTCAAAGGAAGGACGCCTCGAGCTCTCAGGTATTTTCTTCCTGAGCGTTCCTACAGCTGACGGAAGGTTGACTATAGTTGTATTAATTTAATTTCTTTCCTTTCGATAGGTGCCTATGTCTACACAGTAATATCAACATAATGAACCACAGGCTCCGTATCACGGTAGTTTTTATTCAGTAGTTACAGAATTCACCATTCGTTCACACGCAAACGATCATCATTTACTATGCCTGGTTTATTCATCCTTTTCAAAGACAAGCCTGTAGTCTGCACATGGAGCCCTTTTTGGCTTTTACGACGTTCCAGTCAGAATCCAGGAAACGTTTTAACGCCCGTGTAACTGTTGTGAACGCAATCGCACATTCAACCTTCGAACGCCTTTTTTCAACTTGACATCATCGAGGGTTCGGTATATATACCTTGTTACATCCTTCTATTTTAATTCAACAATTTGTTTTCCAAGACCCAGCAAGAGGCTTGACAGCATTCCTCGGAGATTGATGACGATTTTTGTGGAATGGGGAGTTCTAAATGTGTGTTCTTTTGTCTTCCCTTACGTATTATCTGTGAGGTGAAAAAACGCTGCAATTTATTACGCAGAGGTTTTTGTTTCCATATTAATTTGTCCAGGTTAATGACTGAACTCTATAAATCGGATACAGTGCATTAGGTAACTATACTATTCATTCATTCTATTACCCATTGGCATAAGGGAGCCCAGTTTTTATTTCAGCATGTTCGATCAACGAGGAACGAAATTAGCCACAAGGGCTTTCAGCTGGTAAATGAGCCTCTATATCTTGCAATCAACTTCTAGATGTCTAATGACAGTTGGATAACTTCGTCATAAATACATTTTTGTAATTCTGGATTCTACACATCCTGAAACATAAAACAATAAAATTTTGAGGGGAGTTGAAACGTTTTTTGTCAACTAGAAAGGTTTATATTTGAAAAATAATAAACCAGAAGCCTCTTTTCACAACAAGAAACAGATTCCGAAATATTCTGGTGTTCTTCAATGTTGTTATAGGAAACAAGATAAGTTATGGAACAAATTTGGTCCTGATTATTAGAATGTCCTTCAGTGGCAAAAATACTAATGAGTAAAAATCTTGGGGAAGTCCCTTTCGTCCGATTTTCGTATGATTTTATTTAGAAAAGCGAACAGATCATGAATATGCTGAATGCTACATGTTTCAGTTTTCTTAATTTCTGCTACCTATCAGCCATTTTAGTACATGCTTACTTTCTGTCGAGGTGGACAACCATGTACCCTCTTCCATTATTAGTGTTTTTTGTTTCCGTTAACAGTGATACCAATCCTTTCTGTAATCACTTGTATAGAGGACAATTCATTCCTAATAATTAATTTTCATGCTAATTCCCTCTATTTCCCACAGGTTGAATTGAGTTTTATTCAGTTAAATTGAACTATCATGGTGAACATTTCAACACTTAACATGGATTTCTTCTCGGAGTCCCACCATTTTGCCACCTCGGACTTCTGAGGCCTACAGTACTTCGAAGATGGGAGTTTTTCATCTGTAGATCTCGCGATTACGACCCATGAGTTTGCTTCTGACGCATCTCACCTCTTTCCTCAACTTACTTTTAGGATCAAAAAACCAACCGCCTGTTTCACTCTCAACAACTCACCTTTTTCTCATCTACTCAATGCCTTGTCATCTGGCTTCTTGAGTTTGAGCATATTCTCATCAAATTCCTAAGGTTACCTACATTTTCCTTTCGGAATTTCTCCATGTAATCTTTAAAGAATGAAGGCTGGCTGCCACCCCCTTGTCTAGCTTGGGTTACCGCTTCCTGGACATTTTCGAACATCATCTGAAGCTTCCTGGTCCCGGGCGAGAGATATTGGGACATCGTACACCTCCACCACACCGTGGAGGTCAGATCAGACCAGAGACTGCGGTTAAGTAGGTAGGGTTAGTAAAATACCAGTCTTAACTTAATACTAAGTAAGATACCAGTCTGATATCTTTACAATTGAAACGTTTTTGCATTTCTCTCTTCTACAGAACTACATATACATCGACAATAAATATATTCTTCCAGTCTAAGGCTGGTGGTCCTTCGGAAATTCACAGCTTCAACCATTTTTTATTTTGGGGGAATTGATTGGAGCACGTGGTGCTGCTCCTCCCGCATTCTCACACACTCCACTCTACAAAACACCATAAATAAATTTTACCACTTTTCCTTCACTGTCATAGAAAAATATGAACTTTAAATAGTGAAGATATAACGATTTTATTCATCAATATTACCAAGAGTTAAGCATAATCGTAAATATTACAATTTTTACGAGATTAAAATTACTATGAGTATGGAAATGTTTGAAAATTCCTTTATACGGCCGTGTTGCATGACTGGAACTATTACAAACTGAGAGCAGTGGTATAATTGAAAGTTACTCGGAGCTAAAATGAAATTTCCTAACGCGGAGCTGAGGACACAAAATTCCGAATAGCCGTGGGTGTAACGGTGTGCCTCCAAACTAATACGAGCTTCATACTGAGTAAATATCACAGATCAATACAACAAAATCAATATACCATATGTCAATAAACACCGCAAATAAATGTGTTACAGCTCCCTCCATCACTATCACCAAGAAATATGAACTGAGAATAGTAAAGATTCTATTTATTACTATTACCAAGTCTAATATAAGAATTTAAGAATCACCATAATCGTAAATAATATAATTTTCACGGGATTAAAATTGCAATAAGTTTGGAAATGTTTGAAAATTCCATAATACGGCCCTCTTGCATGACCGAAACAATCAAGAACTGGAAGCAGTGGCATAATTTAAAATAGCAACTCGGAGCCAAAATAAAACCCAAGCGGAGCTGATGACACAAAACTCCAAATAATCGTGGGAGAGACGGTTTACCTCTAAATTAATACGAGCTTTATACCGAGTAAATGTCACAGATCAATGGTTAACCTTGCGAATACCGATTCTATTGTTTGGGGGCCGAACGGAAACTAGTCCTGCGATCATCCCAATGAGCACCTATATGAGAACTTTACGTTCATGTTAAAACCGAAACAGGGTAAACATACACATTTTGCGGCTGTGCTGAAATGCAAGGTCAAGCACTTCGGGAATGAACCTTTGGATGGATAGAGCCTTGTAAAGTTTCGGCGTTCTGCACGCAGAACTCTAGGCTCGGAACGGAAGGACGCAACGCCTTTCCACTGGATCCTTAATAGCCGCTAATGGCGGGTGGTTTCTCACTGAGTTTTAACGGTCGACGAATTAAAAAGTTTGCCAGTATCTTTTATTGGAGATGGGGGACTTCGAGGAGATGTGGGTCGTGATATGGCGAGCCTCCTGATGGAAGGTTCCGTCAAAGTGGTTCGTCTTTCGACCTTCACATCGCCGCTAATGATCGAGGGCCGACCGCGTTTCACGTAAAGGGCATTTTGTGATTAGGAACCTGAGTCAGTTTATCAGTTTCGACTCCCAACTTACGTTCTTGGACATATAACGGCTGTTACGTCTAAGATAAAGGTGGAATCTGTGGGACTTTACCTTACAAAAAGATGGGGGTTCACTTTGAAAAAGTTTTTAAACCCAGAAATTACGATTTTAGGATAGGAGGGAATAAAACAGAGTAAGGTAGAACGTCTTCTATATGTCCACGAAAATAATTAGTTACGCTGTTGAATCGATTTAGACGGTTAGGTCATAATCAGCAACAAACATGAACAGAAGGTACATCAAAGAAAGCACATCTTATATAAACCCAGGTGAAAGGAGATTGAATCATATTGGCTTACGGATGTGGAAGGGAGGGGGAGGACCAACTAATGCCACTTAAGGGATAAAAAGAGAAAGGGACAAAAACAGTAACATTATGTTGAGGGGGAGCCGAACTTATTGCATGAATGAACCCAATGGTGAAATATTTTGAGGAATAACCTCATCTAAACATTTGCCTGACCTATCATGCTCAACAATTTCGAATTTTTCTAGCACATCCAACATACCTCCCATTGGGCAAAAGTGAGAAAATTCGACGTATTGCCTATTTGTCAGATCAAAAATAAAGCTATGATTGAACTCATTCGGATAACTTGCAAAAACAGAATCACCTTAGTTGTCCCTAAATCCGTTCCATGCTCTTTTATTCGTTCCCTAAATTTCCAACCAGTTAGACCACAGTACGCTAGTTCACATGGACATTTTAGTTTATAAAAATCATTTTTATCCTGAACGTTAATTTTATCCTTTACCGAACTTGAGGAAGCATATTTTTATTCTTGAACCCAATATTGAAATCTCTGAACGACAGAATTTTACCAAGTTTATCCGAAATTGTCCCATAATAAGGAATATTAATCCACTTTATCTCTTCCCTACTCATTTTCATAAGAACCTCATTAAAAATGGTTCTCCCCCTATCCACTACTTCCGGATATACTTTTAATAACAAGTTCGTGTTTGTCATTGAAGATGACCATCCAAATCGATTTAACTGTGTGACTCATCGTTATCGTAGAAATACAGACAACGTTCTATCTTACTCCGTTTTTATTGAAATGGGTATCCACAACTTCATCACTAGAAAATTAGTCGGTATAGGTGGGAATTTTTTCGTCAATCACCCTGTATGGCCCCTAATTTAACTCATGAACCGCGTTGAAACTAAGAAGATCCATTAATGTTACAAGACCAAAAATCGAGGCGCTGTCCTCTTATTTTATTTTATCTTTTTCCTTAAAGAAAAAAACAGGTAGGTAAGGTATGTCGCCCTTGGGGAACGAACGTGGGATTAGAATGCTCAGCCCGAAGGACATTTACGTGGTTACATTACAATGAATGTGGGCAGTGAGAGTATCGGGAAGCAAGTACGCACTACCCTAATAGCTGGATAATCGCTGCCTGTTTTTCAAGATTCCTGTAAGTTGCTCGACAGTTCCTTGTCAGTTCTCCGCTCGTGGGTGGTGATGGATTTTCCACTAGCTCCAGCAACGTCGTTTGGTCTCTTTAACTGGATATTTACAAAAAACTGGACAAGCAACGAGGGAGACTTACATGTTTGTTTTTATTGTTTCTACACTAAATACACGGAATCCCGATATACTTCAGGGATTGATTCTTCAATTAATTGCATGATGTGTATGCAAATAATTTCAAATCATTAAAATGTCGTTTTTCAGATTATACCATCAAAATCCCTAATCATCTATCGACAAAATTCTAATTGTTGAATGTATCGTACGAATAATAAGTGTAGCGAAAACTGGAAAAATAGTAATTAATTGGAATAGAGAACAAGGGAAGAATTCAAGAAATAGGAGAAAGAGAAGGAGTAGAATACTAGGTTCATGAAAAAGGTTGTAGCGGAGCGTGGTATAGACCCACTTATTCTTTTCTGCTGCTATTCTTTTAACCCGGAAATTGAATCCAATGATTAGATATTTTCAGAAAGCCAATGGAACGTGCCAGTGGCACGTTCAGCACAATGGAAGATGTACTAGATGAATGATTTGACATTGGGGATTAAAAATATAGTGATCACTACAATACTACTCAATATTTAAATCGAATTTGTATGTGGATTAACGATGAGCTCTTTGGTAAATGCAGATGAACATTGTAGAGCACAGGTTGGCTCTTCCGTGTTAATTTTTCTTATAAAACACTAAACATATGTAAGGGAATCGACTGCTCTCGGATAAGGTTCCTGTCACCGAGTGAGCGCCCCAGGTAGGTACTCGTGAGAGGGATGAGCGTTGCCTAATTCGGTGATTTCAAAAGACACAGAAGCGGTTCCGCCATAGCATTCGCCCCAGGGATCTATGTGCGCTGGTATGGAATAACAGGTCTTAGCTGAATAGCGTCACAGAAGCACTTCGGAAAAGTGCCCCAGGAGTCTGTTTGCACAAAGTTATAACGAGGACTAGTTTGCCTTCCGCCGTTACCGTCAACTAATTTAATGATATGTTCACGGCAATGTTTCTTGAGTCTATCGTATATCCACCAATTATTGTAACTTGCTTAATTTGTACAGTTCTCATGCAACAAAGTGAAACAGCTGCGCACATCATCCAAATATGCAAGTCGGTCATTAGACGAGGTTCTGCAAAGTATCACTGCGGTATTGGCGTCTTTGCTTTGTACGAACAAAAGAAGCGATGGATGTTCGAAGTGAGGTGTATATGCGGATAGGTGGAAGACGATAATGATCAGACCTTCTTGTTAAAACACCCTCAGGCTGTTGGATCATTGTTGGCCAGGTTATATCTGGATCTGAAAGGCACCCGCTGAACAGTGCTTATCAGAGGAAGAAGACGAACTATAGCAGCACAGCGATTCGTTGTGCCTAGAATTATAGAAAGTGTGTTTCTCCGACTTCGTTTTGTGTTGGGCGGTGAATAGTGTGTTTAACGGTAATGCGTTCATTTGAGGAACCTTACCTGGTGGGAGCTTTTTCTAGCCCCAGGGTATTGCAAAGACTTTATATGGTGAAGGATTTTGGAGTACAATTGTGATTTATATTGTAAACGTTTGTAAATTTTTACTAAGGAAAAAAATTAAATTCTGGTAATGATGAAATTGTATTTTTCAACTATGCAATAGATACTTTTGCACATCCGCAAATGTGGAGTCCCAATCTAAAACAAACCGAATTGCACATGGACGTTCAAAAGGTCTAGTTGGTCCCAACGTCTAGCCAGCTTGGTCGCAACACACGCATAGGAGCTGAAACTGGTCAAAAGGAACTGGAAATGGACCGAGATCATCTGGCTTGAAAAATCTTATATAAGGGTAAACATGTTGAACAAAAAATGAATTTTGAACATTTTTTTTTAAATCCCAACAAAAAAGTTCTACAGGACTCTCAACAACCAGAATCGCAACACCTTGCCCTGGATATCGAAGAGGAATCCACACCCACGCCGATCCTCTCAAGTTACCTATTAATATTCACATTGTCAACCACAGCGTCTGTATCATGCAAATCTGTTTTAATTTACTCAGTTCTTAATGACTGGTTATTACAACATAAAGTTGAAAAAAATAAACCTTTGAACAAGTTGACAAGATGTGCAGATTCCAAAAATCCAACAGTGAAATCCTTCAGACCTCCGTCCGATTGCGTTCTCCGAAATTACTGGATGAAAATTTAAAAAATTCAGCTCATATCTGCAGTCTATATCACATCTACGGCCAATATCAAAATAATTATAATAAAGTGTTAGGTTTTGTCTTTCTAAACGTCGTAGGCTTCAATTGGTTTTGATTATCATCTAGAGTTGCTGTTGAAAAAATCCCCAAACCTTTTGGTTTCAAATTACCCAGACTTGCTGCTATTCAGGTAGGAGTGGAAAGAGGACTAGAGACAATTTTTGATACTGCTAGACTGTTATTATTAACAAATTATTGGATATCCAATGAATTAAATTTGTTTAAATTGTTTCGGAAGAATAATGGACTAAATAATCGATTTTAAAATTTCTTCTTAGTGCAATCTAGTCGAGAATTAAGACTGTTGACGTTACCATTTGGTGAAAAAACCACGCTATTTTTCGTACTTCGTACAATTTAGGTACCATTTTCTAAAAACCTTGGGATGTGCCATTTCACCAATCAGTTTATGGTCCACCGATTTTGAGATGGAAGACAACATTTTTTTCACTCAGAGTGAACTAGAACCTCTAAGTCTTAACATAAACCACCAGAATGAAATTATTGTAAAAGTTGGTGCACCAGAGAGCCGGATTGTAAACGAAAAAAACAATTTTTCTTTCTTTCAATTCAGACCTCGTTTTCTACGTTATTCAGTACAGTAAAATCAAAATTGTCTGTACTGATGGAAAGCTGAGAGTCTTGGCTAGTTTTTCCCGTTGAGTGCTCCGACGATGCCACCATTTATTGTTTTTAGCTAAACATTAACCTTAAGTTTGGTCCATCTCAACGGCAGACACTCTATATACAAATAAATCAATTAGTTATGCCAGTACGCTAATCAATATTTTAATTGATCTTCACCTCCCAACTTCAAGAGCCTTCGGCCCAATTCACACCGAACGGACTTTTGTCCCTTCCCCGTCCTTCCACTTAAAGCAATGGGTCAATGTAAACTGAAGTGACGTGGCGCGGGCGGAGACTTTCCTGCCCCTGCCACGTCCGTTTGCCGTCTCCCGTGGCGTTCGAGAAGAGACGCGTGTGATGGATATGGTTAGTTGGCCCCTTCTCGATTTTAGAATCTGCCGCCTTGGGAGATGAGTCGGACGCCTGCAAGCGTCTGAATCATCTTCTGAGCGTGGCGGAGCATTACTTGATGCATCCACCTGCTCGGAAGGGGCAACTTTACCATTCCATCACCTCACATGTTAGCCTGAGCGTGGTTACGTCCACTGGCCCTGTTATTATTAACTGTCCTGATCATCCTGCTGCCCCTAATTACTCGCATCCCCCCCCCCCCCCCTTGAGGCTGTATGCCCTATTAAATGTTCAATTTTGAAATTGACATTCCCATGCCCAACTCACTGCGAGCCCCCCCCCCCCCCCTGAATGAAAATCAATGTTACATTCATGCCCCCCCCCCCCCCCGGCTTTTCTCAGAGCCCAGGGAGTGTGATGGATATGGTTAGTTGGCCCCTTCTCGATTTTAGAATCTGCCGCCTTGGGAGATGAGTCGGACGCCTGCAAGCGTCTGAATCATCTTCTGAGCGTGGCGGAGCATTACTTGATGCATCCACCTGCTCGGAAGGGGCAACTATACCATTCCATCACCCTCACACGCGCCAGTTCCTCGCCACTCGCGAATATGAAGAACGATATCGAATTTAACATGGAGTTTCGCGAAGAAGTGGGTAAAAATCCGTGTTGTTTGATTACATGAGGGCGGATTATTGCAATAGGAGCTTCCAAGACCAGGCCTGGCTGAAAATTACGAAGAAATTTGATGCTCAAGGGAAGTTGTAATCTATTCAATATAAATTGTGATCACAATACAAATTTTTTGCCAAAAATTTAATCGTTTTTAAAACTATAAGTAAATATCATAACTAAATAAGTACCTAACTACTATACATAGGTGCAGCATTAGTAATTTTCATAAAATTATGTAAATGTATTTACATACAGGGTGTCCCACGAGTTGTCCCCCCCCTTCCTAAAATCGTCAAAATGGGAGTAAACAAAAACAATTTTTTTTAATCTTCATATATTTTCCCAAAGATCTCAAATATCATATTTGCGCACTCTGCCCAACCATGCGCTATTGACACTGACTTTCTTATTTCAAAGAGAACCCCCATTTTTTTATTGCGGATTCGGATTTTACCCAAGATTTCATGAAAATTTGACCCCTCAACCAATTTTTTTTACTGCGCGTAACCGGTTCAGCGAGCACGCAAAGTTGCGCAACCCCAAAATTGTCAAATAGTGGATGATGGTGAAATGTAAAGTGTGGCACAAGAATTTTAATTTTTTTTTAACGCTGATTCACGTGATGCTATCCGTTTTTTGATTTGACTCAATTTTTGCGGAATAATGACCGAAATTTGTTTGTTTCGCGTCCGTTTTTTTGGCGCCTGCTCTCAGATTGTTACGGGGATTAATTTTCGAGATCTGGTTGAAAATTAAAAATAGGAGATTGAAATCTTCTTCAGTGATCAAGCGAAAAATCATCTATCGCGACACTTGTTGAGTACTGAGGCCCTTTCTTGCCACTGGCGAGTGCCCCTTCTGTGTGCATTGCACGGGTCACGTCACTGCCACGTCCTTGCCAGGTCCGTGCCACGTCTTCGCCATACGCCCGTTCAGTGTGAATTGGGCCTTCGGTTCTTCCCCCATAAACATTTCTACGTAATTGAACGAACTCTCATAATTTATGGTGGCTCCCCCTCCCCCCAAGGTCGTCAAGCTCGATCACCGTCGACCCTCGTCAAATTAATTGATCCAGCGATGTCATTTCGGTTCGGGAAGTCTCGTTTATCTGTCAACTGAGGAGGTCGGTTGACGCATCGAACCCCCTTTAGAAGAAGTTCAAAGTCATAATATTTATTATAGTCACCGCAGTGCGTAGTTCGAACGAAATGGAAGTCTCTGCTGACAATATGTGAATGTGTACGTGTGTGACAACCTCTTATTCAGGCAGCCCTGACCGTAATTTTCAACCAGGTTATTTTTTGTTAAACTCACCAAAAAAAAAAAACGTTCTTATGGAGTGCGACATTATAATTATGGGGTTCTTTAACTTCAGAAATAGTGAAAATAGGGGTTAATAATTTTAAAAAAACACGTTCTTTCCAAATTTCAAGGCTTTTGGGAAATTATCTCCAATAATAAACCTTGTTAATTGTCCAAGAAAAACTATTTTTAAGCTCCCTCAAAAGTCGTTAGTCAATTTCAAAATACAAAGACTTCAAAAATTGAATAAAAACGAATCCGTTGGAATGATCTACCGGATTGAAGTGTGAGAACTGAGTTGATAGTTTGGACACAAATTTCTCAAGAAGTTTGAGCAACGAAGACTGGAGCGAACGCCCCATAGTGTTCAACCTTGGATCTATTTCCAGGCTCATGAGTTGGCGTCACAAAAGAGCCCTTCCAGATATCCGGAAAAATGTGCTAAGCAATGGAGTGATTAAATGGATCGGTGATAGGTAGAAAGATTTCATTTGCACATATTCTGAACTCCGTGGGAGGCATTCCATCCAGGTTCATCCAGTTGTAAAATTAAATTCTGGAAAATGTACTGGCTAACGGAAGTACGTTTGAAACTGTCATGTACGATAAGCTTATATTGTGCGAGCAGGTCCTCAATCTTGTCTGGACAACTAATGTGTGACAAAAAATGCCTCTTAGAAATTTTTTTGTAAAGGCTTCGCTTTCAAGTTATTCATGGTTTAATTTTTTCGAGTGTGTTTTCGACTTCCGACTTCCTTTCACAATACCAGCCATAACATCCTCATTTTTCCTCAAATTTCAAATCTGAGGTTACCGTCGGAAAGAGGATTAAGTTACCCATCTACCTGAGCTCAGCTTTCCAACGGTGTCCTCACCGGCAATACTGAGAATTTGTTCCCTGCTACTACAATAACTTAGAATCTGTGTCGTGCACATTATACTGTGGCAGCATCCCTGTCAAGACGTCCCTATCGATAGAATCGAACACCTTAGCCATGTCGAGCGGTAGTTCGAAAGGGGAGAAAAACGGTTTCCGCTCTGTTGGAAAAGTAAAAATGGATATCACTTTAAACAGTGACACTCTCGCGTTACGGTTTTTGGTTAGTTAGCTCAAGGCTGAAACATGTTCCACGCAAAAAATTCTAGTATTACAACCCTAATCCACTATCTACATATTTACATTATCTACATATCCATGGGATCCAGGACCACAAAGTCGTAGTATGCGCAGGTGTTCAAACGGGAATACCAGAAAACCCGTTTGCACCTCCTCGGTTAGGCGGATATTTCTACCTCTCGGATTTAGATGGATCCTTATCGGACTAGCGAAATGGGAACAGGAGTGAAATATCTAGAAAACGTGACTTCCTAGTGAAGACGATTGGTTCTCAGGGTCAAATACCTTCTTTTTTTTTCAGAAAAACCTCTGAATATTTAACAAAAACAAAACCAACCCGAAAATAGAAATATCGCGAGCGGCGTATATACGAAAGTAGTTTAAGACAACACCGCGATGCGTCGCCTGAAGACAAAAAAGAGGTAAATTACGGGCTATTAGGATCAGCCCGGTTTCTTAATTAGCTCTCTACGTGATCCAAGACACACGTCTTCCTCGAAAATTAAAAAGAAAATAGAATAAAGACGAACGCTTTTCTGAACCATGCGCACCGTTTAGTTGATTAGAACGGAAGAGGAGTTCGTACACCCCTAATTCGGACTCTTCTTCTGAAAACTTTCTGCTAGTGTATGTATTTTATTTACTTTTTACATATACATCATTATTATTTGCCCCTCAAGAGACTCGAACACATTTTCAATAAATTACGAGCACTCATCGCATTCATTCACACGACACAACAACAAAAGGAACGTGTAATGTGTGCATATAAAAATATTAAAATTAAAATCATTTTAACATCTGAATCAACTAACGAGTACTTTTATAGACATTCCTTGAACGCTGACATAAAATACCAGAACATTTTATTTAACTTAGGACGGCTTTCGTATGACCATCTAAGGATAATGGTCTCATGAGGATTGGTCAGGATAGTGCAATCAACCGCTCAACAAGACGGATAGCCACTATGATATCAACGCTTCAACACTTTGCGCCATCCCATCTATTGCAAACAATTTCCCAGTCAAGAGATTGGCATTCAGAAGCCATCGAAAGACCCAAACGCAAACTTTCGTTAGTTTAGACTCTCAGATATTTCGACTTTCAAAGCAAATTCAATTCGCGGCTGGCGACCTCCCCGATAACCAAATCAAGGCCGCCCATCGTCGCTCGCCCGAAAAATCTGGTTTCATTTAGCATCTTAGAAAGGTCGTTCGCAAGAATTGAAGAAAAAAAACCTTGAAATTGTTTGAAAAAAGATATTGGTAAATAATGCATACATTACAAGGAGGTCCCTGGGTCCAGTTGTTCTATGATCAGTCTTATTAACATAATTATAAACAAATACCTAATGCGTGTTTTTAAAAACTAGACCAAATTCTTGATAGGAATAGAAAATCACGAAAATTGGCTGGGAATTTTATTGGTAATGAAGATTGCTTGAATGGAGGGATTTTCAGGCGTTTATTGGGCAACTGCACTAGTTTTAGGGTCGAACAAAAAAACAAACAAATTTTAATTTTCAATAAAAAATGTATATCGATAAAATTATGCTAAACATGCCAAAATTCAGAATGTCAGGTATAAGTTCCAAAACAAAATCCCTACTCTCAAAATACCTACTTTTCAGCTCTCCTTTAGGCGCTAGTTTTAATTAAAATCACACGATAAGGGCAGTCGCACTCAACATTCACTTTCGTTGAACACCAAAAAGTCGAAGTGAATCATTTATGGAGGATAAGGGATTATTTATAGATTAGACAGGTAGACCGCTGTTCCTGTGGCGAAGTAGAACAAGTATCGAAGCATAAGTATTTCGGGTTAGAGTTGGATGAAGAGCTAAACTGGAAACCAGACATGGAATTCGCTCAGAATAAAATTAATAAATACATTTACATATTCTATAACATTCGAAACATATTAGCAAAGAAATACAATAAAACTTATATGCTACAGTACGCTCCTATCTGTACTTCAATACAGAATAATTGCTTGGAGTGAGACACACTCATCCCATCTACACAGGTAAATTAACAGTACGCCAAAAGATCATTATAAAATTATGTTATCTTTACCTCCTCAGCCTCCATCTGCTAACGTATATAATATTGCTAAGCTGTTTACTTTAAGACAATTGTATGTTAAACATTTACTTCTGCAATTCATAAGGATCCGCAAGTGATAGGTTCACAACGAATAAAAACGGCGCAAAATAGAACGTTGTCTATATTTCAACGAAAATGATGAGTTACGCCGTTAACTGTATAACTATACCTTAAGGTACGTAGTCTCTGGTAACGTGATAGCACCTAGGCCGCGATTAACGTTGTCTACTCACAATCGAAAATTGTTCATTTACATTATCCACAGAGCGCTAGAGAGTCATATTAAAAATGCTAAAAGACAGACGAGATCAAATATTGAGTTAACTAGTATTTGTGTACAGCAACTGATTTGTAATCATCTTCTTTTACAATTGTAAATTCCATTGCAACCATAACATTGTATAAAAATAGTTTCGTAATAATGTATACATAATGCATTATTGGTAGACGTGTAAGTATTTTAAATGCCAAAATGACCTTATGGTTAATCTATGAGTGAATCGCCAAGACCTTCGCCAGCAAAACGGGCCAAGTCTATTGTTGGGAATGTAACCTAAAGCGAGTAGCTCATATTACTAATTGCTATATCTACATTATAAAATTTTTATCAGTTTTATTTGACTGAATAAATTACCTATCTATCTAATCGGGTATGTAGATATTAATGTAAAGGAAAGACGATAACGAACAGAATCGTGCCATCAAGTGAAAGCTGTTTAGAAGAGGATATAAAATATATTAAGTATGTATAATGTAAGGATAAGGTAAGATATAAGGTGGATATTTATATAAATAATATATATATGGGGATTCACCGAAATGACTGTGGGGATGAGAAGTTCTGGGATTTCCCAGAAGTACTTTGCATAGTTATCCGTAGTCGGGCCACCAACAGGCCTTCATTCGTCAAAGGTATCAAGATTATGGTGTTGGTCATTGACCGGAGAAGGGAGAACGGATGGAACGAATCGAGACTTAGGCACGTGTTGCTTGTCTTCTCCACTACATTGTAATATGTTTCTTCTCAGTCTTGCTACAAACAATATTATTGTAGTAGATCGGAGGCTGCCGCAAATTCCCTCAGCATCATACCTAAGTTGAGGAAAATGATGAGGATTATGAATACTAGTGTTACGTTGTTTAAATCTCGACGGAATAATGCGTAGGTTCTTCAGCAGCGAGAATCCCACAAAGGATAAGGTAGGTCAGGGGAGCGATACATCATTGCCTGCGAGGATTATATACATGTCCTGAATGAGGTTGTTAAGCCGTCATCTTTGATGCCAAAATATGGCGGAAATCCCACGGTGTTGAGTTTTAAAGGAGCCACTGTACTGACAGTACAATGAATGGATGGTTGAGAGTGAGCCATGAATTTTCAACCTGGGGATACTTCAATATGAATTATAATGGCGGAGGTTGAGAGTCAATTTATGAGATTGGACTCCAGACTGTGGTTAGGATGTCGATAGAGCGGTAAAGTTGAGAACGTGATCCAAGTTGATTGGGGCACACTGCTTCCTCATATCCATTTCATGAAAGTGTAAATCATTGAAATATTTTAATTGATCTCAAACGGTACATCCTAGAAAGTGTAGAAATTAAACTTCTTACAGGTTTCAAGGTTTGTTCAGGGTGTAACGTGTTTCGTTTCTGACCACTCTCCCATTTGTTGTACAACTCATTTCCGGCCGAAAGTGGTTCCTAGAGATTTTCTTCAGATACTTCATTTCCGAGTTATTTCATTTCCAATTCGTCTTTTCGATCTTTCTTCCCTAAAATTACCATAACGCCCTCAATTTGAGCTTAATGTTCCAATTTGAGGATACCATTGAAAAGAGCGTTTACCTCCTGCCTCTCGAATGCCTGACACAATTTTATCAGGACGAATTGAGGCTTGAAATGGAGTTTAAACGTATGGTGCACTTTTGGTCGGAAATGAGTTGTGAAATGGGTGGGAGAGCGATGGACTCGCCCTACACCCTTTGTATGTTCGTGCACCGATCAGAAATTTTCTTGATTTTTATCAGTTTCGCCTCTTAGGTTTTCTCTTAACGGTATATTTAAAAAGCCATTTTTGCCCACACCCGCTCGTTTCATCATCGGAAAAAAATATCTGCATTTTAAGAGCTTTCTAGTTCAAATTTGAGTTTAGTTCAATATTCAGGGATAAGAAAATTTCTTCCGAGTAAAAAAAGAAGGATTTTTCCTGAAAAATCCTTCTTTTTGGCATTTCCAATCCAATAGGAGCCAAGGCCGAACATTAATGGTAATTTTTTGTAATGGGCATAGAAAACTTAGTACAGCCTTAGCTAGTAGAAAATTTAAATAAGGTATAACGAAAGTCTAAAGAAAGAAGAAGCGTTTTTTTTTTTAACCACCATGTCTTTTAGTCTCCATTTTTTCTGTCCATATTATTCGACCTTCTATAGGAGAAAAAAGTTATCTTCTGGTTACTAGTGCTTTACTATATTTTTTCTGTCAAAATTCAAGTGATTTGTAACGCAGTGCTAAATGAAACTCTGTTTTCTGGTGTCTCCTCCGTCCATCGGAAAAAGAGTGAAAAATTACTGTAGGAAAATCGAAAGCCCGAAAATAGCCAAAAATTGACTCAATGCCTCTACTTATAAGCCGGCGATAAAACGAATACGTTATGTTGTATTGCTTCGAAGGTTTCAACAAATATGAAATTTTGAGGCTGATTGATGTATTTTTTTGTGTCCCCCGAGATTCCGAAGTGGGGGGGGGGGGTTACAGTTTGGAGTGACGATAATGGGGTAAACCGGGACCTGACGACATCCGAATACCATGTTCGTGTCATCATGGAGGACAACATTTTTTGATCTTGCTCGCATTTGCGGTCACCCACCCTGGGGATAGGAAGTGAGGCACTGCAGTCGCAGTATGAATTATTCGATAGCGGGATGGTTAAATTGAGCTGCCTACAATCCCAAAGAAGAGCCAAAGCCTTGGAAAAGAACGCATTAATGTCAGACATCCATTTCAAGCCGCAGGGTAGATGCTTCAACTCTGAATACGATGTTTTCTAAGCGTTAATTTATCACCTTCTACATTCAGGTTGAAATAACGGATATGAGCAGAGGAGAACCGGGTCTCAGGTGGGAATCCCAGTGAACGAGCCTGGTTCCGCGCTATAACCAGTTTTATTGTGTATTTACGAATCTTGAGATTCACCCGCCACGACACCACGTACAAGATGTTTAAATTTTTCTTTTTACTGCACATTACTCTCGGATATAGATGATGAATCAAACAGCGGTGGCAATTTCATACAAAGGTGTTCATATGTAAATACGAGTATTAATAGTTCCCAAGTAAAGTTTCTCACCGTTGCTACATAATTGTAACATTCATCCCTTGAATTGAAGTAAACGGTAGAAACAGGCTTACAATTGATAGGTACTTATACTGCTTATTCTCTGTACTTTTATGAATTTACATACATACTGTCCTTACTTTCAAGTTCGGAACTGAAACTTACTGTGAAACTATCTGAGGAACCTACTGCGCAATCATTTCCCACAAATTCAGTGGTAGTGGAATTGACTATCCACATTATCCTTTTGGATACTTTTGACATGTATCTTGTTTTACCGTTAGGTTGTGCGTGTGAACATTAAGCGCACACCATCATGAAATTGTTGTTGATGTACAAGTCTACGGTTCGCCAGATTACGGAGTAATCCCCCTTCTGAGAAGCATACAGATACTTTTTGGAGAGAGTTAAACGGAAGTACAAGCGTTACCTTGCATTCAAACTGAAAATACCAACGGAGCAGGTTGATTTTAGGCACCTGGCGGCCGAATACTGGCTGCCCTCTCTGGAATGAGAGGTGGCAGATATTACGTTTTTTCACAACATTGTGAATGAGGTTCTCCAATCCCCATCGCTCCTCCCTAAAGCCATCATAAATGTGCCTCTCTACAGAACTCGCCAAACACTCTTGTTCCAGGAGCCTTTCGCAAACCAGAACTACCTTCTAAACTGGCCGTTGTGTTGCTTTTCTGGAGTCAAGAGACTGTGAGATATTTAGTAGCTCTCCTTACAACCCGACTGCTGGCTGAGATCTTCTATTAGTGATTAATTCCCTTTTACATTTGTACATTCTTTCTTTTCTTAATGTTTTGTTTACTTGCTTCTGATCCTATTGTAATTCCATGTTTTAATTGATTAACTGCTTTTTTATTTCCAATGAACCTATATTGAATTTTGCCGTTCATTTAAATAAATAAATACTCTTTTTCTTCACTTCAATTTCTATGCTATTTCCACTCTGAACTTTCAATGTAGTGTGTTGACTAAATAGGACTTTTACCTCAAGATGAATAGGACTATACCAGTGGTTTTAGAAGGTAGGTAATTTCTACCCTCTCAAGTTGCAATTCAGTAAGTTGAATTTTTACGGCTTTTATCTTACGATGCACAGGCCTCGTACCAAATGAAAGACTCCTAAAGACTACTTAGGATTTTTACCTGGCGATGCATAGCTTCTCAAATACGATTTCTACGTTTTCTACGCTCTCAAGCTACAATTTAGAAGTAGAATCCTTAGAGTTACATTACGGCTAGAGAAAACTTCTTATATAAAATTTACTGATTTTAACAGCAAATCGTCGGAATAATATTTTAAAATCCGTTTTTGAACTGCTTTCCATTTTGACGATGAAGAATTATGAGCCCCTATCCAAACATCCCAATAGGATCTTCGGCGAAATAATGGTCAGTACTTTGTTTTTGTGCTCACTCGGTTTTTGCAGTTCTATTATTCAATTTGTGGTTATTTCGTTTTTTTTTTTTTTTTTTTTTTTTTTGAAGAATTTGAGCTCCGCATGCGCGAATGTTGAAAACATGAAATAAGCAGTAGGTACTCTTGCAGCTTTCAACCGAGTTTGATAAATCTTTCGTGAAATATGTGAGTTGATCTCAGGATGATTCTTCATTTATTTTATCACTTCGAAACGGAAGGTTTTCACAGACAATGTGGAAAAGGACAGGGAATAAAAAGTTTGGATCATCTTAATATAGAAGGTTTTCAAGAATTAGTACCAACTTCTCTCGCCACTTGTCGATTGTCAGGTAGGATCATAAACCACTAAAACCGGTTGTAAGCATAAGGTCTAACCGTATTTCAAGATTCTGTAAAAGAGCGAACATTCTACAAAAACCTTCTGTCTGATCTCTATCTGCCTCTATAAAGTGAATGAGTTGAACAAAAAATCAACAGCTAAATCCTTCTCAAATCGTAGCCAACTGTATACATTTATTTTAAAATACCACTAAATACCGCCTTCAGTTAAGAAAAAAAAAACCCTCCAAACGTGTCCAGTATCAGAGTCAAACCACTTGTACTCAATCAAAAAAAAAGTTTTGGTTTAAAAATCCTTTGGCAGAATACTCCTCTAAAAAAGTTGATAAAATAGAGCTAGTGCAACAGTTTCGTACAAAATTGGACTGAAAAATGTACATAAAATCGATAGGAATAAAAAGAAATCTATTCTTCGAGTGGATGTCTGATTTTGAAACTTAACACTTCACCTTAACTGCTTTCCCGTACCGTCGGTTATTTTACTTAGAAGATACATGAAACATTTCAATAATCGAACTGATCAAAGTTGAAGATCAGTGAAGGCGGATGAAATACCCAATTTTTTCACGCATTTTTCGTGACCTCACGCAAAAATATTTACTGATTACCCTTCTTCATGCCCAATGGGATCATTCAAATTAATGATTTGAAATCATAATGTATGTGATTATCGAGTCTGCGTTATTGTTCCTTGAGCGACTTCCTCTCACGCCACGTGTTAAATTACCAGAAAGCAAGTAGGTTTAGCTACTCACGGCGACTTCATTGTCGACGGGACAAGGCCGTCACGATACGCGGAATCCCAAGAACACTGGGGTTCCATAATCGCTTTTTGTGGTTCACTTAACATATACAAGATAAGCGTAGAGGTATGTCTGTCCAACAAGACATCTGTGTAATTAGTGCATACCACGAATACTATTCTACAATTTCAGAATATTTTAACCAAAGTCGAAGCAGGTCTTCGTTAGTTCTCAGGAACAAAACTCTTCGTCAGTTCCTCCTAAAAAGAATTGCCAGTTCATGTCTAATTGCATCATTACAGAGGAAGCCTCAAGCGATATTCGTCAAAGTTCCCCATATATTTCACAGCTAATTTGCAACAAAAATTTCACCATAAAGTTTTTTTACTCAAGTAAACTACGCCCTTTTTCATTAACAGGGTGTCTAGCAATTATTCAAAAATAAATTCAAGACTTTTACGCGGTAATATATTCATCTTACATTAAAATAAAAAGAACTTTTCTTTCAGGTGAACATGCGAGAATATGAAAAAGTATCATTAGAATTAAAAAAACGCTGCAAATTCTTTCACTGGGGTTTATTATTCAATTGGTTTGCGTTCATGATTTGAATTTCTACTAAGCTTTGGAGTGTGCATATTTCACAGGATAGAGCGATTATTGAATTTCAGGAGGCACACAAATATGATCAACTGATAAATCCAAATAGGTATTTTGGTTGAGAACAGATTTACGTGCTTCATTCATATCTCCTAAAATTCAATAATCGCTCCATCCAGTGAAACACGCACACTCCAAAGCTTAGTAGAAACTCAAATCGTGAACGCAAGCCAATTGAATAATAAACCCCAGTGGAAGAATTTGCAGCGTTTTTTTATTGAACCTCAACACCCTACTATCAGCTACTAAAGTGTTAGTGCTAAAGTGATTGACTACTAACTAAAATGTTACTACAAGGGCATGAGTAATACTTGATATTAATAATTAATTTAATTATTAGAATAGTTAAATAATAATATAGAATAATTATTTATAATGATAAAATAGAATAATTGATAATTTTAATTTTTAATTATTAGAATAATTATTATTCTAATTAAATCAATACGAGCTACTTACCTTCTTCCAATCTTTCTTCGGCTATTTGTTCAAATAAATCACTGTAAAATTAACGTACCTACTTCTACTTATCCCTCCTACTATACCAACCAATATTACAAAATAGCTTAGGCATGTTTGAAACTAACACTAGACACTTTGTTTCTAGTCTTTTCATAACGAGGAATCCAAAGAGTTGTGGACTCTGTACCAAAATCAGGAGTTACTCCATCATTTTCCATTACGCTTGTGGGAAAATCTCGTGGTTGATCAACCAAGGTGATATTTACGGTCGCAATTCAATTCACAAATGAGCAATTTGTCGGCCAGAAACTTAAGTTCTTGGAGGATCACTCGGCTGACTGGAACCGGTTCTCCACTTAATTTTCTCGTCAAATGAATCGGCCCAATGGATAAAGACGGTGATGGATTGGCGAGTAGGGAAGCAGGTAACGAGACTTTTGACGAGTTAGATTGACGTTGGAATGGCGGATGAATGTATGATAAATCGAGAGGATGTGATGTGCTACCAGTCGGACCACTTGATTATCACTCCCCTTCAAGCTGTCCGAATCTATTCGAGTGCTTGTATGCTTCATGAGTCACCAAGGTTGCAAAATCCTTGAAATGATATCCTCAGAAGAAGATCGAATGTAGATGTAAAGTTTTTCTTCCCTTCTGAAGTTCAATCAAGTTTCCAATTTACGTGCGTCCAAAAAAACGCTGCAAATTCTTTCACTGGGGTCTATTATTCAATTGGCTTGCGTTCATGATTTGAATTTCTACTATGCTTTGGAGTGTGCGTGTTTCACAGGATAGGGCGATTATTGAATTTCAGGAGATATACATGGAGCACGTGAATCTGTTCTCGACCAAAATACCTATTTGGATTGATCAGTTGATCATATATGTGTGCCTCCCGAAATTCAATAATCGCCCTATCCTGTGAAACACGCAGACTCCAAAGCTTAGTAGAAATTCAAATCATGAACGCAAGCCGATTGAATAATAAACCCCAGTGAAAGAATTCGCAGCGTTTTTTTATTGAACCTCAATACCCCCCCACGATAAAAACATCTATAATTTATCAAGTCCTTTGGCAGTCGTATTGCGTTGAAACTTCCCCAAATCCACATTTAAACTATGTAGCCAAAGGTAGACAGATGTAGAGGGGGCACACAAATATCATCAACTGATCAATCCAAATAGGTGTTTTTTATGAGAACCGATTTTACGTGGTCACTGCATATCTCCTGAAATTCAATAATCGCTCTATCACCTGTAAAACACGCACACTCCAAAGCTTAGTAAGATTCAAATCATGAACGCAAGCCAATTGAATAATAAACCCCAGTAAAAGAATACTTATTTACCCCAGTAATAATATTGAATAATATTTACCTATATATTATCAGGATGCTTCAACCCGTATATCGGCTACTAACTACACTACAAGTATTCACATCGGCTATTACTCCAATATCCACATTCACTGCAACTCGACGCTATCGGCCGGACAAAAATAGGTTTCAAACAAACAATAATAAGCGAGAAAACGCAAATGTTGGCACCATAAATCGGGACATGCATCGGGAATGGTTTGACCTACGGACGTGGGGAAGGGCTCATTCGATTCCTAATGGTATGTTCTTCAAATAGAAAAACATTTAGGCCGATTCGACTAGTTTTGAGGTTTTCAGGGATTTCACAAAACTTTTACAGCCCTTAAAGGGCACTTTAAATTGAGTGAGGGGGCTGGCTCAAGAATTGGGGCGTCGTCGGACCAAGATGGATTTTTCCTGAAAATTTCAGATTTTTTCCTCCAGCCGTTTCGGAGATATCGTGCGTACGGCGTACGGCGGACGGAGGGAAAATTTTCTATTGCAGATTCGGATTTTACACCCTTTGAAACGTAAACCATGAAATTTTCAGGGGGGGTTAGAATTTTTTTCCAGAGCGATTACAATGGTTTATTATTGAATAATAAACCGAAATTTTCCGTCCGTCGGCCGTACGCCGTACGCACTATATCTCCGAAACGGCTGGAGAAAATCTGAAATTTTCAGGAAAAATCCATCTTGGTCCGACGACGCCCTAATTCTTGAGCCAGCTCCCTCACTCAATTTAAAGTGCCCTTTAAGGGCTGTAAAAGTTTTGTAAAATCCCTGAAAACCTCAAAACTAGTCGAATCGGCCTAAATATTTTCCTATTTGAAGAACATACCACATTAGGAATCGAATGAGCCCTTCCCCAGGTCCGTAGGTCAAACCATTCCCGATGTATGGCCCGATTTATGGTGCCAACATTTGCGTTTTTTCGCTTATTATTGTTTGTTTGTAACCTAGTGATGTCCGGCCGATAGCGTCGAGTTGTAGTGAATGTGGATACTGGAGTGATAGCCGATGAGAATACTTGTAGTGTAGTTAGTAGCCGATACACGGGTTGAAGCATTCTGATAATATATAGGTAAATATTATTCAATATTATTACTGGGGTTTATTATTCAATATTATTACTGGGGTAAATAAGTATTCTTCTACTGGGGTTTATTATTCAATTGGCTTGCGTTCGTGATTTGAATCTGTACTAAGCTTCGGAGTGTGCGTGTTTTACAGGTGATGGAGCGATTATCGAATTTCAGGAGATATGCATAGACCAAGTAAATCGGTTCTCATCCAAAACACCTATTTGGATTGATCAGTTGATGATATTTGTGTTCCCCCTCTACATCTGTCTACCTTTGGCTACATCGTTTAAATTTGGATTTGGGGAAGTTTCAACGCAATACGACTGCCAAAGGACTTGATAAATCATAGATGTTTTTATTGTGGGGGGGTATTGAGGTTAAAAAAACGCTGCAAATTCTTTCACTGGGGTTTATTATTCAATCGGCTTGCGTTCATGATTTGAATTTCTACTAAGCTTTGGAGTCTGCGTGTTTCACAGGACAGGGCGATTATTGAATTTCAGGAGCCACACAAATATGATCAACTGATCAATCCAAATAGGTATCTTGGTCGAGAACAGATTCACGTGCTCCATGTATATCTCCTGAAATTCAATAATCGCCCTATCCTGTGAAACACGCACACTCCAAAGCTCAAATTATGATGAATGCAAGCCGATTGAATAATAAACCCCAGTGAAAGAATTTGCAGCGTTTTTTCCAGAGCGATTACAATGGTTTATTATTGGATAATAAACCAAAAGTGTTGCATCACCCTGATTTAATCTGAAATATGACTGAGTAAATTTTGGGTTTCGGATTTTTGAAAAGTGTATCTTACTATAATACAAAAACAACAACAAAAAAACTGTATTTGAGCACTGTTATTTATTCATTTTTTGTTAGAAAACGACAAAAAACAGACTGTAGACTTTTCTGGAAATTATCGAGAAAAAAAATCACTTCACTAGGGTGCAATACAGCTTAAATTACATCCAGAGGTGGTAGCACTGACTACTAACGCGATATTCTTAAGATTAGTTGAACATTTGTGGAAAAGTGAAGTGAAAAGTCAGTTTTCTCCGTTATGAAATGAAAAAATCTCCAAATGGAGAAATTTGGAAAATGGGAACACTGGAAATTTTCCAAATGGTGGAAATTAAGTTTTTGCTGTTGTTTTTATATTGTAGTAAGAGACAAATACTAACTATATACTTTTATTGACATTGATAAACTGTTCTTTTCCTACTCTTCAACTTTCAGTGAGATCTGGCAAATAGGACGAGAGAAACTATGTTCAATAAATTTTACATTCGCGCATGCGCAGAGTGATGTGTTAATTCGTGAGGAATGAAATTCATGTAGGCCTAGCTATAAGTTGACCGCCTCATTCCCTGAAAATTTCATGACCATGATGAAAATAGTGCAAACTAAGGCAAAATACAGGGCTTCCATTTTAGCCCTTGAACTACTAATCATATGATCGTGAAGGAGTTAGCATGATTAGGATTTGAGAGAAAATGTTAAACATAATTTCCAAGTTTCACATTACAAAAAAAAGAAGATGAATATGTTGGAAATGGATACCAGCTAAAAATAGTTACATTTAAATTGCTGTATGATAACATTAAAATGCATTTCCTGAACTTCTAATTTGAGCTATAGGGGATGAATACACAATTCAAAGATCATTTGTAATAATGAAAAACGATTTGATTTCACATTCTCTCATGTCCTCAAGGGAGAATTGATTTGTGAGCAGAGAGAGTCACATATTCGTCATTTAGCCAACCCCTTATTCCTCGAACGATTCCGAAATCAGATGAAAACAGTGGAATTTTCGTTTTGTTTTTAGAATATACGGCAGAGTGGAAACGAACAATGACCAAACTCGTTTATAAAGTTATGAGCCCGGACCCACTTAAATCGATTCGGACTCCAAAATTACTTGGAAACAACACCCTACTTGCTTATGTTGGTAAAAACCGAGGGAAACAAATTTTTGCACGTTTTTGTACGGTGTTTGGCTCGTAGTATCTGTGAATGGGAACGATCGGGCTGAGGGAAGTTAGGACCAACCCCATGTGCGGAAGAACGAAATTTTTACATCAATTCTGAGGTTTATAATGGCCCGTAACGCAGACGGCGCACAGTGGTCGGAAGAAAAAAATAGAAGAGGCTAAAAAGTGGAAAAAAACAGGCGATGAAAAAGCTTCTTCAAAAAAGTTTCAGACTGAAGGTCATTCCTGGAGTTTTGTGACAACTGAATCGATCTGGACTAATCCCAAGGTCCTTGGGTCATTTTTTTTTTGTCGCAACTCCGTGATTTTTCGTGTTAAAACAATGATACTTTAACAAAAAATGCTACAAATTCTATCACTGGGGTTCATTATTCAATTGGCTTGCGTTCATGATTTGAATTTCTACTAAGCTTTGGAGTGTGCGTGTTTCACAGGATTGAGCGATTATTGAATTTCAGGAAATATGCATGGAACTCGTATTGCGTTAAAACTTCCCCAAATCCAAATTTAAACGATGTAGCCAACGGTAGACAGATGTAGAGGGGGCACACAAATATCATCAACTGATCAATCCAAATAGGTGTTTTGGATGAGAACCGATTTACGTGGTCTATACATATCACCTGAAATTCAATAATCGCTCTATCACCTGTAAAACACGCGCCCTCCATCATGAACCTAATATGAAAACAGTGAGGGGAGATGATGAAGCAGCATATAATCAAACACGAACAGCGACTTGTTGCGCACATAAAACCTGAAGGACTTCACCTGCTATACAACAGCAACGTCATCCGATTTTTTGGTAGAATAAAACCCTTGAACCTTGTACACATCACGTGATTGGTGATTCAGAGCAGCGAATGGGTGGCATATAGGGTATAGGCTATCAACTCTCCGAACAGTTAATAAGACTTATTAACTTAGTGTATAAGCGTAAATTAACTTGATTAAATTGATAATATGCTCAGTTGTTACATTATTGATATTCTTTTAAATAAATATCGATCTGAAATAAAACGAATTTCATTCCGTCTAACGTTTCCATTAAATCTATCTATATTTGGTTGTTTGAATACTGACCTGCTCAAACGATATTTCCAAATTCAATAGCGTTTATATTGATAGCCTTTTACATTGACGACCACAGTGATCAGTGTGATATAGATTGTGAGCCTCAATGTCATTGCATCCGACCCTCAAACTGCTTACCCATTCCAACTAACACCACTTCACGCTCGCTTGAACAATGTAATGGCTTTCCGTCGTATCCTTTTCTCATCACTAAAAACCCTTCAAGCAAAAAACTCCCGCGCTTGGCTCGTTAAAATTTTCCGCGATAAAGCGTACAATTTACCAGTTTAACCTTTCATCAACCACAAAGGAATTTGAATGAAACCCGACCGTTAGCAGAGGGGGCAGCGTGGACAAGCCTTTTTTCTTATTTTTAATTTGAAGTCTCAAACCTCAGTCAGTTCTTCCCCGTCCTTCTTAAGAACTAGACGTGAGCGCGGTATTGTTTTTTCTACTCAGTGAGAGGATAAAACCCCTTGGGATTTCATCTGGTTCCTTCGAACAACAGAACTCGCTCCGCGCTTTGAAAATCTGACCGGGATATTATCGCGTTATACAGCCGCCCGTGAAAATGACTGAGCGGTTCAATGAAGAGGAAGGAGTTGGAGTTGTCGTACGAGATGCCGAGAAAAGCTATGGGAAAAATCAGGTCCTTAAAGGGTTGAATATGAACGTCGCCCCAAATTCAATGTAAGTACAATTCGTTGTAATTTGCAGAGTGAGAGCACCTTGCATAACGAACTATTATTTTCCACGGTGTTAGAAAACATTTAATACCATCGCATTCGACGATTGTCTTCATCATTTGCACGGCTACAAAAGTAAAAGCTCCATCTATTCCATTTTTGATGTATATTTATGTACATGAATAACGTCCCATGGATGGGGCACGGTAGGGGCAAATCGACGATTTTGGGAATAAACCTTAAATTGCTATAAAGTTATCATCACATCATACTATGTCTATGTACTATGGGTCGCCGAATCGATTAGAACCAAATTCGAAACCAAAAAATCTCCATCAAATGTAGGAAAGTAGGTCAAGAGTCTAAATAAATTGAAAAAAATAGGTCTAATTAGTCTAAATTAGTTCAAAGTTTATTAAATAAAGTTTCATTTTGACAAAAAAGGGGATGACAAATCAAACATTTTTGTTTCAATCAAACAATTATTGTAATAATTTATCTTTTGTTTACGGTAATTAAATATCGTTGAATAATGTTAAAAGACAAATAGTAGATTAGTTTTAATTGAAATTGCTATCTATAATTATATTTAAAGCTTCAACGCTTTGTTCTGTCCTCTAATCGAGCACCACCAGAATAAACAAAATTTCCTGGCCTAAAACAAAAACAATGTCCAGTTCTCAAATCCGATAGGGAAAAAATCGTGTTCAATCAGAAATTCATACATCTCGAGAAAAATCCCTTTTCAACACAACATGCACAGTGGGGGCAAATGGACGATTTTGGGAAAATACCACCAATCGCAAGAAATTGATCATTAAAACATCTTCTTTCTACGTTTTTTTGTGGTCGCTAAATCAATTTGAAACCCAAAAATTACTAGCATAGAGGTAAAATGGGAAAAAATGAGTAAAATGATAAAATAAAACAGAAGAAAAAAAAATTCCTGAACGAAGTGAACTGAAACGAACGTTGAGTCTCACCAGTTGGTAAGAAAATGAAGAAAATTTCAAGTAGAAAGAGTGAAAATGAAAATTGGTGATCAAACAGCGCGTTGATCTCGATAAAATGCCACTGTCAACATAAGATGCATCCGTCAAGCATTTCTATCATTTGCCGAGACTTTAAAAATGAATTGTGGCCAAACCTGGCTAAAAAAGGATCTGAAATCTATCTGGTACCTTTTGGTTTATTATTCAATGATAAACCATTGTAATCGCTCTGGAAAAATTTTTGGTTAACCATTGAATAATAAACCATTGTAATAGCTCTTGAAAAAAAAATTCTAACCCCCCCCCCTGAAAATGTCATGGTTTACGTTTCAAAGGGTGTAGAATCCGAATCTGCAATAAACATTTTTCCGTCCGTCCGCCGTAAATAAGGAAGTTAGAGCGATAGTAACATTGAAAAAACGCTGCAAATTCTTTCACTGGGGTTTATTATTCAATTGGCTTGCTTTCATGATTTGAATTTCTACTAAGCTTTGGAGTGTGCGTGTTTCACAGAATTATTGAATTTCAGGAGATATGAATGGTGCACGTAAAACTGTTCTCAACCAAAATACCAATTTGGATTGGTCAGTTGATCATATATGTGTGCCTCCTGAAATTCAATAATCGCTCTATCACCTGTAAAACACGCACAGTCCGAAGCTTAGTAAGATTCAAATCATGAACGCAAGCCAATTGAATAATAAACCCCAGTGAAAGAACACTTATTTACCCCAGTAATAATATTGAATAATAAACCCCAGTAATAATATTGAATAATATTTACCTATATATTATCAGCGTTTCATGCATATCAGAATGCTTCAACTCGTGTATCGGCTATAAACTACAAGTATCCACATCAGCTATCACTCCAGTATCCACATTCACTACAACTCGACGCTATCGGCCGGACATCACTAGGGTAAAAACAAACAATAATAAACCAGAAAACGCAAATGTTGGCACCATAAATCGGGCCATAGATAGGGAATGGTTTGACCTACGGACCTGGGGAGGGGCTCATTCGATTCCTCATGGTATGTTCATCAAAAAGAGTACTAATTTAGGGCACTTTACATTGAGTGAGAGAGCTGGCTCAAGAATTGGGGAGTCGTCGGACCAAGATGGATCTTTGGTCTTTGAGCCGTTTGGGAGAAATCGTGCGTACGGCGGACGGACGGAAAAATTTTATATTGCAGATTCGGATTCTACACCCTTTGAAACGTAAACCATGAAATTTTCAGGGGGGGGGGGGGGGGTTAGACTTTTTTTTTCCAGAGCGATTACAATGGTTTATTATTGAATAATGAACCAATACGTTCAAAAATGTGATGTTTTGAATAATATATTGTGAAGGGGTGATTATATGAATGGGAACTTGGAGAATATTCGGAAAAGCACAAAATTTCCAATACGAATAAATCTTCCAACAATTTTTTTCTACCTAAAATCTCATCTGAGACCAGAATTCTACAAAATTTCACTCCTAAGATACTCACTCCCTAGAACAATGAGGTTTTTTGGTTTATTATTCAATAATAAACGATTGTAATCGCTCTGGAAGGAAACAATTCTAACCCTCCTGAAAATTTCATGGTTTACGTTTCAAGGGGTGTAGAATCCGAATCTGCAATAAAAACGCTTCACATTTTTTCACTGGGGTTTATTATTCAATTGGCTTGCGTCCATGATTTGAATTTCTACTAAGCTTTGGGGTGTGCGTGTTTCACAGGATAGAGAGATTATTGAATTTCAGGAGGCACAACTGATCAATCCAAACAGGTATTTAGGTTGAGAACAGACCTACGTGCTCCGTGCATATCTCCTGAAATTCAATAATCGCTCTATCCTGTGAAACACACACACTCCAATGCTTAGTATAAATTCAAATCAGGAACGCAAGCCAATTGAATAATAAACCCCAGTGAAAGAATTTGCAGCGTTTTTATTGAACCTCAATACCCCCCCACAATAAAAACATCTATAATTTATCAAGTCCTTTAGCACTCGTATTGCCTTAAAACTTCCCCAAATCCAAATTTAAACGATGTAGCCAATGGTAGACTGATGTAGAGGAGGCACACAAATATCATCAACTGATCAATCCAAATAGGTGTATTGGTTGAGAACCGATTTACGTGGTCTATGCATATCTCCTGAAATTCAATAATCACTCTATCACCTGTAAAACACGCACACTCCAAAGGTTAGTAGAAATTCAAATCATGAATGCAACTCTATGAATAAAATTGAATAATAAACCCCTGAAAGAATTTGCAGTGTGCGTGTTTCACAGGTGATAGAGCGATTATTGAATTTCAGGAGGCACACAAATATGATCAACTGATCAATCCAAATAGGTATTTTGGTTGAGAACAGATTTACGTGCTCTATGCATATCTCCTGAAATTCAATAATCGCTCTATAACCTGTGAAACACGCACACTCCAAAGCTTAGTACAGATTCAAATCATGAACGCAAGCTAATTGAATAATAAACCCCAGTGAAAGAATACTTATTAACCCCGTAATAATATTGAATAATATTTACCTATATATTATCAGCGTTTCATGCATATCAGAATGCTTCAACCCGTGTATCGGCTACTAACTACACTACAAGTATTCACATCGACCATCACTCCAGTATCCACATTCACTACAACTTGACGCTATCGGCATCACTAGATTACAACCAAACAATAATAAACCAAAAAACGCAAATGTTTGCACCATAAATCGGGCCATACATCGGGAATGGTTTGACCTTCGGACCTGGGGAGGGGCTCATTCGATTCCTCATGGTATGTTCTTCAAATAGGTATAAATTTAGGCCGCTTCGACTTGTTTTGAGGTTTTTAGGGAGTTTACAACACTTTGACAGCCCTTAAAGGGCATTTTAAATTTAGTGAGAGAGCTGGCTCAAGAATTGGGGCGTCGTCGAACCAAGATGGATTTTTCCTGAAAATTTCAGATCTTTTGCTCCAGCCGTTTTGGAGAAATCGGCAAGCCAATTGAATAATAAACCCCAGTGAAGGAATTTGCAGCGTCTTACTGAAATTGTTACTAGCCAAATATACGTCATTACAATGAAAGTAATCGGAAAATTATTCATTCCTCAAAGTAATGATTATATCTCAACTCCGATATCAAGTAGTGGTTTTGGCTTGGCCCAAGACGATAAAAATAGTAGAAGAAGAGTAGTGGTATGGAGGTTCCATAGGAAAATTGGAAGATTGCGGTTGTTGACAACAACTTGTTGTTGAGGTAAATAATAATACATTAAACTGAACATAGTTTCAATTTAAACATATTTTACCTTAAATCAGAAAAGGCGTATATTTTTTATTTATTAATTAGTATTAAATAAATTTTCTTTTTTAATGAAATTTGAATTTCTGCAAACTCAATTCTGGCATTAAAATACATACTGGCATTAAACTTTTTAACCAAATTTTTCAAAAATCATTGATATTTTTTGGTCGATACTATCAGTAGTGCCTACTATATCGATGATTAACCTACGATATACATCGGCATCGATATTTTAACGCCGATACTAACAAACATCGATGTATCGATATTTTATGTTTCGATGGCCATCTCTGGTGTGGAAAGCCACTTGTTCAAAGGAAAAATGGCAACTCGGTGTGTTATTGCATCCTCTCCGAGAGAACGCTGCAGAATAGATCTTGGGGGGGGGGGGGAACCGTCGATTGATCTTGATCTCGTACCGGACTCGGACGGGGGGGACGGGTCAGATGTTGATAAGCAAACATAAATTGAACTTGTGGAGCGGAAACGTCGACAAATTATTCTAATAATTGAATTAATGAAAGTAAACTTACCCCATTCTTTAGTGACCCAATCAGCACAGCACATGAAACAAAAAAAATATATTAGTAAGGAATATTTATAAAATTAATACAAGACTAACATGCAAAACAACCAAATAATCACAAAATTGATTGATCACCCAGTTGAGGAGCCTGTTTCCAAAAGGTACTAGGTATATCCGTTTTGTTCATAAGCGAGAAATTCACGGAAAACCATTACAAGCTGAAAACTTGCCTCATGT
The DNA here is from genome assembly GCA_031894815.1 of Creontiades dilutus. NCBI lineage: Eukaryota > Metazoa > Arthropoda > Insecta > Hemiptera > Miridae > Creontiades > Creontiades dilutus. The sequence continues at coordinate 178,248 of JAVIWC010000594.1, forward strand.
CAAAAAACTTTCTTTCTTTAAAATTTATTGTACATTTAATATTACAAATTTTGCAAAAAGAACAAAGTTATTTCGGGACGTCAATTAATTTAGTTGGAGCTTTGAAATTTTAATATTTAGGATGTCAAACCTGGCGTTTAGCACTTTTGAAACCAAACGAAGTGGATATAGTACGTTTCGAAATCACATCTTTTCCTCCTTTACTATACTGATCTCCCCAAAGCTCTTGCAAAGACCTTCCCCGAGCTGCTGCAGTTGTACTTGTATGCAGCTGCCGCCCTCCTCCTCCTCCTCAATCCGGCACTTTTTCTACAGAAAGCCGTTTCTCTTTCTATTCCAGAGGTGGGCGATAATCGATTAACGAATACTTTTGCGATTATAAATGTAATCGTGAAAAGTTCTCTTGAACAACGATTACATTTGAAGTAATCGTTATTCGTTGGCGAAACGATTAACGATAACAAAAGTATACTTAACAAATACTTTTCAGCGAATAGGTACTTTTACAGAAATCGTGGTTACAGATACGAATAAAGAATAACGATTACCTTGTTTTTCGAAGTCTCAAAAGTGAGAATCTTCGAAGAATCCAAGAATCTTCGTTGTTGAGTGAAATTAAGAGGAAAGTTATGTTTTTGTTGTCATAACCCCCCTGCCGTGGGAATGACCCCGGGCTGAGAAAAGTAAATTTGACAGTTTAACCATTCTTCGCTCTTGAAATTGGAATGTCCAATCCAGGACACATTCCAATCAATCAAGCGTCCAAATTTACAACATACATTGAAAAAATTAAACGCCGTACGCACGATTCTGCCCAAACGGCTGGAGCAAAATATCTGAAATGTTCAATATTGGTCCGACAACGCCCCAATTCTTTAGCCAGCACTCTAAATTGAGAAAGTGCCCCTTAAGGGTTGTCGTTTTGTAAAATCTCTAAAAACCTCAAAAAGAGTCGAAGCGGCCTAAATTTGGATTCTTTTTTAAGAACTTTCCATGATGAATCGAATGAGCCCTTTCCCAGGTCCGTAACTCAAACCATTCCCGATTTATGGCCCGATTTATGGTGCCAACATTTGCGTTTTTTTAGTTTATGGTTTCGTCGCAGTAACCTAGTGATGTAGTAATGCAGATACTGGAGTGAACTCCTAAAGGGCTTTGTAGCCAATACACGGGCTGAAGCATTTTGATACGCAAGAAACGCTGCGAATTCTTTCACTGGCGTTTATTATTCAATCGCCTTGCGTTCATGATTTGGTTCGTAACTCAAACCATTCCCGATTTATGGCCCGATTTACGGTGCCAACATTTGCGTTTTTTTGGTTTAAGTTTTCATCGCAGTAACCTAGTGACGTAGTGATGTAGTAATGTGGATACTGGAGTGAACTCCTAAAAGGCTTTGTAGCCGATACACGGATTGAAGCATTCTGATATGCATGAAACGCTGCAAATTCTTTCACTGGGGTTTTGGTTTATTATTATTTTTGTTTTGATAGCACTAACCTAGGGACCTAGGCGAGCTGGAGCGTCAGTCCTCTAGCTGTTTACTTTCAGTGGGAGTACTGATTGCCCCGGTTCGAATCCGGCTGGCACCAATGATTAGGTCCAAAATCCTGTCAAGTGTTGTACACCTGTCCTGTCGTTAGACAGTTCACCTCTGATCTCGATATCATGTGAATCCAAAACGCTCCCAAACCAGGGGCGTGAGGCAATGGGAAGCCACGAGCGAAATCGTCAGATCTAGTTCCGATCCTCTCTGGAGGACGGCTGGAGACGTCCGCGATACCTCCGGGTAGTCGGACGAAAATCCAAGGTGAAATTCCTTGTTTACTTTACTCTTGGCGATTAAAAAAGTATTCGTAAAAAAAAAATCACATCGCGCGAATACAAAAGTAATTGATTACTCTCGTTATTCGATAACTTTTACGAATACTTCTGTATAATCGCAAATGTAATGTGTAATATCATGACGCAACTCCCCCCCCCCCCACACACACACACACACACAAAAAACATAAATCGGGCCATAGATCGGGAATGGTTTGACCTACGGACCTGGGGAGGGTCTCACTCGATTCCTCATGGTATATTCTTCAAATAGGCACAAATTTAGCCCGCTTCGACTTGTTTTGAGGTTTTTAGGGATTTTACAAAATTTTGACAGCCCTTAAAAGGCACTTTAAATCGAGTGATACTTGCATAATAAAACTTTAAGAACAAAGATGGTTCGTGAGAAAATAGGAGGATTCTATCAGAATAAAGAAAAACCTTTGGTTTCTTCCACGAATTTGGTATGAGAAAAGTCTGAAACGGATTTGTATCATGTTATTTATTCCTCTTGGGATTTGCTGGTCCTATAACCTTTGAGCCCTTAAAAGGCACTTTAAATCGAGTGAGAGAGCTGGCTCAAGAATTGGGGCGTCGTCGGACCAAGATGGATTTTTCTTTCATTTCTTTTGCTCCAGCCGGTTGGGAGAAATCGTGCGTACGGCGTACGACGGACGGACGGAAAAATTTATATTGCAAATTCTACACCGTTGGAAACGTAAACCATGAAATTTTCAGAGGGGTTTAGAATTTTTTTTTCCAGAGCCATTACAATGGTTAATTATTGAATAATAAACCAAAATTTTTCCTTCCGTCCGCCGTACGCACGATTTCTCCCTAACGGCTGGAGCAAAAGTTCTGAAATTTTCAGGAAAAATCCATCTTGGTCCGACGACGCCCCAAGTTCTTGAGCCAGCTCTCTCACTTAATTTAAAGTGCCCTTTAAGGGCTTTCAAAGTTTTGTAAAATCCCTAAAAACCTCAAAACAAGATGAAGCGGCCTAAATTTGTACTCTTTTTGAAGAACATAAAAAAAAAAAAATAAAAAATTGTTTTCAGTGTAAAACCTAAATTTTTTTCACATCGTTTCATTAGTTATGTAAGTGGGCTATGGAGGCTTTCATTTTACCTCAAGGAGGAACGGTACTAAAAGTTTGGGAACCCCTGTTTTAGTCCTTTCAAATCCAACTTTTGAAGGGGTGAATAAAGGGGTAATAGTGAAAAATCGTTGTATCTTCACTATTTTCTTCTGTTTTCCGACCTATTTTTGTCGTTTTTGGTTCGATTAGTAATTTCATTCGTTTTAAAATTATCTATAAACGCTATAAGTGTGATCCTACGAAAAAGTGTCCCTGTAACGCTTGCATTACTTAGGTACCAATTTGTTTAATTTAATTTAATTTTTTTTCCCAACTTTAGTTTAGTCAACGAACGTCAGAAATTGGGAATATTCAGAGGTGTTAGACAATCCATTCAATCGCTGCTCATACAGATGATACTGTTACGATTTTTTTTTAAACCAATCCACAAACCTTTCAACATGTACCTATACATGTGAGCATTCGTTTAGGATCGCTATATTATTTTTTCTAACGAAAGTAGGTATGACCTCCCTCTTCCTCCCCATCACCATCCCCAGTACTTGGAACATATACATCTGAAGGAGGGAGTGATGTTACGGGCGTTGACCAGAATCGTAAAGTTGTCAACCCGATTTTCCGGTTTCCGACCTTTTGGAAAAAATACTTAATTACCTAAGTGGAATATCCAGTCGAGTAGGAGTTCCCAACGCAAACGTTTACTCTCCTTTGTGGTGGTTCACTTTTAATCTCAACAACTTGATAAATTACTAAATAAATACAGTGACCAGACATACTACTTTTGGTTTACTATTCAATAATAAACCATTGTAATCGCTCTTGAAAAAAAAAAAAAAATTCTAACCCCCCCCCCCCCTCCACCCTGAAAATTTCATGGTTTACGTTTCAAAGGGTGTAGAATCGAAATCTGCAATATAACTTTTTCCGTCCGTCCGCCGTACGCACGATTTCTCCCAAACGGCTGGAGCAAAAAATCTGAAATTTTCAGGAAAAATCCATGTTGGCCCGACAACGCCCCAATTCTTTAGCCAGCTCTCTCGCTTAATTTAAAGTGCCATTTAAGGGTTGTCAAAGTTTTGTAAAATCTACGTTTGTGTTAGAAAATCTGGTGCTCGTATATATATAAGTAGTGATAGATGTGTGTGTGATCAACTCATTTCAATAACATTACTCTTGCACCATATCCCTAAAAATATACCGTAAAAATACAGCCGTTTTCTTGTTTCTTTTCTTGTACCATCAAGACCTTTGGTCAGTTTTTGAAAAATATTTATCTATACTTAAGTAGTTATGATTATGTTGGTTTACTATTTTTATTACTGAACCAATCATTTTTTGGGTCGACCGCGAAAAACATATTTTAGACCCCCCCAGAAGAAAAGAACAAAAAAAAAAAGGTTCGAATATCTACAATCAGGAAGGTTCCAGGGGTGATCCACATTTCACGATGACCAGTCCATGATAATTCCTCGAGAGAATAAAACCAGTTGAGAGCCCGGGGAAGCATGAAGGTGAACCTAACAAGTCAACTTTTGGGCAACGAAGTGTTTTTCTCATTTTTTCATTGAAAGGAATTTAGCAAAAAAATGTTTTTAATTTGTTGGTTTACTACTTTCAATAATGAACCTATATAACCGAAAGAAAGAAGTGGCAAATTATTAAACAAAAGTTAATACCTTTTCCGAATGTCTACTGGTCGTCAAGCACTGCATGCTCCAATTCGGAGCCTCTCTAAATTGTAATTGTTTGTTAAATGAGGAACGCCATTTCCAATACGAAAACTCGTCGACTTGGATATGGTTAGGCATAAGTTTTCTCTTATCCAGATATTTTCACAACACCCTTTCGGAACATATTTCTGAAATATAATGTGTTGTTGTTTGGTTGTCAGACGATATGTAACCACAAGAAATTGATTATATCAAGTATAAATGTTGTTACATTCTGAAAAAGTGTAATGTGTTTTGGAGCAGATATTTTACCACATCATCAATTTCCAGTCACTGGGAGCTCACGTCTTTGTCGATATACCTACTCAAATTGTGATTTGACATTTTACTTTTAAATCAGCTTTTTTAGCCTACAATAGTTTTTGATCGATGAATGCCTTCATCTAAGTACCTGGATTTTTCGATAACGTTTCATAGGATTTTATGTACAACTAGCTGACTCAGCGAGCTTTGTTCCGCCTTAGAGGTTACAAACAAGCAGACGTTTAATTTCATCATGATACATTTTTATCTGGATTATTAAGTAGAAAAAGCAAATGTTTCAAGGTTTCTTACTGGCCATGTATTTTAGTGGATGGGTTCCACTTTTAATTGGAGTACCTAGTGATAGACGACATTTGTTGTGACACAGATATCTGTGTTAGGAGTCTTCCGACCCGTGAAAATGCCACGTTTAATTGACCATGGGAAAAACATGGATTTTCCACAAACTTGTAAGGAATGGTATTGTGATTTGTTTATGGTTTTGACAAAGCAAGATGGATCGGATTTTGAAGTCGCTTAAACTCAAACGGCATGTCGGTTGGGATCATCGGGATCCTTGGAATGAGAACTCCCTCACCTTTGAATTTTCTTTTGAGTACCGTCGCGTAAATCACATGTCATCAAACGAGTTCCGCTGCCCAGTTTCGGTTGGTTTATGTTTTGGAGCATGATTACTATGGAGCAAACCTTTAGCCGTAAATTGTGCGGTGGTAAGCCTGGCAGATCCAAGGAGTATGAAAAATCAGTTGGATAGTTAGTGGTTTCATCTTCATTTGTTACACGGTCATTGATTTGAAAGAATAAAGTGTACCGATGGTCTCATTCTGCATTATCAAGTTCAAGTCATCTACATTTTTATTCTTAGGTGCCGCAATTGCTCGCTCACTCAACAATTTATCATTTTTATGGTTAGTTATGATGTTTGGAAATACTTCATTGATGAGACAAAGTTACAAAAATTCTGAGGAAATGAAATCAACCCGCTTTGTTCGTCGACAGGTACTCGACCGTTACTAGTATTTATTTATTTATTTTACAAAACGGGCAATGCCCAATGAACAAGAGTACAAAAATAAAATAAAAAAATTTGCTGACCTAGCAGGGAAAAAAAAGACAGAGAAAAACAAGAAACAAAAATAAACAAAGGAAAAGAAAACAACCCTATCAAGACAAAGTAAAACATGGATAGCTGCTTGGCTAAGAAAAATAACAGTAAAAGAACTATAATAATCCATACGTAAGGAACTTATTGGTCACTGGAGATAACACCACGCAGCTGCGACCTAAACACGGTTGAAGAAGAAATTTGGATGTTCTTGTAGCAGAAAGTTGGCTTGCCGGGGTAATCTGTTGAGTGGTTGCTTGTATAAATAGTTTGTTGGGGAGAAGTTGACATGAAACAGGGAGGCAGTGCGAATATTGAATGATGGGACGTTCAGACCGATCTCAGACAGCAAGGCAGGGCGTCAATCACACCGTTCAGTAAGCCATATAAGAACATGTTGTCAGCGAAGAGACGGCGGGTGGCAAGTGAATCCATTTTAAACTGTGCAGCCAACGACCGAGCACTGTAGTCCTGGTATGGAATACGCAGATTAAAACCCACATATCGCAAAAATCTGCGTTGCACACTTTCCAGCTGCATTATGTGTGTCTGGTAATATGGGCACCATACGACAGAACCATATTCCAATATCGGCCTAACTAAGGCAGAGTATAAAGCAATTAAAGCCGGGATGCTGGTGAATTCAGCGCTGCTCCGTTTTAGAAAGCCAAGGGCACGCATTGCACGACAAGCAATTGAGTCGATGTGGGCGGTGAAAGAAAGGCTAGCGTCAAACAATACTCCAAGGTCCTTGACCAGAGAAGGGCGTGGGAGCTGCACACCATTAATGGAATATTGAAAAGTAATGGATTCTGCAATGGCTCAGAGAAATCATCAGCAGATGATGTATCTTCCAGCAATGCTACTCTCATGTTTGTTGTCAGTTGAAGTTTCTTCACATGGCGCCAAAGATTCGGTGATTTGAGGCAAGCCCTTACTTTGTCCGCGGCAGTTGATCTTGGTATTACTGGCAATGTTTGACGAAAATCTCCCCAGGTAGTAAAATCATTCCTTCTCCAAAATATCTCGGCATCTTTGCGTAGATCTTGCAATGATTGGTTTCATGCTTCCAATGTCCGTTTATGTGCCTTTGTGGATTCGTCTCAGATGATGATTTTCGATGCTGATAAAACTTTGGCCAAACATTGTGAATGTTTTGCAATATTACATGTTGGTTCTTCAGTAATTTGAAAATTTAACGGAAATTTTAGTGCTGAACGAGCCGTACGTCATCCTTCCAACAAAGTCTCTGCAACTCCAGAAGAAGCACCTGCAACCGCAATGTTGGATATTGTACGAACGGTCAAAACTACTGACATGAGAAAATGTCATACCGATTCCACCAGGAGCATACAGGAAATATAAAACACCATTTCCTTTATCCATGAATCATGAACTTCCTTCTATCGGTGATTCAACAGGGGTATATTCGTCTCTACTGTTGAATCTAATTCCTGTTGATCATATTCACTTTCCCGTTCAAATTCTTGATTAAATGCTTCATTCATTTCACGATTTGGTGATTTCATTCCTAATCTGACAGATAAATTATCGCACTTATGGTAACACATATTTTGGATACTGATGAATTGCTTTCAGTTGCGTTTTGTTATGGTGCGTCCCACGGGAATGTGATAAAAAGTATTTTATGTCCTTCTTCTGATTCTAAGCTACCTCCCCACCAATTTTCAGCCAAATCAGTTCAGCCGTTCTTGAGTTATAAATAGTGTAACTAACACGACTTCCTTTTATGTATATAGATTGTCTTTAGATCGAATATTTGATCAGAAGGTTGTCTAATACAGAGATGATTAACCTTTGAGTAATAATTTACACCTATACTCATTGGCAAACCCCGACCTATGTTATCGTGAAATAGCTTACCGTAGTAAGCAAACAGTCTCAAAACTGCGGTCATTATAAATTTCCTCGGTGGCTGGACAAGGTAATTTAGTATTTACCTACCGACCGCCTCCAAGATAACCATCTATAAGTAGTCATTCCATTCATTAGTCGAAACAATCATCTTGGGTTCCTCCCTTTCTTCTCACAGCGTTACTCAACTAGCACCTTTCCGTATAAATCACCTTTTATTGTCCGAGGTGGAATATAAAGTGTGTAATTTGAACGGGAGATAATTCACCAGTATAGGTTTTCCGCATCGTAAATTCACCTATGTTGTCGGGCAACAGGACGTGTAGATATAGGTGATTAGTGATCTGTGAGACTGTATCAGATAATAAATAATATGAATGAGAGAGTACTTATATTATCTGATACTTATCAGAACTCTATTATCTACGAATAGTCACGTTCCAACAAATAACCAAGTATTGGCTAGTCCTAGGTGCTTATTTATGTCTATTGAATGTACGAAATATATTTATGCACACTCATTATGGGAAAACTTCTACAAAACACGCTAAACGTCGCTCCCACTCATTTTTTGTTTTATTGTTGACCACTTGTTTCGTTTGTTTGTATAACATTTCTTTCGTCTTATGTCATATTTATATTGAACTGTCTACCCCTTAGTTGAGTGCAACATTAGCATAAGCTGTTGGGATCGGCTTTGAAGACGCAATCATCCTGATTATCCTATTTCACATAAATGACGTTTGTTCTAGTTTCAAACTACGTAGAATTAGAATTTTAGGACTCCCCAAACACCATATTCTTCTTTCTGGCTTATTATTCTCAATAATCAACCTTTGGAATTGGCTAAGAAAAAAATAATTGAATTTTAATCCATTCTCAAAAGTTGGTCTGCGTTTCAGGATGAAATCGTACGCCGATTGAAGCTTTTCTCCGGAACTACTGAACCTTAAGGGATTTTATTTAAAGATTAAACTATTACAAAATCGAAATCATGAAGACTTTCCAAGTTTTGTGTTTAAATCTATAATAAGTCTATAATTGAGGACAAGTTATGCGTAGTTAGGTGTTTCACTTTACATTATTCCATTTCAGTTGTTCAAATCGAGGATTTCCTCGTCGTGTCCATATCCAATATACTACATCATGGTAGTCATCCGATGTCGTTACTTTCAGCTGCCGCTCTGGGTTCTGCCTCAATCAGCCTAGGAACTTGACTTTTGAATGGTACCTTCTGTGGGAAGTCGCTCTTGATCAACTGAGTGATGATCGTACAATGCAGAAATAACAAACCTCTGTCTAATAATTTGCGGGGTTTGCCATTTGTAAAAAGAAATAAATGTGTCCCAAGCATAGCAATGGCGTTAGCAGTATTCTAATACTTAGACCATTTAAGACTTCACATTTTCAACCTTTCTCAATACCTGTATACTCCTAATCGATCTTTCCTAGCTTCAAGTACACTGCGCGAACCGTTTATTACTATAATTATCGATTCAGTACGGAGTACTTCCTGATGTTCCTTGAACCCCCCCCCCCCCCCCCCCGACCGTCTATCCATTATTACGTCCTACTTTATATTGCGGTTTAAACTCGATATCAAGGATCCCTCCAGTCGGGCCTCGCCGAGTTAAGTAACTCCGTTTCTAGAAGGTCGATTCTTTCCTAAGACCGAATCCAACTAAAATTACGGAGTTACCGACGGCTGCGTTTTGCTGGAGAAAAAGACGTGAGGAGCTGGGGAACGGAAAATGCACCGAGTGTTGAAAAAACTCTGGCCGACGGTACCGGCGCGGGGTCAATAATCTTGAACCGAACTGGGATTTCGCAATGGTTTTTTATTTTTATTTTTTAGAAGGGTCTTCTACCTCAGGTTCGTAAGCTGTCCTACTTCACCATCAAGCGGGCCACACACTATCCAACCGTCGGCCGACGATCGGGACTGAAGGAGGGGGAACCCGACAGTTTGATGTCGGGTGGTTCTAGTCATCCAACGGGCCCGACGGTTGGGTCCCTTCCACACACCGTCCAACTCAGGTGCGAGTGCGGAGAGGGGGTCGTCTTTCGGCACCCCTCACCTCCGATTGTCGGCCGACGGTTGGATAGTGTGTGGGCCGCTTTATGCCTTGGAATAATGTTACGTCTCTTGACGTTTATTATTTGCAATAATTATCACTTTAATATAAGGTTTTTTTGTATCAAAGTTAGAAGTAAGAACCAACTCCTCGCTGGTCTATAGTGTCACACCTTTCAATTCGATCATAGGTTACATAGGTTTCCAAAAATATTTCGTTTGAATTTGATTATTCAAATTTATCATATTTGTAGACCCGAAAGGGAAAATGATCTGGGTTGTTTTTGACAACATTTTCAGGAGAGCCATTTGAAAGTTCACTGTTTGATATAATGACTTCGAAATAAAATGAAAGAAAAATTTAGAAAAGGTAACAATAAAGCAACTGCTGAACAATAATTTATGTTTAAAAAAACACGAAACCATATTTATTTATTTTCAATTTATCAGTGAGCTATAAAGTTATAAAATCCATCTTTGAATTTTCAACAATATAAAACGACTTTATACATAATTGACGTAATGACGCATGAATTAACTGCCTACTAAAGTTATTAAGAACTGATAGCAGTTCTACTGAATATAAACATTTAAAAAGAAATCACAATTTTACAGTTACCGGCGTATAATAACAATAATCCACACGGTCTCTCAAGTGGAAGTTTCCTCATTATGAGAAAATCACGATCCATTTACAAACCAGCTCGGTTGGTTGACCTCCCGTCGGCATTTCTGATGAGCAAATAATTTGTAGGTGCTGTTAGGAGGGAGGAGGTTCTAGTGAATCGTGTCTTTGTGAGGTGATGGAATGGTTTAGTTGCCCCTTCAATTGAGGTGGATGCAGTAATAATGCTCCGCCACGCTCAGATGATGACTGAGACGCTTGAAAACGTCTGATTCATCTCCCAAGGCGACGGATTCTAAAATCGGGAAGGGCCAACCAACCATATCCATCTCACTCCCATGGCTCTGAGAAAAACTGTGGGGTGGGGGCTCCCAATAAATATGTCTGGGGTATGATTTGACGATTATTAAAGGGTTTTTAATTAATAGCATTTAGCCAATGGGAAAAAGCAAGTAAGTCAGGACAGTTGATATTAAAAGGCCCAGTGATCTTAACCACGCTCAAGATAACACGTGAGGTGATTGATTTGTATAGTTGCCCTTTCCATTGAGGTGGATGCGGTGATAATGCTCTGCCACGCTCAAAGGATGACCCAGACGCTTGAAAACGTCTGATTCATCTCCCAAGGCGACGGATTCTAAAATCGGGAAGGACCAACCCCAACCATATCCATCACATCTTGTTCGGTGGATTGTGGAACATCAACTGAAACAGGAGTGCAGGACAATTACTCTGTCGTCAATCAATCTGTGGAAAAACAGGACATCTGCCTTTTCCTGGCATTTTGAGAATTTCTAGCGGCGTTATCTCAAACATTTCTGATATTCAATTATTCGATAATTTTGAACCCGATTTGTACTTGTCCACTTGCGCCTGGGTGTCTTCGAAAAATGTTGCAAATTATTACACAGAGAGAGGTTTATAATTTCTGTATTAGAAAAACTATTCTACATAAATCACTGATCTGTTTATATTGTACAACAAGGTGGACTCCCCAACCTTTCTTGCATCGCTCTCTTTCCGGGTGCCATGCCGCACAACTCGTTGTGGAGACCTCTTCCAAGTTCCTCTCTTGCATACAAAAAGGGATATTGATATCTTTGATGTCTCTCGGGCTAAATCAGTTGAGGACGTAACGAACATTACCAGTGGAGAGTTACGTTACCATTAACCTATGAATGACTGTACGTGCAAATACCTGTATCTTTTTGTAACAATTATGTAATTGGGCATTGCCCGTGTATTAAATAAATAAAATAAAATATTGGACGTAGTCATTATCTAATAGTTTCTATTTAGAGTTTTGATCGATTCTCTAGGTACCGATTCAGTTGAACTCAAGTTTGAGCATGGAGACATTGTTTTCCCACATCTTTGAAACAAATAGCTCTCGTGCTCGAGATTGCCAATCGGAATAATATTATTATGTGTACCTGTATTTTCATTATATGTGTTCACTTCGGTCAGAGGTTCTTAGAGGAAAACTATCCTACTTACAAAATCAAACGGCCTCTGAAAACGGGAGTTACAAACCGTCACATTTGTGTACAGAGAAGAGAGGTAAACCGTCGTAAACTCTCTGTGGTAGTTTACTACATGCATGCATACTCTGCGATGGTTTAATTCTATCCTTAACCGAACCCAAAGAGGCTTTAAGATTATTTCTACTCTCAAGTCCAACATCGAAACCTTTGGACGGTAGAATTTTACAAAGTTTATCCGAAATTGTCCCATAATAAGGTGTACTAATCCACTTTTTCACTTCCAACTCAATTTCTCTTAATAAATTACACACCTCTTCCCTACTCTTCACTCTTTTACCTGCAAGATTTGCAGAAATCTTTGAAGTGGATGCCTCCATGTTTCCACTCTTCCTACCAGAAGATCCTTCAGAAAACATCACCCCAGAAAAGGGGGAAGAAATTGAATAACATGGATCAAGATGGTCCTGATGAGATTATTTTATTTGATGACTTCTACCTATAATTTTTATATTTTAATAATGAATTATTATAAGTTTGTGAAATACATTTTTTCCACAACAATTAGGAATCAGTTCGAAACATTCCATAAAAAAAACGCCCATTTTTCTGTAGTATTGATGATTGGAAGCTTAGAAATGAAGAACCGGGCTAGAGATATCCTAAATTCGTGTTGGAGAAAACTTCATCCTTGCTATAGAAGCATGGGGAATATGATAGTTTACCTTTAAGGTACAGATATTTTCATTCTTGTACCAAGACATCCGAATTGGATTGGATAACTTGAATAATTATCCAGTTCTGAGGTCCCACTCTGCGGAGTGGCGAAGCCGGGGTTGGGGCAAGTGTGCGCCCCACGGCGGGCTCGATCGAGGGGGTGAGCAACGCGGAGCGGTGGACGCGCCAGGGTCATCTCCAATCAGCCCCGCAGCCACCGGGATCAGTCTCTCGATCAGTCTCGCGTCGTCTGTGCGAAATGGGCGAGCTTTCCGTCTCCGTGCAGTGCGCGTGCAAGAAATATGGGAATAACGTCGTCCTCCAAGACTTCAACATGTCCGTTCCCAAGGGAAACATGTGAGTTCATGTTAATGGGGAAATCTATTACAAACCTCATTTCAGTTAATTATTTTCAATAATGCGCCTTCGTAATGCGCAGTATGTACAAACTTAGCAATGTAATGATCAGCAAAAATGTTTCATAACCAACTTTAAATTTCGTCTCTTTACGTTTCAAGGTGCGTAGATTTAAAAAAAAAAAAAAAAAAAAAAACACGGAGATTCATGGAATGTAGTCCATGTCCACTATACAGGGTGACTACAAAACAGGTCTCATTCCTTCAAGAGATCAATTCTGCAAATAATTTGCAACAAATGCCTCTTGAAGTCTCTTTTTCTTTTAACGCTTGCATTCAAAGTTATTCTCGATTCAAGATTTGTGTAGTGTTATCGACATTACTTCATTGAAACGGACATAACACATTTCCAGAGTAATCTAATTTGAAGTAAATTTAAATAAACCGTTGGAAAGACCGTGCAATTTCCTATCTTCCTAATACCAAATAAAAGTTGTTTAGTTGAATTTTATGGGGAATAAATCGAACTGAAAAGTGAAGATAGTAACTTTTCGAAAACTTTCCGCTTTTTAAAGCCAATAATGTCCGAATAATTAGAGATAATGAACTATTGCCGGTAAGCCCAAAAACTTGCAGCTTTCCAACGGTATATTCAATTTTGATTTCACTCTGATGATTAGAGGAGAAAGTCGCGTTTAGTTTCACTCGGTAAAAGCGACGGTATATGGTTAAAAAAAAATGGCCATGAAAAAATGAGTTTGACATAATTTCATGTATTTTTTCACATTGAATCCATTGCATGTTAACACTCCGATCTACGATCACCCTTCGCAATTTCCTCGCGGACATAAAATGATAAGGATTCGCAGCATTTTAATATTCATCTTTTATTTAGAAAATCTGAAAATTAATAATAGTACTCCCCGAATTTATTTAGGGTGATCGAGAGGGTAACACGAAACGAATCTTAAATAACTACACGATTGCAACACATATTAAACAAATACAAGCGTTTAGAAAGAAGACTTCAAAAATAATTTTTTGCTGCAGATTAGTTGTAGAATTGATTTCTTGAAGGAATGAGACCTGTTCTTTAGACAACCTGTGCGACAAATGTTTTCTCGAATGTACTTCAGTTATCGTTTTCTTAAAGATTATGGCCTAACCGTCGAAATCGATTTAACGTTGCAGCTCTTTTAATTTTTGTTTAAATAGACGACGATTCTCCAATAAACTCAGTGTTTTTCTCGACATGGAATGCCACATTTTCGTCGGAAATGAGCAATTTCCGTGCTTTGTACTTCTTTCGTTCTTATGTACATGGACTCTATTTGGGTTCAAGTTGGTCCCAACTTCCAGCCAGCCCGATTACCTCTCATACAAGATGCTGTGCCCCAAAAGCTGGAAAAAAACGTTTTCGGGGGTTTAGTGACTTAGGGAAATTTTCTAGAAATTTAGAGCGAAAAATCGAATACAATCGATTTTACATAGTGCTGAGGGCTCGATTGGGAAAGTGATCATGCAATTAAGAGGTAACTCAGCTCCTGGAATAGATGGAATTTCAGACAAAATAGTGAAAAAATGTGCGCAATATATAACTCGCCATATAATGCATTTATGAAACCAGTCAATAGCCAAGTCGAAACTCCCGAATATGTTCAAAGTAGCCAAAGTTGTGCCACTCTATAAAGGTGGACCCAAGCTCGATTTTGGGAATCATTGACCCGTTTCGATGTTGGCCGTTGGTAAAATTCTCAAGAAATGGGTGAAACTAAACTTGTCTGAGTGTTTGGAAGAAAATGGGCTACTGAGTGCAGCCAGTATGGGTTCAGAGAGTCAAGTGAAGTTGAGGACTCGTTGCTCAACCTCAGCCATAAACTGTACATCAATAGATATGCCAAGTTGAAGTCCGTACAAACTTTTTTAGATTTAAAGGAGACCTTTGATTCCATTGAGAGGACCATACACCTGAGACGCCTAAAGGAGATGGGAATTGTGGGATCTAGTGTGGACCGGTTTTGCCAGCTACCTATTTGACCGGTATCACTGCGTTACGATAGGAAATACTTCGAGCTCGGTTAGGTGCATTGATTACGGCGCCATTTAGGATAGAACTCTTGGGCCCTTGCTTTTCCTGATATATGTAAATCGTCTAGCCTCACTGTCTACCAATTCGGATATTTTCCTTTTTGCTGACAATAATGCCGTGTTGATCTTAAGCCCAACTTGGGAAACTGTACTCGAGGAGATGCAAGGTACACTCGATAGAATCAACGGTCAGATAAATCTAAATACATGCTTATTGGTAGGGGATATATCCCCACCACTGCTAACTTGAGGATACACGCTTGTGATGGAAAGGTGCCTTAATCATGTAGCCAGCTTGAAAAGGTCGAAAAGTACAAGTATGGGGTGATGGTGGACGCAGCGCTAAAGTGGGATCAGCATATTTCCTATCTCTACTCGAAGCTTCGACAATTTATTTATATTTTCTACCACATCAGACTAATTTTATGTAAGGAACGTTTAAAACTGGTATCCTTGTCTTCAACTCAATCCCTTCTGCAGTGTTGGATACTAGTGTGGGGAAGATCTTTGCCTACTCACACAAGAAAAGTTGTGGTGATTCAGAAGGCGATTTTGAAGGTGATGATGGGAAAACCTAGGCGGTACGAGAGCGACCTCCTATTTCAAGACGCTACGGTGTTTACAGTTAGACAGCTCTTCATAAAGGGTTTAGTTCTCTTGTATTATCGGCATCCGTCATTATATTCCTGTCCCTATACTCACTCTCATTCAACCCGTTTTCAGCTTGTACAAAATGTAGTCAACCCCAGAATACGTTTAGCTCTCACATCAAGAAGCCCACAGTACTTGATGCATTTGGATTACAACGCCCATTCCGAAAATCTGAAAAACCCTTGATGCCTACACCCGCCCTGTCCACAAGAGATTATATTCACCTGGCTGATACATCTGGGGCCTGCTAATGCCGAGGCTATTTTGAGTAGCGTTTCTGTTTAGTTTAGTTACACTCGAATTCTATTTTTGATTACCCTTTTATGTCTGATGCAGTATGAAATTAATCTTTTTTGTAACGTGCTTGAAATATTCTTTCATAGTGTCGCTCCGTGACCCTTCGCAAAAAATGATCTTACAACAACCCGAGTGATATCTTGTACCATCACCACCATTTTCGAGTACCTAAAAATGGTAATATTTCATTGAAATTGTATCATAGTTTGAAATTAAGTGACATAATGGTACCCGCACCAGCTTACCGAAGCAATTTCAAATCCTTCGCCTAATTATCAGCTGTGTTCGAGACGAGGAAGTCAGGCGGTGCAGATCGCGCCTCCAACTCAGAATTGAACGATCTTGACCCAGTGAACACCAAACGGCTAATCACACGAGATTCAAGAAAGAGGGGAAATACTCGGTCTGGTACAAGAACAGGGTCAACCGCGAGCGTTTTATATTTCAGGCCTAAAACAACCGACAGGTGTTTGATGTTTCAAGACAACAGGAACCGTTAGACCCACCCAGCCAAAGAGGAGAGAAGTTAGAAAAACGCGGCTAATTATTATAAAGGATTATTATCATTAAATACGTAAGAAGATATTGCTTCCTCCGCCTCTAGGTGGTGGACGTTTTGTTCGTTCATTATTTTCAATAATTAACCATCACAATCGACCAAAAAAGAAAACTTGTACTCCCCTCGAAATTTGTTATAATACTATTGAAGATGTAAAGGACCCAAACATCGAATTTCAAAAAACCCGTCCGTCCACACTAGAACCCATTCCCCCCATAACAACATTTCCATATCACTAATTCAGTAGTAGTGTTCAATTCAGTATAGTTAGAGGAGTCGATATCAAAAGTTTTGAGATGAAAGAATATAGTATATAAGAATACAGTATTCTTTTCAGTGGTCAACCGGACCCGTACAGGCTGTAAAACCAATAGGTTGTGAGACGACGGCAAACTTGCTGGAGCCATTTTAGACCAATCATTAACCGACAATCGTAGCCGACACATTTTGCACTTTGAAAGTTATTGAAACATGAAATTAGTTCAGATTTAACTCAACTACAAGATAGTATTATACTACTACTGGTACCTCGGTGCCCTATAACTGATGCACAATGTGCAGTAATTGGGGTCAACACGTATTTTAATCAGAATTTATTAATATTAAAATGTTTTTCATCTGATTTTGGAACGTTATTAACCCAATCAACTGGAAGTTACTGGAGAGCAAAAGAAAAATGTCTTCACTTTTGGAGAAGGAAACGGCGACATTTCCATATCTTCAATAGTCAAAGTTACACCTCAAGTGTCCAATAGTTGTTGCCTTCTCCATACGAGTTTTGAAGCTTCCAGACGATTACTTTTATATTTTACTACTTTAGAACAGTACATTAAAAAGTATTACAGTTGTGTGCTCGATGGGTTCATCTTTCTGCAATGATCTCCCAGTCTTAAGCAACTATTTGTTTGACTGTTCAGAACCAGTTCAAACAACTTCCTGATATTTCAAAACCCCTAGTTCGGAGTTTTCACAGTAAGGGATTACATTATTTTTCCCTCTTTCTTCTTTTCACTTTCTTTGTTGAAAACTTTGTCTCCTTTGTCTCGGTTCCTATTTTGCGTATTAGGCCATTCCGAAACACTTCCGTCCTGTTTCTATCTGCCCCTAAATCCGCTGTCCCTTGTAACAAGATTTGTTCCTGCCGCGTTCTTTCGATTGAGATGATATTTTCCACTAATGCTCCCCTATGAATTTCGTTACTCGCAAACTAGTATACGATCTTACTAAAACTGTTAACATATTGCTCAAAGTTAGGGCTGTGTTAAGAAAAGCCGGTTTAATCGTCTCCTATCAAGTTCAACTCGATCGTGGTATTATTCCATCTTCTATAAAACAATGCGACAGACCAGAAACCACACGCCAAATTCTGTTTGTTATTAACATTATTTTTATTTATTTATTGTTTTTAGCCCCTCAAACTTCTTTGTGACGCCTCCGTCCTAGGGACCATAAAACCGTAATTTCAATTCAAAACTTGGAATTGAAACAAAAAATCCTTTCTTTGTATACGGATTTGAGGCCTAGTTGCGTATATCGTCCAACCAGTATGATCGTCTGACAGACTTAGAAGCTATGGACCAAAATTAGTCCCAAACATGATTTTAAGAGGTTTTCACATACACTGTGGGTTGCCTGTCCTATGCTGGCAATTAATCATAATTTCTGACCCTAAAAGAGTTCCCCATTGACATGAACAATCATTTTCAAGTAATTCTTTTGGTCGAATCGATTGGACTGAGTCCCAGACAGTCATCTGACACAAAAAATATAATTTTAAGGGTGGCAATGTTGAAATCGGGTGTAAATTTCAACTTTCTTGTGTTGGCGATTGGCAGCCATGACAAGTTGTGGAGGGGGAGGGGGAATAATAAACCTTTGTAATAATTTGCGGAGTTTTTCATTCCCCGAAATTGAACAAAAAGCTTTTGGTTTCCATGAATAGACTCTGAACTAAATACTACAGCCTAGGAGAACGATCCTATGAGCGAATTTCCATAAATTATGGTAGAGTATTAAGTTACTGTGTTTAAACTTAATCACAGTAAGTGAATGGTAAATGTTAATTTTATAACAGTTTCATCACATTTTAATGGTATTAAAGAACATTTTCCAGCCTAGATTTGGGAATAAAGTTGTTGGAGACCCTAGTTCACAGTTGATAGAAGTATTTTTGAGCACGAGTAACATTCCGGTATAAAAAATAAAATCTATTAATTTTTGCTGTTTCACAATTTTCACTGATATTTTTTATGTTTGAACAATTTTGTGCTCGAAATGAGCTCATTATTTCTTTCGGAATGCTTGATTTTTTGGCGAAGAATTGACAAAGAGTGACAGAGAGTTTTCATCTAGTTTCTAAGGAGAAGTATTAATGTTTAGCTCTTCTTATATTACACCAAGAGCTCCCACTGCGAGATGGTGTTGACTCCGCGAGAACCCGAACTGCCTGCGGTAGTGAGGAGGCAAAATAAAAAACGAAAAATCTGAATAATTCAAGACCCCTAATTTCGTTACTGGACGGTAACGTTTATTATGTATAGTCATCATGTCATCAGTTACAATAATAGGTACTAATTTAACCTGTTAACATTAACTTTTAATTTAATGTAATTAACATTTCAACAGAGATTGTTATTACTAAAGGGTTCCTTAGTTCTTCTTTTTTCATGAAATGAAGCGCTATGACAGGAAAGAGTTTCAACCATCTCTCGCTTATACCATGCCCTTTTTCTTTACATCTTGCATGTTGAGCTAGATGGAGTGGCATACATTTTCTTTAGAGTTTCAACTATATTATTCCAATGAGAGCTAAGATGCAACGTAATGAGTAACAAGATGATAAACCTTACCATTACTACAATTCATAAAACCGTGAACGTTCAATAATACTCACTAATCTTAAAAATTCTGTCAGGAAACAGTTATTGCGCTCGAACACACATTTCAATCAAACCAACGGCATTCTACTATTTAAGGTACATGTGGTACCAAGTAAGGCCAACTAAAACATGTGATGGATATGAATAGTTCCTCTCCTCGTTTCATGACACTTGCTAAGATTGTTCAAAAATTCGCCAAACTCAGTGATATCCTCTGGGTGTTGCAGGCACATCACCCTTTAGAGGGGGCAAGCTGTCGATTCCATCACCTCCTTGCTATAAACAACCAATTTTAGGTTTGCACACGCACATTGGTTATGCAGGATGTCCCATCTATATAAGGTGGTGGAACCCGTATTTCGTTTTTCGATGTTTCATTGCCTCAAATCTTCGATTGAAACTTGAGGTTACCTCTTGACCCCCCTTTTTTATGTATGTTTTCGATTCTACGTTGAATTTGGACGAGAAAATGCATCGATGACATTTTTTTTTAGAGACTTCGTTTCAGAGTTAGGGTAAAGGCACCAATTGCTGACACATCCCCAATTATTGACACTTGCAACTTCTATGCGGAAAAATAAGCGGTTGAGACCACCTAGGAATTCGAAATGGGCGCCAAATGAAAGCTATAGATAGAAAGCGATAGATTCCCCAAATACCAAGTCACCAGTGACTGGTAAAGGGCGCAAAAATGAAGCTTTGTTATCAGTCTGCCTTCAACTGTGAGTTTGCTACGGTTTCTGCTAAGGAGGTGAGTCCCGATTTTGCCTATTGAACCATTTTTTCCTGGTTTCTCTTCTTTCATTCTGTTTACTCGATTCAAGAGGCTAATTGTCGATAATAAGAATACATTTTCAAATGTGAATTTGTTACACAACAACGGTTATTGGAGTGTCAGGATTTGGCTATCCAAAAACATGCGTTCACCCAATTACTAACACAACTGTCAGTAACAGGGTATCTCGTCAGACTTCGGTTACGACGCTTAATTGAATAATTTTTTAACGTAGAATCCATTGGAAGCATCCATTTTTGGAAACAAGAAGGGGATCCAGTTCCTAACAGGGGGTTTTAGTAACTGGTTATGAGGATGTTAGTATTTGGGATGCACGCACACCAGATACTGACAGTGAGGATAGTCGGTTACCGACACCCCTCTTCCATGATTTTCCCTCTCTCTTTCTATAGGATTAAGTCGCGAAGTCGTGCATTAACTTTTCAGATAGGCTCAAATGGCTCCCTGCAAGTCATCCAAAGAAAAGAGAGTACGGAGAGGATCAAATGCTAGCGGCAATCGCTGGCGTTAAGAAAGGAGTTCCTGTAGCGACTGCAGCTCGTAGTCACAGGGTAACTCGTATCATGCTTCATTGTAAAATAAGTGGTAAATATCCTATTTTTAGAAAGCCTGGCCCTGCAAGTATTTTGAGCCGTGAAGAAGAAGATGGCCTTTTTAAGTGGGTCTATGAGATGTTCAGAGCAGGATACCCAGTAACTGGCGACCAACTAAAAAAACAGTGTTCAGCATCTGCTCAAGAAGGAACTGAAAAGGCACAATCCATTCAAAGACGATCGGCCAGGTAGAAAGTGGTAGCAGTGCTTCTTGGACCAACACCCTTCTACCAAAGACAGGATAGCTGAGAATTTTACTACCAGTAGGTCCTCAGTAACGAAAGAGGATATAGCCGAATGGTTCCAGAAGACAGAACAACATTTACGCAAACATTCCACATTTGAAATATTGGAGCATCCTCGGAGAGTGAGAAAGCAAAAAAGAAGATGGACAGTGGGAACCACAAGATGAGTCCGATGAGAACATCGAGGATGAGGATTACCACGAACATGCCGTGATAGGTATCGACAGTATTGTGATTTAGAGATTAAACTGTCATGAGAGATTTATTAACGCATTAATAAACCAAAAAACAAATTGAAAATTATTTTATTTTGAAGTTTGCAGAAGGTGTCAGTAATTGGTTTCTTACCCTGTCAGTAATTGGTGCATAGGTGTCAGTAATAGGAGGAAAAATACCCATTCGAATTTTGGAACGAAATATAGGAAAATTTGCCCATTTCGCGCATTTAACGGGCAGATTGGAAATAAGATACCTTGGCCTACCAAAAGAACTTTGAATCATGAGGATCGGGCAGTAAATGAGGGAGAAATTGATAAAAACCCTCAGTGTAAGTGTCAGTAATTGGTGCCTTTACCCTATTTCACTTTTTGCGAACAACAAAAATCGACGAATTCTTTAGAAAAAACCCAATTATCTTCAATATTTTCTAGATTTTGACCACATTTTTGAAATCAGCATCAAATTTCCTACAAACAGAGGCCAGTTTCCATCATCAACAATGTAGTGACTACATTATTATCAACAGTTGAATAAACAGCTACGGAGTAGTCACTTAGGAACGGGAGACGATGATTATTAGAGATGATGAAATTTGGAATGCTTTGCTCTTTTTAATGTGTCCAATACATGTTCAATAAAATCAGTTATATTGTGCTTTACACTCTTGTAACTTCATGTTAATTGGCGACGAAGAGGGCGAACTACACAACAACTTCTGTAAGTAGAGTTTCAACTACTTTCACTATCGGATCGACAATAATTTATTTCGGAGATGGAACCAGGGTCGTATATGAATCCGGAAAAATCCGATCAAGCTGAACTCACGGCCAACATTAATAGGCTCGTATCTGCACTCGCGATCCATACCTACTCAAAACCTCTGCCAAGTGGGTGTGGCACATAGCTTCCTCGTATCCATAACATGACTGTAACATTGAAAATTATTATTGACTAAAGAACTTCGTTCAATTAGGCGAAGTAAATGTTGAATTAGGGTAAATTTATTGTTAAGCAGGAGCGTAACTTGAGAAAATAAAGGTAGGCATGTTCAACTATTGAACAAACTATAAAATATACCTAATAAGTCCGAACAATCCCTGAAAATTTCATCGAAATCGGTCAAGAACTCCCGGTGCTAAGCTTGTGGCAAGGATTTCACGTTTGCGCATGCGCAGAGGCTGCTATTGATGCGGGGGTCATGAAACTTATAGGGGACCATCTATACCCTAACCCGCACAATCACTGAAAATTTCATCGAAATTGGTCAAGAACTCCCGCAGTTATGCGCGTAACAAAGATTTCACGTTTGCGCATGCGCAGAGGCTACCATTGATCCGGGGGTCATGAAACCTATAGGGGACCCCTAACCCGCACAATCCCTGAAAATGTCATCGAAATTGGTCGAGAACTCCCGCAGTTATGCGCGTAACAAAGATTTCACGTTTGCGCATGCGCAGAGGCTGCTATTGATCCGGGGGTCATGAAACCTATAGGGGACCATCTACACCCCAACCCGGACAATCCCTGAGAATGTCATCAAAATTGGCCAAGAACTCCCGAAGTTATGCGCGTAACAAGGATTTCACGTTTGCGCATGCGCAGAGGCTACTATTGATCCGGGGGTTATGAAACCTATAGGGGACCATCTACACCCCAACCCGCACAATCCCTGAAAATTTCATCAAAATCGGACAATAACTTCGTGTAGTTTTGCCCGTAACAAGGATTTGCTGACAGACAGACAGACACACAGACAGACACGGAACCAAAATTGTTCTGACAGGTCTAAAACGCAAAATGCGAGTGGAATTTTTGATTTTGGAGACAAAAAAATTTTCACATTCCGAAAGTGAAAACAATGCTTCCGCTACTTTAGTAGACTCGGAAGCAATATCAATCAGGCGCTCAGCCCGGCAACAACGGCCAAAATGTCTCACTTCAATTTGACGAATCTAAAGAGTCCTTTACGAGCTATAAAGATAGAATAGGCAACTTTTTCGAACTTCGTGGAGTCATGGATCCAGTAATACGGGCGAGAGTACTACTTAACTCAATTGGCAGTAAGTATTACCAACTTGTTTCTACCCTCACTGCACCTGGCGCACCTACAACTAAATCTTACGCTGATATCACAGGCCTTCTAGAAAAACATTTGTGCCCCAAGCCAAATCCAGTCGTAGAACAACACAGATTTTTATCTACGAGCCAACTGGAAAATGAAACTGTAGCTCAACTTGCTGTGAAGTTACGAAGCTTTACCGCAACGTGTGAATTCAAGTGTCTCGACGCAAATTGTAGGAAATCAATTGCGGACACATTCTTGAGAGCCCGATTCATTCGGGTAGTCAGACACAACAATATTCGGGAACATTTACTCTTGATTCCTGTACAAGACCTCACCTTTTAATTTGCTCTAGATAGGGCAATGACCTTAGAAACCTCAAAATTGAATAATATCGAACTTTCCTCTCTCTACACCCAGCGCTTCAAAAACTAGTGTTAACCGAATGTCTAGGTCAAGGAACCAACATAATTTTCAAGATTTCCATAGTAAATCATCAGATCGCTCACGATCCAATAACCGAGCGGATTTAGGACAACTCGGTATCAATGGCCTATGCCTCAGGTGTGGGAAAAATAATCACAGAACATCAGCTTGCCAGAGAGATCCCTCAAAACTGAAATGTGGGGGGTTGTTCCAAAACGGGTCACTTGAGTAAAGTCTGTATTTTCACGCTTAAAAAAAAAAACGGGGGAAGAAGAATGTACATGAAATTGATACTGAAGATGCTAATGGTGAGGTCAACGTCATAGACATCTATGAAATCAAAAACTTAACTGACTCTGATCGTTTTTACGCCAACATCAAAATTGGGAACAAACATCAAACATTTGAAGTTGACTCAGGGGCTGGGATCACAATTTTAGCAAAATCAGCTTTTGACAAACTTGAAATGGATGACAGGATTATACCAACCACGGTTCAACTTCGCTCATACACCAAAGAATTATTCAAACCAATAGGGAAAGCTATAGTTCCCATCGAATTCAACGGCATTTCAACCACTGAAAGCTCTACATCATTAAAGAAAACTTCTTCCCTCTATTCGGTAGGTCGTGGATTAGGAAACTCAAGATAAATTTAGAAGATATCGACAAATTCGGAGACGCACTCAGTAACTCAATCAACACACTCAAAACCAACCCCATTGACCTGGATAAAATTCTTGCCCCTTTTGGAGACATTTTCAAACCACAGGTGGGCTGTATCCCCAATACTGAATGCTCGCTCAAACTCAGACCAAATGGCAAGCCACGTTACTTGAAACCTCGCACTATTCCTTTTGCTTTCGGAGACAAGGTGGAGGAAGAATTAGATTCTTTGGAACAACAAGGCATAATAACAAAAGTAGACACATCAGACTGGGGCTCCCCTCTGGTCATAATTCCCAAACCAGACGGGAAGGTCAGAATCTGTGCAGACTACAAACCAACCCTGAACCCCCAGCTAGAAGATTCCCATTATCCAACTCTATAAAGCCTATTTGCATGCACCTGTCTCTCCAGAGGGCCAAATACTTCAGACGATTTCAACACACCGCGGGACATATAGAGTCAACCGGTTGAGTTTTGGCGTGAAAACTGCTCCAGGCGAATTCCATCGTGTTTTAGGACAAATTGTGGGTGGAAATAATGCGGTAATCACATATTTTGATGATTTTCTAATTTTTGGATCAACCCTTGAAGAATGTCAGAGGATCTGACTACATGTCTGGAAAAACTCAGAGCGTGTAACTTGCATGTGAACAAGACAAAATGCAAATTTTTTGTAAACAAACTTCAATACCTTGGATACACTATTACCTGCCGAGGTATTGAAAAATCACCTGAAAAAATCGAAGTCATCAATGCCCCCATTCCTAAGAATGCACAGGATATACAGCTTTGCTTTTTTTAATGCGTTCAATACATGTTCAATAAAATCAGTTATATTGTGCTTTACCCTCTTGTAACTTCATGTTAAACAATCATCATCAGAGGTTTGACATTACAGTTGAAGCGCTAACGATTTGAGAAAATGAAGTTTTCCTAAACTTTTGGTTGTTGAAAGAATGTTTAAAAAAAAGAAAAATTTAATAGCGCTCGAATCATTCAGTATTTTACTCATTAAATAGCTTTCGTAAATTAGTAATCATTATTCAATGCGATCACACCTATTTTTAATTTGGCGGAAAACCGTAACTATTTTGAAGAACTTTTTTTTTTTTTTATTCTTCTACACCTCTACGAGCGAAAATGCTCATTCATAACAAGCGCCGGGATCGTGATGAACAGATAAACGATGTCCGAAAAGAAAACATAACAACAAATACTGCAGACTTCGACATGATTGTTTCATCTCAGAGCGAAAACACTTTCCACAAGAGGTGGACACGATCTGGTTTCGTCACGTTCTGGGTTTGTAAAGGCGAAAGACCGCCCAACCTGTTCCCTCTCACGCAAGATGGGCAACTCCGACATTGAACGGTTTGAATTCATTTCTGACCGCATACCGTGGTTATGTCATGCGAATTCCCAAACTTGTCAGGGAATCGAACAATTAAACTCAATCATTCAATTGAAAATATATTGGAATAGAAAGAAATATCCCACGCGGAAACCGGGATTACTTGGATAACGTTTTACTGGAAGTAACAGAGCTTGAAGGTTTCAGTACGAACATAGGAAACAAATGCAAACTGTACAAATTATTACACAGAGTTTATTATTTCTGTATTGGAAAAACTCGTCTACTTAAATCGCTGATCTGTGTATACTGGACGTAGTCAGTGGTAGGTACATTATCTAAACGCCTCGAGCCTACATTAAGGGATATTACATTGTCTTGTACACGTATTAAATACTCTCGTATTCCATAAAAAGAGCTCGATCTAAATATCAGCACATAAGACCGGTTAGGAAATTGACCACAAGAGTCTTGTGCTGGTCACTGATTCCAATAACTTGTAATTGACTTCTAACTGTCCCAATACACCCTTCGTTGGATGGATGAGTTTTATATTTAATATAACTCCGTGAACACCAAATTTTCGCTAGCTACTTTTTACGAAAAGGAAGCTGATATCAAGACTTATAAGCTCTGCACTCATTCCATATCATTCAATGCGTTAAGTTGGAAAGTCCTTGATTTACCTCAAATCATCATGCTACCATTCAAATTTAAGCTTTCTTGGTTCATTATGATAGGATAGCCCTTATGCTCGTTCTGCTCATCAAAAGCGAACTCGCTAGACTTGAAATACACAAAAGAAGCTACATTCAAATATCATCTTTCTCGGTTGAATATTAACATATTCAAGTAAGTAAGTACACAGGGTTAACATCCTTGTTGTCGGTGTTTTACTGTCAAGCTCAAGCCCTCGGGATACTGAACGGGGGAAGCAGTATGAGAGGGCTCATTCGATTCGTTGAAGGCACGTCTATCGATAGGAAACATGAAAACAATAGTGTAGTTTCAAAATTTGTCGATATCCAGAGTTTTGAAATTACAGCAACTTGAAACGTAAAACATCAAATTTTGTGGGGTAGCTGATAAATTTTTCCTTGGTAGGTTACGAAGGTCAATGTAAAAATAATAAACCAAGAAGGCTGACATATATAGGAAAATACTATAAAACTTACTATATCATTGAAATTGTATCTGTTGAACCAGACAGTTATATTGAAATTCTCCGCTTTGGGGTCAATCAAAGGTAAGATCGAGGTTTCAGGTCAATGTCGGCTGATGTTTCGCTTTGAGACTAACTACGTAAACCTTGGTCGATTAGTGTGTTATGAATAAAGCAATGAACCAAAGGAATTTAAAAAGTTTAGATATTTAAAATTCAAGTCTAAATCCAGTGAATGCTCAATACCTATTATCAGTGACAAACCAAATCTTATCTTTATGATTTTGTTTTGCAAGTTTTACAATAAATTCTAGCAAGCTGATTTCTGTATGAGTAAAAACCATCATTTTGTTCAGCTATGGTTAGTTTCTAGAAAATTACAAACAAATACAAACTATTCTATTTACACCTTTTCTTTAGTTTTTTAAATTTACATCTCGATTACCAGAATTGTCAATTATAAAAAAAAAACTAGTCCAAAATAACATTGTTTTAGTTTTAGGTGTATAGGATTTAGGTGTATAACTGAATCTTGTGCAAATTCAGTAACAATTTAAGTACGAAGGACTGAATGTCATGCAAAGTCAAGACTCATTCCGATGAATGGATATTCCTTGTTGAGATAATTGTTTCACTGATTGTCTCCATGGAAATCATAATTTTTTTATTGAATAAACGAATGTAAATTAGGTAGGTACCTAGTAGTTACAAATGAACGAATGGGTTTCTCATTCGAGTCGGTCTTATTTCTGGGCTTGGAAACTGAATCATCAGATTGCTAAGCATTGTGAGAACAAGAAATGCGCTTAGTACATCTAGATTACCATAACGAAGCTTGTATTGGAATAGTTAGTGAGTTGCGAAAAGTGGAAACATTTATCTTGGAAGGACATCTATCTCGGCGGCAGAAGGTCTGCATTCAGAGGCAGCCGATGTCCTGTGTCTACCTCGTTCTGTACAATTTAATTAGCTCTCTGAAGTTTATAGGAACTCATGTGTGTCAACGGGCACCTTCGGGCGCAGTTCGAAATTCTCTTCGAGGGCTCCGGCTGAGTTAGCACAAAAACTTGAGCCCTCATTAGCGCCAACTCATTACCATAATCTATGACTGTCTTTTCCTCATAGGATGTCTGGATGTAGGAAGTAGTAGTATTTTCGATATAGAGACAACCTTCAGAACTTTTCTTTGACCGTAACAAACAACTAATCAGTACATTAGTACTGATTTACTGATTAGTACATTAATACTGATTACCACATTAGTACTGATTCACTGATTATCACGTTAGTACTGATTTACTGATTGGTACATTAGTGTCGATTCACTATTTATCACATCAGTATTGCTTGACTGATTAGTAAATTAGTCCTGATTCACTGATATCACATTAGTACTGATTAACTGATTAGTACATCACTCATCATCAAATTAGTACTGATTTACTAATTAGTGCGTTAGCTTGTCAGGACAAATTCTTGTGAAGGAATCGATGGTGCCTAACTAATGAAAATTTTCCTCGCAAATGAAGATATGCAGTACACATTTTGGTCAGAGTACCGATCAGGTTAATCATAATTCATCTACAATATTGAGCATGCTAAATTAGTTTTTTGTTCATTTGTAACGATTCAGATACTACTACTCTGATTTGAAAAATGTATGCACCATTTTAAAGTCAAATCTTTGCTGAGTAAGTTATCTTAATGTTAACAAAAATTGGAGAACATTGCTTGGAATGGCACAATGTAAACCAAGGTTTCAAAATATTGCTTATAAGAGTGGTTATTTCGCGTGAGCAGCGAAAAGCTATATAATCAATCTTTCACAACTGATTCTTTTACCAGTCCTACATACTTTTGAGTGCTCAGTGTACTCTCGAAGCTTTATGAGTTCTGTGTCTCATTTCCATTTGGCTTACTAAAGATACTGACATTAATTCGGAACCAGTGGGTCTTTCATTGTTTGCATTAATGCTGTCAATCACCCAATTATGGCAATACTAAAAAAAAAGAGGAAACGAGTAACATTTATTCAGCTGGATATTTGACTGTGAACCCATCACCTGTTTTATTACCCTAACCCAGGCAACTACAGGAAAACAGGCTGCATTACTTCTTCTCCTGGTTTTACTTAAAGCGTTTGTTAACATAAACCGGGATTTGAGGTGCATTACAAGTCCACCGTGTATTCAGTGTAGTATTGTCAGCCGTTCATCGGTCCTTTTCAGTATTCTATGTCCAAAAAATGGATTCCAGTAACTGAAAAATAAAATACAACCTCTGGTGTTTGTAAGTATTTCGTGACAAATCAAGGTTTCTGGTTGGTAGATAATTGATAAATCATCTTCTGCACTACTCAATAATGATAGACATAATCTAAAAAAAGATAATTGCAATAACAACCCTCACCTCGTTTTGTCACTAGATGGTACCTGTGAGCTTTCTCACATCACGTCTCTACGGCAATACGCAGCGTTAGTAATAACAACGCTCTAAAGAAATAACTGCGTTCGAGGGCCGCGGACGTAATGGACCTCAATTATTATCCCGGGGTCCTGGAAGGTGGTAATGCGATTTCTGGTCTGGTAATCCTTGAAGAGCGAAGCGAAGCGACTTGTGCGGACTTCGTATTTGATTCTAAAAGGACTTGAGTCGACTGAGGAGGTGGAAGTGGATCGACTTCCTGACGACCTGCGTCGCCGTGACGGAATAAACGGCTCATGCTTTCAACAGATAGTGGTGTCATTATCTTCACTTAACTCATTACACGAATATTCGTATTATTATTTTCTTCCACGATTCTCAGTCACCAAAATGTTGACTAAACACGGAAAAGATCCCGTCGTGCAGAATGACTACGCAAGAGAATTTTCATAATTTTAGTTTATTATTTTCGATAAGCCTTTATATCCGTTCGTTATATGATTTAATTATAATGTTGTAGCTTTTTTTCCATTTCGTTTTGTAATTTTAATAAATTGTATTATAAAACTATTTCCTATTCCCACTATTTCATGTCTAATATCTATCGCTAAAAATTATGAACACTACTTTCAAACTCGGGCCGAGGACGTATTCGGATACTGAACTTAGGCCGACAACACCTCAAAGGTTGCCCATACCTGCTAAAAAGCGACAATCAGTGAGGCACTTACATCGGCTAAGATTTCACGTCAACGACCTATCACCACTATGACTCACACGGACTAAGTCACTAGCGACGAAGTTTGACCACAGTATGAACATAAACATTTTAGTTTATAAACCCCACTTTTATCCTGAACGTTAATTTTATCCTTAACCGAACTTGAAGAAGCATATTCCCGCTATAATTGGCCCTCAGCTTAAGGGCCGAGGCGAAACGGTGGATTCTCCAACGCTGATAGTGTGATCTAGTATTAGACGGTTCCGCAGGACAACCCATCCGGTAAATCATCTCGAGTGGCAGATTCCCGACTCGTTCTGCGTGCTCTAGACCTCTGAGGACGACAAAAAGTCCAGACAGGAACGCTCACGAGGCAGCCAAGAGCTCTCATACTGTGAGATTATCACCATGAAATATGGCGGTATCGAGTTTCGACGACCAAGTGAACGAATGCTCGTAGCTTATAAATTACTTAATCAAGAGTTTTCAGAGAAAAAGAACGGGTAGCAACTTGTTGGGATGTTTCAAAAACCGCATTCTTACGCTTAGTCGAAATAATTTTTACGTTGCGGAGGGCATTTTTCTTCACATTTATTCATAAGTGGAGATTCTGTCTTTTATTACATAAGGTTTAGCATATCCGCGTAGGAGGCTAGAAACACTGGCCAACAAAGAAGAAGTGCTGTTTGGTACTGACGAGATGAGGGCCCTAGTGTTGGAGTTTTTCCCTGTGCTGAATCCAAATCAGGAATGGATGAATTTGAATCCAAATACCTACAGGTGGGTATGTGAGTATGGGTATATAAGCTATATTTCGAAAACTAGACCTGAACGGGTTTCAAATTTGTATTCAGCACACTCAGCAACACCAACCCTTATCTCTCCGGCACCCAACAATAACTTTCTTTTCGTTCGCAAATATAACCATTGAACGATAATAATTATCGTACGTCAATAACTACATACATGTACGCACCTATCTAAAGAAGCCTAGTGAAGTTCACCTACCCACTCTTCAGATAGTCCATTTCTAGGTTATAAAATATCGTATTTTCTCAATTTATTTTTTAACCCGAGGTGAAGCTTGAGCACTCTTTACGGCAAAAGACTTGACCGGGAGCTATGCTTCAACTAAAAGCAACTCCATTTTTATTGTATTATATCATTATTATTTATTTTTAAATTCATTTTTTTGTTACTTCCTTAGAATTTAAGTATACTTTTAAAATTTTTATTTCATTGAACTTTCAAACGGACTTTTGTAAACAATTGAATAATCCAATTATTGAAGAATTGATTATTGGAGAACCTTTTCTTTTATTATTATCAATAATAAACCTTTGTAATATACACAAAAATAAATAAATAAATAACCGCAATAAAATTTGTTGTTTTGCGTCAAATGTTGTTCTATTTGTGCATTTCCAAGTTGTCCATATATTGCGCCATTGTAGGTACGGAGTTAAACCTCCTTGCTTTTAAAATTAAAATTTAAGCGAAAGAAAAATATAAGCTCTCAAAAAAGGTTCTAACTAACCTACGAAGCTGACATTTGAATGCTAGCATGATGACTGAGGTTTATCCAGGGCTTTCCTTAACATGTTAAAGGATATCGCTTGCTGACCTTCACTTTTGGTATCAGATTTTGTTCCGTACAAAGGGACTAAGTAAAGGTTTGAGATCACGGAGTTATATTTAAGAAGATGTCCTCCACCTTTGAACATCAAGAAGTCAATTACAAGGTTCGGAAACTCAATGATCAGCTGAAGACTGTTGTGGCTAATTAAGTACCTTTCTGGCTTCTAGAGTGGACAAGAAAAGATACGGGTGGACGAGGCGGCGAACTTAGATAATGTACCAGTGACTGTATCTAGTTTACATAATAAAGGATTTATGTGGAAGTGTTATTCTAATTCCAAAATAATAAACCGATGTGTAAGACTTTTTTAAGTGCTTTTGAGACGTTGCTAACTATCAGTTATACTTTTCTAGTGACATTATTAAATTTAGAATTTGATGAAATCATTCATCTAGGATATACTTTGTCATCTAAATTTAGGTCATTCCGAAGCAGAGCGGGGTGGCAATTTGTGGAACTATTTCAGGGCATTACAGAAAATGGAATCCATTTTGAAATAACGAGACCATATATTATTAAATCGCACTTTTATAAGACTCCTGTTCAAAGTGGTCTTGAGTTTCTACTCAATGAAGGCATATTTTAATACAAGATCTAATTTATTTGGTAGTCTCGAGATTACCCACCTAGTAACTCAACAAAAGAGATGCCAATGTCTTACGTACCATTTATGAAACTAATTGTATGATAATGAAGTTCCTTTCGGTGGACGAGAAAAATCGTTCCAACAGGGAAGAATTAAGAATCACACGATCACCAGCTTGTTTGCGGGGCAATAAGTTATGAAGCTATAGGCAGTAATGTAAGTGTAAGCAAAGCTATTTTTCCGCATCAGAATGTTATCTACAGTATTTGAGGTAAGCAGTAAGTATGCTTCAGCACTTCCTAGCGTTAATGTAATAGTTCTAGATAAGCGATGTCCTTAGTTATTGAACATATAGGTCTGCGAATTCCTCAATCGTTCCCTACGCGCTTATACGAACTCCCGTGACGGAGAGAAAACTTATAGCACAACAAATAATTGTTACCTCTTTGGAGATATTTTTTATTTTATGAATATTGCTCAAAATTTCTTTATCACAGCATCAGTTGCTCCTATCGAGCTGGGATCGTTCCATTCGAGTGTCACCCCCAACGATCCGGGAAAGTTACCCGTACAATGCACAGTAGAACAAGACGCCGCAAAACAGACGTAACAATAAGGAATGGTCGAATTAGAACGAAATTTGGTTTTCGATTGTTTTTAGATTTATTATTCAACAATAAACCATTACTATTCAATCGGATTGCGTTCATGATTTGAATTTCTACTAAGCTTTGGAGTGTGCGTGTTTCACAGGTGATAGAGCGATTATTGAATTTCAGGAGATATGCGTAGAGCACGTAAATCTGTTCTCAACCAAAAGACCTATTTGGATTGATCAGTTGATCATATTCGTGTGCCACCTGAAATTCAATAATCGCTCTATCAACTGTGAAACACGCTCACTCCAAAGCTTAGTATAAATTCAAATCATGAACGCAAGCCAATTGAATAATAAACCCCAGTGTAATTTAAAGCGTCTTTTAACTGCTGAATACGTCGGTCGAGTACTCGTACCTGTATCAACGCCCAACAAATGGCTGGTGGAAAACTCATTGAAAAAACTGGATATTTTATTTGATTAAAATTGCTTCTTTATCACGCGATGTGGACGGTGGCATTTCTCGTACGAATGGGATTGTGGCCCTTGGAGTACACTTTGACTCTCAGCTCTCCTTCTCTCGACAAGATATGGAGGCGCGAGGATCCGAATTTAGATAATGTGAGGCTGACTATACATAGGGATCAGGGATTAACATTGCGTTGTTCAAGTACACGAATAACAAACCTCTGTGAAATAATTGGGAGTATTTTTGATATATCATCTGAAGGTTAACGTTATCGCTTGTTATGGTCTGGTTCTTTCCGAGTACTTAGGGGTTCAGTTAAAAAGAACTCTGCTCGACTATTCCGAAGGAATCCGGTGACGAGGATTGCGAAACGTCAGAAACCAGGGGGTTCGGTCCGGCCGCCAGGAAGCTTCTCAGAAAACTGGACAAGATCTGGGTCAGGATCAGTTGCGAACTCCGACGCCGAGCCGCCTGCGTGTAGTGAACTCATCACCTCCCAAGCAAGTCAACGAGTCAGCCAAGTGCAATCATTGGATACACACTTGCTGGCAGAAATTAGAGGTAGAACAAGTTGTGTGAAATGGGGTGATTTATAAGCGGTAGATTGCGACCTCACACTCTCTTTACAAAGGCGTTATGATAGGTTATTTCAATTAGAAGGAATCTATCGACAAAAACCCACCGGTAAATATGTATTGCCGGTAACTGCTGTTCCGTGACACAAATGTCGGACTATATCCGCCGAAAGATGTTCCTACAAGAAGTGATTGAACTGCAGTTGTCAACAGACATTGACAACTGCCCAATAGACAATAGACATTGACAAGGCCAGCGGTGTGTAGAAACCGGTCTCAGATACCAGTTCAGAGCAGCAGCTGATGATGACGTGTGTAATTTGGACTCCCTCAATTATTCAAATTTGCATCTGTCACAGACTACGGTCAGTCCAACATGGCCCACTGAACTTTATTATCCCTTGCCTGGCAATATTAATACCCACTTAAATGATTTTAAAAGCTCTTGGGCTCCTGTAGCGACCTACGGGAGATTTCACAGGCATCGTCATGAACCTTCACAAAGCATTAGTTCTTTCTAAGCTTGAGTATGCTGATTCCAAGATGTGTTCTCCCTTCCATGCTACACAGATTCACTGTCTTGAAAGGTTTCATAATAAGTTTTTGAGATACACAGCTTTAAAGGTGTTGTTCCCATTGATGAGCAGGAGACGTTGCCTTGCAGGCCTCACAGTATTTCATATACCCCTAAATACCATAATGAACTGCCCCGCACTATTGGAAAAAATTCTTGTATCTCGTGTCTCGCCCAAATGCGAGACCTTCAAAGTGGCACTCTGCGCCAAAAAGTAATACTTAATGAACTGGCCGCTGGTGGGACTACCCCGATAAGCAAATGTTTTGCTCTCTCCAATCCAAGATTGTTTGCGCCCATTCATTGACCACATCAAAATCAATTTTTGTATCATCTTCCATCTCTCTTATTAGGTATTTCATATGATTTTCGCGCCGTCCTTCTGGAGCAAGGCTTCAACCACAATAAAAACGGAGTAAGATAGAACGATGTCTATATTTCCACGTGAGTAAAGAATTACACAGTTAAATCGATTTCGACGGTTAAGTCATCATCATCAGTAATGCCAATCAATTCCAGGGCCTCTAAAATTCCAAGCGGATTTTCGATAGATGAAGAATTTCGTTTAGAAAGCAAAAATTGTTTATAAATGTATATTATTACGTTCATAAGTTTGATATTATAAAAACCAGACATACTGATGTCCCTGTAATGTATGTATTACCTACTTGCCATCTGTTACTTATTGTATTGCTTATTTAACGTCAAGTACTTTTCCATCATAACTTACCAAATTTTTATAATTGTTAGTCTTCAAATTTTCCTGTGCCGGTATCCTTATTACCTGCTTGAAATTTTACTGTCCAGTACTTCTCAAACAAACACATGATGGAGGTTCAACATGGCTTCCCTTTAATCCTCGGAGATTTGCATTTGCGCCTGCAGCTTATGACATCTTAAGCCGCAGCTGCAAACCTGTTTACATTTAATATTCAATAGGCCCTAGTTGCACGATACTAGTTGTATGAAAGTAAGGGTTAGGAAAACTAAACAAATTGGCCAGCTGGACGTCAAAAATGCCTAGGTTTGACACTACCATACATGATGGCGATCTCATTTACCACCCTGTTTGAAGTTCAAGGCGAATATTCAAACGACAACGACGATTATTCTCAAACCCCGTCATGTTTTGTGTAGAGGTCTAAAACTCGTGTAAACTGGATAAATACTAGTAATTTATGGATTCGGAATAGATTCGACTGGAAAATGTTGAATTTTATACCATACTTACATACCCTATCGTTCAAAGCCTTGAATTATTCCTCATGAGAGATTCCGCGTTCTATTAAAAACGCTGCAAATTATTTCACTGGGGTTTATTATTCAATTGGCTTGCGTTCATGATTTGAATTTCTACTAAGCTTTGGAGTGTGCGTGTTTCACAGGATAGGGCGATTATTGAATTTCAGGAGATATGCATGGAGCACTTAAATCTGTTCTCGACCAAAACACCTATTTGGATTGATCAGTTGATCATATTTGTGTGCCTCCTGAAATTCAATAATCGCCCTATCCTGTGAAACACGCACACTGCAAAAAACGCTGGGAATATGTGGAAGTGCTGTCATTCTGCATATCTCATACAACCTTAAGGCGAGGTTTGTAGACGTCAAAGTGGTTTGTGGTGCGTTTGTTTGAATTTCATACGTCAAAAACACCTTAGATTGGCGTTTTTTACAGGTAATTTTACGAAATTTCCCGGGTGAGGACCCCCCTTCTTTGCCGGGGGAGTGCCCCTAGACATCCATCCCCACTTCTGCTTACTAATTGCCGCCAATAGCGATGACTTAGAAAAATGTCACGCCTCGCCACTGATATGTATGTATCAACAATTAGTAGTTACAAAATAATAAGTTTAGTTAGTAGAATTAGAAAATTAAATATATATTAAATTCTAATAAATATAATATTAATATTTATTCTGTAATACAACACTTACATATTATATGTAAGTACATTTAATGTATTGAATTTAAAATTACTTACCCACTGATGGCATACGGGTGTATGAATATGGTCGTTATGAAAGAAAACGAGTTTGC
This sequence comes from Creontiades dilutus, assembly GCA_031894815.1. Lineage (NCBI taxonomy): Eukaryota > Metazoa > Arthropoda > Insecta > Hemiptera > Miridae > Creontiades > Creontiades dilutus. The sequence goes on from JAVIWC010000594.1 coordinate 215,022, forward strand.
AGTTGATATTGTACGGAAGGTAAAGAAAAATCAACGAACGAATATCACTCAGCCGTGTCAATAGGAATATCAGGAGAATCGAGATCGGCTAACGATATTCAAGAGGGCGAACGTGATAATATTTGACGAAATTAGAATCACCTATGTTGGGATTTGAACGTATTTAATGAACGCCGGCAGATCAGCCTGGAAAGCAAGAAATTCTCTGAATCTATGGCTAACCTGTATCATTCCCAAGTACTTATTCCTTTCATATAAAAATTGAACGATTTTTTGTAAAACAAAAAAAAATTTCAAAACAAAGGTGGGGTAACGTCTGAAACTGGAATGAATCGCCTTCAATCCAATCCAACAGTGTAAGTAAAGGTTGGATTTCTGTGTGTTTTAAGTGGAAAATTATTATTTTACACCTTCAGTACTATGATTGGCTCAAAGTAAACACTTTTATAAGAAGAAATACAGACAATTAAATTAAATAATAAATATGTAGAAATACTGGATTAACGCCGGTAGATCTGGGTGGAATACAAAAAATCGTATGACCAACGGTTATCCCATGTCATTGCCAAGTACTTATTCCTACCATTTGGAAAGGGGCGATTTTCAGTTTAAAAACAAAATGCAAAATGTAGGTGAACGTCTGAAACTCTAATGAATCGCCTTCAAAATCGTGTAGAAGGTTGGATTTCAGTGGGTTGTAAGTTGAACATTATTATTGCAGAAGTTGAATACTAAGTGTGACTCAAAGTAAACACGTTTGTAAAAAGAAATGTAGCAGTAAAATTAAGAAGTATGGGTCGATGTGAACGTACTGGATGAACGCCGGTAGATCTGGCCTGAACTGTGAATCTAAGACTCCCTAGTTGATAGTCCACAAAATTGGTGGGGATTTGATTTTAGAATCATAATCAAGTTGCCTATTTTTTCTGTGTGGAATCTGATCGTTTTCTCAAATCTTTCGCAAATTTGTAGCGTTAAAAACGGTGTGGGATTTGATTCCCTAAGTGATTTATAGCGACCAATTATTAAAGTAGAATGTGGATGTAATGATTTTTTCGATGTGAAGATGTCCCGCAGGGGAAAAGTGGTAATATTTGATGAAATACGAACTATGTTGGCATTTGAAAGTATTTTCATGAACGCCGGTTGGAAGAAATTCTATGAATCTATGATTATACGGGATCATTCGCAAGCATTTACTCCCAAGTACTTATATAGAAAGTGACCGCGCATATATTCATGCAGCTGAGCTTGGCCGTCGGAAGGCGTTTCATTTTGGGTTATTATTCAATAATAAACCATTGTATTCGCTCGTGAAAAAAAAATTCTAACCCCCCTGAAAATTTCATGGTTTACGTTTCAAAGGGTGTAGAATCCGAATCTGCAATAAAAAATTTTCCGTCTGTCCGCCGTACGCACGATTTCTCCCAAACGGCTGAAGCAAAAAAGCTGAAATTTTCAGGAAAAGTCCATGTTGGTCCGGCGACGCCCCAATTCTTGAGCCAGCTCTCTCACTTAATTTAAGTGCCCTTTAACAGTTGTCAAAGTTTTGTAAAATCCCTAAAAACGAGGAATCGAATGAGCCCTTCCCCAGGTCCGTAGGTCAAACCATTCTCGATCTATGGCCCGATTTATGGTGCCAACATTCGCGTTATTTTGGTTTATTATTGTTTTTGTGTTGATTATCAACACAATCAACAGTTGATATCAATAACCTAGTGAACTCTTATACTGGAGTGAACATACAATGGCTTTGTAGCCGACACACGGGTTGAAGCATATTTCAGCAGATAATCACAGAGCACGTAATCTATTCTCGACCAAAATATCTATTTGGATTGATCAGTTGATCATATTTTTGTGCCTCCTGAAATTCAATAATCGCTCTATCACCTGTGAAACACGCACACTCCAAAGCTTAGTATAAATTCAAATCATGAACGCAAGCCAATTGAATAATAAACCCCAATGAGCGTTTTTAGATAAATCGTGGGTGCTAATATAGGTACTTCCGTTCGTGAAGTTATTGCTATCATCAAGTCGTTCTAAGCGATAATTAATCAGCGCAGATGAATTATATAATACGATGCGGTTCGAATCGGACCATTTTCATGTGCGCATAGAGCCCACACGCTCATAGGTTGGAAAATAGATCAACCTACGCGGGTTGGTAAAGAAAGTTAAAGTGGATTGTATAAAAGAGGAAACCACGCGTTATGCTAATGAATTATGGATCACTCACCAGACGATGTCCCGCAGTATGTTTCTCCAAGCCTGAAGGGCGTCCTTCATGTCCTGGAAGAGCCGTTGAACGAGGAAACCCAACGAACACTCCGATATGCATAATCCGTAATATATAAGAGAAAACAGGCTATTGCAAAATTACTACGCGTATAACCACTTACGGCGTCTTGAGAAACAGCAAATAAAGAGGAGAAAATTACATTCAATAAGTCAATTTCGGAGAATTTTAGAAAAAAATACTTCGCGGAATCACGGAGAAGAAGAAGAAGAGAGTGAGGTGAGAGATTGTTTGATTGAACATGAACATGAACATGAACTCATTGCACTGACGGCTCACACAGTAGTTTTACCAGGAAAGCTTCTGACGGCTCACACAGTAGTTTTACCAGGAAAGCTTCTCAGTGCCTTGGGACGGGTAGGTACCTACTACACCAGTGGAAACATTGGTAACTTGGCGTCGTTCTAAGAGCTAATTAATCTCCACAGATAGTAATACAGTACGATTCGGTTCGAATCGGACCATTTTCATGTGGGCACGGAGCACATACGCTCATAGATCGGAAAACAGGTCAACCTACGCGGGCTGGTAAAGAAAGTTAAAGTGGACTGTATAAATGAGGACACCACGGGTTATGCTAATGAATTATGGATCACTCACCAGACGATGTCCCGCAGTATGTTTCTCCAAGCCTGAAGGGCGTCCTTCATGTCCAGGAAGAGCCGATGAAGGTGGAAACCGACACAACGAACACTCCGATATACACAATCCCTAATATATAATAGAAAACAGGGTATTGCAAAATTACTACGTGTATAAACACTTACGACGTCTCAAGAAACAGCAAATGAACAGGGGAAAATTACTTTCAATGCGTAAATTTCGGAGAATCTTAGTAAAAGGCAGCGAGAGCGCAAGAAGTACTTCACGGAATCACGGAGAAGAAGAAGAAGAGGGTGGTGAGATTGTTCGGTTGATTACATGAACATGAACCTAGGCAGCAGCACCTCTCGGATCACTGATGGATCATACAGTAGTTATACCAGGAAAGCTTCTCTGAGCACCTGGGATGGGTAGGGTAGGATAAAATTAAAATGAAAGTAACACAGAAATCGTAAACTTCAATATAAAATAAATAAGAACAATGCACTGATTCAATAAAAATTGAAAATGCCACATTAATGTATTGAATTAAAGTCACCTACTGATGGCATACGGGTATTTGAATGCGGTCATTATGAAAGAAAACGAATTTACAGTTGAGTTACGAGTTACTTTGTACGGAAGGTAAAGAAATATCAACGAACGAATAAGTATCATTCAGCCGTATCAATAGGAATATCAGGAGAATCGAGATCAGCTAACGATATTCAAGAGGGTGAACGTGATAATATTTGACGAAATTCGAATTACCTATGTTGGGATTTGAAAGTATTTAATGAAGGCCGGCAGATCAGCCTGGAAAGCAAGCAATTCTTTGAATCCATGACTAACCTGTATCATCCCCAAGTACTTATTCTTTTCATATGAAAATTGACCGATTTTTTGTTAAACAAAAAAAAAGTTCAAAACACAGGTAGGTTAACGTCTGAAACTGGAATGAATCGTGTAAAGGTTGGATTTCAGTGTGTTTTAAGTGGAAAATTATTATTGTACACCTTCAATACTATTGAGACAAAATTCTGGGATCGACAATTCGACGCTCGGGTTCTTAGGGGTTAATTCCGATACTCAACGTTGAGGAAGAATTTTTTTTTCCCAGTACACCACGTCTGATGTTCAGTGGAGACACAATACTTTTTAGAATCTGAACTGTCTACGGCTTAAAACCGTATGTACACTGTTTAAATTTATCTGGCCATGAGCATTGAGATTGGCCATAGCATTAAATAAAAAAACGCTGCAAATTCTTTCACTGGGGTTTATTATTCAATTGGCTTGCGTTCATGATTTGAATTTCTACTAAGCTTTGGAGTGTGCGTGTTTCACAGGATAGAGCGATTATTGAATTTAAGGAGGCACACAAATATGATCAACTGATCAATCCATATAGGTATTTTGGTTGAGAACAAATCTACGTGCTCCGTGCATATCTCCTGAAATTCAATACACGCTCTATCCTGTGAAACACGCACACTCCAAAGCTTAGTAGAAATTCAAATTATGAACGCAAGCCAATCGAATAATAAACCCCAGTGAAAGAATTTGCAGCGTTTTTTGTTTATTATTGTTTGTTTGTAACCCAGTGATGCCGATGGCGTCGAGTTGTAGTGAATGTGGATACTGGAGTGATAGCCGATGTTGATACTTGTAGTTTATAGCCGATACACGGATTGAAGCATTCTGATATGCATGAAACGCTGATGATATATAGGTAAATATTATTCAATATTATTAGTGGGGTAAATAAGTATTCTTTCTCTGGGGTTTATTATTCAATTGGCTTGCGTTCATGATTTGATTCTGTACTAAGCTTCGGAGTGTGCGTGTTTCACAGGTTTTAGGAGATATGCATAGCGATTATTGAATTTCAGGAGATATGCATAGAGCATATCAGTTGATCATATTTTTGTGCCTCCTGAAATTCAATAATCGCTTTATCACCTGTGAAACACGCACACTGCAAATTCTTTCAGTGGGGTTTATTGTTCAATTTTATTCATTTGAGTTGCATTCATGATTTGAATTTCTACTAACCTTTGGAGTGTGCGTGTTTTACAGGTGATAGAGCGATTATTGAATTTCAGGAGATATGCATAGACCACGTGAATCGGTTCTCAACCAAAACACCTATTTGGATTGTTCGCTTGATGATATTTGTGTGCCTCCTCTACATCAGTCTACCTTTGGCTACATCGTTTAAATTTGGATTTGGGGAAGTTTTAAGGCAATACGAGTGCTAAAGGACTTGATAAATTATAGATGTTTTTATTGTGGGGGCGGGGGGGGGGGGGGGGGTATTGAGGTTCAATAAAAAAACGTTGCAAATTCTTTCACTTTGGTTTATTATTCAATTGGCTTGAGTTCATGATTTGAATTTCTAATAAGCTTTGGAGTGTGCGTGTTTCACAGGATAGAGCGATTATTGAATTTCAGGAGATATGCATAGAGCACGTAAATCTGTTCTCAAACAAAATACCTATTTGGATTGATCAGTTGATCATATTTGTGTGCCTCCTGAAATTCAATAATCGAATTCTATCCTGTGAAACACGCACACTCTAAAGCTTAGTAGAAATTCAAATCATGAACTCAAGCCAATTGAATAATAAACCCCAGTGAAATAATTTGCAGCGTTTTTTACATCTATTCTAAAGCCTTTTATGGTCCGTATCACAAACGAACATTGCAGATTGCAGATTTCGAATTCATGTATGTTGTTAAAAGTGTAAGTGACAAAATTTGAGGGGGCTTGCGAAAAATGTCTGATAAACAATTACAGAGCCAACAATAATTATTAGATGTTGTAATTATTTTTTAGAGGTTGGGTATTTCATATTGGCTTATTGACAACGTGGGCAGGGGGCAGGTTCGTTACTCCCTATTAAGGTAATACTTCGACGCTGGCTTGCAATGAAATGCATGCAATGGCTGGATGCGGTCAGGTGATTCGATTGTGTAAAACATTCATTACTAATGAAGAAATAAGGGCAATGGGGAGTGAGCAAGAAATAGCCAGCAAGTGAAAGTGAATAACTAGATATCTGAGAGATCTGAAAGACCAGTTCAGAAAACTCAATCCCTAACGGTCCTTGCTTGTTATTAATTTCTTTCGAATTCCGTTTGTTGATAACACTTCTTCTCAGATTGTTAGGAAAATAGTACGTAATCTATTTTTGAGTTTATAAATGATCTGCTTTATTATTATCTTGAACACTACATTCAGAAATTAGCCGCTACATCATTTGTTCATTTTGGTTTATTATTCAATAATAAACCATTGTAATCGCTCTGGAAAAAAAAGTCTAACCCCCCCTGCAATAACATTTTTTCCGTCCGTCCGCCGTACGCACGATATCTCCGAAACGGCTGGAGCAAAAGATCTGAAATTTTCAGGAAAAATCCATCTTGCTCCGACGACGCCCCAATTCTTGTGCCAGCTCTCTCACTCAATTTAAAGTGCCCTTTAAGGGCTGTGAAAGTTTTGTAAAATCCCTAAAAACCTCAAAACAAGTTGAATCGGCCCAAATATTTACAAATTTGAAGAACATACCATGAGGAATCGAATGAGCCCTTCCCCACGTCCGTAGGTCAAACCATTCTCGATGTATGGTCCCATTTATGGTGACAACATTTGCGTTTTTTGGTTTATTATTGTTTGTTTGTAACCTAGTGATGCCGAAAGCGTCGAGTTGTAGTGAATGTGGTTACTGGAGTGATACCCGATGTGGATACTTGTAGTTTGTAGCCGATACACGGGTTGAAGCATTATGATATGTATGAAACGCTGATAATATGTAGGTAAATATTATTACTGGGGATTATTATTCAATATTATTACTGGGGTAAATAAGTAGTCTTTCACTCGGGTTTATTATTCAATTGGCTTGCGTTCATGATTTGAATCTGTACTAAGCTTCGGAGTGTGCGTGTTTCAATAAAAAAACGCTGCAAATTCTTTCAATGGGGTTTATTATTCAATTGGCTTGCGTTCATTATTTGAATTTCTACTAAGCTTTGGAGTGTGCGCGTTTCACAGGATAGAGCGACTATTAAATTTCAGAAGGCACACAAATATGATCAACTGATCAATCCAAATAGGTATTTTGGTTGAGAACAGATTTACGTGCTCCATGCATATCTCCTGAAATTCATTGAAAATCCCATTTGAAATTGAATAATAAACCCCAGTGAAAGAATTTGCAGCGTTTTTTTAATAATAATGAACCATCTCGATAGACAAAGTAAATAGATATTAATACATAATACTAGTTGGTTTACCCGACCTTGACCTGGTTAGGGTTATAGCATAGGAGAGGTGCTCTCAATAAAGTATCTTTTTATTCATTTTCTATTTTTCTCTCTATTTTCATAGTTGGGTACTTGTATAAGTTACTTGTAAAATTGCCTGTATAAATTCAAACAATAAAACAGCAACAATAAAGACCTTCACTCTCCGAATGAAAAGTCAGTATCTTATATCTGAAAGTATGGAGTACTGACGAGTTCATCACTGCTGAAACATTGATTTTTAGAATTAAAAACTTGTGTTTCTCCTGAATGTTTAAATTAGTATTCGTTAATTTACTAAACTTGGGAGAGAAGGTGTGTCCGATCACAATAACTTTTAAAGTGGAATTTACATCAATCAGCAATCAACCATAATAATTAGTATCACCCCATTTTAACGGATACGGGTTTGTATCAAGATACCGATATCACCTCGATTTGATACCACGGGAGCTTAATCATTTAAACCATAACTGTTATTGTGACAAGTGCAATAGTTAAGACATACCACCGCTGACTTTTTTGTGACTAACCATAAGTAAACTTAATACACAGTACATATATCGTTAATAGTTTCCGCAACACACAAGAAATAATGATTTTTGTACGCAACATTTTGATTTCTTGGTTTTCATGGTTCCATTTTTTGTGGATATCTATATATTATTCAGTTTTTCAGTATAATGTGGTCTATTTTACACAGTAAAAATGTAGCTTTACAACGGTAAAAGATTTAAAAATCGGTCATGTAGTTCTTAATTCAAATTTTAACTAACAAAAAGCCAAATCTTTCCCCTCTATAGTATTGGTATAAATTGTAACATCTCCTCCTCATCAAATACACACAATGTTTTCAATTTACGATTCACCTTAAGCGTTAGAACTAATGCAGGGGATAAAAGCGGTCTGTTATGAATACTCGTCCGAAAAGGACATTGAAAATGACCTTCGAATTCCAAAAATAAACTAAATCGCCTGGAGATTGTAAAAAGGGGCTCTTGAACTCCTTTTTGTAGCGTCTGAGGCAGCAGTTGATTCACCAAAAATTGCCTTCGGAGGGACCCTCAACACGTGGTCAACCGGCAAACAACCACAAGTTGGTCCAATGTTAAAGGGAATGTCTACAGAAACCTCATGTTAGCTCAACCCAACGACAAAATTACCGAAGGGCTACTTAGGAAAAGCCTTAGGAATCTCCGAACAATGGTCGGTCTCTTAACCGGCTACGCAACCCTACGATTTCATCCACGTCATATAATTTGTCTACTTTGTAAAAGCTGAATGAGGAGACTGATGAAACAGCATCCGACGCAATCTTTGAGCGTTCTGCACACACCCATTGCAGATTTGAACTCTTTAGGTTCGTTTACAGTGAGCGTGCATTGTTCGCTAACAAGATTTGTGAACGTTCCCGACCATTGTGCGCGAACTGAGTAAACACTCACCAAGCCGAACAATGCTTATGAACAGCGTTAATTAGTAAGCGGAATCAGTCCATCGACTTCGGATTTTCCTCAAGTGGTTGTGTTCGCTGCGCGTCAATGGAAACAGCTTGGTTTGTGAATTCGGAAAACTAGACTCTTCCCAACGGCGGACGAAAGATGTGGCAGTAACTTGGGCAAACGCGGCAAACAACTATTTGAACGCCGTGAGCGGACATAGTAAACGCACCTTCTTTTTGCCATTTGCAAACGTCATGTGCGGCGTGAGTAGCGTGTGGTTGTTTGCAATGTAAAGGGTCCATGGTACATGGTTTCTTTTTTTTTCAAAAGATCTGTTCAAAACCAGCAAATAATCAGGGGTTCATTTTTTATTAAATGGAAACCTCTCAGGAAAGTGGAATACGCCAACAGGCTTCCAAGCTCAGGACTCCAAATCCCAGAAGTGTTTTCTCATACATTTGTCTACATTTACATCCAGATGTTCTAAATATTTAGCAATATGTTGTGTTGTGCCCCACAGTCTCCTTTCAGGAAATAATTTATTCTATGTCAAAGAAATGGCTATAATAAAGTAAAACTTGGTGTATTAAATTGAACTGAATTTGCAAAAACATCAACGGCTCGTTGCGGAGCAACATGCAAATAAATTGAGACCAATAAAATCTAATGACCACAATCAGTATCATTACATTACCTCTGAAGACTGAATCATAACTCTGCCTCCGTCCTGCCTCTCAACAACTCGGAAATTGAAAAAAAAATCACGATGAAAATCATTATTCAATTATTCAAATAAGCGCAGTCCCCGATTTAGAGGAGGAAGCAGATATTTTTCAATAAAGTGGCTTTTATTCGCTAGTTGATTCCAAGGTTGATAGTACTTGTGCATTGCACCGAATGATTGTTATGCATAATTTACTTATATTAGCAATTATGTGAACTAATTATTTTAATGACCTGATTCCTTGGTGTCTACGAAGGCCTTGTTAATTAGCTCAGAAACTGGTAAAATATCTGGTTGAAGAATCTGAAATCAGGATGTGAAACATCGATCGCGGAGGTCATTCCATTTATTAGCATTTGCGTGTTATGGCGAAACATTGGAAGCTACTTATTCGAAAATTACATTTAAATTGCCCACTATTGATCGGTTCCGTTTCAAAAGACAGGAATTGCGAAACTTGCTACGTGATGGGTCAGAAAAACAGAACAAACATGTATGGGAGTAGGAGTAGAAGTCAAATCATCTACTATACTTCAACCTTCTATCGAAAAGAGTTGAAGGCATAATACCACGAATGAGGTAATCGATGATAAAAACAAAACCAGGGTTTTCGTTCGTATTCACAACGAAGGAGAGAAACACTTGCACAGTTATTACTATTAAATCGTATTTTTATTATAAAGTTTTTTTCCAGGAAGGGAAAAACAGTGTTTACAGCGTTTTCGAAAAAAGATCACCTGTACAGAAGAGAATGGAGAAATAATGGTCAAGATTCGATAAAATTAACGGAAAGGAGAAAGGTGTGATTAGAAATTAATTTTGATTTGGTTTTTCAAGTTGTCGATAGTAAAAATGCAATTTATCTTCTTTATTATCTTCTGTTTTTTATTGTCTCAAATTTGTTATTGTCTGCTGACTTTTTCCGGCGAGAAGCAACACTTCCGTAGTAGGTACATGCCACTCACATTAAATGTACTACGTCACTCTGTACCATGCCTTAACTTTAGATATTTAGCAACCCGTGTTTCTGAGCTGAAAAACATAAAATACCCCAAACTTATTCACCATCGTTCATGTATTGCATTACTTTCGCTATAAACGTACATCAAGTCTGAGGATGTCATAGTACCTTTCAATCGGCATCGCTGAACTTACAGCTAAATTGTTGCAGTGAATTTTCACTTTCAGTTATCTTGGCATCACACTTGGTGATAAACCAGGTAAAAATTTGTTCATCTCGTTAGACAATGAACCGGCCACGGAAGAATAAATAGGATACTTATGCGAATTTGTCAATTCCAAGCTTTGCGGTTAATGTCAAATTTGGAAGAAGGGGAGCATCTTATTCTGGAATGCTGAAAATAAAGCGAAGTGAGATCCTTGTTCGTGGCATCACTTTGTATGCGGGATGAGTAGGTAGTTGGCTAGTTGACACATCTTAAAAATTGTAAAAATGAAAAGTATTTTTAGATTTTAAACTTCATGACTGCAGCGAACATTCCGTTTTAAATAATAAACATTTAAATGTATCATGTTATCATCAGAATTTTGCTAAAGTGTATGTATTATATTCATGAGATTGTAAAGTATTTTTATATAATGAATTTTAACATCCCAGCCTTAATAAACTAATTAAAAATTAAATTCTTCTGACAACATTCCTTCCTCAACCAATATGGGAATATAGGTATTTTGAAATGTTTTTCAGGAATTGTGTCTTGTGTCTTTCAGGAACTGCAGGGTGATGAAACTGATAGGGGACCATCCCACACATTCCCCGAACATTTCATTGAAATCGGATGAAAACTGCAGGAATCAGATGTGTTACAAGGATTTTCAGCGGGTTAGAGTTCAACGGAAAGGAGCTGGTAGAGTTTCTAATCCCGCTGTCTGTCGAACTTGTGTAGAAATTAAAGAGGGATAACTGTCGTTAGACGAATAAGTTCAAATGTGTAAAATACTTTTTCAATTTTTAAAACGTTTCTATCAACTTTTAAATTGGCCATTTCTATTTGGGAAATTTTTTCATTCATTTGAGAAATGTTTATGGACATTTCTCTATACCTACCTATATCAAAACCTACATCTATACGATATATTCTAAATAATTAAAACATATATTCAAACTAACGTCAGCCAAGTTGGAAGTGGCACGTAATTCTAGATAACACGAAGATGATCTCGAAAGATATAGATTATAAGGTTGTCACAACGATTTACCGGAAAGAAATGGGAGATGGGAGATGTTCCGGGAAAATGGCATAAGAGAGGGAGATGTTCCGGCGTAGATACACCAACGCCTTCAAAATGCTAGTCCTTATGCATTGGCGGAATAGACTGATGATACGAGCGTGTTGGAAACGATGTGTGATTATTGTACCGTTCTTTCCCCGACTACCTTGAAAATTGTAGGGCAATCGAACCACCTGAGAAATTGATGCTGTACGGCTTTTACGTTTGCAAATGAGCAGAATAGATGAATTGATTTGTAGTGATGCAACTCGCAAGGGAACATTTATGGCCTATCCCGGGCATTCCTCTGAAAATTTGATCGGATGAAAAGTTGAAAATGAGGTTTCCCAACAGGATTTTCAAGTTCGCACAGGCGCAGTAGCTATTAATGATGGTGTCACGTTGATATACATCAAAATTTGCCAGGAAGGGCTCAATCAGAGAGCAAACGAACTAAAATGCCCGCCCCACTGCAAACGTCAAAAGCCCGAAATTATGCACTGCCTTGGAGCAGGTGCTCACATCCTTCTGATTGAAAGGTCTACATCATCCGTAACTTCAAACAGGTCAATTATGTCCAAATAGGCTCAAGGACTTGATTGTACAAAGTTAGCTTATTCTGGATTGATATTTTGGAATGTCGACCCATTATCCAGTACATTTTTCTGAACTTTTGAATTAGCTCTTTCGTTTTCTTTTTGAGATGAGCCTTTCACCTCAGTTTCGCATCTAGGGTGATTCCCAGATATTTAGCCTGTTGGTGTGTAAAAAAAAATCACGAACTGCGTCATAACGCATACCTATAGGTGTACCTGTCTGTATACAAAACCATTAATGTTACATTCGGTTTAATTTTGATAATTTCATTCCAGATACGCCTTGTTGGGGCCAAGTGGATGCGGAAAAACGACTCTGCTGAGCTGCATCGTTGGGCGGATGTCTCTCGACGGTGGTCACATCGAGACCTCCGCCCATCAGCACAACTCCATGGGCTACATGCCGCAGGTATTTGATTTTTTCATTAACAAAAAGCATGATTTCTCCGTTCATTAAAAAAAAATACCTATGGTGATATACGTATTCATAGTATAGTGATATAAGTATTCATAGCACTTCAAATTATCCTTTAGTTCATAAATATGCCGGCTTCCATAGTATGATACCAATGAACGATCAAAATTTATTGAGAGAAAAATAGCCGTAAGTAATGGTTATGGGCGAGAATTTTGATTCCATTTGAAATAAGGGTCTTAGGAAAATTAGTAGGGAACTGTCATTTAGCGAGAGATATTGAGTTGGAAGAGAAAAAAATGGATTAGTATATATACCTTGCTATGGGAAAATTTCGGATAAACTTGGGAAAATTCGGTCGTCTAGAGATTTCAATGTTGAGTTCAAGAACAAAAAAATCTTCAATATTTTTTGGGTTCGGTTAAGGATAAAATTAACGTTCAGAATAAAAGTGGGGTTCATAAAGTAAGATGTTTATGTGAGCTTGAGTACTATGGTCAAACTGTTAGGAAATTTAGGGAACGAATAAATAGCATGAAAAGGATTTCAGGGGCAACAAAGGTGATTCTGCTTTTGCAAGTCATCTGAATGAGTCCAATCATAGCTTTATTTCTGATCTGACAAACAAGCAATATGTAGAATTCCCTCACTTTGCCTGAAGGGAGGTATGTTGGATGTGCTAGAAAATTCAAAATTGTTAAGAGTGATAGGTCAGGAAAATGTTTAAATGAGGTAATTCCTCAAAATATTCCACCAGTAATGCGTTCTTTCTTGCAATAAGTTAGGCACCCCCTCTCCATAATGTTACTGTTTGTGTCCCTTTCACTTTGGAAGCCTGAGCCAACAATATTCAATCTCCTTTCACCTGGGCCTACATTCTTTGATGTTCCTTCACTTCATGATTGTTACTGATGATGACCTAACCGTCGAAATCCATTCAACTGTGTAACTCTGTAACTGGGAATATGGACAACTCCGTTTTTTTTTATGACGCAGGTAAACCAAATCATAACTCCCACACGCAATTTTTAAAGAGACCATACTTTCCAGATGCATTATTTTAGTAGATATTTTTGATTGGGAGACCGACCAAGTGCTCCCGAGCTGCTGAAAAAACTCCTGAGCGATCCCATGTTAGAAAAGTAGCCAGTACAATAGCCATGTTTGGTATCAAACATCGTATCAACATGGTTGTCAGTCGTCGTCGACTCTGCATTCCGAATTAATCCTTTTGAAGTAACCATAAGTCCTGCGGAGGCTAATGAGCTTCAGTGGCGTATATATGCAATATTTTCGGGGGGGGGGGGGGGGGAAGAATACGGGGGGGTCTAAATAAAGTGACATAGATATTTATTGGGAAATCTCAAGACCGCGACCGCAAGACAACTCAAGTATCCTATCTCTGAATGAGATTTTGCTGATACATTCATCCTGTTTTTGAAATTAACCAGGGGTGACCACAGGGAGGGCTACGACGCAGACTGCGTCATTAAAATTCTTGACAATGGGAATATTGTCCGTGATTAGTTTTAGGGCGGTCCTTACGAATATTTTTTACATTTTTGTTTTAGGGAAAAAAAATTTAAATTTTTTGGTTTTCTATGAATATCGGCATTCATTTCATTTTCAACGTTCCCTTGGAACGTTCTTGTAGTCTATAGCTGAGTGGTTTACTTTGAAAAACACATCAAGCAGTAAACCGTAATATTATTCGGCAATTCCCGACAACAGAGGCGGTCAGGAATTTCACCCGGAACGGTCACCGACCCGCAATCGCCCGTGCCCGTGTTGTAAAAGATTCCGACTCGTTTGACGATATCCGTCCGATGCTCGTTGTTTGATTAAGAGTTTAATCTAGTTCAAAATATTGTACAATTGTTTATTATTATGTTTATAACTGTGATAATACAAAAACTGGACCTAGGGATTTCCCTGTTATATATGCGTTGAATAATGAAAGTCTAGATAGGTAGGAGAAACAGAGGCGTTCAAAATCATCTCAATTTCCAACTGTTAGTAACTCCCTCATTTTAATGCTACTGTTTTCCGCTACTCCTATTTTTTCGATGGAAAAGAGTAGCACTAAAATTAGGGAGTTACTAACAGTTGGAAATTGAGATGATTTTGAACCATATTATGGTAGCAGAGCCTTGTAACAAACCACTCAAAATTGACTGTTCTGGTTCCCTTTTTCCTCATACTGCACCTGTAGGCGAAACGGAAATACGTGTTAAATATTACCCCTTGAAAATTAATGTTTACCTCTACCCCGCCTCTCCACCTACCCAACCCTGCAAATTTGAAAGTCCAAGGATTTGGATTTGGCCCTTCCTGATTCTATAGACTGGTAACCCTGATCATAAACTGAACTTTATGTAGCTTTTTAGTTCTGGCACAGATTCCGTCCAGCCCTTGGTACGAACTAGTCTATCCCACCACCTTCTTGTTATGAAAGTATGAACTGCGAACCTCTAAGCAGCTAATCGACTCATGTGCCAAATTATTTGCCTACCACTTAGGGTGTTCCAATGTGGAATGCAGAGATTTAGGGATATCAACTGTACAATATAATTTAAGGCGGCGTATTGACCAGTTCAGCGTCACTTGAGATTTCCCCTGAAGCGCTGAGCAATTCATAATAATTCTACTATATAATTTTCTCAAAGTCGTTTGTAATTATATTGCTGAATACTAATTTCCATATTTATCGACCTAATCAGAAGACCGTCATATCATTACGACGTTAGATATGCATCTATTTGAACGGATACTAGTTCAAAACCAATTGTAGGTATGTAGGCTCAAAGACTATCAAAGAAATCCACAAGCTCCAATTATTAATTAAATATATTCAGCAATTATCCCAAGTAAACGCAATGGCTATCTAAAGCCGGCCATTTAAGATAAATGGCGGCGATGCGATTGAAAGATAAATTCCTAATAAGACCGAGAAAATCTTTGTCGACATCCTATCAATTCTGCAGAGCTTCAGCTTATTTGTATGCCGAGTCACGCAAGAAAATGGTACCCACTTCCTTCCGATCATAGTTGAAATGAACAAATTACTTAACACCAACCATGAAACTTCATCTGCCTTCAGAGTCGAACACTTAGGTCGTTTATTGTTTAGCACAAAATGGTACATCCCGTGGTCCATCACCACAACCGATTCCATTAGTCAAGTTTCCGTAGGTGGACGTAATCACACTCGACAACTCTTCACTTGCCAGACTTACACAAAATGTTTTCACCGAAGGACGCGCTTTCCGAACGGATTAGAATTCACAAATCTTGTTTCGATTAGCAGCATCCGTGAATTTCAGTTGCAACAAGCTGTTCGTGTGATGTAGACAAATAAACATCTTGCGAGACCTGATGAAGTTCAGCATTCCCCTTGTGTCTCAATATTGCCTTCTTTTCGGATTGCCTTCCTCCTTCTGAAATACATTGTACACCTTTTCTCTCGCCGACTTGTCGCCATTGGAAGCAGGTTACTGGCTACTTACTGACACCATAGGTTGCTCATCCATTGCCTCGTCCGCTTCCCTCCCTCCCACGTTCTCAACTGTTCCCTCCCACCCTAATTTAAGACGCACACCATACTCGATATGTGTCAGATATCTTGTGATATCTGGAATGAGCAATGAATGATCGATGCCAATGCACTCTACTAGCAATTTTTGGAACTAAACAGTATATCTCTCTAGCAACAGATTTGTTGACTGTAATCGATTACATGACTGAATAGGTCACATGGCTGTACTGAATCAATTTCAGCATATTCGTACCATTACTCTATCTGTTTATATAATTAGCGCGAAGGGCTCGCAATGCATGTGACCGACCTTCTGAAGGTGTTGATGTCGCCAAGTTGATGGTGTTGAAGAAGTACCTATACAAACATGTCACCTAGACGAAGAAGCTCCTTGCCACACCCAACTTGGCTGACGTTTACTAGGTGTGATCATACAAAAAATACATCCCTACAGTGCATGCCTCACTTACCTGCAAACCTACTCAAATTACCATTGAGAACACATTCTTTTGCCCGGCCCTCTAACTTGATAGTAATAGTTCCAAAACTTCCACACTCACTAGATCTCACATTTGTGTGAAATTACTCAACTTAAAACCCGTATACAGCATCGTAAGCCAAATTCAACATTCCCCAAGTCAAATTCAAGCTTTTCGCCATTTTTAGGGAAATTATAAAAAATACGCACAAGCCCTAAATGTAATAAAAAATGCTTGTCTATCATTGGGGCCTAGGGTGAAGACTACTCCAGAAGATGAGACTACTCCAAACGCTGTAGGTACATAAAACAAGATCATCTTTTATTTAAAAAAAATCAACAAACATTTAATTTTAAAAAAATCAACATTTCTACTGATGAAAAACTTATCACTTCTTTTCTAGCATGGTCTTGATGCTCCTGCTCGCTAAAGCATCTCCACTGATGTCATATTTTTTGTCAATTTATTACAAGTGTACTTTTTTAAGTGAAAAAAAAAATCGATTTTAGACTTTCCACAAGACTTGTAAGATTTTTAATTTTAAGACTTTTAAAATATTAATTATGTAAAGAAATTATGAAAGTTTTTCCTTTGAAGAAATATTGATTTTTTTATATTATATTTGTTGTTGATTTTGTTTTTTGATGAAACATGATTTTGTTTCATGTATAGCTGCCATCCTACTGCGTCTGGAGTATTGTTTTCAGCCAAGTCCCCAATGATAGACAAGCACTTCGTACTAGGTACGGTATTAGGGCTTGTGCGTATTTTTCGACACGTCCCTAATAATGGAGAAAAGGTTGAATTTAACTTGGAAATGTGTCTATCCACATGTCTAGCCACAAATTATCATATTCAATAGGACAATGTGTTAAAGCCCTCAGATATCCGTCCGGATGCACAAATGCCACTACTGGCATCCTTCACCTTGACTCAGTGTCACTGCCGGTTCGACATGGCGCAATAGCCGTGTGATGACAGGCGAGGCTAATGGAACACGGCGGCATGAACGGTGACAACCGTGTAGACATCAAGACCGGATTCCATCCACGTGCGATGTCCTTTTTCTACTGAGGACGACTCGTGGGGACTTAGAACGGACTGGATTTCCCATACGAGCTCAGTCAGTATTAGTACAAGGGAAAACCTGTTTACTTGGATGACCTAGGAATTGTAAGAACCCGACTTTCTAAGGATAGGTCGGCATTCAACGAAGCGTCATGTACATAGATTAACTAATATTAGATTAATTAAAAAGAATCAAGGAAATCGGCAATATAAATCGTACGAGTAGAATAGGTATATTGTCTATCACCCCTCCACAACCCCCCCTTCACAACATAAGTGTCAATATTTCCTAGATTCATTTCACAACTAGACTAGTATTAGGATGGAACAAAAGAAGAAAGTTTCTAAATCATTAGAATCAAACGAAAATGGTTATGAAATAACGATTTATCAGCGTTATCACCAACATTCACAGTTTCACAATGAAAATTGGATGTAATACGTTGAACTATTAAAACAAAATCTAATTGAACAAAACTAGGTCTCACTTGTCCGTAAATGTAAACCAGGAGTTATAACTCGGCGCTGCGCGCCTCGCCAGGGGGCAAGCCCCCTGGACCCCCGGATGCTTTTCACTTAGAGCCTACGGCTAAAATTCGAGAAACATGGAACATGCTTTAGCCATGTCTTCTTTCTCTGTTTATTTTTTTATTCGAAAAATGTGATCAAATACGAGGATGATAAAATATAATATATATTAAAATCCATATTATGTATTTTATTTTTATTCCACAGAATCATTCGAAGTGATGGCCAATATTGGTTTACCACTAAGGTTTATCACTAAGGTGTCCGGACTCCGTACAATGTGGAACCGGACTCCGTACAATCTCGTCACCCATTCCGTGTGACATTTTTCGGCAAGTGAGTCCAAGGCTAAAGCATGTTCCATGCTAAAAGAATATAACCTCAATCTGTCGATTATTCTCGCTTGGAAAGAATTTATTTAGCAACAAACGGTCAAACCAATTACAAAAGAAGAATCCACAAAAATGTAATTGACGGTCAACCGACTCAAGTCCAATACAGAACAAAAGAGCGGGAAAACAAAATGAACTCGTCACCACATTCAAAGTTTGTGTCAAAAGCTAAGAATATACCCTGTGTAGAATCAAATTTCTATCAGAAGAACAAAAGATCAATATTTATAAGGCGCTGTTTGGGTCAATTTTACAGAATGCCATTGTAATATGGGGAAGCACTTTCAAGTAACTAATTGCTACAATTTTTAAGAATCAAAAAATTACATTAAGGACATTGTTCAATGCTCCCAGGAGCCATCCCACCGGTACACTATTTTATAATTTAGATTTGTTAACTGTCCTTCAATTGAACCCATTGAATAAGATAAAACCAATTCGTAAACACAAAAGTATATATTTTGCAGATGTGAGTCAGTGGCAATCAAAATCATACGGACTCAAGAGAGTAAAAAATACATTTGCTCAAATGACGACGAAATACAGAGGCATGCAATTAGTAAATTAGGACTTTGAAAAAATTATAGTCTAATGTGAACAGCTATTCAAAACTCGGCGCAGGGCGCTTTGCCAGGGGGCAAGCCCATGGACCTCCCAGATGCTAGCTGCCTCGAGCCTGCGGCTGAAATTAAAAACGCTGCAAATTCTTTCACTGGGGTTTATTATTCAATTGGCTTGCGTTCATGATTTGAATTTCTACTAAACTTTGGAGTGTGCGAGTTTCACAGGTGAGGAGCTTACTTTCAAACAGGCACATATCCACTCCGACAAAATGTTCAGGAAGTGAAAAAAACGATTTGCATATTAGTGGAGATGTTTTTCTGCAGTTTCTCGTCGGAGTAATGTGTGAGAAGGCACAGATAAAAATGCCTTAGAATATGAATCAATTTTATCCAAAACACTAGGCTGTATATCCATTTTCACTTTGGAAATATGCCCTTTTGATCAAAACTCATGGATTTGTGCCTTTTTGAAAATTAAAGAATTCATTCTCCATTCTGTAGGTTTTATTGAAAACTTAACTCCATATTTCCATTTGTCATGCCTGCCATCTAACGAGTCTCGTGTAAATATTCAACGTCAAGACGAAGGCGCAATGCTTCTTTTTGGATATGTGCCTTTTTGAAAACCCACGACTTATCGCCTGACGGAATTCGGAGGATATGTGCCATTTTGATTGCAAGGCACTGAAAAAAATGTAGGGGACGGATTTGTTACCTTTTGAAGCAAACACATTACTTTAGCCCCGGAATTGACGTGGATGTGTTCTGTTTTGTTCGGAAATGATTGGCGGATCTGATCCAACTCATATTCAGAGATAGAAAATTAAGAAAAAAACGTTTTCTCCCAGATTTGAATATGTGCCTTTTTGAAAGTAAGCTCCTCAGGTGATAGAGCGATTATCCAATTTACGTGCTCTATGCATATCTCCTGAAATTCCATAATCACTCTATCACCTGTGTAAATCTGTTCTCAACCAAAATACCTATTTGGATTGATCAGTTGATCATATTTGTGTGCCTCCTAAAATGCAATAATCGCTTTATCACTTGTGAAACACGGACTCTCCAAAGCTTAGTAGAAATTCAAATCATAAACGCAAGCCAATTGAATAATAAACCCAAGTGAAAGAATTTGCAACGTTTCATGCATATCAGAATGCTTCAACCCGTGTATCGGCTACAAAGCCTTTTAGGAGTTCACTCCAGTATCCACATTACTACATCACTACGTCACTAGGTTACTGATATCAACACAAAAACAATAATAAACCAAAATAACGCGAATGTTGGCACCATGAATCGGGCCATAGATCGAGAATGGTTTGACCTACGGACCTGGGGAGGGCTCATTCGATTCCTCGTGGAGTTTTCTTCAAAAAGAGTACAAATTTAGGCCGCCTTGACAACCCTTAAAGGGCACTTTAAATTAAGTGAGAGAGCTGCCTCAAGAATTGGGGCGTTGTCGGACCAACATGGATTTTTCCTGAAAATGTCAGCTTTTTTGCTTCCTTTTACGTGTGTGGGATGTAAAATTTCGCTTCTCTGTTTTATGCTCGCTATTACTAAGCGCTTTCGCGATTTTAATATTTATTGGTCAGAGTTGTCATTAATTCAACATAATGTGTTGAACAATGCACTGAGACAATAATCAAAGTAAATACAAATAAAATTAAGTTGATCACAATGGAATACTGGAATGTACTCTTGTATATTATATACTCTTGTATATTATACAAGAGTACATTCCATTATTCCATTGTGATCAACTTAATTTTATTTGTATTTACTTTGATTATTGTCTCAGTGCTTGTAGTTTTATGTATTTTTGTGTAAAATTCTCCATAATTCAGCCTAGTTAGTTCAGCCTCCTTGAGGGCCCATAACATTACGACCATAGGTTATTAGCAACGTTTCTGTGGACATTCGCGTTTGTAGCCTTACTGAGTCCTTTTCTTATGCAGAATCAAACGGATCTCTATTAGAACTGTTCTCATTTGGCAATAAGGTTATTGGTCTTTCACGAATTGATAAGTAGGTAGATTGGCTAGATAAAATCAAACGACAGAAAAAAAAATATTAGCCTATTTAAAAATCAGACCGAAATCTCATTTGTTGGTCGGGATCGCCCTCATTTCATCTAGATTCCTTCTAAAGAAACAATCTAATCGTTGACGAGGAAAAAATGTGTTGCTTGAAGTGGAAATCGATTTAAGGTGAAATACCCAGATGAGTTTGCCCATTAACTTGATTAAAAACGAGCGTCGATGATCACGTTAAGAATACAATCCAGTAATTACAGGATAGTTGTTGATTAGTATTCAGTTATTCTCATTATCATTCAGTTCCGATGGTTGGCATGCAACTGTGTAATGGATGTTCCATTTAATGAAAGGTTTGACATTGTTAATTTGTGATTGTTTTACAATGACGACTGCATGTTTAGTAGTATGATATCCCTGCTGCGTAATAAGCAATATTGTACAGTTTCCTACGATGACTCGTGAAGACATTAGCACGAACATGTAAGCAGTTCAGTAAATTATTCCTTCGGAAGTCCAGTTGAGTGTAAGTATTTCATACGATAAATCCAATAGATAGCTGGAACCTTAGGAAGTGAATCTTGGTGGCTTCAAGTTCGCGCAGACGCAGGTTGATGAAATAATTTGGAAGCAATGAAAGTATCTAATTTACAACCTAACCTGCATATTCCCCGAAAATTGCATCAAGATCGGATGAAAACTGTAGGAATGAAATTTGTTAGAAGGATTTGCGGACAAACACACACACAGTCAAACACGAAACGGAAGTTGTTTGGGATATTCCAAAACGCAATATGCTACTGGACATTTTGATTTTGGAGAATAAAAAAGTGTCATTAGTGACCCTAAAGTGAAAACAAAGCGTGCGCTACCTATTTGACGACCATTAATCAAAAAGTGTTGATCAGCTGTATCTAAGATGTAATATGCTTATTCTGTAAGCATTTCCCTCATAATTCCAAACTTTGACACAGTAGTACAAAGGTGAACTGTTTTTCGAGTTGAATAGCAAATTAAATCATGCAAATAGGTCGGTGATTGATCCTTGGGTTGACAGAGGGTTGTGAAGCGGATTTGTATAGAGTTCATTATACTCAAGGATGAACATTGTCAAAGTCTCACCCAGATCGAGAACATTACCACACATCGATAACGGTGTTGAACTAAAAGGATCAGATTACTCGATGATAGATCAATCACGACTGTAAATCGCTGTTCATTCGCCCAGTCCTAAAGGGGAGGCGCCTAGTTCAACAGTTCTCCAGCAACCCAGGTGACTTGTTGTTGCTCGAGACAGGTTCAATGACAGCCCAGAGCTACTAAGAGCTCTATTATCATAAGACCTACTTTTGAAGCTCACGACATAGTTGACGAAAAAATTGCCCAGCTCATTTCCAGCGCAGGCCTTTGAGGAGCGGATCAGCACGGAAGTGATGAAGCAAGTCATGATGAAGGTGAAGTTCCATTTTTATCCTCCAGATACGGAGTGACTGACTTGAACCTCCCCTTGGGCAGGTCAGGGACACGTTCTTTTCACTGTGATGAGGCCATTCCCATTGCTTTTGCGATGGATTCCTTCAAGGAACGCTGTTATCTAAACAGAGAGATAACGAGCACAACTGGGTCACAATGTGAAGTGAGCAACGAAAAAACTTTTAATGGCCACTTTGGTAATAAATGTTGGACAAAATTTCGTTCGGTATTTAATACCGAAGAGCGTGAAGCACCCTTCCGTTTCTATTACCGAATTTTTTTTCATCTTAGGCAAGTATCCAAATTTCAGAACACAGAATGTCATTGGCGTTGTCTCATGGTTGTTGAATGCAATGGCCGCAGTGACACTGGTGGTTAACTCTGTTTTACATAAAACGTTCTTATGAACAAGTTTACTATAAAAACTTGACAAACCAATCGTGTGGTAATATAACAAAATAAAAAACAAACAAAAATTCCAATGACGAAAGGAACAAGTCTCTAAAACATCAAGTCTCTAAATAAACCCTGATGAGGCTGTTCCGCGAAAATGCTTGGTAAACAAAAATAGAAAACCTACAAACGGGGAAAAGCCAACCAATTCTCCCCTGACCTACCAAAAATCCACAATGACATTGTCATTTCAACGAAGAAAGACGAATAACAGTACTTCTGTGGATGTCGGACCGTCTCAAACAATTGTTACCGAATTCTTACATTCATATCGTTTTGTGATGTTAGCGGACACCACTTCGATTTTCTTGTACCTTATTTTCTTGTACTGGTGCAGCCTAGATCTTTTTTGTCATCAGTAGTACTAAACTAACGTTTGGGAAGAAACTGTCATTGTGAAAACTATACTGCCAATTGGAGAAGGAAGCTAAGATGATAATTCGAACGCAACTGATGCACGGAACAAGAGACTAATGGAACCTCGATGAGACTCTAGTTAAATGAGGTACCCGTTACGAGTGGCCATTGACCGTATTATTTTCCAGTTAAATTAACCCTTTTTCCAAAATAATTAAACCTTTTCCCAATATAATTCAACTGGTTCGCGATTCCTATATAGCATTCGCAGTTTGAATTAAACGTTTCCAGAATTGAACCAAACTTTACGATAATTGAGTTAGACGTTTAGAAAAAATAATTAAAGTGTTTTCAAATTGAATTAAACTTTCCGCAAATTGAATGAAAAAGACGGGAAAACTGTTATTCTAGTCGAACAAAATGTATAATTTCGATAAAATATATACAAGGTGGCTCCAATATTATCTGCCGCACTTCCAGTTTTTATAGAAAGTATACCGCTGAGTAAAAAATTAGTCGATTCATTCAATCGTTTCTCATACCTACTAAAATTTCCTTGTTTTAATTGTGATGATTGAGAACTCGGTAAAGTTCTTGAAAGTATCCAAAGTTGCTTATATAGCATTAAATGGAAAATTTTTCCAGTAGAGTAAAACCTATAATGAGATCTTATACAAATTGAAAATGGAGTCTTCCCTGTAATTCATGCATACTTACCAATATGTTTAACTTTATTCGTGATATTGCTAGAAAAACATTATTGTGACTGTAAAACAACTCAAACAACATCTTCAGAGGGTTCATTTCGGTTCTTCGAACCGATTGGTTCGAATTTTCGACGCTCTACTGTACCACAATAGCCCTATAAATAAGAAATTGGAAGAAATAGAAATGTCAAACCTATATTCTGAAATAAAAACCGTAACAATATATAATAATAACATAAACAATTATTCTACAACACTTCCAGTCACAGGAAGATTGCAAATGTTTCCAAACAGGAGAGATGGCAAGTGTTTTAAATATCCTTGATTTTTGAAAACTTGCTCCAAACTGTTTTCTAAGCGTCTACAGTTCCAACAGAAAAGCTGGAACCTATTATTTAATTTTTTGCAACGTGAAAAAGAGGTGCATCCCGGAAGCGCTTACAAGCACTTTTGGGTTAAGAACGAAGTCATGATTTTGAGAGAGAACGAATAACTGAAAATTGGAAACTTGAACTGACGAAGTAGGTAAATGTTGGCAACTTAGTTGGCAATACTTCCGCTACCTTGATACACTCACTGTAGGACAGTTGAGGTAATGTCTTTTTTTAAAACCTGTTCGAAATTAATTCCAACTCCCAATTTAAAGTTAAACACGGTAAAAAACTGATGTTTTTTGTTGTTGGGACCTTGCCGTCGCTTGAGGGTCGTTTTTGGTGGACTGCATTAAAGACCCCAATTAAACCAGTTTAATATTAAAAAAAAAAAAAAAAAAAAAAAAAAAAAAAAAAAAAAAATTTTTTTCTTAAAAGTTTTTATAAATTTTGACATGAATGAACTTCAACACAAAGTGAGTAAAGTTCAATTTGAAATTGGTTTAAAATTAGTTTGTTTAGTTAAAAACCTGGAGCCGGTTAATAAGCGCATAAAAGTATTGTTAAAAATGCGGGCTCAGGATGGGATTGAAAGTCGATATTGATTGGAGTATTAATGATATGAGCGTCTGTGTGGGTTAGCCTGCTGATCGTCCCCCGTGAGTTTCATCGCTCTGAAATCAGTATATCAGTCTGCGCATGCGCAAACCTAGACTTCACCTACAGATTTGTTATCAGGTTCTTGAGGTATGATTGGGCTTAAATTGTCATGCTTGTCGGGAAAAAACGATCTGACAGACTCATATAAATTTCATCGCGATCAAATCATTAGTACAAACCTTCATCAAGCTTTTGAGATATTAAAGTATTCAAATCATACAAAGCATCATCAGTGCTGATTCCTTTCTGAAAACCGCGTACTGGTTACAATTAATAATTCTGTGAAAATTTAAAAAGTCTAGTATTCTAGTCTTCAAACAATTCTCAAATATTTTGGATAGAGCCAACGTCAATGAGATTGGCTTGTAATTACCCTTATCATATTTGGACCCTTTTTTGAACAATGCCGTCTTCGCTACCAGAAGGATCGATGCAATCAATATTGGCGGGGCTATAACATACCTGTACGACACATTCTGATCTACTTGTCCAACGGATCTGAGATCCAACTGAGACAAAACACACATCGAAACCGTGGACCCATAACGATTGGAGACATCGGGTTTTTCAATATGGCGACGGTCTTCTCACGAAGGGGTCACCTATTCTCGACTTCTACCGCACCTAGTATTGCAATATTCCTATTCACGACATCTGAACATCTATGTATGCTATGCTATGCTGGACAGAAAATAACTACACTTTCAGAACTCGCCACAGTGATCACTAGGATTATCATTTTTGCACCCATTAAATGAAAGTTATTGAAAAGCTCTTACCTGTTGTTCGGGGAGGAGTTTGAATTACCGGGGGGGGGGGGGGGAGATACGCACTGGCCGTTCACAAATCATTGTGGAGCGGTGAAAGTGAAATAATTTGATTCAGCGAGGAATATTACAAGCATTCTGACGACGAAGTCATAAAGATGTAGAGGGAACGTTTTTCCATGAAAACTTTTTGTGTAAACTAACGAATGTTTTTCGCGTTCAAACACGAATCTCTCCATGAAATCGCTAAGCAACAGTACACTTGACCGCTAGAAAGCTGACTGAATTTCCAAGAGTTGAATCCAGTATCATATAATATGATGAAAATATTATTTTCAGTATCTAGTATTGCAATATCCCTATCCACGACCCCCAGCTTGAGACCACTGCAATAAAGGGTACCTACTACTGGAAGTGGGAACAGCTGCATCCGACCTAGGTAAATAACATAAGTAACATATTATGTTCGGGCGAATATGAAATGGTCGGTATCTTAAGGGAAAATCAGTAAAAAATAATGTCTAATAAAATAAAAACATTTGGAAATAAACAAGGAAATGATGACTGAGATAAGAGATAACTGCTAATAACAGAACAGTGCAGCGCTCTCGGGGGAGTACATATAACTACAGGTTTTACCTAACGCAGACTGCCGGCAGGTGAGGGAACCAGGCCCTCTGATACGCAACGTCGAGTAGAAAACAGTTCTTAGGTTCATCAACAGGTAGCGCTGGCTGTCTCCCTGTACAAGATCGAGCTCCTCCTACCCAAACATCCAAAGCAAGAAGCAAGTCGACATTGTACCCTACAGGTCTCGCTTCCGTAGCAACCGCCTAGCAACGGACCCTCATTTCACAACTTTTAGATTTCTTATTCACCTTCAACATCACCCATATAATTTGTTAGTTTCAACATTAATTCACAGGAACGGGGGTCTTGCAGGTATGAGTTATACAGCGATGAAATCCTTTGATTGAAAGAGGTTGAGACGCGATAGCGGTTGTTGAAAATACCGTTTTCACAGGGGGGGGGGGGGGAAGAACCGAAGATACCTCGATACTCCTCAATTTTTTTCATGGTGAATTTGGCTTTTACAAAGTTGTTGTTTCAAAATATGAACACACACATCAAAAAGTAGACTCAAGTTTCCAAAAATCCCCTCAACATCAAATTTTTGTTGGAATTTCATGAAGCGACGAGCGTTTGAAAATGGGGGGAGTAACGAAGGACACCCTAGTTCGGCACTTATTTCAACATTGATTTCCCAATCTTAAACAATAAAAAATTATATTTCGTCATTATTGTGCTCAAGAAGATGGAATCCAGTTTACGGAACACTCTTCCAAAATTGAAAAAGGTGGTCGGATGTGCTTGCAAAAGAGAGACCACAATGGGGGCGGATGACGAACTAAATGCCCTTCTGGTGGCAATGCCAATGTTTACACTCAATGTTTACTTTCAAATGGGTTAGAAACCTTTTCGGGATTGAATAGATGTACAGGTCAATAGATCTCATCCCAAAGATACGCAATAAAACATTCTAAAAGTGGGCTAAAAGATACGCAATAAAACATTCTAAAAGTGGGCTCCTCAAATATCCACACTTTTCAAGCGATACCTGAGTAGTATCGAATATTGCGATCCAAGTATTCAAATGAGTATTTTTTTAAATTTCCTTTTTGGGTAGGGGGTACTAACTTACATGGAGGGGCTGGTTCTAAGTTGCGGGGGGGGAGGGGCACCCCCGTGTAATTCAATATAATATACAGGTATTATCACTAATAACCCGTACATTCGCCCTCTTCTACGATCCATAGGATTATGAATTTGGTCAAATTGGTACGTAAATCAAGTGTGAGTAGGAAATATTCAAGCAGCATGCAGGTAGGTACCTTCTAGACGAATGTTGTTCAACAAATGTTGACCAAGATGACCGTAGGAGAAGAAATCACGACGATGATATAACACATTTCACTTCACAATTTCACAGCGATAGCGATTGGCGATTGACTATTACCTACACTTCCGACCGCGAAAACCGGTACCGAATTCGAAGGAAAATCACTTTGGAAGCATTTTGCAGAGAACACCAAACACGACACAACCTACCACAAGCACGACGGAAGACTGAAGCGGGGTTCAGATCCAATGGGGAACCTATCCGGATGCTCTCACGTGATTGGTTGGTTGGACATCACCTGATTTTTTCCGGCCGAAGCGAACTGTACCTATCCGGATGCTCTCACGTGATTGGTTGGTTGGACATCACCTGATTTTTTCCGGCCGAAGCGAACTGTACACACACTCAAACGCATGCGCATGAGCGACCCACCTTCGAGCAGCTGAAGGCCCGCCACCTTTCCCGCTTCTATTCAACCTTTCGTTCATTGAACCAGCAGAACTGTCAACCTTAATTCCTAGGCCGTAGAGAATAATAATAATTAAAATTCTATGTAGGTACCAAAATAGTTTAGGAGAAGCTATTGTAGAGAACCAGCGGGAAAGATGGCGGCCCGCTCATGCTCGAAGGTGCTCCATCCATGCGCATGCGTCTGAATGTGTGCGAATACCGTCTAGTGAACTGTACGCATCTCCGCAGTTCACTATTGCGCATACGGATGACGCATCCCTAATATACGGAATGGCGTCGGGAACACGGTTGCTACGCAGGGCGGAGCCTCCATCACGGAGGGGCCACTGCTGCTACACAGGACGATAGGGCCCACGAAACGAGGGACTCCGCCTGTGACGTCATCACTGCATCACCACTTCCACCGGCGCTCTGCGTTGAGCTCAAGGATACTAAACTCGCGGTGGGAAGAGAGGACCACGGTAACTAGACCACAGTAACTACATGGTAGGGGTCACCAACCGGCCGGCTCAGAGCAGTGACGTCACTGGTGCTCACAGACAGGGACGTAGCCAGCCCGTATTTCACCCAGGGCAAGAAACAAAGTTGGCGGCCCCCCTTATACCCGATATCCAATGACTCATGCCATCTTAATATACCAATGAACCAAAATATAAATATAATTAATTTCATTTATTCACAATGTATAAACTCTTTTACTAAAAGGAGGAAGGTTTGGTAAGTAAGTGCTCAATGTAAAATATCACATAATTTTTATTAAACTTAACAAACTAATAGATGATCAATTAATTTTTGTACGAAATGGAAGCCCTAAACAAACTTTAAAATGAAAATTGTCGAGCTTTTTTGCTGCAAATGTTTTAGTGATACCATCAAAAGATAGTGCTGAAGCTATTTTGTGCTCTATTGATATGATGGCCAAGTTGCTTAGTCGTTGTTGTCCTGTCAAGTTCCTGATGTAGTTTTTCATTATCCTCAGTTTTCTAAAACTTCTTTCATTCGATGCTACACACACGGGTATTGTAGGAAAAATTCTCAAATCTGTGGTTACATTGGGTAGGCGTCATGGAGGCCCTTTTGGCAAATATAAACCAAAAGTTCGGATGGAGTAGACTCGCCTCGTCAACTTCCTTGCATACGGCCGGTCAAGGCTAGTTCTCGACTCGCGAAGTATACGTTTTCTATATCCTTTGTCCTCTCTTGTAGACCTATTTCATTCCTTATTTATATTATTTTTCCTTTTAGTAAATATTTTCAAATTTACTCCAAACGGTCATAATATTTAAAAGAACTTGGTAAGCTGTCACTTTTTTTCCTATTTGGGGCCCCTCTAACTTTGCCCCCCCCCCCCCCCCCTAGTTACGTCCCTGCTCACAGACCACCGGCCCCTCACCTAAATAATGTACTCGTACTCATTCATATCCCGTTTCAAAGTATTTCCTCAGAAAAATAAGTTAGTCAGTTACTCTGTTGGTAGATGGATGATTCAAAAATGGTTTAATTCTTCAAATATATATGTACATTGTTTGCAATTATAATTATCAGGTAGGTATGTGGGTGATTCCTAAACTTGGGGCAATTTCGAGTCTACCACCTGTGAAATTTCACTCATTAGGCCTACGTTCTTGATTTTTTTTCCTAACTGCAGGAAGAGGTCTGACGAACTCTTCAAATACCCCTTGCCAACAATATGGCCATTTGGTTTTTAAAGAAAACTAAATAGGTAATTTTCCTACCTATTCACATTGTCGTGGTTGATCTAAAAGTTAGACACTCGACTCGGCAGTTGATTTTCATGCACCTATAAATTTTATATGAACGCAATTTTTGTTTTCCTTATTCAAGTTGAGGATCTTACGCCTTGAAAATAGGTTTTGCAATGTTCCTATAAAATCATGTCAGCAATTATGATCAACGGAAAGCTGTCTACAACTTTTCTTAACATTGTTGTGGCTGAAAGAGATCCCCATGCAGCGGAAAGGGGATTCGGAATATTTTGGAAGTTGATGTTCGTCACGTTTGATATTTCATATTTTGGTTAATGTACTTAGTTACGTGGGGCTTTGGAACCTCCATAAAGTCAAGAATGAGACAGTCACATATCTCCTGTTTGATTCAACACAAATTTTCATTTTCGTCACCAAGCTTTTTTCTTAGCGTTATTGGTTATCGTGATTTTATTTTTACTTCGAGTAGGAGTCATGTGATTTGGAAAACGTGGAAGGCTGATAGATGAGAGACAGCCTACAAGTAGAATAATATTCTGATAAATACGAGTATTACGTAAGTTTTCATATTTTGATTCTTGTTGACAAACTTTTTCACTTTAATTAAATGATACAACAACGATTTTCCCAAAAACAATGCCATTTTGGTTTATTATTCCATAATAAACCATTGTAATCGCTCTTGAAAAAAAAAAAAATTCTAAGCCCCTCTGAAAATGTCATGGTTTACGTTTCGAAGGGTGCAGAATCCGAAGCTGCAATCAAAATTTTTCCGTCCGTCCGCCGTACGGATTTCTCCCAAACGGCTGAAGCAAAAAAGCTGACATTTTCAGGAAAAATCCATGTTGGTCCGACAACGCCTAAATTCTTGAGGCAGCTCTCTCACTTAATTTAAAGTGCCCTTTAAGGGTTGTCAAGGTTTTGTAAAATCCCTAAAAACCTAAAAAAAAAGTCAAGGCGGCCTAAATTTGTACTCTTTTTGAAGAAAACTCCACGAGGAATCGAATGGGCCACTCCCCAGGTCCGTAGGTCAAACCATTCTTGATCTATGGCCCGATTTATGGTGCCAACATTCGCGTTATTTTGGTTTATTATTGTTTTTGTGTTGATATCAGTAACCTAGTGACGTAGTGATGTAGTAATGTGGATACTGGAGTGAACTCCTAAAAGGCTTTGTAGCCGATACACGGGTTGAAGCATTCTGATATGCATGAAACGCTGCAAATTCTTTCACTGGGGTTTATTATTCAATTGGCTTGCGTTTATGATTTGAATTTCTACTAAGCTTTGGAGAGTCCGTGCTTCACAAGTGATAAAGCGATTATTGAATTTCAGGAGGCACACAAATATGATCAGCTGGTCAATCCAAATTGGTATTTTGGTTGAGGACAGATTTACGTGCTCTAATCGTATCTCCTGAAATTCAATAATCGCTCTATCGCCTGTAAAACAGGGAATAATAAACCCCAGTGAAAGAATTTGCAGCCTTTTTTCCTTCCACCTACCAACCTAAGAGAAAAAAATTACTGCAATGAAATGAAATTTATCGATTTTGAAATGAACATTAACATTGTCGTGTGCCCCAATCCACATTGTCATGGACACGAATTTCAAATTCGAATTTTGGACTTTTAAAAGGGATTCATGAGCTGCCATTGCGCTTTTTGCCTTAGGGGGCATGACTAAAATACATATGAAAACATTCCAGGAATTTTGACAACTTTTTTTATAACATTTTTTTCTGATCGAAATTGCCCACAGTTTAGGAATCACCCATATGTATATGGCATATACAGTAGGCAGGAGGCAGCAGTTCAAGACATTTCAATTAGGCAGTAAAAATGATGTTATCCTACCTAGTCAACACATTATCATTCTGTTATTTACAAAGTTCCGTATTTTGTGTGCATAATGTACATTCATATATAATATAGGTGTCCACCTACATTAGCATAGGCATTTTTAGTCTACGTGGTAGTAGCACGTAGTTTTTTCATTTTCTTAGAATCTTTTCTAGTAATACTAGCGCTACGTTTTTTGATATATTTTTTTTCTGTTGCACGCATATTAAGGTTTTAATTCGTATGAAATTCCTCGTTCTCATGAAGCAAAGGACCACAAATTCATCAATGTCCGGGTGTTTACTATTGATCCTTCTCTTCAGGCTTTAAAAAACATTCTTGGATATATTAACAAAATTACCAGGGAACACATCCAATTTTTGAAAAATACAAGGTAAAAAACGTGTTTTCAAGCTATCTGATGCACATTACTAGTTAATTATTATTTCATACAAAATTTTCAAGAAAAAGCTTTTTAACCACCCAAATAAATTAAACAATATGTGTTGCTATCAACATCAATCTAACCTCCGTCTCGTTTGTACAGTACAGACGTACAGACAGCAACACAGCTGATGTCATCGTCCGAGATCCACCTTACAGACAAATACATCGTCATTGTAAACGTTGTCGCACACGCACACGCTCACGCATTATGTTAATCATTTTTTGTTTCTTGGCATTATAAATTTATACACAGCCATAATACACAAATAATAATACAATACAATATAATACATTATTATATTTATTTCTTAATTATGTTTTAAATGTCTTTACCTATTTCCATTATAAACTCGTAAAATTAAACTAGTTTAATTTTGGTTAAAAAATAGTGGTTCCTTTGGATTACGAGACGTACCTACGTCTAACTTGTTGAAAAAGTTTATTGTAACATAAAAAATTAGATCTAAAACAAAAATACAATGTGAATTTAAAAGAACAGGCACCCCCGTAAATCCGCCCAAGAAACGGAATAGATAAGTTTTAAAAACGCCGAGGTACAACTTGAACGCATAGGGACTGCCTGGGGACGCCGTGACGTCACGACCCTCGGGTTTTCCCCAGCGGCCCCGCCTCCTGATACCTACCGTGTAGTGTAGCAGCAGTGGTGTAGCAGCCGTGGGTAGACAGGGCTGTCACAAGCACAGAAAATGGAATAAACAGAAGCGGCAGTGGCACCTGCCGACAGTGAGAAGATTGGCACCAGCCCGCCCTACTCGACCCCTACTCCTTTACCTCCTAGTCGATCCACTGCCGCGCTGTTGACCAAGGGCAAACATGAACCCTTCTCTACTACGGTGATTCAAGGATAGTAGACCACAAGGCGGGGCTCACGAGCCGCTCAGGTTAGGATGATGACGTCATTCGCTAACCACCGCCAGACTCTGGGCGGTGGGGTAACCGTTTTTTTCGGGCCTTCCCCGCAAACTCTATCTTCGGCCCCCTCATTATTCCTCAAAGGTTATCCCTGATACGGGTGTTATCTCACATTAAATGCGGCCCATGCACAATCAATAATAATGTCATTACAGATAATGGTAGATAGATAGTTTATTTACATCATTTTACATGTTACAATCTTCATTTGAATAATAACTGATGACCAAGCTGGATAGTGTAACACTGTGGCCCAGCCCGGAGTTGGTTCTTACATCTAATTTTTATAAAGTACGTACCTGTAACACTATATTTACGTCAATTAAGTAATTATTAAAATTTAGATTCCACTTCCATAAAATGATGTACTTAGTATACACGCCATTTATATAGCTGCTAATCCCTGCTGCTAATGGTATTGACATTATTATTGATCGTGTTGGGGCCGCTAAGTGCAATTATGGTGGATTCACACTTGAGGAAACGGGAACGTCTGATCGCAGTCAGGTCAGAGTAACGTCAACGTCCATTCACACTGC
The DNA here is from genome assembly GCA_031894815.1 of Creontiades dilutus. Lineage (NCBI taxonomy): Eukaryota > Metazoa > Arthropoda > Insecta > Hemiptera > Miridae > Creontiades > Creontiades dilutus. The sequence goes on from JAVIWC010000594.1 coordinate 248,873, forward strand.
TAGGTCAGATCACAGAACATAGAGTAAACATAGAGTGTATCATATTTTCTGTGGGTGTGGGAGAATCGGTCAAATGTCCTAATAATTTCCGTTTAAAAATACTACGTTTTTCGCCTTCATACATGAATTTCCCCATAAAAACGATGAGGAATCGCAACATAGCATTGTGATCTACTTTCCTACCATTTTAATTGTACGCGCCTACTACCTATTAATAATTACATACACTAAATTATTACGACTACTTCAATTTCTCCTTCCCATACCCTCTCTTCTTTTTATATCTACAGGACAGTGGTAAGGGGACATGAATGAAAAAAGGTTGGGAACCGCTGCTGTTACCAAAGAGCCACAGAAGAGGCGTCGTACTGTTGGGCGTTCAGTCTTTGAATTACCCGGCAGTTCTAGGAGCGTGGGCATCAGCGCAGACTGCCGGCTGGTGAGGGAACCCGGCCCTCTGATAGGCAACGTCCAGTTTCGCTGCTTTTTTTAACCTGTTTCGCCATTTTTCCGATGCCGTCTCGTCATGTCTCTTGTCTCCCGTCGCCGTTCTTCGCGTCCTGGATTTTCAATCCCGTGTTCCCTGTTCCGACCGCGAAAATGATATCAAATCATCCCGTCGTAGGCACCTTGCGTAATCGCGGAGATTTTCCTTCAAGAAACTCCTCAACCTTTCATCGCAGGACCGACCGACTGGTAAGCTACCTCCATAGAAAAATGTTCTGTGGCTACCTCTTGGAGCTGTTCATGAAATGAGACTTTGATTCAAGAATTTTGGCTGGATTATCCTTCCATCCTTCTTTCGTTCTCGGATTCTCGTCTTCGTCGCCCCGTCGAACTCTCTTCTGGTCTTCCGGATTTTGTCTTCGTAGTCAAGAGTGGGAACATATTCCCTTCGCTCAACCACTTTCTCGTACCGGTGAGTCCCAAGCTTGATTCAACTTTTCCCCTTTTCGAAACGCCAAAGTTGGGCATACAATTGACGCCAGCTTTGTCCGTTTCTTCAGTTTCAGTTGGAGGCTAGAGATTACACATACTACTTCGCCGAAATCCACTGATTTTCTGCACGTCTCGCCTTCGCAGGCCAATCAAACCCTCCCCGATCAAAATAAGTAAAATTGTATGAGTACCTACCTATCTAGCTTATTTTTCCACGCCCGTTGGAGTAAGTTCGAAAAAAACTGAAATTACAATTTAAGTTCCTAAATACCGCATAACTTCTACCAATTAGATATCGTGAGGTTACGAGTAAAAGTGACCAAGTAACATTTGCAAAATTTTACAGGGGAGCGATTTGAAGTTTCACCTATTTTCTTCTTATGAACACTGGTTGTGTGATGTCTCATCCGACTATGTTTCGATTTTTCTTTATCCTGTAGGTAGTTAGCTAGTGCCCGCCTATGATATCGTGCTTCAAAATTCACTTCAGATAAGAGCTGTTTTCCGGAAAACTCTATTTGATCATTCTTACCTGCCTGGAGTTTCAAGCTTTACTCATTTGGTCAATTCAATTCTTCGAAAATCTGTCGCATGGTTACATGAAATTGAGGGATTGAATAGTTTTTTCGTTAATTTATCGTGTTGCCAAGCATCTAATAACAATGATATACCTATTTCTGTTAGAAAAGGTTATCCATTACCTATCACTGTAATTGGTCATTTTCACCTGCCCACTATGCAATCTTACAAATCTTACACAGTAAAAGTGATCAAATGGCAATTGATAACATTTACATGCACCAGCGAGAGTACATTTATAATCCATCTCGTGTTTTGTGGTTGAGTTCAAATGCCATTTGGTCACATAAAACTCTTTGGGTCAGGCAGGTAAAATTTATTTTCAAGTATTTCTTGCACATCAGTTTGAAGATAACGTTCTTAGCAAAAACACACAGTAGACAACGTTCCTTAGTACCGGAATGACAAAAAAGCTCATTTTGAAAAAAATGTTACTTGGTCACTTTTACGCGGAACCCGACGATATATCTGTGAGCTAACCGGCATGTTACAATCTATTCAACAACACATGCCGGCATGTTACATTCGTTCAATTTATCTATTTGGGAGAAGATTACCCAATACTTACTGTTTTCTAAAAATAAAATTTATTTTCGTATTTTCTAGATTTGAAGTTTTGAGTCAATAGGTAGTTTTGTTTATTTCCTTTGGGTTCCTCCCCGTCCAGTGTCGCAATATTCTCGTCACAGGGCACTGCCCGGTCAACAAGCCCATGTTTGCTTCCAAGAAGGTCGGCAGGCAGGCTGCACTTGATGAAAAGACGGAAGGGATTATGGTTACCTACCTATTGGGTATTATTTTCACTTGAACATGAAAAGTTTCTTACTTCCTAATCAAAATTTTCACTTGCATTTTTTTTTATTAGACCATTTTGTTGACGGATCAACTTTGTCCCTTGTAACCAGCCTAATTCCCACAGTTCTCATTCGATACAGGTAACATTTACAGGGGATATACGGGTTAGACCCTATAAGCAACGGTGCCCACAGTGGGGGGAGGGGAGCTATGAAAAAGACTGCGTCATTGAAATTCTTGGGGGTTCCAAAAAAGTTTATTGGAACAGCATTTACCGAGACGACATTGAAAAATATAGGTAACACACACTAGATGGGACGTAAATAATAATGGAGGTAGTGATTAATATGGTTTGTTTTTCTATCTGAAAATGTATAAATAACAATTACATTGTCCGACTGGGTTTGAATTGTTTCAATGTCTACATAAATCTTCTTTTAGTTTTAGATAAAATAAGAGGAGCTTAAGAATATTTTTTTACATTTTTGTTTAGGGGAGGGTGTACCAAATTACATGTGGGGGGGGTGCGCGCCATGAAGCTAGGGTGGGGGGCACCCCTGTATAATACCTATTTTTGACTTTCAAATCCTAAATATCCTGAGAGGGTTAAATTTACATCAGTTTTATTAACTTCAATTTATTTAGCATTAATCTGTGTATTTGGGACTTTATATCATCAACTCTATAAAAGTATTATCTTAATACCGGTTTATTGCTATTTTTTATGCCCTTTACCTTTTTTTCAGTATTGCTTCCAAAGTTTTCATAAAAATAGAGATTTTCAAAATTTTTGCCAGAAAATGACGATTCCCATATGGGGTTCTAGAGTAGCCGACATATCCATGCAATTACAAAATTTATATTTTAATGCTTGGAATCGTTTCATTCTCTTGTGAAATACAATTTCAACTTTCCTCATCTTAAAATTTGTTGTTTTACCAACGCTTAATTCGTTCAGTGAATATGCTGACCTCAAAAAAAAAAAAAAAAAAAAAAAAAAAAAAAAAAAAAAAAAGAGGTGGTGTTATCTGAAAACTATTGAAAGGAATTGAGAAAACGCCGCCTGTTCTAACTCAGGTTTTTTGAATAAATTGCTATTTTTCGCGTCATTGTTAGGTTTTTGGGGTCACCTTCAAGCTTCTGACATTTTGCTTATTTGCTTTGGGTGAACCCATCGAAAATCTATCCCCGTAAATTTTTTGCCCAAAATTACTAGATAATGATACTCCCTTGCCTATTTCAGTGGAAACAAAAACGAAAACTCGCATTTTTGAACAGCTTTAGGCTCATAGCATATATATATATATGTGTGTGTGTGTGAGTCAATCGGGCTGACAAGAAGTTAGCACCAACTAGACTCCAAATCTGAGTCGTCAACGAATATCTAATTGACTGAACTAAGTCCAAGAAGGTCGCGGAATCATCAAAATTCATCTGCGTACTTTTTAACTTTTGGATCCTAAGAAAATTTCTAATTTTGTAAGAAAGTACATTGGCATTACATTTGCCTTCACTCTTTGTTTCAGAATATCGCTCTCTACATGACGCTCAGTATAAAAGAGACATTCATTTACTACGGAGGAGTTTATGGAATGAGCAAAGAAGCGATTGAGTCTCGGGCAACTGAACTTTGTGAACTCCTTGAGCTGCCACCTATTGACCGGATAGTTGATAGTCTCAGGTGAAATAAATGATTTATCTATTTATTTGATAATATGACCAGGACAAAATCCCAATATAAAAAAGAAAATGGTTAATGTTAGTGATAACATACTTATGATTCTTTTTCGTTCGATTACGAACTTTGTTCTTGTTTTGAAATATATATTTCAGATGTATCTAATTTAATCACGGATGCGGTAATAGTAACAAATCCTTATTTCTTCATGATTTTTATTTCATTTTATTTATTTAATAATTTTGTTGTTCACTCTTACTCGAGTCTAGTTATGGTACTAGACAATTTTGAATTGCCTGTTGTGGAAGGGCGATAGAGGGGGTAATGGACGGTCCATCCAAGCGCTGTTCAAAAAACTTATTTTCTCGATCATTTTTCTTTCTATTAAAAGCTTTGTTGTTGTTTAACCAGAACATAGGGACGTCCAGTAATTCAAGCATTACTGACCAATATTTTTCGTTTTGGACTTACTATTAATCGAAGGGTCGAAATTTTTTTTAATTTTGAGGAGATTAAGTACCTAGGTAATGAAAGTTCCAAACTGGGACTAAATTTTAGTTTTTTACATCCGCCACTCTAATAAAAACCAGGCAAATCGAAAAAAGGCAAAAGAACCATCAGAGTCAATGTCCGAAAATTGATATATATGGGCGCCTAACTAGTAAAACCAGATAACAACATTAAGCAAAATCGGATACTTTCTGCACCAATTTACGTTCTCAAGTACTGAATTTCCTCAAATGGTGGTACTTTCAATAGATTAATTGCTTTTTCCGAATTAGCTGTAAGGTTCTGCTCGGTCTTGTTCGTATCAAAGCTCTTTTTTTTTACTTGCTCAATTCCCGGGGTTTTTTTCCTGTTTTGTCTCATCATTGGCCGGGGCGATAAGGCTATAAAACTAGAAAATAACCCTGACGCTTGGAAAGCTATTGTCAGATTCTTGGCTTTAGTAGGCTTCAAGAAACGGAAAGAGGGACGGACTTTACGGAGTCGTCACATTGTTGGAGTATTCGCAGAATTTTGAAAAAATATAGGTTGAGGTTTAGTGAGAACGTCTAACCTAGAACGTCTGTAGAGGTCTAATGGGAGAGTGTGACTACGAGTCAATCAAGAATAAATTCGTAATCACCGAATTCACGAATTGGTATCCTCATCAAAGGAAATTTGTAATTGATCGAACTTATGGAAGCCTTTTTAATGATTGTTGAGGTGAACCCTAGGAAGATATAAACGGTTGTGCAGTTAACTGATGGAGGCTATATTTCAAATCAATGAACGATAATGGAAATATATCAATCAATTCGTATTCGTCGATATAGTGAATCAATAAAATAAATGAAGGTGTTGTTCAATGAAATCTTAGGGCGCTTCTGCCGAGGTTGAGGTTTCGCGGGTAGTCAACAATATCACAAAATATGTTGCTTTGCCACTACTTAGTTATGAAAATGAAGTCACTTCGATAACTATGATAAGAAGTCAGCCGAGTTAACAAGGGTGTTAGAGCAAGCCAAATACGAAGAAGAGAACTTACCCCAGATTCTGTTAACCAAAAAACGGGGAAATTTTGTTTGGAGTGGAAGTGAAGAAAATCTAGAGTGGGGAATCGTGGGGAGCAAAGAGAGGGGGATAGTAGAAACCAATCAGGGACGGGGTTACAACTACCCCGGGAAACCCCAGAGTGCAAGGGGGGAGACTAGGGTAACTGACCGTTTGCCAGAGAAAGGGTGGCTTAGGAAAAACCTACGGCACAAAGCGGCTTGGGGAATTTGGAGTCCATTAAAGGCTTTAAATATGTTCACATACAAACGGGATTATCAAACAATGAGGTACCAAAAGCGGCGAGTATGGTCACCGTTACCTGCGGGCCTTGGATAGGAGTCAAGTGTGGTTTTCAAGAGGTAATGACCCCAACACCGAAAAACTCTTCATGACCCAAAACTATTTCAGATACACCTGAGCAATGATAATCTTCATCTTTTTGTCACAAACAATCCCGAAAATTGTGTAATTTCGGACCTTGACAGTGAAAGCGACCTCGATCCACTAACCTTCACCTCACTTCGCACACGTAATCACTCTCTCCCGTTAGACCGCAACAGACGTTCTAGGTTAGACGTCCTCACTAAACCTCAACCTATATTTTTTCAACATTCTGCGAATACTCCTACAATAATACGACACCGTAAAGTCCGTCCCGCTTTCCGTTTCTTGAAAGCCTACTAAAGCCAAGAATCTGACAATAGCTTTCCAAGCGTCAGGGTTATTCTCTAGTTTTATAGCCTTATCGCCCCGGCCGATGATGAGACAAAACAGGAAAAAAACCCCGGGAATTGAGCAAGTAAAAAAAAAAGAGCTTTGATACGAACAAGACCGAGCAGAACCTTACAGCTAATTCGAAAAAGCAATTAATCTATTGAAAGTACCACCATTTGAGGAGATTCAGTACTTGAGAACGTAGATCGGTGCAGAAAGTATCCGATTTTGCTCAATGTTATTATTTGGTTTTACTAGTTAGGCGCCCATATTTATCTAATTTGTTGGTGGGAAAAATTTGGTTTGTAGTTACTCATTATCCTATGCAAAGAGAAGAGGAGTTATTGGTTCCCAAAAATTCTCATTTGCGGTTTGAAAGACCACGGATTGCTCCGACAAACGGGCTTCAAATTTCTTTACCTTAAGTATTATGAAAGAAAAAACAATAATTACCTCCTTCAACGTCCGACCTCAAGACTTTAATACTTACATGATGGAAGTGTATTCATTTCAAGAGAATGCACATTCCTTGTGTTTATAGTACGTATAATATTTACGTGAAGTCTATTCTGTGAAGATGATTAAAAGGGATGTAGTGGACTTTTTTCTGTAAAATAGATAATATTCCTATATAGCGTTCGATATAAGAACAACGAAACTCTGTCGATCGATTACCACATAACAATTTTTGTGTAGTCCTCTCCTTTTATGGTTATTCTGCACCAATGTTTGTTTCGTATTTCAGAACTTACTTAACTAAAATGGCTATAACACTCTTAATTTACTGAATAAATTAAGTTTGAATCATACCATTGAAAAGTACTTTGAATTTTCTTTAATTAGCATTTCATACAATTTTCTCTCAAGTCACGTTGTACATGGTTTTTTCTTGCTTAACTAAGATTTTTGTCAACCATCTGCTTTTTTAACAATTTTCAATGTTGTTTTACCACCGTACCAGCTACTGGAAAATGGATAAGCTCTACGGTAAAAACATTAAATTTTTATTTTAGAGAAAATTTGCTGATTTCGTTTTAGAAAATTCACGGTTTTCCACGTTCAAACATCAATTTTTCTGTCAAATAAAAAGTTAATAAACCAATAGCAAGGGGATAAATAGCTCATCCATTTTCCAGTAGAAGGCATGGTGGTGAATCAACATTGGAAATTGTTTAAAAAAAAGCAGATGGTTGACAAAAATCTCGGTTTAGGCTAGAAAAAACCACATTCGATGTGACTTAGGAGAAAATTTTACGGAATGCAAGTTAGAGACAATTTAACGCTCTTTTCACTGGCATGATTTAAATTTTCATTTGTTCGGTAACTAAAGGAGTTATGGCCATTTCAAAAAAGTCAAGCGTTCAGTCGAAAAAGGAGGGGATTAAAAAATTTGCTATGAAGTAACAGTTGTCGCAGATTAGCTGTTGATTTGGTCCCTGAAGTATCCTCGTTCGACGATATCGACGATTTTTTGTTAATGAAACCATCTAAAACGAGGCCTCACAAACTTATTGATATTTACGAAAAAGTGTTTATTCATGCAGCAGAGTTAGGAGAGCTAATTTCTTAGAAAGTTTTGGCCAATTAGTCAAAGAATGATGGGGACACTCAGCACCAGAAAAACCATAACTGTGACCATATAAATTTATACTATAAAATACTTTTCTGAAAAGCAGTGTTACCTACGATTCCTCTGATTCCTTCCTTCAGGAGTGCAATGTGTACGATGTTTAGATTGCAAGTCTAATGAACCAAAATGCGTCGCTGTACTGGGGAACCATATCACTGACATCCGTCTTTGTAATTTCTTGAAGTGAATTCTTCCCTATTATATATTATAATTATCGTTTGCATCAGTTTTAGTGAATCATGTCATTCTAATTCGTGGTCTCTTTTCCACAGTGGAGGACAGCAAAGACGAGTGTCTCTAGCGGTGTCCTTGATCCACAACCCAGAAATCTTGATCCTAGACGAGCCGACGGTTGGGCTGGACCCAATCCTTAGCGACAGGTAAAGGTCGATTTGGATTTGTTAACACTTCGTTACATTGGTGTGGATTTCATTCCTAGAAACCTCCAATATGAAATACGACGTTTCTATGACTAAGGACTAGTTTTTGCCCACCGAAGTGGGTTTCTATGCTAACAAGTTGTGTCTCAATCAGCACAAAACCTGGGTTTGGTAACGTCCTCAATCCGATTTCAAGATCGATAAGTTGAAATCAATAATAGAGCTTTTCCATTGAGGAAGTATTTTTGATTGGAGGCACTCCCAAAGCCGGCGGAAGTCAATTTAAAAACAACTTCAAAAGAGCGAAGGAAACGTGCTTGTCATAGACTTAACACATTTCAAGATAAAATATTTATCCTCGAAAAGGATCAATTCTAATTCAACTAATTCTATATTCAGGGGCATATCTCGTAGTTTGACATCCAACATCAGTTAAAATGGAAGCTGAGTTTCTCAAAATATAAAACCTAACAATTTAAAAGAGTGTTGAAGATACAAAACTCTGGAAATTATTACATAGATGTTTGTCATTTCTGTATTAGATAAACCTTCTGCGTAAATAAATCATCTAGTTCATTAGTGTGTTCTTGATAAATTACTTTATCGAACACGGTGTGTGATAGGTACATTAGCTAAACTTCATAGCTGACAATGCTGAAAATCCAGTCTCGCATAAGTACCTATGTTGTCGCAATGCTGAAAATGTGATAGCGGTTTCATTGTCGTCGACCACGTCTGGCGTTAGCACCGACGTCAGGCAATATTCAAACCATATCATCGGTATGTCGTTTGTTCAGAAAAAGATGAAACTAATTGTCACTAAGAAAATTTATTTCCTAACACAATATGCCATCCTTGCAACCCCCCCCCCCCCCCCCAGGGTTCGCGCCCCACAGTTCAAGAACCTCTGACATAGATCGACGAGTCGAGAATTCAGCACTAATTAGACCCCGGATGTGATTTACGACCAAACTTTGGCCAATTTCCGTTATGTGATTTCGAAAAAAAGCCCTTGACCGTGGAGGGGCAGATTTTTCAATTCGGTTTTCGTGTTCTTAACAGCTTGAACCTCAAAACAGTTTTTCTAAGTTGATTAAAGAGGTTTTTATTGAAAATTTCTGTCTCGGGTTTTACTCACGTCATAGTCCTTTTTTTAACTTTTTATTCCCGCTCAGTCTAACACCGGTTCACCTTCCTTCGGCCCGTCCTTTTTTCCTGGTTTGATGGTCATGTCTTGATTACCTGGAGATTCCTCGTGAAAGTCTTCGCCGGTTGCCCGGCATTTGAAATTCCATCTCTGCAGGCGGCTCATAATCGAATGCTTACCCAGGCAATCAACTTAATAAGACTTCCAACTGTGTACGGAATGCCACTTGCAAGAATAACTGATGGTCTTTTCACCATACGTCGTAATTATAATTTATGATTTGTGGATTCTCGCTACCGAAGCTTTTACCGTATAACAAGGAGGTGGAGGATTTGGAGTAATGGATGATATTATTTTCAATAATGAACCTTTTTTAGTCTTGTATAAGCGTTACTAACCCATCAAAATTTGTTGTTTTACGTTTCAAGATATCTCCAATACTGCTGAAACAATATAAATGGGACTTGAGTCCAAATCGCATTTGGGGTCTAGTTGGAACTGAAATGACTAAGATCTAAATCTGTGAATATTGACTCTTCCAAATAACAACATTTTTTAATGTTCATTGTTGGTCACTGCTTCCTAGTTAACGGTACCAAGACTTAAAAAAACTAAACATGATACTGTGGGTACAATTCCGTCGATTTGAACATTCGTGAGATTTTATTTGTCGATAATGACCATATTTTGAGACCTTGAGAAAATCACGACAAGACTAGTTCAAGACGCAACATGTTGTAGGTGTCTACCGGTTCGTTTTTTTTCGAATCCAAACTTGAATTTATCTATCAAATTGATAAGGAACCCTCAAATCGACTAACCCTACCACTCGAATGCTGATTAACTTTGCAAGTTCCTAAAATATGACAGCTTCCATCACGTTTTGTGGAGATGCAATAAACGTACCTAGTCCTGCCATAACTTCTGTTACAAGGAAAAATGCATGGAGACGTAATTTTGGTGTTAAAGCCCCAGCTTGAGTTTTATTTTGAAATTATAATATCTAATAGATGGGAAAACGATTTCCGACGACGAAAAGCTTGTAACATCAAGGGCCAATCATCGATGGCGGTATACATCACTTCCTGAGGGAAATAACGAACAGCATTCACCAGAGACGACTCCAAGCTCTCCAAATTACGGTGCCCTCGGGGACAAGCCATCAGCCCAAGACGGGGATGAAGCTGGTAGTCCAATGGATTCATATCCAGGCTTTCTGAGGGTGGCAGATCAATCCGATATGGTGGTACATTTGTGAAAGTTCGAGCCTTATGTCGTGAGTCTGATTTCTGCTGAAAAAACAAGTGTTTCCCTCGAACAGTGTCCCATTCAGGGGCTTCATTACTGAGCGGCGATTTCTAGCTCCATACCTAAGATAGACACTGAGTACGAAGAAGGCTCAGTGTTAACTCGTTTCAGCTGCACAGTTCGTCAAATGTTTTTAACAGAACTTACGGCATGACTAGGTATAACTATTTACAGAAACAAAAATCAAATGTTTATTTAAATTTTTTAATGTTTGAACTGTATTTGTGGTCCTAACGAGTTGGCATTTTATTTTGAGCGTGAACCAGATGGATAGGAAATTTAATGCTGAATCCGAAAATGTGGTCCTAAGTTGGGGAAATTTGTTTTAAAGTGGAAGAACGTTGTTTTACTTTACGAAAAAACGAGGTTTTCTAAATAGAAACCTTCACAAATCTTATCGCTGGAACGACTGGAGATAAAAAGGAGGAGTTATTGGCATTTCACATGCCTTTTTACCCAAATTTTGTCGACACAGGGAATCGAACACAGATGTTAAAGGGAGAGTCGGTTTCCCCTATATTAATGAACTGGTACAAAACGAGGTTACTGGCTTCTAACTCCTTGATTGTTCGTGAAATGAAATGGAGCGAGATTTTACAATGGTTTCGATAAATTCGTAACACTTGGATGCCACGAAATCGTACACCGTGGGAGAATCTGCAACTAGAATGTTTTCACTTTCACGCTAACATGGTTGTCCCAACAGTTCACAATTCAAATATCTAATGAGGAAAATTGAAGTAGTGTAGGTAACTAGCGAAACAGTAAGTTTGTATCAGAGAATGGGTCAGACGACGATTTCAGTTTTAAAGTTCGAGTCTCAACGGTATAATCATATGGTCGTTGTAGTAGCAACTGTCAGGATAAGCGGAATTGTATTCGCGATGATTTTTGTTTCGATTCAATACCAACTGTATGAGTTTCATATTTGTCGTGACGTTAGAGATCATTCCTCTCCGTCCCGGTTTGTATTCAATTTCACGTTACTTTCTACTGCAATGTCTGTAACTTAATTTATCAGCTGGCCCAGTCTTAACACATATTCTACAAAAGAAAACAATGCTCGAAGCTTCATTATCTGATATGGCGCATCGTTACCAATTCCTGTCTGATAGGTCTCACTGTTGATAGAGTTTTTTTGCCTACCTTAGAAATTCAAGGCAACCGGACCGCTAGAACTTCAGGAATTGATAGATTGTAGATTTAACGTTTCCGAGCAAGGCTAGGCTAAAACTAGGCTACCATATATGGCGTAATCCGCACATTCCGTGAATATTTCATCAAAATTGGAAGAAGGCCGTAGGAACTGGACTTGTTGGATTGCTTCCACATTGGTGGCAAATCGGTCAGATCCACTCAGAATACTTAACTCTATGTTAAAAAACACATCAGACACCTCAGGGATCCACAGGAAACTCCAAAATAAATACGAAGATGATATCCTCCTAGCTACCAAACGACAAAAAACAGTAAAACTGAACAACCTACACAACCAACATAACAAAAAATATTAAATTTACTTTCGAAATGGAAAACAGTAGACCATCTTCATACGAATATTGAACGAAACCAAAAAACGCCACCTAACATTTGAATGGTGCACGGAACATTCGTTCTGAAGTATATTGATATATGATTCATCGCAATGTCCAGAAAATATGAAAATAAATATGATACATTGCCAAATCATTAACTTAAACAGAAAATTATTCTGGTGTGCAAAGTAAATTATAACAAATATTTATAAATAATAATTACCCAAAAAAACCGTAAAAAACAACACAGCCGCACGTTTCCTGACTATAACATCAAGATCAGATGAAAACTAAGAATTTAGCTTGATACAAGCATTACACGAACAGACAGACAGACTGGCAATGAAAAAAGTTTGTGCAGAATGTTTCAAAGCGCAAAACGCGAATGCAAATGTTGACCTTAGAGAAAATTGAATGTTTTTTAAATTGTTCATCCCATAAAAGTGAAAGCAAAGCTTTCGCTACTTGTAAGTAGACTCAAAAGCAAAATGGGGTTTGAGGCTTTTTACTATATTTTCTGACTAGTTTCATTCGAAATAATGTCAACACTTACAGGAATCCTCAAATAATACCTACAACTATACCACTGAATTTATAATTGTTATAGACAACAATAGCAGGCAGCACTTCAAAATTGAAATAGCTGCTGTAACTGTAGAAAGTGTTTTTGCCTTCCCACTTGTATTGAGTGATTGTGCCCAACTTTCTCATGACTAATCGTGCAAATTTATTTGCTTGCAGTGTATGGAAATACTTGGTGAAGCTAGCAAATCAAGAGAAGAAGACCGTCATAATAACAACTCACTACATAGAAGAAGCAAAACATGCTCATAGGGTATGTTTAGACTACACTTACATAAATTTTACTTAACTAAAATCAGATAATACGGATGAAAATTTGGATTCAGATGAATATCTATATAGATTGTAACTTATAACTCAACTGAGTTTCCCTGGGAAAATGTAACCGTTGTAGTATATTTATTCTTATATTTCATATAACTAGTGGGAAGTGTTGAAAGCAAGATAAAATAAATATCATATGATCTATTTTATTTATATTTTAAACGAATTAGACAGAAAGGCAGATCGAACAATAGAGGGGGACAAGGAAGGCTGAATCCAAAACAGAAGTGATAAACTAGGTCCGCTGGGACAAAAGGTAGCAGGACAGGCAATCACCAGTTTGGATACAAATGGTCATGAAAACCAATAAAGAAATATGGGGAGCGGTCTTAAGGTAGAGAACTGACTTTGTTCTGATAGAAAAATTATAGGAATCGATGTGTTTCACATATTAATCCATCAAAGAGAGACATTTTAAAACCCATCCGTACCAGAAACTAGGCTAGTTTGAACAAAGATCGATGGTTATTGGGTGTGAACCGTTGAAGATTAGAATTCGCCGGTTGTAAGCAGAAACACAACTCTCCTCCAGAGTTTGTCAAGGGTTGTGTCGGTTTGGGTGATAGATATGGATAGTTCCCCCTTCCTGATTCTTGGAACCTCCATCTCCCGAGATAGAATATCGCCTTCTAGTCCCCGGAGGAATTAAATCGCCGTGAGGTGGAAACTTTTATAGACGTTTTTTTCATTCGATTCTTATGTTTTCGGGGGTGCTGAACATGAGTCTGACGTTTGCAACCAAAATTTATCTCCGCGTATCTGAGAAAATAGCGAAAAACCACGAAATTTTCGCACTTTCAAAAGTTTTGCCCTCATAACTCGGAAAGTACGCATCATATCGAAAAGATTGTCCCATTCATTCTGGAAGAAGATTAAATTTTCCGTTGAATGAATTCCTCAAACTTAAAATTTGGTCCAGTAGTGAGGGCACAATTGCGAGCCGAAATTCGACCATTTTTCCCATGTTGGAAAATTAAAGCACACTAGTTTTATAGCACTCATATCTTTGGAAAAACTACTCTGATCGAAAAGAGTCGAGAACAAAAGTGGTGGAGAATTGAATTCTAAATTCAGAAAGCATCAAGAATTTTGAATCGTGACGATTTTCAAAGGTCGAAAAACCAAAACGGTCGTTTGTCTGATTTTTTAGTTGGTTGCATGTTTCGTTCATTCAATAGCTTTGGTGACTGGTTTACAGTTCTGTTTCAACTTGAATGCAATTTAAATGGAATTTCAGGTTGAATAGCAGTGTCAAATTCAAATCTGTTCTGTTTCAAATGAAGCGTAGTATTTTCTTTCTGAGACCCTTAAGCAGGGGTGCCCCCCCCCCCCCAACTTAGCCCCTCCATGTAAATTAGTACCCCCTCCCAGAAACAAAAATGTAAAAAACACTCGTAAGCACCCCTCATTTTATCTAAAAGTAATCACGGACAATATTCAAGCACTGTCATCATTTATACATTTTCAGATTTCTATCTAGTGATGTAATATATTTTTGAATGTCGTCACGTTAAACACTGTTTCAATCAGCTAGATAGATAGATAGATAGATAGATGTATTTATTGTGTTAAAAAACATGTTTTTTCACAAGAGTTCGGAACAAACAAAAAATCAATGAAATTAATAGTACCTAGTTATAATGGAAAAAAAAAAATTAATAGAAAGACATAAAAAGCAATTCAGCCGAAAAGAAAACCTTCATTTAAAGTGAACGCCCTTTGCCGTAAAACAGTTTGCAGGAAACCTACCAACTTCATCACCTCTCTCTTATCATTACACAGCAGGAACGATTGAAAAAAGTCTTCATGTAAATGTGGAGTTCCAAAGTATTTAACCCGCTCGTACTGATAAACTTTGCATGAAGAGATGAGGTGATACAGCGTGTCTGGGCTATCATCGTTGCAGATTGAGCAGCTTACAGAGTTGTCGAATCGGTTGATTATCCCATGAAGGATCACTCGACAGATTGAGGGGTTGGCACATCTTATTTGGCACAAAAGTCTCTTTATATATAATGGGAATTCACTTTTGAGATACGAAGCACTTTCTCGGGCGCCAATCGGGAAATGTCGCGGGCAATAATTAAAGGACGACGAAGAAAATCTCTCCAGGTCAGCATAGAGAAGGTTGCTGAGTAAGGCATCCAAAAAATCCTGTTTTTTTCCCCCTAATCAAGGTGAGCTCCCTGGATGTCCACAAGTTTTCACTATTTGACTCTTGAAGGATGCATTTTAATTGCAGAGACCAGTTGAATTTTGGGTCAGGAAAATTTTGGGCAAGTGACAACAATCTCTCAAAGCAAATCCTGGGCAGTCTACTTTGAGGCATGGATAGGAGCTTAACCCACCAGCCAAACATCGATTTGGCTATCAAAAGCTTTATGTGAATTAGGCCCAGCTCCAATCTAACAATGTAATCCGGCGTGGCAAACGACAAACCCATAAGGGATTTGAAAGCCCTTACCTGCACGCGCTCCAAGATTTCCGGGTACTGAAAGGCCCAGACCTCTGATCCATAGAGCATAGTACTCACTATAGCCCCTGAGAAGAGTCCATGCCAAGCTTCTGGAGATGCGGTTTGGGCCTTGAAAATAACTGGCCAGACATTCTTGTATGCAGCAGTTCCCTTGTTAACGTCGAATTGAGCCTGTTGGAAAAACACTCCCGTTCTGGAGAAGAGAATTCCTAAATAACTGTGTGCCGAGACTGACTCCAATTCTTCCGAACCACACCAAAATCTGTTCACCGCTTGCCTCCCTTTACGTTGAAAAGCCATAACTTTAGACTTGGAAGCGTTAATTGTGAGTTTATTCAACCGACAGTATTCGTTCAGAGCTTCAAGAGAACGGTTCATATTCCTAGGAGTATCAGCGAATATAACCTGGTCATCTGCGTAAAACAGCGAAGTCAGCGAGTTACTCCCATCAATACTCACTCCCTCAATACCCCTTGAATGCATGAAAGAGTCATAATCAGAACTGTTTCAATCAGCTTCACCCCTCAAAAATTTGTTTAAACCACCCCCCCCCCCACCCAAGAATTTTAATGACGCAGTCTGGGTCATAGCCCCCCCCCCCCCCCCGTGGTTACCCCTGTCTTCAGTTTAAAAAATAACAACAACGCGTAAATCATTGCTTCCGTTTCTATCTTAATAAGAAATCCTAAATATTTCTCGAAGTGTTGAACTCAGCTGAACGGCGCCTGCTGAACCTTGAAAGGTTGAACCTCATTTTAAATCAACCGCAGGCGGTCACGGATCCATGAGAGGGATTTGAAATGTGGGGTGCCAAGCACGTTTTGTGCGCTGCGAGATGCAATTACTTTCTTGATTGAAACATGCGATTATGAGATGCAATAACATGAGCAGTAATTGGTTATTGCATATATCGTCCCAATCCCTTGAGGGATGGTGAGTAGGGTTTTTGGTATCTCGCTAATGACTTGTTTTCTAGGCAACGATAAATAATATTGACATGATTCCATTTGTATACCTTACGTTGATATTTTTGAGAAATTTGGACTCTGGGAGACAATATCTTGGTCGATGGATGGACTCTGGTAGGTTGTCGACGAATTGATTGAGTCTGATTCTGATGGCTAATTTCCGGCAATGACCCGGGTTATAACTGGACTGAAATGTTACCTGGCAACCATTGGTACAGTGGATATTATGTCATATAAATCAAGTACCTCAGGTGGGTGGAAGGATTTAGAAAAAAAACTTGTTAAGCCATTTTCAACTATGGAATAAAAACGCTGCACATTATTACACAAAGCTTTATTATTTCTACCCGGGACACCGGAGAACCAGAATTGGTCTGTACAACCAAAGACTGTGCTCGGAAACACTCAGAAAAAGACGTAGACATCCCATTGAAATTTAATTGGATACAAAAATAATACAGGCAAAAGTAATGCTTCCGCTTGTTCCCCCCAACCAAATTGAAACTTGGGGGATGGCGTTATGGATAGTATAATCGTATATCATCAACTATTTGGTGTGTAGCCAGCCTTCTATCTGAATCAAACAAAAAACTATCCTCTTTCATCGAACGTTTATGTGATCTCGATTTTTTGTGTACATTGATCCTTGAGCATTAACGCTTAAGGTTGATTGATCAAGACGCCAAGATTATTGGCGCATCCCAGATCGGTGATAATTTTTGAGTCAAATTCCGTAAATTTGGTTCAGTATTTTGATTATTATTTTTTTTTTATTCGATTTTTCAAATCTACATGTCTTGATATATTTGTTCGTGTCCTCGCATTGCTACTAGTGCAGAGGAGGAGGTTTTAATGTTATTTTTTATATGACACCGTACACAACTAAAACCAATTCTTTGTCAAAATTCTGAAAACTCACTTCGCGACGTCGTTTCTACCGTTCTGACACCAATTGGTCCGTTTGTCTCGAAGCCTCCGCGGGGACGATATAACCGCCCTCTGGAAAGGTCGGCTTTGTATTAATATTATCTCATTACATTGATGGTAGCCGCTCAATGAACAATGTTGCCAATCTTACGCTGGTAGAGTTCGTGAGAATTCATCAAAATTCATCAAGGTGTAACTGAATACGTGGGATGTCAGCTCAATTGAGCCGGTCCAAAACGGGTGAAATGGGATCCTGTCTTCGTAAGTCCCTCATTTATTTCGTTAGGTTGATTTGTATCAACAATATATGTCATAAATTTGATGTTTAAACCCAACTAATTTGTTTGTGATTAGTTGAGGACACCAGAAGATGCAGTCAGCCATAATAGAAATTGCCTTTGTACGGAATTCAAATATGGCTAACTTCTTATAAAGACCTTGTTCAACTTGATTTTATCCTGCGCAACAGTAGTTACTCCTAACAGTGTTCGAGATCAAAGTAGTCGTGGAAAATCCTTTCAGGCCAAGGTAGACACTTGTCATGAAAGCTGAAAGAAGAAGAAGTTACTAACTACCCCTTAGAAAAGTAGAAATCCACAATCTATAAGTTGAGAGAGAGTAGAGATTTGACAGAAGATTGCGAGAGAGTGGCGGTGAACCAAGTACAACTAATCATTGGAACAATATTGGCAGCACCAACAGGCTTGTATGAATTCCCACCTAGTCACTTGTTCTGGATTCTTGTCATGTACAAATAAAAAAAGTCTTCACATACCAATGTCTACAGACGAATAGTCGATTATACCAGGAGACAGGTAAGTATATCTAGTTAAGATAGTACTAAACAAGAAAAACACGGAGTTGGTAGACGAAAACGCGGTCTATTTCCACAAAATTGAAAGGGTTACTGCGTTAAATTGATTTCGACGGTTAGGTCGTCATCAGTAACAAAATAGTTACTTCTCTTGACATGGGTTTCCCTAATTTCGTCGCTAATGAGTTATTGTGTAGCACTAAACCCTGAAAAGCACTAAACTTGAAACGTTAAGAGGTTGCTGGAGATAATTCAACAATCGCATAGAAAAGATGAGGCACTCCAATATTCTAGTAAGGGAAGATACATTACACTTTATGTTCATCCATCTACTTTACTGCCCCTACCAGACTTCCATCTTGCCCGAATCATCTAAGTTGATATACCCCTCCTTGAGAATTGAGAGTCCCCCTTCTATTTAGTTATGGATGTTCAGGATAACAGTAAAGAAAATTATGCATAAGAACATAACGAAAACTATAATCAGCAGATCGGTAATGCCACTTAGTTTTCCAGCAAATGCGTAATGTGAAAGGACGAGACAAGCTTGGCGTGTGTTTGTGCATCCAATGTTGTTAGTTTTTTCTATCTTAACTCTATCTATCTCCTGCAGCTTTACTTTATTATATTATTACAATATATTATATTATTACTTCATTGTGTTGCTTCTTTACTTTATTTTCGGGTGGGAGAGAATGTCCGAAAACTATTCTTGTTTAAGTGACACCCACAAGATTAACCAGAAGGGTATCTTCATCACCATGTAACAACATTAATGTTCTCTCTGACAGGTAGGACTGATGAGGGGAGGCGTGCTGCTGTGTGAAGAATCACCCCAGGATCTCATTTCGAAAAACCAGTGCGAGACGATGGAACAAGCCTTCCTCAAGCTCAGCTACAAACAGGAAATCTCCATGCAGGTAATTTGTTCTCACAGTGTTTCGTCTTTGTCATACAAATTAGAACACAGTTCCAAATTGCACCAATATTTCCATTGCAGGTAATGGAGTCCGTTGCTTCATTACGTGATAATTTTTCCTTTATATCACATCCAAGTCCATAACGATATTTTGAGGTTTTTCATAGCCTTTCAGAATGGTTTTGATGAGAATATTAAAATTATGGTTGAGGGTCGGTACAGTACCGACCTCTAAAAGGCTATATGCCGGTATAGTACCGAACTCTAAAAGGCTATATACCGGTACAGGGTGAACAGTGAATGAAAACTATACAAAATGTGATGAATAAGAGTTTAATATTGCCATAAACAATCGTCAAGAGTTGGTACCTACCTACTACTTACTAGTCAACTATTGTTTGAATCGTTGAAATCCTTGTCCACAGTAAACACTCCTGGCGCCTGAATGCAAATACGTTTAAAAACTGGAATCCAGCAACGATGTGTCCACTTGAACTATAGTTGACCGTGTGGATACGAATGCAGTCTACATCGTGTGAGGTGCTACGAAAAGAACAGACACATCTCAAATACTTCGCCAACGGCAATAGTTTTTTCGGACACTGTTTCACCACGCGACTCGGCACTTTCCATCTCTGTTCCTTCACTATCTCGCAAATTAATGACCCCTATATCGACAGGCACTCTAATCGATCCGATCCTAACGTCTTGAGTAACTTTGAACTTGTATACATGGAGAAAACGGAACCTTATCTCGCTATAAATTCCTCACCTATCATTTAACGGATACACAACACGAGATTTCATTATCTTCCTATCTGCAATCTGACTCAAGAACAGAAACTTGAGGAAAATTGAATTTTCCTGTGTACCGCCATATAGCCTTTTAGAGGACGGTTCTGTACCGGCATATAGCCACAACCTAAAATTATATTTAATAACATCATCATGACTCGGTATCAGTAGAAGATTGCACTATTTCTGGTCAATTTCAGACGATGGTATTGAAACCCCAATGACTTGAAGTAGGTAATTAATTAATCTCGAAATTTCTAGCAATATGCTGATTTCCTTACCTTTAGACACTCCACTCTCACCTTTAGTCTAGCATCCATCTACTTCGCATAAAGAGGAACTCAGAACACAACATATAAGATACATTAATATTTGAATTCGATTACCTGGTGAAATGTTAACATCAGCAAAGAAATGTAATTTATTTCACTTAAATGGAAAGTTCTTTCTATTTTTTATAACTAAACTGTACATTATCAGTCTTCACATATTTCGTGCTGAAATTACGACAAGAATGAAGCAGTTACGCTTCCCAAGGGCTGAGGCAATTAGCCTGCAGCACTTAGATTTTATCCTGGAAAACTAAAGACTCCAGTAATTAGTTAGAAAACGTTCCTTATTCGTATCAAATTTCTGGTTTTTACGAAATAATTTCGATCTTCTAGTAAAATTACAATGTAGATGTTCAAATATCTACCAATTTCTTAAGTAGACTTAAATACCTGCCCACCGCCTTTCTTCCAGCATCCATTCTACCTGGGTTTGTCTCAAATAAACCGTTAGTTCAGAGCAGAAAGTGAATCGGAGTTTCATTCAGAGAAACACGTTCTACAGCAACACAAACGCCAAGCATTCCCTTCTTTAAAGTATAGTGCTTCATTTTTAGTTTATGATCTTGCCGCAAGTGATATTGGGCCATGATTTTGTAATAGTAAACATCCTAAGCTTTCATTTTGGTCATGTTAGTACTGGCAGATGTTCATGAAAGTATAGTAATGTAGTACTGTTTGTTAACAAAGCCGCAGTTTCATTTATACTAACAGAATTTATTTCTGTTTGTCTTTGACTTCGATATGAAGAAACATACGTACATAATAAAAATCGTACGAGCCGAATTAAGTGATCATTTCTTTTTGAACTCGGTAAAAATCTTTTCCATCTATAATCAAGTAGCAAGTGAGTTATGAAAAAAAAATCAGAAGTAACAGCACCGATTTGCAGACAAGCGCCCTCCACATCAATCTAAAGTAACATGGGTGGATTTGATCACACTGATTTATTTCAGATCATTTACCATTTCATTTGCTTACAAATATTTGCTAAAACAACTGCACGCATGTTGAATTATTTTGTTACATTGCATTCATTTCCTATATCCTTTGTAATTTACTTGATGAATCCTATACCAGAATGAAGAGATTCCAGATTCTAAAACATTGTCGTCGAAGAGCAAATGTCGGGTGCTCAACAAAAGGGCCTTCTTCAGGCGACAGTGCTTCAAAGCTGAACTGGTGAAGAACGGATTCTTCATCTGGAGAAACAAACCGTAAGAGCGAGTATTTTATGTTTATAGTTACCAGACTAACCTCAATAATAGTAATTACTATTAGCTAGCTCACGAAGATGGTAGATTTGCTTAAAGAAGAACTCACAACACAACATGTCAGATAAATTCTATTTGATCGTCTCTCCATCTAAAAGTAGCTTTTTGGTCCACCTTCTCTGTGAAGCAGTTGTTTCTTACGGAACAAGAGGAAGTGGTATACAAACCAAATCCAATTCGTTAATCCTTGTACTGGACTCCTTATCTGACCTATTCAAAACCGAGTTCTGGATTCCATATAACCAATTTTCATTGGCTGATGTGGACTCGTTCCTTTGAGGCCAATAGGAATGCTTAATCTGGATTCGGCCCCCGAAATGAATCAATGGAAGCGAGACATAGCATGCATGTACTCGTTCCAGGATTTGGTACTCTAATCCATGAATCCATGGCTACTGAATTCTTCAAGGGACTTGACAAATCCGACAAAGGCATGACTTTTCCCATGACTGCATATGACCATCACTGCTTTTCACAGATGCGTGATTAAAAGACAATTACAACGGATTTATTTTCATCGTGGAAAACTCAGGGGAAGATTCATATTAGTTTCCACCCATAAAAAGCGTGCAGATTTGTTATCTGCATGCGCATGGCAGTGTTTGTTTTTTTGTAGTGTAATGCTGGTTAAACTCTATCTGTAGGTGCTCCATATATATCTACGGATACTGTTTATAAATACTCTTGTTCTTTCCATTAGCATGCTGGCCTTCCTCTTCGGACTTCCCCTGATGATCACCTTCCTCTTCAACTTAGCGATCGGTCACGACCCTCAGGGAATGCGCATGGCAATGGTGTCCATGGAGACGCCCAATGGAATCTACGACTGCATCCAACCACCGCCGCCAGGAATGGGCTGCAACTTTTCTTATCCCCTAAGTTGCCGTTTCGCGCACAAACTTAAAAACAATGGCTTAGAGCTGGTAAGCTCAATTGATACAATTTATGGTAACTACTATAGATGTTAATGTCCAACACTTGAAAATTCAGCCTGTATGCCGAAACCAATTCATATTCGGGCTCCATACATCAATCATTCAATAGCAATGTAAAAATATTCCAGTCATGCATAATACACATATGAACAAATTTTCGTTAATCTCAACATTTTCATGTCATTGGTCTACAGACCAATCAATCCACCTATCAATCTTATAGCATAAAAGTGTTCTAAATAATCTTCTGCTCTTCAAATACGTTTTTGAAGTTTTGCATTCTTTTTCAATAAAGTGGATTTTAAAACGAGCAAGATAAAACACGATATGTAGCAACTCATGAACCTAATATAATAGGATACTGATGTAAGTTTATTTATTTTTTCTTTGAACCGTAGCCTATTTTTTCTATTTGAGGCAATGTATAGGTGCAGGGGGTGCCCCTCAACAAGCCACCAAACATTACTGGTCGTCAGAATTCTCTCCTACACTTTTTGCAAACAGGCTTTTGTATACTGGTTATTTTATGTTATGGAGTTATTTAACATGACTTGGAAAGCGAGTAATTAGTCCGAAAATCAAATTTTCAAAATTTATGTTTTTAAAAAACGACTTTTTTCTATATTTTTTCTTGCCCGTAGTAAACAAATTTCCTAACAAGTAACTCCCACTATGTACAAAAAAAACGTCCCAGAACCTAAGTTATCGCTATAAGAGAAGACATTTTTCGCATGAAATGTTCATGAGAAAATGACGTTTGAATGCAGGAAAAAATCAGGTTTATGCTATGAAATAAATATTTTTTACCCAAAATTTATTCGCTGTAAAAAATTTAAAAAAAAGAGTTAGTCATCATCATTCATGTTGTTTTTCGCTGAATCAAATGGAG
Organism: Creontiades dilutus; assembly: GCA_031894815.1. Classification (NCBI taxonomy): domain Eukaryota; kingdom Metazoa; phylum Arthropoda; class Insecta; order Hemiptera; family Miridae; genus Creontiades; species Creontiades dilutus. The sequence continues at coordinate 272,349 of JAVIWC010000594.1, forward strand.
TCTTGTGATTCAGCTCTTTCCACCATGGAAAAGGGCCAAAAAATCCCTTTGATAATTTTTTCAAGTTCTAAGTTTTGTTGAAATTTTGCTGTTTCACTTGCAAGTTTCGGCAAGTTGTGAGTATTTTAGTGAAACAAGAAAAAAGTCTTGTAAGTGAAATAACTCGGAAGCGAAGCTTCTAAACGAAACAGTTCAGGAGGCATTTTTCGTTGGAAATGAGCTCTAGGATAGGAGGTACCTTGAAGTTTGATGAACTTGTAGCTGGACACCCTGTGTAGTGCGGATCAGCTTGAAGCCGACGATGTCCCTCATTTCCAGTGGTTTGATTACAGGCGCCGTTCGAAGACGTGGTTACAGCTGTTCAAGCGTCACGGAGGGGTTTGGTTTGGGGTGTCATCCTGGTGCCAGCCAACTATACCCTCAGCATCCTTGCCCGGTTAGAGAACAACCTGCAGACCCCAGAATACTTCGCAGATCACGCAGAGATTAACATTTGGCTCGACATGTCCAGTGAGTTTGAATACATTAAAGCTCAACAACTTGAGCATCATTTGCTCCGTTGTCCATCAGAGGAAAGTTTTCTGGTTGACCACCTGCCCTAATAGTACGGGGTATACTTGGGTTGACTCGAGACTTCTATGCCCGTGCACAACTCCCATGTGTCGAGCATAATTCCTCACTGTTTTCTTGTTGGGTTAACTTCTGCTGGTTTTTTATCTTGGCTAAGAGTAGCCATGGCTCGAGCGAATTCCAACCGAAAATGAAAGACATTAAAGGATGAATTGGAAAATTCAAATCAAGGACCTATTTCCCCTGAGGATGTTTCAAATTTTAGGCGTTTTTTGGAGTTCAAACGAATGACCAATAACTACAGCATTATTGGAAACGACTGCGCAGGCCTACTTCCGAAGGAAGCCTACAAATTGTACCCAACCTCGGAGCCTGTCACTTTTAAGGAATACGTGAATCAGATGACACAGAACAATCAAGCAAAAACAGCTAAGTAGGAGATGCGGAAGTATGGAACATAGGGAAATGCAGCGTTCACTTAGCTGAAAACACGGGATCATTTAGTCGCTGAACTGATACAGAAACGCTTTATTCATCCGTAGTACTTATTATCCCTTAAAGCCCTAAAGTTATTATAGCTTAAAGCTGGATTCACACGTACAGGATCTGCAGATCGGCGGAATGCGAGAAAGGCAGGGATAGGGTTCCGTTCACACGGATACGGAAATTTACGCCCAGCTTTCTTACTCTTTACATGCCGAATTCCAAAAGGAGGAGATGTAATGGAAAAGCGACTAATGTAAACCCTAATTGGTTTTACTCATTGAAATGTTAGCTGCTTAAGAAACCAAACAGATGCAATAAAAATAATTGAGTCCTTGGTAATTAGGTGCGCATGGTAACTGGGAGTGATAATAACCGGACCATGACTGGAGGTATTTCATTACTCATTCAAATTAATAGTCAGTTCGGCTTGTACGTTTATTATTAAGTTATTCCACCCTCCCCCTCCCTTCTCCTTGCTCTTCCGCCTTTTTGTCCAATTCTCGAGCTTCAAATCAAATCAGCACAAAACAAGGACACGAAAATTAAAAGACTGAAAACTACCAGGGCTGCCGGAGACGGCGTAATGGTCTACTGCGCACCTTTGAAATTGTAGAGATTCAGAAAGATTTCTCGACAGAAATATTTCAAAGACGGCCTTCATAAAGATTCGTCGTTCAGGACGCAAACATCCCAATTTATGCTTCTCCTCTAACTTAATACGTTCAAATAGAACACAAAATCTTCATTAAATGAATCAAAGATCCCTACTTCAATTAATCAATTCTCAAGGCATCATCGAAACTTCACTAGCAGCATTAGGATGATCCCGAATCTTGTGCGATTTTTAATCTTTATTTTTTCCTACATATATGAATTAAATTGTAAAATTTGTATTCCAGTTGACAGGTACATTGATTATTGATAAATATGTCGTTGTTTTTATACAGATCAAAACATAGGGACGTTGTTGAAATTGAATCTCATTTCGACTTATAACACTTACATGGAAGAAGTGTATGAAGCTTGCCATTGGCCACAAACCGCTTTGTTGCTCCCAGTGAAAGTAAGTTGGGTCTCTACGTAGAAAATATGTACACAATGTGGACTTGTTTCACCTCCCAATCTGATCTTCTCCAAGTTGATTACATGTCTGAATTAGCTTCCTCACTGCTAAAAATTGGAAAGCTGTCTTTTTGTATGAAGTTTAAAAAAGTTTTGCGTATCCCCATCATTGCAATCCGTTATTTTGAAGGAAAATGTTATTTTCCCTAAGATAGCCATTGCCTGTTCGCTTTAGGCAATGGTTAGTCTCGAAACCTCTTAGCAATAGGCATGCAAAATACGGACTAAGTCACTCGTGACGAAGTTGTGGAAACCCATTTCAAATAAAAACGGAGTAAGATGGAACGTTGTCTATATTTCCACGAGAGTTAACAGTGTAACTCTTTACTTTCGTGGAAATATAGACAACGTTCCATCTTACTCCGTTTTTATTTAGCCATGCAAAATTACATATGAATCATATAATTGCAAATACAAGAAAGTCATGGAATTCACATGATATTTGCCCTTGAATATTCCACCAAAGTTGCTCATTTTTTTATCAATCCAGTTGGATACGTAATCTCTATCCTTGAACTTCCATTATTCGTGATCTAGATAGCTGGAATCATCCAGATATTCGGAAGAAACCCTCAGCTCCACTGCTTTATTGAAGTTCTGCTGAATATTATTTGTTCACTTTATTCAAATCACATTAATCGGTTCTGTTCAACAGATGAACACACCTGTTTATGGAGCGAGGGTGGCAAACCTGAATCACTACGCTAGCCCAGCAATCATGCTTTTGTAAGTTCCATGAAATATATAAGTGATGGTTTGGTTTGGACATAAATTATATTCGATATACTCTCCTGCTACTTCAAAATCTAATGTTTATCTGACAACCCTATCTTGAATTACAGTCTACATATTATTTCTCACTGAAATCTAGTCCTAATGGGTACTCATGTTGGAATCCTTATGAGGCCAGTCATTTAAAACATCAAACATTGCAAAAAGTACTGTAAACTTCCTTTTTGAATATGTTGTTAGGGTTCACCCAGATAGTACGAATCTAGATTTGCAGGCCTGAAAACCGCGAGCGACGGGAGTTACAGCCGAAAAACCACGAAATTTCCGCACTGTTTTCAGTTTTTCGCAAAAAAGTCACCAAAGGAGCCTTTTGATGAGAAAAGACTCTCATCCTTTGTTAAACTAGATAAAATTTGCTACAATTTGAGACGTAATTGGACTCTGTAGCTCCATTAGTTCCAGAGATACAGCTCTGCAAATATTGACAAATTTTTCCATAAAGTGAAAATTTTAACTTTTGGTCTATTTTCGACCGATATATTGGTGTAAATAGTCATTCTACAGTAAACTTGTGAGGGATGAAGTTGTAGGACATTTAATTACCTTCATTTTAAGACCATCGGGGGACCTGTATCAATCATAGATTTTTTTTTAACTTACAGAAAACCAAAATAAGTAGAAACGCGGTTCAAGGAAAAGTTGAATAAATGTTGAGTTATTTGTGTAAAACTATGTAACTAGGTAGGGAGTGAAACATTTCGCATACATTAAACATATTTAACTTAACATTTAAATTAACAGTAGGTCATAAAATGGAATAAAGTATAAATAATTAAGAAAAAAAGTGGTTCATATGAGTAGGTATCTACAAGTTATAATACATGAAAACATTAAGACTCACGCTAAAAAGTATTCAAGAATTTCGGTTTTTCATATTCTAGGGATCAAGAGTCTTACTTTTGAGAATGAACCTGATTTCCTTGCGTATGCGGGGGTAACGTACCACCCCGTGATGCAGGGGGGGGGGGGGGGGGGGGGGGGGGGGGGGCTTCAGAGGACAGCTCACTTCCGCAATTAGGAGGGGGGAGATGTCTGGTAGGTCTTCAGGGGTTAGAAATTCCTCATCCACGTCCTCCTCATCTAGCTCCTCGATGGGAGGAGTGTTTGTGCACTCTCTGCCTTCACAATGCTTGCATAGAGCGGAGCACTTGAGGCCTGCCTTCCTGCATGAGTAGGAACCGAAGCAACCCTTCCTGTACTTGCAAGATAAGCTTTTGAGGAGGAGCGGAGGAGCTGCAGCCTGCATCATGTGGATGGGACCCTAGGGAACCCTAACAACATATTCAAAAAGGAAGTTTACAGTACTTTTTGCAATGTTTGGCAAAAAAATTGTCTAATATGACTGGACTATATTGTATTAGGTAGGTATTTGATCATTAGGTACCATAAGGTATTATTGTGAGAAATATCTTTTTTCTTAAAAAAGGGTGTACCTATTTCACATTTTGATTTAAAGTGATTTGGTTTTAAACTTTTAAGCCCCAATTACAATCAGCGTTTGATATTTCAAGTGTCCATATCATAGATTTGCAGAAATAAAATATCTATCATATCGCACCTTTTTAGGGGTCGAAGTTACTTCTGCTTGAATGTACTTGACTTCGTTCATGGAGAAGACGAATAACTCGTTCCTGCAATGTATAACTTACACTAACCCGAAAGATTTTAAACCACAAGTTGCGGGTTTTATGATCACTAAATTTCAGTATTCAAATATCGTTGGTCCTCTAAAGAGTGTATGAAAAAAAAAGAAAAAAAAAAAAAGATACTTCACAATTTCCGAATGCTAGGTACTTTCACAGTTATCGCTGGTATCTACCGAAATCTACACATGACAAATGTAGAATACGTTGAAACCCCTGCAAATTGTTCTGCAAAGGTATATTATGTCTTTATTGTTGATCTCTTGAACTCTAGTACATATATAAACTATGGGACATGTATAAATATTTTAAAAAACTGATAAATTAAAAAAGGTGAAATACAAGTGCATCATAATATAATTACATCGACATAATTGGCACCAACTAACTGGAACAAGGCAAATTATTACAAAACTTTTTTTTTTTTTTTTTTTTTTTAATTTTTGGATTACTGATGTATGTGTATCAGACTTAGGTGTTGATAAATTATCTGACATTGGCACGTAGCTTCTCCATACTTTGTTTGTAATTGTTTTCTCGACACAGTAGGTACCTAGTCGAGAAAATAAATGATCCTCGATATATAAATACTTACAATGCTGCAGCATACTGCATATTGGCACACATATTCACATTCACATTTGTGTTGACTTTTTATGGTAAAAGTCTACGGAGAGCGAACGGATGAACATGAAGAGTTCCCTGTGGCCTCTTCGACACATAGAAATGATAACTCAACAAGAAGCATAAACACTTTTGTGTTATTTTGGAAATTTCTTATATTCTGATTTTTCAAAGGAGACAAAAGTTACCATAAACTTCATTCCTTGAGAGCTGTAATTCCGTTGAAATTTTGAGGATCATTCGAATATGATTATGAGTTTGGAAGTAAATTTTCAATATTTGAAAATGCTAACGTTCTTTTCCATACCAAACCTTTAGGGGCACCGGACGGTGAACATCGAGCGATCCAATTGAGCCCATTCGATTTATTGAAGTGATGTCTGATGAATAACATAGACACTATTCTTATTTGAAAAGTTTTTAGGATAGCGATTATTTATGTTCGCTCTTCAAATCCACCCTTTAGGGTTGATAACTTGAGAAACCGATGGATTTAGGGCCAAATAAATCTCTTTTGTGATTTTTGGCCCAAGGTTCACACAATTTGTTCTCACAGTACGGATAACATAGTGCTTTGTTTATTTATTGTAGTTCATTTTTTAGTTCTATGCAGTTTATAAACGTAAACCAACAAATACTAGGTCGATTACAAAGATTTAATATTGTACTTAATAAACCAAAATGTGGAAAATCCCTTTTATTACATTTTAAACCGGTATTGGGAATTAATCACTACTGTCAATGTTCGGATATAAATTAATTTTGTTTTCAACTATTAAACATGTTGATAGTTAAACACCAAACAATGATTAACGACAAGAACGTCAGTATACTTACATCTTTAATAAGTATTGATATTTTCTAGGTTGATATTCTATCTTCCGATGTCGTACACAATAGGTGTCCTTGTTCAAGAAAAAGCCCTTGGCGTTCTTGAGAGAAGCATGATTGCAGGTAAGATTAATTAAATTTCATTGATTGAAGATCAGTTAATTTCTTCATCATTATTATATGATATCAGGTATGTGAAGTAGCATGAACTCGAACCTACTATTTAATACATTTGTATACAGAACATTAATCGTAATATAGGTATATGCATGAAAAAAATTATATGTACCTACATATCATGTACATCACATTTAATGATAGATAGATAGATAGATAAAACATGCTTTATTGATAAGTACAATGCATCAGAAGATAAATACAATCAAGGTAGACATGCAAATGATCGTGGTCATAGAATGACCGTCCGAGGGATTTGCCGTCAAACAGTTATAGCTAGAAAAATAATAATAATTGCTTCCTTAACGAATTTTACAAAACACATAACATAACCTCTAAACAATGCTAATGGATATACCCAACACATAATATAACATACAAATAATGCTTAATGATATACATAACACATTCATAATGCCAAAGCTGGAAGCCTTCTTTCAAGAATGGTTAAAAACTGTACTCAAGCTTCTCCTTATATCTTAGATTCCAGGCCACCATACAATATTTTATTAATTTAGGACTTCCAGATTTTATCAATTTTATGCATTCGCCCCAATTTAATTCAAAAACACCACATATTTTGTTCTCACAGCACGCAGTGCACTTCACCTAGCTATGAAATGGAAGCAATTGTCAATATCTCCACTGCTGCACAAGAATCAGGTTTGGTTGGTGGATTCATATGGCCTGTAATTTAGCGCCAAAAGGTCCCCTCTAATTTTGAACAGCCACTTACATAATGAAAGTTTTTAATGTGCATAAGTGGTACTACATCATCCTCGAGTCTGAGAGCACGATATTGAGGGTGACTCAGAGAATTTAACGCATTAAACTCATACTCGCTAACCATTGCTCTCAGACTCACTTCAATAAGGTTTTTCCAATCGCCCACATCCTCAAAAATCATTAAAGGTGTACATCCCATTAAATGATATATCGACTATTGTTCATCTGACAATACAAATTTTAGTCAATGTTTTAGAGTCGATCTTATACGAAACTTTTCGATGAAAGTACATACTAAGAAGTGAGACGAAAATCGCTCTTATTCAAGCTGGACGGGGCTAAAAAAAAAATTCCGGTACCGGGAATCGAACCCGAGCCTCCTGGGTGAGAGCCAGGTATCCTAGCCACTAGACCATACCGGACTGCGCTTGCTGGGAAAAAAATCAAAGCACATAGTTTATCTTCCGACTGAATCCCGAAGCAGAATATCACTTCACTTATCTACAAAACGTTACTAGTAAATAGGTAACGTTACCTAATTCTAACTCTTCACGGTAAATTTGAAATGAATGAAATGAAAATCAGACCCAGCTACGTTCCGTAGCCTTTTAGGTCATTCATGTTTTGAAATCCTGGAATGCCTTGACCAGTTTAAAAAAACTATTTAAGGAAAAAAGTTGAACCGTGTACCTACTTTGAAGATTAGCCAGGCCATTCCAGAAATTCAAAATTAAAGTTTACTGTCGTAAAGTGTAAAGACATTGTATTTTCTACCATTAAAATCCTATTTCAGTTGTTCCTCGTTTAAAAGGAACAGTACAAACGTTACTATTTTTGGGAAGATTCGAATGTGAGTCACATGAGAACATCTCGTACTCTTACTCTTGTTTTTTCCGCTTTGTTGCTAAACATTGAATTTTGGAATGATTCCACATTTTAATGCTTGCTCAAGTGGCGGAAATTATTGAAGATGTTTTCCTGTTAACAAAACATTAGTGGGTCTATCATATAAATAGACATAGAAGTACGTTGAACGACAGTACTGCCACAGCTAACAACGAACGCGAATAAATGATTGTGGAGTGAAATCCAGTCATAATTCCTTGTGTACAAATGCACTCATATACTCATAGTTGTTTCCCGACTACTAAGCCGAGAGATGATGAAATTGATGAGAAAATACTATAAAAACGTTGATGAGAGTTAACTTTTAGGGCTCGTCGGTATTAGTTCTTCTATCAATAGTTAGTAATTCTTTCCCAGATGGCGTGTAGGAATGACTGAGCGCTGGACGAAAAGAACTGTTCAGAATTCTCTTCTGCCTGACTTGCCCAAATGAGGTCCTTCTATTTAGATGAATTTAGGGTAAAAGTGCTCCCAGCCAAAGCTTATGAAGTAGGGTTTCATTAGGAGTTGTGGCGACCAATGCGGAATATCGAGTCAGCTAAAAAATTGGGACTAGTTACCTAACTAAAAAATTAGTTGAACTAAAGCGGAAAATAAGAACTAATTTACTTGAACTAAATAGAACTAATTTTGAAACTAAATTAGTTCTCAGTTGAGAAGGAGAAACTATAACTAAATTAGTTTCAGTCCTCAACTAAAACTATTAGTTTAGTTGTTAGTTCAACTAAAAACTAATTTGTAATTTATCGATTTGATGGTGTTCGCTTACACTTTTTAGGGGGGGATCAGTCGATTTCGACCACTCCCAGCGCGTTTACCTGGTGCATAGTGGGTCAAATTTACATAAATGTGGTAGAACATCCAAAAGTGGTATCTAACTGACATGTAGGCGTGTGGGGCTATGGGCCATCGTTTTTACATGTTTGTTGGGGTGCTGAATCGATTGCAAATCAGAGTTGGGACTAGTTAACTAAAAAATTAGTTTAATTAAAGCGGAAACTAAGAAATAATTTAGTTGAACTAAATAGAACTAATTTAGTTTTAGTTCGTATCCGTAAACTAATTTTGAAACTAATTTAGTTGTTGTTTCTCCACTCAAACTAAGAGCTAATTTAGTTCTGGCCATTAGTTTCGACGACAAACTGAAACTATTAGTTTAGTTGTCGAAAGCAATGAAACTAAACTAAAGCAGTTTTAGTTTTAGTTTTTAGTTGAAAATTAGTTTTTACCCAACTCTGGTCAATGCATCAATGCAATGATTTGATGGTGGTGATGAGCAGGATTGATGGGTAAACACAACGGTTTATTTTCAAAAGCTCAAGGTTTTTTACACATCAATTAAAAACATGCCTACATTTCAATATCGAAAATTGTTAGAGTTGTGGTGATGTGACCCACAAATGTGCGCAACTGAATGGTAGACTCCCTGTCAATTAATTGGGGAGAGGGTTGGGACCCACTTCCGAAACCGTCAGTCTTGCGAAATTCCCTTGTTTGTTAGGGGACCAAAAAACCATTGGTAGGCTGTAATGATGATTTTCGTGGTTACAAATTTCCAACTGAATTTATAGGCATTACATGAACGTTACAAGACAAGTGATTTCATTTCTGTAAAGGTTAAACTACGTTTTTCAAGTTTAAATAGATTTTTCAACAAAAAAATACTCGGAGAAGAGAAGGTAGTACATTTATTTTAGATTAGAAGGTATAGTAACCTTTTTCAATAAAGATTTTTTGATTTGATTGATAATGAATGGAAATGAGATCGTTATAGGTGGTGGTAATGATAAATTGAGCTTTTAACCTCAAATAAAAAATTGTTTATGAATGGAAACATTCCTGGTTGATCATGATTATTGTGCAACTTGGTATTTAAAATATTTTGAAAGAAGAAATGCAACACAAGATCTCACATATCTTAGAGAATCCTAAAATAACATACCATTAGTGCTCTTTTTGAGAATCAATATCTTAGAATACAATATCAATCAATACAATTGACCTATTACGAACTAATACACTTAATTCAACTGAATCACTCGATTTGTCCAGGAGTAAATCTGATTGAGGTATTCGTAGCCCATTCGGCTATTCAGATCCTGATTCTCTTCTTCCAAATGGGCATCGCCATGATGGTCTTGTACTGGATGTACGAGAGCCCTTTCATCGGAGACCCCATCACCACCACCATCCTTCTTCTGCTCCAAGGCATCAGTGGAATCGCTTTCGGTGAGTCTGTGTAAATACAGCGACTAAGTGAGTAAATATGCCTTGGTACATACCTACATTCGTAAGTACCCAAGTGCGGCTATATTCATGGTAATAAAAATACAGGGATCCTAGGAATCTTAATTTTAGGAAAATTGTTTAACATGCAATTGTTGATTCAAATCTTCCAATTCCACCTCCACAAGAGTTTGTATTCTAAAATTTTTAAATCCCCTTTGAGGAACTCTCTAACAAAAACTATATAGTTACTTATACAAATAGTAAAATGCTGTTTTATTTGGTTGGAATTTGAATATTCCATGAAGGTACTCCTAATTTGAAATGGATAACGTACAGGAACTTATTTGATCAACTTTGTATAAGGACTACCCTTAACTCGTGCCTGCAATACACGAATTATACTAACCCGCAACACTCAAATGAGTTGCGGGACGCACGATCAGTAACTGTTAGGATCTTCTTGCAGTGACAAGAAACGTATCTACGAGTATATACAGCAATTTCTAAGTGCTCAAGGTGTAGTTTCCTATAGTCGATAATACTAATAATATAGTGAAATAATGGTTTATTTCGCCATTAGCACTCGTAATGTCACAAGTAGAGCAATCATTAGCAATAGTTTGCTAACAATAGCATAAAATATATTAATAAACAGGTGATAATCAACTCAAATGAAAAATTACTAACTTCATCAATGTAAGAAAAATATATCAAATATATGATCCGCTTTTATATGAAAAAAATTGTACACATCAAAAAATAGGAGTGAAGAGTCAAATTTGTGCATATCGCTTTGAACATTCAAAATAAAGTGGTTGGAAACACCAACAGCCTTATAATGAAGGCTGATTTTGTAAAATTCAAGCCGATGAGCTGGAATACGCTTGAGGTCAGTTCCGTGATGCGTTAACTAAAGAACTCAAAGTTGAAGTTCTCCAAGTTCCAGCTGGAAAAGTAAAGAAACCAAAACAACGCGGCAAATGAATTCACGTGTATGTAATTATTAAACGAAACCTACAAGTAGTCTTCATTGTAAAAGCGTAACCTAATACGCCCCTACCAAAAGACTAAGGGAGGGAATCTCAAGTTCGTAGGAATTCCTCCAAAACAGTAGTGGAATATCTGGATTGTCTCATTATTAATTTGTAGTCCTTAGGGGGGAAACACTGTAAATCCGAGCATAACAGTTACCTACGCTTCATTAGCTCTTCTACAGTTGACATGCGCATGAATGTCATGCATGGCACATGAATGTCGTTTCCTTGAAATAAAAGGCTCATTATTGAAAATAATAAACCATTAAGTTAAACTCAGATGTAAGATTAAATGGACAACTTCACGCAATGGTTCAACAGAGTTAAGTAGACTTATTTTGATAAAATATTTTGTAATCTAGCTAAAACAAACACAAAATTATTCTCAACATCCCTTGAAACACACAATACCAACCTACATCATTTTTACGAAAATTTGGGCTTCCTTTGGTTCTCACCTACCTGACTGCGTGATTCTGGTTGTAGGTTGTTAACTTAGAGCAGGGGTCTGCAAACTACCGCCCGCCGCCCGCGAAAAAATATGGATGAATGGAAAAAATTAGGGTTCCGCCAGAACGTGATGACTTCAAGGGAATCAAGAGTTTCGCCAGACAAATAATATCAATTTTTGGTTCAACGTATCTATGCGAACAAACTTTCTCAAAAATGACACATGTCAAATCCAAATATCGAGCAATGCTTTCAGAAGAACACTTGAAAAATTTGCTTACGATTGGAGCAACAAACTGTGATCCTAAGTGGAAAGACATTGTAAGCAAAGAACAATTGCACACATCACATTAGATTGGTTTTCCAAAAATAGTTTTTTGAATGTAAATAATTGTAAATAAATTAATACAAAATGTATTTCTTAAATACAAATAAGTTTTGTTTCCTATATTGGGCCTAATTTTTACTGGTAATTTTTTCAAATTCGTCTAGAAGTGCTTAAAAAACCCTAATTTCAACTGTCTGACTTGCAAAAGTTTCCATTCCTGAAAATTGAATGGCTAAAAAATTGAATTGAACAACGAAAGAGAAATCATGGAATTAAAAAAATATATTTAATCACTAAAAACTAATTTGTTGTTCCTACATTTAGCCTAATTTGAATTTGCCAAACTCGTCTAGGAGTACTTAAAAACACTGTTTTCAAGTGTCTTTTTTAAAATTTTCCGGCGGAAGCCCCGGTACCCTCTTTAGCTGGGGGCCTAGCCCCCCAGACCCCCCTGTTGGCCCACCCCACCACCTCCACATTAAGATGCGGCCCTTGTGGCAAATAGTTCGGAGACCCCTTTCTTAGAGGATAAAATCGTTGGTGAATACTTTTTCCTCAAATGTTTGTTTTTTCAACAGGATTCTGCATCGCCATAGCGTTCGACAAAATTATGATCGCTACTTACGCCAGTTTGGGGAGCGTCTTTTCATTCTTCTTCCTATCAGGTGAGAAACACTAACATTTTATTGCTGTACCCATTGAATATATCCAAAAATGATTCACTGCTGATTACAATTAGGAAAATCGCAATCATAATGAACCAAATAACCGTTGGGTAAACCACGCTCATAGGGTGGTTTATTTTACATCAAACTTATAATCATGAAAATATATTGAATGAAGTATATATTATACATATAATAATCACGTGAAACGAACTTGGAATTCTTAAGAGCTTGGATGACCAATCAGAGGCCGTATTACAGTATCAGGAGTATCAGATTGCTATGTTTGGTAACGTTTGAAAGGGCTTTCCTAGTGTAATAAAAGTTTTATTACTTTAAATAAATTAATTAAAGTTTTTTACTGAAATAACAATTGTTCCTGCGTGATTTTAAAAGAATTTATTGAAAATAAATGTCATGTCTATACACTTGGAATGACGAAAAAAGGGTAACACAACCAGAAGACGATATGAGTGGATAATGATAGGGTTTTATTGTATTAAATTGCTTAAATACGTACGAAGTAGAACCCGGGTGAAGCTGCTGATAAGGGTATTGGCTCATGTGCTCACCCAGCCAATATAACACAATACAATTTCCACATCTCCTCCTCATTTGAAGAATAAGTTTTGTATCGAGAGATGACTGGATTACACTACTTGAACCAACATGCGAAATGGGCTGGAGGGGTGCAGCTGACCAACCAGAAGTGATCAAGAGCAACTGCTCCAAGTTCGGCCGTCCTAAAGCCGGAATTTCTGGGGGTTTTCAGTTTGAATTGAGTGGGCTCTCGATATGACCAATCAGAGTGCTCGAAAAGCAAAACAATGACCACAAGAATTGCTGTGCTCCTTATCGTTTTCGTTATTAGTTTTTTACTTACCACTCAATTGTTAGATAAGTTCAATTTATCAAACTAAACTATTACCAATTGTCAGTTATATAAAATTGTCATACTAGTGATGTTAACTGCCCAAAATTGCCTAACTGATGTGCAGCAAAATTGGAAATAAATTCGTTCCAAGTCTGTTGTAACTCTTGTCTAATGTACGACATCTGCATTGAAAATGAGAAATTTACCCAGAATTATTGCATTTGTTTTATATTTTGTTCCGTCCGGTTGTCTGTAGACCCTGTTGATCTCTGTGAATCCCACAAGTTTCAGGGGAGGAGGCCCCACGGGAGAACATTTGAGATCATTTAAGTGGATTCAGCAATAAGCCTGAATCGTTCAGAGTCACGTGATCACAGTGTTGACCGCGCACCGAAAGCGTGGTTACATGAAAACCATTCCTGTGATCTATCCAGTCAACTGAACTAAATCTTCCAAACTTTGATACAAGAGTAACTACACTATTTGGTCCAAACATCTGCTATCAGAGTGATTTGCCATCGCTGTTAAAGAGTTCTTGCATCATACGGTGTCACGGCACCACAGTCTTGGGGAATGTTCCCTTATCACGGTGTACTCTGGATATTGCCGCAGTGTCAATTGACCGCCCTAATCTCAATTTCATAACCTGAACAGCTGGCTCCTGACTTATCACTCTTCCTTGTGTTACTCTATTCGGTGGGCGATGGCTCGCAAGAAGCAGCGTTTCTACAGGTTGTTCCAGGGAACTCGCAGTGCTGCGTACCGATTTGTTGACCGTGAGATTGGTTAGCATGTGATGCAATAACTCTCCATTACTCAATCCCGTAACATATATCTGACCTGTAAAAGGTATGCTAGGTGTGTATATTGGAGTAGGAGGAGTCGAAAAGCCATGTTATCTATCTAGTCAAGTGAACTGCATGGTTCCAACATCTAAGAATATTTCACTAGTTTCGTCCTTCTCACCTCGTGTAGATGTTGTAATGACTCGAAAAACTTACTGATGCTCTACCACGGTATGTACCGAACGAAAAATAATTATTTCTCACTAGAGATTAATTTTCTTTCTCTGATCTATGTTTCGGTTGAACAGGGATGATTTGGCCTCAGCAGGGAGCGCATTTTGTCCTGCAGTGGTTCCGGTGGGCTGTGCCGGTATCGTACTCCGTCGAGGCTATGCGTGCTCTTACGGTAAAGGGCTGGACCATCCTTCACCCCCTGGTGGCTAAGGGCTTCCTCTCAGTCACCCTCTGGATCGTCGTGTACTGCCTCTTCGCCCATATTCTACTCAGACTGAGGAAAGGCACATTTAGCACACCCTGACGGTCATCTAAACGTGGATCAATGATTTCCTGCCTGGATCTAATGTAGCTACTTAGGTTGGTACTTGTTCAATCGTGATCGACAAAAAGACCAATTTAGAGGCCCAAGAACCCGTCGTCGATCAATATCTATCATTCTTATTCCAGAACATTGGTAAATAATCAATTGATATTCAGTGGCCATGAGCTGATTGGTGCCCCTTTCTCAAATCGTCCTCTATCTGAAGGAACACCGTATCATTTCATTCGTATAGATATTTACTGAAGCATTTGGAAAGCAGTAAAAATGTGTACTGAATGTTATCAGAAAACGAACTGGTTCATCAGTAGGATAGATAACCTACTAGCTCTCAAGTACGAGATGAAATGGTTCAGTGTAAAATGACACCCCTCAGTCCCTGCCAATATCATCATTCACCACTTATCCGTTCACTCCCTCTCTGAAGAATTCACTTTTTATTCAAGTCAGTGAACATTGAACACTGAAATACGGTTGATAAACTTGCGATCTATTTTCTAGTTCATTGTTCATACTGTCAGGTCGAGGACAACCATGACAAGCAAACTACTGCCTACATATTAAAATTTAATGAAGAAAATTTAAAATTTATTAAGAACTTTTAATGTTCTTTTGGATTCTAACGTTAAGCGGCAGACAATGTTGATTACCTTGACGGCAGTCACCGATTGACTTGATAAAGTTCTAAATACGATTAGCAATCATTTCTTTGGAATCACCAATCAGCTCATGGCCCGACTCATTAATCATCATGTTAAATAACCAATTGCCACACAAATAATGATACCTGATATAAATAAATGAGCGAATCTTTCGAGTGGTCGGACATGCTACTTATTTCCAGTTGAAGAACTCTATAGTCTTCACCACGACGATAGAAGACTGAGTGAGCATGGCCTACAAATCAGGCGTTTTCTCGCTGAAAAATAAGAATACAAATAACAATCCCTAACTCCCCAATCAATTCAGCTTCATTAATTTATCAAAAATCGTATTAGAACTCCTGCTTATCAGTGAATAAAACCCTATTAATTAATTATATTTTCTGGTAGCTGAACAAGCAATATGATTTATTCGTTACGACAGGCCGTAGAGTAATGAGTCTTTTTAAGACATAAAAAAGTGTAGTCTACTGTATTAAAAATAAAGAATAATTCATCAAAAGTTGTATAGTTATTCGGTCACTACTATTAATATCGTAATGCATAATAAAATCACAATTAGCATTGATATACGGACTGTAACCCAGTTGTACGTTTGTCTGTGAAAACATGATGTATTGTACATAATGTATATTTTTTTGTTATTAGTAGCAAAATATAAGTAAGTCTGTGTCGGACTTCTTTTCAGATTAACCGCGTTTCGTTCCAATTGTAAATATAGATAATGCAAAGGTAGCATTACCTTTGTGAAGACTTTATCCACAGCTAATTTAGCAATTTATAATATTACCGATACCTAGTTGATAAGCACGCAACGAGCTTTTGAAGCCGGTAGAATGTGATATTAGAGGTAACAATTACATTCTACGTTTTATTTTGGTGTCGTAAATGATTAATTGATTGAATAACTTCAGAGCTAATATTATAATGTTACACTGGTGCATGATAAAAGTATTGGTGTCAGGTTTTTCTTCCTTTCAGGAGTAGCTTTATTGATATATTCTGGTAACCACTTATCAACTTCATTTGGTCCTAAATTTTCATTGATTTTTTATTTAATCTGGAATTGGTACGATCAAATCATTCACAAAACTTGGTGTCTATACCCCTGCATTTCTAGTATACCCGTATTGAATGTTTCTATGAGAAATCCTAAGTTGTGTATTACTAATTCGTATGCCTTTAGGATCGGAAATTAATTATCCAAAATTGGAAAACTTTTTCATCTGGATGCCATCAACCGCACCTTTCTGTCTCCATCCGTCTCCAAGAAATGATTTTTGTAAAAGTTTATTTTTTTTCTTGGTTTTACCTCTTGTTTTTTCAATTTAAAACAATATTTTCAATGTTTGGCCTCATTTGCGGATTCAGCGTTAAACTTTACGTGTGTGTGTTTCATTCCTCACTACAAATCTCCTCAAAATGGAGAAACTAATCCGTTTTTCGCAAAAAAAAAAAAAAAAAAAAAAAAAAAAAAATACGTTCAAAGCTTCAAATTGAACGAATGATTCATTCAAGCATTCCACGAATGATATTGCAAATGTGTATACCGACCTCGAACTAACTTGATCAAATTAAATCTTTAATCAACTTCAAATAATGAAAGATAATTAATGATCACCGCAAACTGCTAACAATCTCGATATAACTATTTAGTAGAGTGTGCCTCATAAATTTGTATCAAATATAAACCACCAAATTTGAAACTTTGTTAAACAAAAACGTTAACAAAATCCTACCTAAAACTTCAACTAATTACACATAATACTGAATAATAAATATGCAGAAAAAATGTTTGCCTTAGAATTTGTAACTAACAATTTCTTCGCACACAAAGTGATAAACTTTCAAGACCCTTTTGTAGAAATTCAAATAATAAACGGTGCATGACAGAAATCGTTTCCGTTTCCAATGTGGGTCCCTATTATTCCTAGGATGATAACTTGTTCGTTGTACATTCTTTTATCAAAAATATAGGCGAAACAAGCTTTTCTCTTAATTTTCAGTTGTGACGAACGCATCAGGAGATAAATTTGACCACATAAGATCTAACAAAAAAATAATTCTAATTAGTATGTATGTGTATTGTGATTAGTGTGTTTGTATGTATGTGTATGTACTACTTTTCCTCTTCATCAGTTTGTGCGTTTAGTTTCTGTGTCGTTTAGATTCATGAAACAAAAGTTTCTTTTTGTTTTATTCTGTAATTTTGTTGTGATACCTACCATTTAAGAATTTTATATTATCCATAAATCTCCAAAGCTTGAGCTCGTGAACGAAATGTAACGGGAATATTATTGTAATTATTTCATAGTTATGCTCGTAATTGTGATACCTAATTTAGCTGTAGGTTAGTTGTACATATTAAGAGATCATAATATTTGAAAGTTGAATTCTTCCAATTTATTATAATAACACAAATGTACGTCTATTGGTTGTATTCGGAATGGAGTAGTATATAATGTAGTAATGCATATGTAATAATGTAATGCATATTAGGCGAATTGAAATTATTTGTAAAGAATTGTTTTCTCATAATTTTCGTTTTTTTCATAATCTCAAAATTGGAAAACGGCGTAAAATGTTTCAATGGAAATAAAATGTGCAACGAAACGAATAGCATTTATTTTTTTCATTTTCACTGTCCAAACGCTTGGACAGGTGGAGGAATTGGTAAAAATTGAAGAGGTGAAATATATCCCGAAACCTCTCTATATCTTTGGATTTAATTCCTTATCAAAATCAAACTCATCTTTCTGTGTGTGTCTTTCACTCAGGTATGATACCTCACTCGTACAGGGACGTTTCCACGAAATTATTAGGTAACAAATAGTAAGATCTATTCTTCTGGTTTGAATACCATTTTGTATTTTGTCTGAAAATATTTGTTCAAAGACAGTAGTTGAAAATTTAAAACAAAGTAATTAAAATTAACAATGATTGTTATTGGTAAATAATGTCCATTATAGGGATTATACGATCACAGTCATAAACGTAATTATGAATACTTTTTCCTAAAACTATCCTAAAATCTAAAAATTCATAATCGGACAAAGAAACCACAAAAATCGGCTGAGAATTCCTGTAGGAATGAGGACCGATTGAAAGGATCGACCATTTCCAACAACAAATTCTACATTTCTGAGGTGTATCAATCCAAAATCGGAATCAAAATATAAAACATGAAAACAAAAAATAAATAAATACAAATAAAACAACGTTTTATGACTACTAAGTATATTACGTATAAGTATAATAAGCTTAGTACTAAGTATTATATATTAAAATACTAAACCGAAATCTCAATAGAACAAAAAACTGACATTGTTGACAGTTGAACGTTCGGAAGCATTTGAAGTCAAGAATTCTCGGTTGTGCAGCGGTTGAAAGGACCCATCCAATCCTCCTGCTGACTGAAAAAGAATTTCCGAGGTTTTGTTTCACAACTAAACTAAAATTGGTTTGTTCGACAAAATTCGTCACTTACCGGGTCTCGTGGGTACGACTATCAACTGCAACATTAGGAGATCAGATTTCATCAGGAGCTTCACAACACTTCCACGCGAAATCGATCCTCAAGTTAGGGCACTTCCTTCCAAGTGTACATGCCTGGTTGTCACAGGGGTACCAACATGGCTGTCAACCGCCTGAAAACACTAGAAATATCGTCGGATCGGTGGTAAAAACAGTCAAGCGTCCTTTTGTTGACAGTTGACTCAAAATGAACACACACATAGATCTGTCGTTAGTTAAGGTAAAAATTGTCATCCGCGTTCACGGATCATTGAAACATAGATCATGGAGCGAAACCTAGAATGCTACTCAATACTATCATCAGTAATCATGTATAAAGAACTATTTAATTTTATAAAGAATTGTAAAATAATTTTCTAAGTACGAGTAATCGAGTATATTCTATTCTTGTGGCCATATACAACAACGTAATGCCCATGAGATGAAATTAAAATATCATCTACATTTATCAGCTGTTCAATTCTTGAACCCCATAAAAACAAATTCAACTGGCTGAAGATGAGCCGAATCTCAGTGTATACGGTATGGACTTTCAAAGTTCTGTGTTTGCGCGTGCTGCTACCTCATGAAAAATTTTAAAAGTTCCCTGAAGCCTACCGAGTCTACCTTTTAGTGCTGGAAGCCTGTTGACACTTTCGGGAGGTGTCCGAAATAAAAATTTCCGCTAATATTTTGCATTTTAAATCATTCTGTATAACTTTCAGTTCCTGTCTGTGATTGCGATTTTCAGGAAATGCTCAGGTAAGGCTTTAAATGTTCTTCCAAGAGTAGCATCGCTAACAAATCAGCCTGTGCAAAATTTCCAAAATCCACCAAGCATAATTTTCTCAAATTCTTTCTTCTCGCTCACATTTTCTTTAAATTCGATGGAAAACGATCGGATATTTGCATATCAGTCACAACGTCACGGTATGCTTCTCAGCTACTCCGCATGAGCGATTATATCAGCGATCGCAAGCATTATTTTCTCAGGTTCTAGAGGTCTGATCTCGCTTAAAATTGAAGGACAGCGGGGGATAAACTGTCTAATAATCTTCTATCAATTCCAATTTCGTATCATCATTCTATCCACCATAGGATCAGCAAGAAAGACCGACAAACTATGTTGACTAACGCAAACCATATTATTATTAAGGCGTTGTTGCATGCCAAAACATGTCCCACGGCATTTCTGGCTTGTGAATCATTTCAACAAGCTTACCTATATTCTACGTCTTTTGAGATCATCTAAAACATTTCATAAGATCTACACGACCGCATTACCTAGACGAGGAAGATTTGGCCACATCCAACTTCTTTTTTCGCGCTTAAAATGCCCTTTTTTAAGTCAGATGAACTAGGACTGGTTTAAGACGCGTCATAATCAATTTTTTAGATGATTATTTGAAAATGACCCCCACTTACCAAGGTCAATAACAACTTCGAAAAACCACTTTATTGAGTATTTTTGGGCTCATAGAATCAACTCGTATGAACCGATCGTGTCAGTTAGAAGTTGAGACCAACTAGACCCCAAATCGAGGCCATGTGCGAAAGAACGGAGTTTTCACATCAATTCTAAAGCCACATTTACACGATACCAGTTGACGGTCCTGTCAGCCGGCGCCAGTAGCTGGCCTCGTGTGAACTCCACTGGCATTCCAGTCCTGTGGAAAGAAGTCGCTCCCGTCCACTGGGCCTCATGAGTATTTATCAGGACAGTCCAGTTCCCGCCAACACTCACGACAGTGTCTAGTTCGGTTATCGTGAGTGCAAATCGAAGCAGAGGCTCATCAAATGTTTCAGGGTAAATTCTCATCAGAGCTCTACATTCAGGAGGGTCTTCTGATTTGAGTGCAAATCGAAGCAGAGGCTCATCAAATGTTTCAGGGCAAATTCTCATCAGAGCTCTACATTCAGGAGGGTCTTCTGATCTCAATTCGTGAAGCAGCTCACATGAGGTCCCAGACGAAAAATCATCCCTCAATCCAAAAAATCATCCATTCAAAAGTCAAAAATCCATTCCCTCGTTTACACTATGTGTGTAATGAACGCTTCTAGGAGCACTTCTGATGATTCTCGCAGAAAATCACAGCGCAAATCGCGCAAATGCACACTTAATTGAACGAGTAACAGCCTTGATGACGCAATCTCCTCCATAATTTTTGGTCAACTGGAGCCAATTGAATTGGCTAGGTAATGGTGCCAGTCAGCAGGCTGCAAGTTCGCTCCATCCCATTTAACTGACCGTTCCTCTGTAATACTGTCCTCGTGTAATCGTGCCTTAGAGCCCTTTATAGGCCGTACAGTGGACGGACAGTGCACTTTTTGAATCTACACACCTTGAAACGTAAAGTGACAAAGTACGAAAGGGGTTATGAAACATGGTTTGCTATAATATAGCAAACAATGATCATATTATGATCTATTATGATCACAAATGATATAATATGATCACAAAGGCTTATCATTGAAAATAACGAACCGAAACGGAGGCGTAAGCATTGTGTTGCTTGTCTTTCTAGGTACCAACATATACACCACAAATCATATGTTTCATGATGCCTTCCCAGTCTTGTATAATACAAGTTTAAAAAACAAAAAAAAAGAACATTTTGAAATGTGATGGCAAGTATGACTTAACAATATCAATATCAAAATATCATATAATTAGGTCAAAAAACGAAATGTGACAATACACGGCGTATAAATCCAAAATTGGAGACACCTAGGTAGTGAAACTGGGCACAAATAGCTTCTAGGAAACTATGCATGCTGAAAAAAATTATGCTCGTATGACCTAATTGAACTGTACTGAACTGTATTGGAGATACCTAGGTAGTGAAACTGGGCACAAATAGCTTCTAGGAAACTATGCATACTGAAAAAAATTATGCTCGTATGACCTAATTGAACTGTACGAGTATGATTCATAACTGAAGACATTCAATTTTTGGTTTATTATTCAATAATAAACCATTGTAATCGCTCTGGAAAAAAAATTCTAAGTCCCCCTGAAAATTTCATGGTTTACGTTTCAAAGGGTGTAGAATCCGAATCTGCAATAAAAAATTTTCCGTCCGTCCGTCGTACGCCGTACGCCGTACGCACGATATCTCCGAAACGGCTGGAGCAAAAGATCTGAAATTTTCAGGAAAAATCCATCTTGGTCCGACGACGCCCCAATTCTTGAGCCAGCTCTCTCACTCAATTTAAAGTGCCCTTTAAGGGCTGTAAAAGTTTTGTAAAATCCCTAAAAACCTCAAAACAAGTCGAAGCGGCCTAAATTTGTACCTATTTGAAGAGCATCCCTCGAGGAATCGAATGAGCCCCTCCCCAGGTCCGTAGGTCAAACCATTCCCGATGTATGGCTCGATTTATGGTGCCAGGATTTGCGTTTTTTGGTTTTATTATTGTTTGTTTGTAACCTAGTGATGCCGATAGCGTCGAGTTGTAGTGAACTGTGGATACTGGAGTGATAGACGATGTGGATACTTGTAGTTTATAGCCGATACACGGGTTGAAGCATTCTGATATGGATGAAACGCTGATAATATATAGGTAAATATTATTACTGGGGATTATTATTCAGTATTGTTACTGGGGTAAATAAGTATTCTTTCACTCGGGTTTATTATTCAATTGGCTTGCGTTCATGATTTGAATCTGTACTAAGCTTCGGAGTGTGCGTGTTTCACAGGTGATAGAGCGATTATTGAATTTCAGGAGATATGCCAAAACCACGTAAATCGGTTCTCTTGTGTTTGTGTATATTTGTGTGCCTCCTCTACATCAGTCTACCTTTGGCTACTTCGTTTAAATTTGGGTTTGGGGAAGTTTTGACGCAATACGAGCGCTAAAGGACTTGATAAATTATGGATGTTTTTATTGTGGGGGGGGGGGGGTATTGAGGTTCGATAAAAAATGCTGCAAATTCTTTCACTGGGGTTTATTATTCAATTGGCTTGCGTTCATGATTTGAATTTCTACTAAGCTTTGGAGTGTACGCGTTTCACAGTATAGAGCGATTATTGAATTTCAGGAGGCACAGAAATATGATCAATTGATCAATCCATAAATTTAAATAGGTATTTTGGTTGAGAACAGATTTACATGCTCCATGCATATCTCCTGAAATTCAATAATCGCTCTGTCCTGTGAAACGCGCACACTCCAAAGCTTAGTAGAAATTCAAATCATGAACGCAAGCCAATTGAATAATAAACCCCAGTGAAAGAAATTGCAGCGTTTTTGTTAAGGGGATTCAGATACATTTAGATGGAGTTGACCAACCTGGGTGAAGGTTTAAAACGCCAACAGCTGTTACGACAGCTGTTCAACGATGGTGGCAACGGACAACGTGAATATCATTAGGATCTCACGACCCAGCAGGAGCTTCCTAGCAAGAGTTCCATCTTGAATCGATACCTTTGTATTGCTTACCTTGGAAGCGAACCTGCTTTGATCTCCACGCACTCAATTAAAACTGCTGGGAATGATTACATATACTAGGTACCTAGTTTTATTACTCCATATTAAAACAAATCCTGCTCTGATCAATAATAAACTAACGTAGACCAACAAACTTACGGGTAAAAGCAAAATTTGGTGCCTAATAATTCAAAAAAGTCCTGCAAATTATTACACATACGTTTCCTTTCCTGCATTAGGATATCCCTTCCCCGTAAAACCACTGATCTTTGTGCAGGGCTTTCGGTATAAGATCGACGAAACTAATTTGCTACAAATTTTACCAACCTCAGCAATTTTGTATACTTAGTCCGCTCCTTTTCTGCCTATTCTACGTCAACGGTTTTTTTTCGTATTTTCGACCTTATTTCACAGAAATGGTCATAACGCCCTTAATTTACTAAATAAATAAATTTGAGATAATACCGTTTAAAAGGAAATTGAAATTTCTTTAATTTTTATTCCATAAAATTTTCTTTTAAGTTAGCAAAAATTCAAGTTAAGGCCAGAAAAAGTAATGGTTACTACTGAGAGGTCAGTTTACTGAAGGAGAAAATTTTATGGAATGAAAATTAAAGACATTTCAACGCTCTTTCCACCGGTGTAATTTGAAATTTATTCATTTAGTAAATTAGGGGAGATACGTTCATTTCAGTAAAGTGAGGTCGAAAATATTTTAAAAAAAAAGTTGATGTTGAATAGACAGAAAAGGAGCGGACCAAAACATCCTGTATACAAGACGTGATCAGTGTACACTATTTTAACTCGATGCATCTAGCCTCCATATCTTGTAATTTACTTTTAGGTGTCAAAAAGACAGTTAGATGACTTTTATTTTTAAAAGAACACCGAGAACACCAACCTTTACTAATCCCAAAGTACGAATCGACAGCTGATATCACAAGCAAGGTTGAAATCCACGAATAGAACAACAACAATTTCACGAGATAAAATCGGATGAATATGAAAGCGCTAATGCTTGGTCAGGGGATTGGTCAGAAAAGTGTTGCAAAAGCGCAAAAAAGGCGGTTTTAAATACCGAAAGTGCCGTACAATGCGCAACGGAAACATTTCGTGGCGTTGTACTCAAAAGTTGTGCGTTATGTTGTGCGTTGTGTTAGTTCCATGATTACTGATGGTGGCAATACTCAAATTATTTCGCAAGTTTCGGAACATACTCATGACTCAGGTGATGAGCGTGCGGTTGAGAGGCACCCCCCCACATCCCCCACATCAGTCCATCCACGTCGTAATTGATGTCCTCGTCAAATTTCAACGGGGACGTAAATGAAATTGAACCACGTTAGCCCTGGCAACAAGAAGAAGAAAAAAACAATTGCGAAAGGATACGGGAATTAGTGCATTGTGTGCAAAATACGAGGAGGGAACTTTGACGCTTCAGGAATACCTACGTCCGAAAAGTTAGCTTCCGCAATCAAGCGGTCCTTGTAAATAAAAAAAATTGAAGACTTGAAGATGACTTGACTTGAACTGACCTTGCCTATTTGCTTTTTTTGACCTGTTGTTCGAGTTTGTGAACACTACAGATTTTTGCGCTTTCGCAACTAATTTTTCGCGCTTTTGTACACTCCTTCCTTCTTAGAAATTAGCGCTTTTGTACACCGACCTCTAGAGGATTAGCGCTTATGCCATCCTGCCGATAAAACCCATCTACGCTTCATCTATCCACTAATGTGTATCCTAAGTCTTGAAAACTCATGAAAAAGAGTTCTTGAAAAAAAAATCCACTGTAATCGCATCAGCTGAATATATCCTCACATGATCACGCCAATGTGATTATTGACCCAACTTTCTTTATATTTGATCCAATAGCCTCAGAGAAGAGCTTTGGACGGCGCGCCGCGGCGCACATTCGTAGCCTAATGGTCATTTTCCGGCAAAAATTCTGAAAATCTCTATTCTTATAGGAAATTTAACGCTGTTCACGAACATAACTATGTTCCTACCTACCTTAGCTATTTTCAATAATTAACAAACATGAAAAAATGATCAATAATACCATCAATATAACTCAATATGAAAATATCAATAAACCGGTATCAATATACTTTATCATAATACCTTATAAATTTGATGATAAAAAGTCCCAAATTCTCAGAATAAAGCGATCCAGTAATCTCGGCACCTTGATCAATTACCCCTAAGGGGATTATTTTCAAGAATCAATTTATCAAAAAATCGAAATCTCAAAAACGTCTGATGTAAGAGGGTTTTTTTTTCTTTTTTGGATTAAGCTATAAATTAGTTACTTTAATCGAAGTACGTTAGCTACATGTAATGTACAATATAATTGATAAGGTGTTTTGCTGGAAATATACCAATAATCATCTCCAGTTCCCAAATAATTAACAAATTAACACATTCTCGATTGGTAAGCGTTGATTAGGCAGAAAAGAGCCTAATTACCTATTATGTAACTCGTGATATCTGCGTAATAATAGAGACGTAATAATCTACCTTCCTAGGACATGAGAACAGTTCCACTTGCGAGGGGATAATTCCTTCCGATAATTAGCCCGTTTTTCGCTCAGACGAGTGAAAACTGGAAGTTAGTTCCGAAATATTCGGAAGGCAGTCGAGCGATGACGACCTGACTGCGACAACCCGCTAGGCTGATCACACTATCGACCAGGAAAAGCCTTTATAACGACTGCGACTCGTGTTTTACCGCTGGGTTGCCCCTTCAATTGAACTGTACGAGGTAATACACGCCAAGTCAAGAATCGGAAAGGGCCAACTAACCATATCCATCACAATTGTGAGCTTGTAAATTAAGCGCTAGCCGACTTGAGGTAATAATTGGTTTCCATCCTAAACCTGATTTCTATGCTATTTTAGTACAAACAAGTTTCAATTTCATGCTAGACTCCTTAAGATTTTACCTGACGAAGTATAAACCGCGGACCAGCTGCGTCGCTCTTAAAGCTAACTTCGAAGCGTTTAGTTTATTATTTTCAATTATGAAACTTTGTCATTGACCAGGAAAAGAACAATTTTAACTGCAATTAGGTAGGTGTTTTATTTGACCTTGCTTAAATTTCGGTTGTTTTATTGTAAGTTCTACGTGTTTCGTAAAGTAGAGCACAATTGTAGGCGTTGATATTCTATTTATCTGCCCCATTGGCTGTATGTAAGCTCGTAATTGCTATTTTATCTCCTAATTAACCTAGACACCTGAAATTTGGAAGGAACCTTCTGTGCGTTTGAGTATGGATTTAACAATAAAACCAACTTATCCCGAACAATGATAATTTACTGGAAATGAGTAAATTAATTTAAAATGTTTAATATGTGGTAAAATCCCAAAAGGAGCTCATTTGTCGTAATTGTTTGCAGTTAATACCTCTAATGATTATATACAAATAAAAGGAAGGTTCTGACCGGTATTCGAACTGATGTCCTCCACAGTTTGTGGTTGATTAGAGAAACTTAACTGCGACTTAACTGCCGGTTGATCAATGTGGTGGCGGACAGGTACAACACCGGATTGAATGAATGTTTACACAATAAGGTACAAGAAACATGTATAAAATAATTACGACTCTCTGGTAAGTACCTAGCACTTATTGAGTAAGGAAATGCAATTTTTTGGAACTAATTTTTTGTAGTCTTTTTCTTTTCTTTTTTATAAACGTTCCGGAATACAGATTAACATGGAGGACTTTTTTAAACATTTTTATTTTAAACATTTCGGAGCAATTGTAATAACTTTATTTCCTATGGAAATTCGCTACCTCCTGAAGATTGGGGAAAATTGAGCCTAACAATTCTCCGAATGTTGCAGAACCCGAGCAGGAATTCGCAGCCGTTCATGAACGTTCGCCAGCTCCAGTGAACATCAACAAAGTTGTTGATTACAGCAGCGCTCAAGTGAGGACAGGGGTTTGGGTCATACAATCTTCGACTTTCACGGGCCGACACATCGCTTCAAGGACGTATTGGCAAGCAGCGGGACCCCCGGAAAGTTTCGTGGCTGAGGCAGAAGGATGAGTTATTTCTGTAAGGGTCAAGTCGATTCCAAACGCGGTAAACAAAAGCGGCAGGTGGTGTCATCGCCACCGAAGTCATTCATAGAAGCCTTGAACATGCAGAACCGATCGCTGCATGTGGTCTCCGTGGATTCGTAAATAATTGTTTTCGTAGGGTGACAATGGGAATGGGTTTGCGACTCTTAGGTACAATTATCATTGAAAATAATAAATAATTATAACCAAAGCGAAACCCAAACGACTGAGATTTGTTGCACTACCAGACTAAATGCTGCAATTTATTACGCAAAGGGTTTAATATTTCCTTATTAGGTAACCCTGTAGCACAGATCAAAGAACTGCGAGAAGTGAGCTATACATCTAGAGTTATTACTTTCTAGGTACAAACGTCACCCACTAAGAAATCCAACTGAAATTTCAAGAGATAAGATTCAGCAAATAAACCTAGCCTGTGGTACATTGTTTTTACTCGTCGCTTACATGAATTGAAGAAGAACAAAACATGTTTATTCAATAAAACGGCAAATTTTACTAGAAAAAAAAAAAAAACATGATACAACTATGGACTTGAAGTCCGTCTGCTTGAGTGAAACGAGCTGCGAAATTTACATTTACTGTTATAACGTTCAATTGCATTTACAATTACATTATTACATTTATTGCATTTACAATTTATTTATAAAATTTATTCCCTCATATTTGTATTTACGTATAGCACTCATTTGTAACATTTATTTATTTATAACTTATTTACTTATCCCATATTTGTGTACCATTGCTCCAAGATCATGACACAATAATTCACTAATTGAACTGTTCAATGAGGTAAGCACGGTACTTCCAGGAATGATGAGCGTAGTGCGCCACCGCTAACCACCACTCTCTACTGTCCAGAAGGTGTATCATTCTTGACATGCCAAACACCCTCTCTCCTATGAAGCGGATCGAACTCTTGCAGCACAGAGCAGGTTGCAAAGAAGCGGCTCACATCCTCGTCTGCCTCCATGTGGCTCGGAACCATGATACTTTGGGCCTGACAAACATGCTAGGGTATCTATTACGCTGCATCCTCAAGGTCCTAATGACATACCGACATGCCAGGGACAGGGTATGGGTGAAAATGGGTTGGGACTTCAAATAAAAGAAGGAATTCGGCGTGTTCCTCGGCAGACGGTACACAAGCTTGACCAAATACCTCATCTCTTGCTCAAGGGTGTTTGACATATATCCTGTCACATGAATTGTTACTGTATTATAAACTGCATAAAATGAGCACCTTTATGTTTCAGCCTGGTAGATCAATTAGGGGAGAAATTAGCCTGAAGGGTTTTCAGCTGATATGTCTCCATACCCTGCAGTTGAAATCTAGAATCTTAAATATCACTGTAAGAATACAAAACTGTATTGGTTCCACGGAACAAAAAAAGCTTATATCCAAATAACTACTGTGATTTGATATAGTTCGTCGGAACTTCGTTGGATTCCACAAATAAAACAGCTGGAATTCAACTGTAATAATGAACCCTGAAAATTATTATAAATAGGTTTAACATTTCTGTATTAGATAGCCATTCTACGTAAAACAGTGATCTTTGTACATTAGACGTAGACTGTGATGCAGTATCAAAACTCTGGTATTCCCGCTCATTATTTCGTGATTGCATTCAAGATGAAAATACCTGGGCTTTCAGTAAAGAGATTTATCTCAGACCTCCTGTTGAACGGGTTCTGCAGCCTAGCTTTTCAGCTTGACCACACGGTCAAGTAGACACCTGACCAATTTTGCTTCCGAGTCTACTAAAGTAGCGGAAGCATTGTTTTCATTTTCGGAATGTGAAAATTTTTTTGTCTCCAAAATCAAAAATTCCACTCGCATTTTGCGTTTTAGACCTTTCTGAACAATTTTGGTTGTGTGTCGTGTCTGTGTGTCTGGCTGTGTGTCTGTCTGTCAGCAAATCCTTGTTACGGGCAAAACTACACGAAGTTATTGTCCGATTTTGATGAAATTTTCAGGGATTGTTCGGGTGGGGGTGTAGATGGTCCCCTAAAGGTTCCATGACCCCCGGATCAATAGTAGCCTCTGCGCATGCGCAAACGTGAAATCCTTGTTACGCGCATAACTACGAGAGTTCTTGACCAATTTCAATGAAATTTTCAAGGATTGTTTGGTTTGATGTGTAGATGGTCCCCTATGAGTTTCATGACCCCCGGATCAATAGTAGTCTCTGCGCATGCGCAAACGTGAAATCTTTGTTACGCGCATAACTCTGGGAGTTCTTGACCAATTTTCAGGGATTGTTCGGTTTGATGTGTAGATGGTCCTCTATGAGTTTCATGACCCCCGGATCAATAGTGGCCTCTGCGCATGCGCAAACGTGGCATCCTTGTTACGCGCATAACTCCGGGAGTTCTTGACCGATTTCGATGAAATTTTCAGGGATTGTTCGGACTTTTTAGGTATACTTTATAGTTTGTTCAATAGTTCCTGCATAACAATAAATTTACCCCAATTCAATATTTACTTCGCCTAATTGAACGAAGTTCTTTAGTCAATAATAATTTTCAATGATCTATACAGTCATGTTATGGATACGAGGAAGCTATGTGCCACACCCACTTGGCAGACGTTTTCAAATGGTGAGCGAATGGATGATCATAGTGCAACCCCAGTGGTCTCCTTCGATTCAAGAAACTAATTTCTATCTTAATCAAACAACAAACCTACCAGCTTACTTCGGAAGTGTTAGAGTTTCCGATTTTTAGATGTCCCTCTGAAGCAAGGCTTTGACAGTAGAAGGACGAGTATTTGAATTGATCTAGGGGGTGTGGAATCTCTGAACATTAGAAAAAGAAATAACCGGATTCAAATTCGGTTCAGACCTTTCCACGACCGTATGTTTGAAGAAACGTTAGGTGTATATCTGTGTGTGTGTTTGTAACATGAAGATCAAGGTTGCAACTTTGTCACAAAGCGGAGTGTGGTGCGGGAAAAGTGCCACAGAGTTACTTTTGCTAGTCATCTAGTCACAAGTACCTAGTGGTATCACCAACCGCGTCATCTCTCACTTCAACTGATGGTCATTCTATAGGGGCAGTAACTGCGGGAAGGCTGATTGAGTTAGATGCCGAAGTTCGCTCTGCTCTGCGTTCTTGGCTAGGCTTTCCACCTGGTGTCCCAAGTGCCTATATCCGTGCACCAGTCAAGGCCAGTGGGCCCAGTATCTCTCTCCGCCAGTATCCCTTCTCTGCACTGCCAGCTCCTGCTAGCCCTTAGGGGATCGAGCTGGGAGGTCGCCTGCACTGCTGCTGACCTTGATTTTGTCAGGAAGCAGTTGTTTTGGTTGTTTGGGCTTATCTGCTGGGTTTGCTGCTGCCGTGCATGATTCAGTAGATGGTAAAGAACTCCAGGAATGGGCTTCAGAGGGCACAGGGACCCGCGAGTTCCGACATTATCATGCCGTCCAGGTGAATTGGGCGTCCTCCCCCCTTTTATTTCGATTA
Source organism: Creontiades dilutus (assembly GCA_031894815.1). Lineage (NCBI taxonomy): Eukaryota > Metazoa > Arthropoda > Insecta > Hemiptera > Miridae > Creontiades > Creontiades dilutus. The sequence continues at coordinate 303,303 of JAVIWC010000594.1, forward strand.
GTTTTTCGTTTTATATATTGGTGGTCTCCGCCTTTGAGGGGAGATTAAAAAAAGTGTATGTGTGTGTACCATTCCAGACGAAAACACTGACAGAATTGAGATAGAAACTTCGTTCTTGTTAAAAAAAAATCAAACATTTTAATTGAAAGGATGAGTTCATTAGACAATACTTTTTGAGCAAATCAAGTTGGTCAAATTTCAAAAATTGTACCAAAAAAATCACAAAAAGTGGGGAAAAAACAATTTTATCAACAATGAAATGGGTCATTTAATAATTAAAGCTCAATTTTATGCTGAAAATTATACTTAAAGTTCATTTAATTGCCCTTAAAATGTATTAAAAGGTAAAAACTCATAAGGTCCATTATCATTGTTTGAATAGATGAGTATTATTTAGAATTAGTTTCATAAAATAGCAAGACAAGTTTTGTAGAATAGCATTGATAGTTAGAAATTTTTTTTGCACACAAAGTGCTCAAAACGGAACTTAATTTATCATAGGTAAACGTAGTACCATGATTTTGTGAAATTCGCTCAAAGACCTTACTGCTTGTGTTGAACTTTCTTTGTTCGATCCCAATTTTATTTTAATTGTGCAACAAGCTTCTGAACTTTCTAATTTGAGGAAAGAAATTGGAGTTGGGCCGTTTTATGGCTGAGGAGGTTTATTAGAAGTGTAAGTCTTTTTCTATTCATAGTAACATTTATTGGCCAGCAGCTGAGTGAAAAACGTGTAGCCGACCTCAATTCTGCGCGCCTGCTGTCGTGATTCGTAATAGAGGGCCTATCGGTCAGTTAATATAGCTAATGTCGATTGTTTTTTGAACTGGACACAGATCACTTAATCATTGTTACGCCTTTGGTAGTTGGTAGATAACGATGCTACCGGTTTGGAGGGAGATGATGGGGACAGGTTAGACGCGATGGGAGTGTGGGGAGGGGGCTTAGCGCTCCGGCAATTCAATCAGACAGCGTCTTCAGTCATCCACCGACCTCCTGCCGCCTCAACAGGTGAGTGAGCGCACCTTTTGCACTTTTTGTTTACACGACAACCCAAACTGAGTAGGCGAGTTTCCAATCAAAGCGGAGTTGAGAAAATTGCAATAAATTCTATCATTCGGGCAAACCCGGTAGGTAGGTAAATGGTTTTTAAAAATAAAACGCTGCCAATTCTAACACATGTACCTATTATTATTTTTTAAATAATGTATAATTGTCATTGTGTAGTTTGTGATACTCACCTTCAGGTTCAGAAATTGGGTTATATGCTATGGTTGAATTTCTACGGATCTGAAATATATTCCAGTCAATTTCTCGGTCAAAATTACTAGATGATGATTCCCCATATGCCTACGTCTGTAAAATCCACAAAAAAACAAGTTTTTGGGCCGTAGCATCTTCGCGAGTTGGAGCGATCGGGCTGACTAGAAGTTGGAACCAACAAGACCCTAAATAAAGGCCATATCCCAAAGAGTGGACCTTTTTATATCAATTCTTAGGCCTTTTATGGCCCATTCGGCTTACAGCCATTGCAAACTAAAGTGACAATTTTTGAGGGAGTTGTACAACATTTTTCCTATACAAGGCTTTCCATTGAAATTAATATACTAAAATGGAATAATTCATCTAGACTTAGCACTAAAAATACCATCGCACTACTTCATAAGCAAGTGAGATATCTAACATTATCAGCTTTTGAACTCTCATGGCCAACCATTTGCAATCCTTGGAAGGCTACAAGCCCCTTTCAATTTAAACTAATTATTTTAAAGTTGAATCAACTAATATCTTCCTAGCTCACTTCACGATAAACTCAGTAAATTTAAAGTTTACTGACGAGAGAGTTGGCGTATCCCAGTTGCTCCAATTTACAGCTGGCTCCTTGTGTTCAGACAATTACAATTAATACCTATTTCTTCTACAAAAATCATCCATCTTCAATATCCATCCTAATAAAGCTAAATTTTTTACGGAGGCTAACCATAGACTATTGCGTTGAATCAAATTAGGTAGTGTCATATATTTTCCTCCCATCAACCCCAAAGAATGGTCTGTACATCTTCCAACTGGCGAATCATGGGTGGGGTTTCAGGGTTCTTATTTAAGCCCAACCATATTCATCATTGAAAAAATATCGATAAACACAATATGCTCCAGGAGAACGAATAAAAAATCCAAGAAGGAGGGAATAGGGCCTGGTAACATTTAAAAATGGAGAATGTTGGGAAGGGTAACGTAAAATTTAGCTGATTTTGCTTCGGCACATCTTCGAGCATCGTGGAGAGACAAGAATCTTTGGAGACTTTCGCACTGTCATTTTCAGGTTTTTAGGGTTTTCAAACGAGGGTCTTGTGCCTTGTGATTCCACTAGAACGATACCTGGCTCCATTCTAAGCCTGGAGATAACAAAAACCCAATTTCGACTAGAAATTGTTTGAACTGGTTTGGGAACTCTGGGATCTGAGAGAGAACATCCTTACGGGATTGGTAAAATTAGACAAGGTTCGATGATAAGACGAAACCAAAATGTTCGAAATTCGAATCAAATATCAGCACTTCATCCTCACGCTGAACATTAGTACCGACTTCTCTCGTATTTGTGTTATCGACAAATCGACAAATCAGCTTTTCTTATTGAATATGAAAAGCTGTTCAACCAGGGATTACAAATGTTGTCCTTCGTCATTATTTACTCAGTTAAACTTCAAACAGTAATCCTAACAAAGAGTTGGAGTTGGACAGAGTTGCACTTGACAATACATAAGCACGGCATATTTCTTGACATTCACAAGAACTCACGTTCGAATAACGTTGAACTTACGTCTGACTGAAACTCGGTAGGTGGGTAGATCTCTAGTCTACTTCTAGAACCCAATAATCCAAAAATTGTACACGATGACCAGTGAATGAACGAGTGAAAGATTTTTTACACGTCTTCTGCTTACGTGTGAATCTTTAAAAAAAAAAACGCTACGATTTATTACATAAAGGTTTATTATTTATGTATTCCCTTCTACGTAAATTATTGATCTCAGTAATAGGTGTAGACGGTTGTATACAATCGAAACTTGGCGATTAAATATCTCGTCATTGTATTCTAGATGCCTCTGTAAAAAGTTCCATTTGTACTTCACTTCCGCAGTTCCATTAGGAGAAAAATCGGCCCCAAGGGCCCTCTAACTGAATAGTGTGTATCCACACCTTGTGAATTCTGAAGATATTAAGATGACTTCGTCGAAAGTCCAACTTTTAAAACACTGTGCAATCGTGACACTGTAAATCGACATCCACGTTGGAACCCAACAATGGAATCATTGAAATTTAACGAGAAAAGATAAAACAACGACCCTCACTAGAGCGCAACTATAAAATATATGTTAGGTGAAACACGATTTCAAATGGAACTCTTGAAAACAGAATTCCATTGCAAGTATACCAGCTGATTCCATCTTCAGTGGCGGTGCTTACTGTGCCCAAGCACGTATACTTTAACATTCGTGTTAAAGCTGCTCTGAACGTGAAGAAGTCAGAGTGGGATCGTTCGCTTCATTGAAAGGATGCACATTAAGAGCAAACCAAACCATTAGTAATATTTCGAAAGTTTTGGCTATTATTATTTTAACATCTCAGGCCCTTGACTTCTTCCTTTAAGATTGTCAGAAACCAATATCTTGCACACAGCACAAATTTGTTATTTTTCACCCAAGTTTTTTAACCGGATTTTTAAAAGTTTAATTACGGATTTTATGCATTTTGAAACGTAAAATAACGAATTTTGATTGGGAATGAAATGTTCTCTGGGTCGATTAGGTATAAAGGTTCACTATTAAATGTAATACACCAAAGTCGGCAATGCTATCCGTTTAATTTAATAATACTGCTTGTTCGATTTGAGTGGAAATAATCCACTAGATAATGATGGTGATCAATTTTCTAAGACAGAATTCAAGATAAGAAGTGGAGTAGGTACATAAAAAGAAAGATTACGGCTGGCACCTAATTTATTTGATGGGTCATTTCGAAAAGAAAGAGAAGCATTGGTGTGATCTCCAAGTGAGTACCTACATAATTAATGATTTAGTTTGAAGCTCATTTCAGTTCCTTTCGATGTTTTGGGGGAAAGTGTGCTCAATAAATCGAAGACAGTTACTTTCCAGTTGGGTGGTTTCCAGAAATGATAAATTTCCAGAAATGATAAATTATTTCTTAGCAGCCTAATTTCTGGAGAGGTATTCTACTATTTTTCTCGAATTCCTCGTTTAACTTGAAATCTTTGGAATTCCGATGTAATTCGACGTTAATTGATAGATCAATCGACGGAATTCAGGGTCTAATCCCCCTAGTCAATATTCCCAGAGTTGGAATTCCTCAGTCTAAAAGGAGAGATATAAATTAGTGCATGCATTTCAAGGGCGACCCCGAGTCCGGTTTTCATAAGATCGCATTTGAATATGATCCGTTTTTAAATCTTTCATAATCTGGTTACACAATTAGAAAAAAAAAAAAAAAAAAAAAAACGGAATTACCACCTCCATTCACCTCTTTCTTTAAAAATTTGAAAGTTGTGAAAGGACGAGGTAAGAGACAGAAAATGCCGCGCTTGCATTTCCGTAGTCTTATGACCCATAGCTTGACTTTAATACTCTCCGACAGAAAATACAAAACTTCGGACGTTTGTTACAAATTCAGACTATAATGGGGGTCGAACAAAAAGTAAAATAAAATAAATCAATAAAATCACATGAAAATAGTGAAGAAATAACTATTTAGCAATACTATCCTCTTCATTCACCCCCCCCCCCCCTTCCCCCCTCCTTAGTGAAATTCAAAGTGCAGAAATATGCTTAAATACTAAACAAAAATGTTAACTGAACAAAATAAGGAATCAGGTAAGGAATTTTTGCTTGAATAGCGATTGCCAGGTTGGCTATTACCCCCTCCCATTCCCCTCCTGTCAGTAAAAGCGAAATTTCCGAGGTTCGTTTCATAACTAGACTAAAATTGGGATCGAACGAAATGAGAATCGTGAAAATCGTTAGGGAAATGTAGCCTGAGTAGGGGTATCACTTACATAGGCAAGTGGGCTCATTTTCTAGTAATTTTCGGTGAACAAACGCAAACATTCAACAGTAACAAATAACCGCAATTTCTGAACCTAAAAGCGACCCCACAAACCTCACAATGTCACGAGCAATCACTTATTATTTCAAAGAAAAATAAGCCCATGTGTTTGAGTTGTGAGCGTTTTTATTCAAATTTCGTAAAGTTTGGTCCAATAGTTTTGGAAAAAGCTTGAAACCATTTCTCCAGAAGATATCCGTCTATTTACACTAAATACTCGCCTTTCTTTAAATCAAACTAGAACTTCCTTTTAGATTTAGAGGTTTCAGAGATTTCGATTTTTTATATTCAATAATATATTCTTTACAAAAAAATCGGTTGAAACGCAAGTAATTCTAAAACTCAAAATTGTTGTTCGAATCGTAAGAATATTATTTAGAACAAGTTTTTCAACAGAACAAGAAATATTCTGCTGGGAGTGTGAAATATCAATTTTCAACCATCTTTGTAAAAAGGCATTCAAATACAGCATAATAAAACCATGTGTCAGCAATCGTGTTCTATGCATTACTGTATACTTGCCTGATAACTAGGGTTCGGATAAACATGCAAAAATGTGCGGCAAAACATTTATCCCAATATACACTAAAAATGTCAATACATGCAAAATTAATTAGTGAAAGTACCTTTTTTTGCGTGGAGTACTTTTGAAATCTCTTCTTATAGAATAACTTTGTTTATATTATAGTAAATATTCAAAATTAGTTGAATAATATGTTAAATAATGTAATCATTATTTTTTGTTTATTGTTATTTTACGAGTACTATTTTCTTCTCACTTTTTCAAAACCAGGTAAGTAGGTAAGAATAAGAATGTCAAACATAGGAAATGTAGATTATTTCTTATTTGCAGTTTATTTAATTTATGCAATATTTTCGTATTCATTTATTTTATTATTGCTGCCATAATTCAACTCATTGAAATTAGAGTTAACTATTAATGTGTTCTCCAAGTTAGAAATTTGAAAACGTCGCCTGTTCTCACTTAGAAACGTCCTAAAGGCAGGAAACGACCACGCCACATCACAGGACACAATGGGTGTCTTCAGTCGAAGCTGTCTGATTAAATTCTCAGTGTTTTACGATCTCACGTCCTGGGTTCCTTCTCAATTCGGCACTCAGCTTCTTCTCCAAGGTGTCCCGAATAGACCCGTTCCACCCTGTTTACCGATGAAAACTCCCGTACGAACGACTCCAAGGTGTAGCTAATAGTTTCAATTGAAAAAACTAGCGTTTTTGCTATTTAGCAACACCTGGTACAATTTAAAAACTTGCAAAAAACAGGCATAAACTCCAAAACAAGCAAAAATCACACAAAACCATCTAAATATTCAGAATAAATTCCGATTTTATGGGTTGCCAATGGCTTTTGAACTTTTAAAATTTACTTCTATGAGTGTTAGGGGGTTAAGGAAAAAACATGCAAAATCCGAACCCTACTGATAACACGTGTTATCATTTAAAACCCGTGCTGATATTTCTTTCCCTGTCAAAGTGCTCGCCCTTTAGCTAGGGAGAATGATTCCACTACTTGAATCTGGTGAGCGGAGGAAGTACAGCGATCGGGAGGACGCCCGGCCGAACGAACAGCTTCTGATAGATAACGAGCGACTATGGAAATCAGTCGACGGAAATAAGCGGCGTTTTTGTGGTTTTTAACAGTCCCGGCTATCGAAATATAAGTTGGGAAATTGTCCGCACGGCACGAGCGAGGCGCCGGGCTCTGGTGTAGTAATGATAATGACAGTAGTCGGTACAACTCACTAATCTCGGGGTAATGCAAATGAGAGTTCGGTACTTTCTTTCATAAGCGGCGGATCATTGAGCAATAGTTGACTGTTGGCACGCAAACGGCAATCAAGGTGATAAGTCGTCAACTTCACTATTACGAGTGTAAACAGGGTGTGGAAAAACGCTTCACGATTCTTCATTTTAATCACAATAATTTTGATACGTCACGGTGCGATATGTCACAATCGGAAATTAGGGTCGTTATATAACAGAAACATTTCGGTAAGTAAAGCATGCAATACAGGGAACTCCCCAAGTCCAGTTTTTATACGCCGACACTTATAAACATTATTATCAACCCCTATGCCCTATGTTTAAAACTTGACCGAATTCTTAATCAAACGTGAAAAGCACGAAAATCAGCTGAGAATCCTAGTAGGTATGGGGAGAGTTTGAATGGATAGGCCATTATCCCCTCCATCCCTCTCTTCTGAACAAGGGAGGTTTGATTTGACGTCCTCATGTGTGATTTTTATAAGATCATACGTATTACCGATCCGTTTATAAATCGTTTTTAAGCTGTTTATATATTTTAAAACAAGAAACGAATGAATTCCACAACTACAACAATTTAATAATTAAAAGAGAAGAGACGAAAAATTTCTCTGGCATACTCATGTTACAATTGATTACTGTTACTCCGTCCATTCAACCCCTTCCATAATTAAATTTGAATGGATTGTCTATTACCAGTCCGACAGAAAATTCAAACTATCTTGCTCACATGGACTCTTATTTGAGTTCTAGTTGGTCCTAACTTCCAGCCTGCCTGACCTTCGTACACCCTTAGATGATAAGGGCCAAAAGCTGACCAAAAACAAGGTTTTAAGAGATTTCTACTTATACAGGATACTGTCGTGTCGTTTTTTTTTCTATCTAAGCCTCCCCCCCATTTCCTGAAAATTTCATCAAAATCGGATTAAAATTGTGGAAATTGAGTTTGTTACGAGGATCCGCGAATACAAATACAGACTGGTAGACACACACAGACTGACACGAAACCAAAGTTGTTCGGAAATGTCAAAAAACCTTTGATTTTGGCTGTACAGAAGATTTTGGTCATCCCTCAAAAGTGCTCAACACTGCTCTCTTTAGGTAACTCAGGAGCAAAAGGCAGTTGGATATTTGTGTAGGTCATAGACTTGACAACTTTCACACACACACAAGAAACTAAAATTGGTTTGCAAAGCGTAAAATCCGCCCAATAGCCGGTTGTATAAAATGTCCTGTCATTATGCAGATTAACAATTGGTCGGTCCTATATACACTTACTTTTGAATGGTGACCCTATTTTGCTTATTAAAATGTTCACACTTGTATTACTGTTCTATTTTACATTTATTCTGACATAGTATTGTTGTAAAACGGAGGTATTTACACTACCCATTGAACTTAGTTACCGTCTACTAAGATTTTCAAAGAATTCTTACTAATCAATGTTTTGTGAGTCCATCACCTTATCGGAACCAAGTATTTACACATGAAAGAAATAGAGTTGATGTTATCGCTCGTGAAATAACAGAGTTTTTGGATTAATTATTTTCCTCTCGAACGGAAGAGGCGAGAGCAATGAAATTCGTTTAGACCAAAATAATTTCTCGACAATCATCTTGTGACTATTCCAACTTGATCCGCCAACGGAGCAATATTTTTTGAAACCCGCTCACGATCCATGTTAGGAGTCTTACCATTCCTACTTCTTGTACTTGAGTATTCAGTTCACTGAACACTAGGCACGATTCACGACTTTGAACTGGCAACTTTCTCTGTCGCCGGAGAAATTGTGGGTATTCGGACGACCTCCACGCTTTAATTGCATACGTAGTTCCTCTTGAACAGCAATAGGCCGAGGTTCGGGATGCTATCCTTGCTTCGAATTTGGGTAAAACCTAGTATTTGCTATACAAAGTACTTACTCTATGCTGCCTTTTTGTTTTTCACGTTAAGCCAATAATAAAAATTGAAGTAAATGCTGAAAAACCTTCTGTGTTTTAAACGTTGTTACCAGTGGAGAAGGGAATGGTTCTATATGTGTAACTTACATGACACTTATGCAGATTTAAATTGTTATCAAAACTTACCAAAAAAAAAAAAAACAAAAAAACACCCGTTCTCGACTCTTGTTTTCTTAATAATTCAACTTTAACTTTTAAAGGTTATGTTATTAAGAAAACGAGAAAATCGACCACTTCCGGAATTGAGTATTTAATATTAATTTTTACGGCAGGGTGACAACGATAAGGAGGTTACTTGCACATTTCCTGTCGATGGATGATTGATGACAAGCGCACACCTCCATATTTTGGTTTATTATTTCAAATAATGAACCTTTCTAATCTACAAAAAACTATTAACTCCTCTCAAATTTTTTTCATTTACGTGTCAAGATCAAATTTTACATTTTAATAATTTTTTCTCCGAAAATGCAGGATTAAATCTAATGAAACTTCGGTCAAAAATCACATGTGAGGTCTAGTTGGGACTGAATTCTCCGCAAAACCCTCATCCGAACCTAGTGGGTGAAATCAAAGAATATTAAGAATATTAATATTAAAAAAGTCAGAATTTTTGAAGTACAGTTTTTCAATAGTATGTTATGTATTTGCAGACAAGGCGTTTTATTTTATCTCATTAAACTTTTGATTTATTATTCTTGGATTTTTACCTTGTGCCCAATGTATATTGATTGCAGCTTTTGTTTCATACATTGGGACAAGTAAAGGTTGGTGTTCGCTGTCTTTAAGGCACCTACAAGACAATTATAAGGTCTGGAGAATCAATCATCAGCTGAGGAACTCTTCGTCTACATTCGTTCCTAATCGATCTACCTTGCTGAAATAAAAATTTGACTATTTTTATCCCCCCTAAAACGCAATTACCATCTATGGAGGAACCGGGTTTAGTTAATGTACATACTACATCAGACAACAGACTAAGACAGTTGCGCCAATAAAAGTAATTATTTGCTTGAGGCACACGATCTATTGAGAGTATATAACATGTTGCTCTATAGGTAGGTTCCCTCAGAAGAAATGTCTACCGTGGCATATGCCTAACTATTATAGATTAGCCGTAATAACAGTAATAACATGATAATAATCCTTATCTATTTAAATGGTTTGATAATTAAGGTATGTGTTGATCATGTATGTGTAAATCCCACTTTGAATTATTTTGATCATACTTTTTCGTTTAAAACTTATGACGGCTACGAAGTCCCTACATAAGAAAATCTAGACAGATCATGTGTGCATAAATTATTGTTTTCCTAGACAACACAACTATCCAAACTCGGAACGTCCGTACCTTGTAACAAATCATGGAGGAGGCTTCCATTATTGTACTCTAGATGTCACATAAAGAGCTCAATTTATACTTCACCTATACAGATCGATTAGCAAAGTAATTAGCCATATGCTTCCTTCAGCTGAACAGTGAGTCTCCAAACCTTGTAATTGAATGCAACTGTTTGATTTTTTCCGACACCATTTAAAACCTAGGTTTGTCAGACGATATTCCTCTCCATACGTTGGAGGTACTGAATAAAGGCTTCTTACAGAAAAAAAAGTAGGTAGGTACCCATTAACAACATCACAATCTCGTCGCGTTCTCTCGAATCAACTTGTGCAACAAACGGATAAACCAGCGAGTGTCAGATCGTGTAACGTGACGTTTGAAGTTGATTCGCGATCAGGTCTTCGTGACGATTCCGACGGGTGTAGGTCAACTGTCGCGCACCTTCAGCGAAATTTTCTGATGACGGTGCCTATAAGGGGCTGCCCTTCCTTCGCACTGCCCGACTCCTCCGGACAAACGAGATCTACATCGAATCACAGCACAACCATATTCGTGCAGACCGTAAGACACGGAGAATATTGGAGTTTTGAAACGAGCAAAAAATAACATAAGTACTGACAATGGCTTCCATGTCACCATCTAATTTTGGCTCATTAAGTACAGTGGTAAAAGTTTACAACAAAATATAAAAATCAAAGCAACGCTTTGCTAGTGGTGAGGCGCCAATTAGAATTGGATGCAGGGGAATCCGGGACAACTAAAACATGAGAAAAAAACGCTGCAAATTCTTTCACTGGGGTTTATTATTCAATCGGCTTGCGTTCATGATTTGAATTTCTACTAAGCTTTGGAGTGTGCGTGTTTCACAGGATAGGGCGATTATTGCGATATACATGGAGCACGTGAATCTGTTCTCGACCAAAATACCTATTTGGATTGATCAGTTGATCATATTTGTGTGCCTCCTGAAATTCAATAATCGCCCTATCCTGTGAAACACGCAGACTCCAAAGCTTAGTAGAAATTCAAATCATGAACGCAAGCCGATTGAATAATAAACCCCAGTGAAAGAATTTGCAGCGTTTTTTTATTAAACCTCAACCCCCCCCCCCCCGCACAATAAAAACATCTATAATTTATCAAGTCCTTTGGCACTCGTATTGCGTTAAAACTTCCCCAAATCCAAATTTAAACGATGTAGCCAAAGGTAGACAGATGCAGAGGGTGCACACAAATATCATCAACTGATCAATCCAAATAGGTGTTTTGGATGAGAACCGATTTACGTGGTCTATGCATATCTCCTGAAATTCGATAATCGCTCTATCACCTGTAAAACACGCACACTCCGAAGCTTAGTACAGATTCAAATCACGAACGCAAGCCAATTGAATAATAAACCCCAGTGAAAGAATACTTATTTACCCTAGTAATAATATTGAATAATAAACCCCAGTAATAATATTGAATAATATTTACCTATATATTATCAGAATGCTTCAACCCGTGTATCGGCTACTAACTGCACTACAAGTATTCACATCGGCTATCACTCCAGTATCCACATTCACTACAATTCGACGCTATCGGCCGGACATCACTAGGTTACAAACAAACAATAATAAACGAAAAACGCAAATGTTGCTTTATAGGTTTCCTTCCTTTAATATTCTCATGGAATTTGATTGCTCATGTTAGAAAGTAATGGGTTCCATTTAGTCTTGTTTTTACTGTTATTAGTATTAATATTTGGATTGTTATTACACTGTTTGGAGATTATACAATTATTCTCTCCCACAAAAACTCCTCTTCATTATGAGGAAATGGCGAACAGCAACAACCAACATCAAGTTCCTGACAATGGCAGGGCCCGAGTCAAAACATCGAGCACGATGATTGAACCGCAAAATACCTCATTTGATGAACTTAGTAGAATGAAGTGCAATCTCTAGTTTCCATTCTCTCCAGTACTGGCTTTGTTGTTCATGGTGGCCACCTAATAACGTTGTTGTTGAATTCTTATCGCAGATCTCAAGGTTCACGGCTAATTACGTTATTCAACAACCGTGACAGGATCTTGGAGAGGTCTTCTCGTACCTAATAATTTAACTGATTTTCGCAGAACTGATTCCTTTCGATCGTACATTTCACTAATTATGTTTTTAAAGTGACCAATCCACTATACACCAATCATTTGTATTTACCCAATCCCTACTCATTTGATTTTACTTACATTCGATTAGGTTTTTATATTTATTATTCGACGTAGTCATCATAGGTTACAGAACACTTCATATCATCGATTAGGTTCAATTAACGTTAGTATCTTACCATCACTTTGTAAGAATTGTGTGAAGTCGAAACTTCGTACATCCGCATGATAATATTTTGATCAAGAAATTTTTTTCTGGAAAGGTGTAAACAAAAAATATTTTACGATTGGAATTGATAACCGGTAAAATTGTCTTTTAAATGTTGAAGCACGTAGGTTTTTCATCCAAAATTGATTTGCCAAAAAAAGAGTTTGTCATCAGATTTTATGTGTCTTTTTTCAATGAATCGATTTTTGTACATTCTATTTTTTAACGCGGTTTTTCGCATTCAAATGTAAATTTCTCTTGCAACTTCAAGCGAAAAATAATTTTTATTATACCGTTGGAAAGTTGAGATTTTGCACGAGTAAAAAAACTTTTCAATTTTCAATTTGGAAGCACCAAATCCAAAGCCTCAACCTTTTCTCTATTTCTTGAGCCGACAATCACACACTAAGGTTTTTATAACAAAGACATCATGAATCTTTTTATAACAAAGACATCTTTAATGGCTGATCAATAATTAATTAAGCTTTGTCAAAGGAGAATCCGAGTCTTCGGTAAATAAATGTATTGGAAATGAGAAATATTGCTTCCATTTTCAGTTTTCAAATCCCTTTTTTTTTCATTTCAGAGGCGGAAGGGGGTCAAAACCATAAACATTTCTGAAGTAATTTGCAGCGTTTTTCCACTGTCGGAAGATAAAACTTTCTTTAAAAAAAAAAAAAAAAAAAAAAGAAAGAAAAAGGAAAAAGTTTCCTTAGCATTGTACATTTTACACAATTCTCAGCAATTTTCATTTCGGGTCTGTTTGCCTGTGAGTGTCACCAGATCCTTGTACCAACCTTTATTACAACATTTTTGATTTGTTTTCGATGTAATTTTTAGAGAAGCGCGGGTTAGGCGGTTGATTGTCTCCGGTGTATTTGAGGACTATTGAATAAGAGAGAACAATTTACAGGGAGACATAAATTTTGTATTATTCATATATTTAGGCTTCCTGGGAGGTATAAGGGATATATAATTGAAAATGGGGGCAGAATGGATAAATACTAATTGCTAATTGCCAAGTGTTAATATTTATAAAACGAGGAGTTTATATACTGTATTATATCTATTGTTCAAGTTGCCTTCCATAACTTATTATAACTTATTCATAATTGAATATCTTCCGTTCATGTACAGGTTCTCATATCGCTTGATCAGTATGCAGATTAAAGAATATCCGTTCATGAACGGTGGAGAACCGATTCCAAAGGAACACAAGGACAATGTGTCAGCCGTGCGCTCTTGGCTCAAACATCAGGAATATCTACCGCAGATTTCCGGTGAGTTTTTAATTAATATACAGCATCGCCTTAATCAATAACTATTTACTTGTCAAAACCCTGCAAGATCTGTGGTGTTTATTTCAAGGGGAATGACATCAAAGTAGAAACGACAAATTTTTACTATGTTGCAGACAAATTCCGTTATATACTATAATATGGGGCAGGCTCTCATATTATAATATATAAATAACATAAAGACAACATGTAGTTATGAGAACATATAATGAACATACTCTGCGAATAGTTTACTTGCGTTTCATATATCTTACATGGGAAGTGCATCATTCAGTTGATGCCAGTCTCAGATATGGACCTACTCAACGAAGAAGGTACTTGAGTCTTGATCCACCTTACTCGCCAACTGAATCTTTTTATTAAGTTTATTTCAATCCCAGATATGATACGAGGAGGTTTCAAGTAGAACCCCACAAGTCCACAGAACTGACGAAAGACTGTTTTCTGGTGTTCTAACAATGGACTTTGAATTTTTTTAAATGTTATTATTTTCTCTCGGCTATTATAATCTAGGTGACATTAGTGATTTAAATCATAGGGCTGTAATATTTTTGAAATCCCTATTTTAAGTTTGGACAAGGAGTGTTTTGGTTGATTTTGGCCAAGATGTCCACAGTGTGAACTAGTGGGAATTTGCATGGTTCGATTTAAAAAAAAAAATGGAATGTGTCAAAAACAATTAATGTAACCATAATTATTGTTTCAATAAGTCAATAAAAATTTCAACCTAAATGAAGACATGAAGTTTTCAAATTGAAAAGATTTGTAAACAAAAATACCGAAAATAAAACAGAAGTAAGAGTAACTTGTAAGTTATTAGTCTGTAAGTTAAGAGTAACTTGTAATATCTATTAGAGACTGCTGATGAATTATTCAGAGATGTCCTCTAAGCAATCGCACCCAATTTCATGATCACATTCCTAATTTTCTGAAGGTGTCGGAAACGCTTCGCCGTTCACAATGTTTCGGTATTATGAATCCCGTTTTTATCCCGGACTAGGGTTTCACAGCAATCATAGAAGTTCGACCCTGATTCGTTTTTTCGGCCGGTTCAGCGATCGCCCGAAATTGCCGAGTCTCCAAAATTGCGCAAACATAAATGTTAGCAGACCCAACGCTTATTCACAATTTTAACAGGGGTGCTCAACCTCTAGATAGATCCGTGAAAAAAAAAGATAACTGTATGTGTGTGACAAATTGTGCCAATGACTGCTGGCCAGCTAGCAATTCCGAACCGATTTTCATGATTCTTTATTGTTCAATTCCAATTTTATTCTGGTGTTTTCATTGTAACGTTCGAATAAGATTCCAATAAAACACCATTTTATTGCACTAAAAACTGAATGCATTATTATTACTATTGCACAATTACAGAATTATGGCAAACTAAAACGGCAAACTAATTAACCATCTGTTATCAGAAGCGTTCTGTGGTTCACAGAAAATCCCGACTTCCTATTGGCTGAATGTGCTTGTGAGGTTTTGCTCAGTCATCTTGTGTGGGTGGTTTTGTTTGAACCAGCGATTTTCTCCACTGTTAGGTACATAATGGAATTTTTTTATTTTTTTTTTCAAATTCGGAACATCGGACTGGTTGAGTTTGATTCCGTGGGACCAGAATCCACTTCTAACCCCAAAAAAATTGTTTGTGACGTGTGGGGTTCTGCTTGGGACCTCCTCATAATATGTACATGTTATGTACCTCCTCCATAAAGAGCAGGGCCGGCTTTGAGGCGAGGCAGTTCAAAATCTCCGTCTTCCACCGACTGTCCTTCGGCTGACTGGCGTTGCATTACATTGACGATCATTAGTTCGGGCTCGGAAAATACTGGATAAAAGCGTTCATTCCTCACTTGAGAAAAGAAAGAAGAAACCATTTGTATAAATATTTATATTAAAATTATTATCATCACTTAATTTGTCGAGTTCACAAGTTAAGCTCGCAGATTCATTACAAAGATGATCATTCAAAAAAGATACCCACACGTTTTTGAGGAAGCTGGTACGCAATCCTCTGACTCATTGCCAGTAGCAGACAGCTTCCGCAGTGTTGTGTCACAATAATAATATTGTTGCCATGACAACGGGATGGCTTGCTCAACTTTTCTCTGAGGCCGCAACCTAATAGGTATTTGGAAAAAACTGGAGCTTACTATCCCGTTGCCATGACAACAATCCATCTGAAGACCGATAAGATTATAAGATTTTTTTTATAGCTTTATATTATAAGATTATAAGATTTATTTTTATTTATAAGATTTTTTTTTATAGCTATTTGCATCTGGTGAAAATGTAGGCTCCTGAGGCCAAGTACCCGATTGTACGCCACTCTCTTGATTTTGGTCATGTTTTCATCCCCCCTCTCGCTCTCCACAGAAGCATTTTTTAATAATGACTATGTTAATAAATAGGTTTGTAGTGTTTGATTACGTGTTAACTACGTTGGTGTTTGTTTAATAAAGGGGTTAGTACAGTTAAAGTTTAAGAGGGGGTCAACTTCACAGGGAGCGGTTATCCGTTAGTATTGTTTTGGTGAGTTTTCAAGTTGGCGCCTTAAATATTTCCCTTATAAAGGACAAATAATAATCTGCCAATGATGTCATCATGTTCCTTCGAGGAGCTCAATTTTCTTCTTGGTAAGAATCCCACAAGCGAAATTAGTCCCGGATGTTCGTCCGACATCGCGTTTGACAGGTGTCGTTTGGTATGAAGGTAATCCAACCAAACCGTGGTCTACCTAACCGTGCCTTTGTGGTAGTGTATACACTAATAAATTGCACTGTTGGCCAGGCAAGCTCTTAACCACAAAGGCACAAGGGAGGCCCTTGAAGTACTAGTGGAATACTAATTTTTTGTGGTGGTTGGGGATTTCGAGGTGGACTTAACGGCGGTCGTTCCCCCATTATTGGCAAGTCTTGGATACTGGCTTATACCGGATTGTGAATTAATCATCATGGAAGATGTGGGCGAGTAACATTATCCATACCCACCATGGATAACCTGATTCTGAAAAAGCTAGCTGAGAATTGACAAATTAATTTGTGATCCCCCCCCCCCCCCCCTCCACTTCTCTTATTCATATTTCATAGCAGGGAGTATCAGCACGAGCTTGGTACACCTCGTGTGGTTGATGTCTTTCACTTTATTTTGGTCTTAGATGTTATAACTATCTGCTCTACGAGTATAGTGCACATAATAATTATGTACGTTTTTCAGTACGTTTACAGGATAACGTAAATCGATGTATGTTCATAATAGGATACTTAGTGCTGATACAGAATCTCTCCTGAACATTTCATCATACAGTATATATTTCTGTCTATAATCCATTCACAACGATTGGGCTTACACGACAACTCTCTTAACAGAAGGAAAAACAAAAACAATTGGATTATATTGCGTATCCTATTATACCCTTCTTGACTTTACATAGTTCTCAAAGTTTGACTAAACGGTTACGACGTTTAGAGGGAATTTCGAAAGATGAGACTGCAAATGTCAAATGGTTAGTAACTTCTCACCATTTGCATCATACGAGCGACAACTTGAACCGCCTTTTACGAACGTTTTGAATCGTGACTCCTCCATTATATCAATTATGGCGACAACACAGCCTTCGTAATTGCTCTTTAGTCCGTGTAACGAAGAACGCGAAGGCCGATTTGATGACACACCATGTGTGAGATTCAGAGGATCCGTGTAACAGTTATTCAATTTGGAAGTGATTACCATCTTCAGCTTACATGTTTTCTTCAGTTTGCCTGTGAATTTGGTTTAAGCAACGATCCGATTAGGATTTCATGTGGCAATAGATTTCCATTTCCAGATAATTAGGGTTATTTGGTTATAGTAATGCAATTGCGCTCATAAGAGGGATTCTCAAAAAGGGGAGTGAGATAAATCTCAGTATATTGGCATTAACGTCCCGGACTGGAAATCTGATGGGAAGAATTTGTTTGGATTGACCCAAAACTACGAAGAGCTCAATAAGGCAGCTCTTTATTAAAATAAGAACTGGGGTCATTAAATCTGCAATGGTGACAGTTAAGACAGAAACACTTTTGTCCTGTTTGACCAAATGATTCTATTCACATCTGAGTAAACAAAAATCTGATAATTGATGAGCTGAGTTTTTAAGTAGGTACACACTAAAGGGCGTTTTTTAACCGCTGTACCTGTGATTCCCAATCCGCAGTGCATGAGATCTCGAAACAAGTTTATTAGCAGACATCTGATGTTTTCCGATTATGCGCTTTTCTTTAAGTTGATTTTTATAAGCACTAAGCTCATGGAAAACATGTTTTTTCTTCAACAACAAGAACGATTTCAGAAATGAGATTAAAGCAGTCAAGTAGGAGTACTTTGATGTCTTTTATTTTTTGGCAAAAGAACGAATTTTTGCTTTTGAATCTACCAATCAGTAGTAGAATACTGTTTTCACGTTCGGGAGATGATATTTTTTTTCTCCAAAATTACCTTTTTGAACAACTTTTGTTTCGTGTCTGTCTGTATCTGTGTGCGATATCAGGCTGACGTTTACGGTTTAATCTAAAAGCGATCACAGTTATCAGGTCACCTTGATCCAACAGGACGTAAGATTTGGTAACACTGACCGAGATTGAGGGCGTACCTCACTAAAACAGTTTCAGCTTCGAACGTGGCCTTAACATAGATAGAAGCTATTTGTCTCAATCGCAATTAATTCGACGTTATTCCGGGAAATAAATTATTCTTTCCCGCTAGTTGAAAAGAGAAGATTGAATAAACAGATGTACCGGCCACGAATTGAGTTATGAGGAGTTACCCAAATCTGGCCCTGAGGGCCCAGGTTGGTGCAACGCCCCGCGGATGCCTTTAGAGTCGTTTGTAATTCCGTCCAGCTCCAATTAGGTTGACTGGGGGGTTGCGAAGCTGCGAGATTTCGAGCGGTGGAGCCCCAACCTCACTCAAATCATGTGTCTTGACCGGTTTACAAGTTCCTCGCAGACCCACTGGACAAACACGAGGGGAAATATTCACTTTCCGGAGAGAAAATATTTCAGAAAATGGAATAATAGTTTTCACAATCTACCTTTTAGAGGTTTGCCAGTCCGAAAGAAGTACAGTATAATCACTTCAAAATGTAAATAACTTCATAAACAACGAAGTAGAAAAACGAACTGATAAAATCACGTAGAAACAAACAAACAACAGAAATAGAGGGGAACTGAGCAGTCGGCTAATGAGACATTGAAACAAAACAAAAAGTGCTCCATCGGTTAGAAACGCATAATTTTTGTTCAATCCCTTGTTCTTCGATCTCCCTGATTTCGTAGGCTCGCCTCAGTTCTAACGGAAATTCTGCGTTATCAGAGGTGGCCCTGGAGCACAGATTAAATCTGCACCACATTGCTTTTGATTGGACAGAAAGTCGGGCCAGGTCCCCTGGAAGCTGTATTTTCAAGTTTTTATATTTTTGGTTTTGCGTCTATGCTTTGATCCGGAGCCGCCCCTGGAGTGGACCTTCTCCGACCCCCTGGAGAACGACGGCAGATAACGCAGGAAAGGATTCTGATGGGGTACTACGAAACTTGAAACTGAGCGCCAAGGACGAACACGTAGCTACTCCAGCCCTCACTGGTCATTTCCGAAATAAACGCAGGCCCACTGACCCAATCTCCGTCCTTCTCAGATTATCGTCCGCCTCTATCACACTCTCTTTCTCTCTTGTGAACATTAAGTTCCATGAAGTAACTTGCCAAGGTCTCGGAAGGTGTTGCAATCTGATTGAAACAAGTAACGTGAGCTCTAGTTAGAAACAGGAAACAGTTTTATTCATTCAGCTACATACGGGAATCTACCAGAAAGGAATAGCTGTCCCTAGCCCCCATTCCGTTGATTAAATATTCCCAGAAATAAAAATGAAAAATCAACTAAATTTAAATTTAAACATTCAAAATGGCATTCCCTACCCACGACCACAGCTAACATTCCACATTTAAGCTTGACTTGGGAACTCTTGAAGGTTATCCCCAGATTTTAATTTTTTGTGATGTCTTTAAACGCGAAAAATCACTCCCTACTATTTAAGACAGCCACATAATGAATAGGGGAGGATTAAAAGCGTCTGCAAAAGTCATGAGATATTGACAAAAGTCATGAATATAATTCTCTCATGGCAAGAATTATATTCAAATTTTGGTTATCCTATGTCCCCTCGTATTTACCTCCCTGCTCCTGTTGTAGAGACTACTCGCGCAATGACATACATTTGTGTGTCATTGCTCAAATTTCGGTTCACGGTTTCGTTTGCACGAAGCTCCCGCTTTCCCCTTCTATGACTAGGTGATATAACAACAACATTAGCAAACGAACTATGAACATATACAGCACTTGACGAAATCAGAAAACAAGGAGTAAAGTAAGAGTAGTACTAAAGTTATGCAACCAGTAATCGAACAAAAACGGAAATAGTACGAAATGGAATTGTTGGCTACGTTATTACTGTCGTCTCATTATAACAAACATTTTGGGAGAAAGTGCCTTCATGTAGTAAAATCAACGTTTAAACTTTACATCGGCATTTTATGGAAACACTGTTAATAGATGTTCACTGATACATGCTGAAGAAGCCCACGTTGTCTGGGCGAAACGTTCAAGTATAGATTTCCATGACAATAAAGAATTTTTGAAGAGCTCCAACAACCCGTTCACTGATAACAGTGTAACCATTGATTGCATCGATGAAACCCGTTTGTTTTAAATCAACGTTCAAATCTCCGGTTGAGTAAACAAATTATCTACCTTAACCGTGGTTAGGGATTGTTTGTGATAAGTCTAATTATTCTATTCTAATTGATTTGACTTCTTTAGCATGATCCTCCTTTTTATGAATATTGATTTAAAATGTGCACGAATTTTACGTACTACCCCACCACAAGTAGCTACCGAGGCATGTGATGGTGATGATGGGAGCGTGTGCATCCCCATACCAATAAAAAAAAAGGATAAAAACGAGTGGAATAAAACTGCCTGTGCCATATTTTGAATAAATGAATAAACCTTCTGGGCTCTGAAATGAAGTTCGGACCAATCAAATGGATATCAGTAGATGCTCCGAGGTAGCCCTATATGTATATGGCGGAATTTCGGGGCACTATAAGTTTGCATTTAAAAGGGCATATACGATTGGCCAATCAGAAAGCACATTGGCGAAGACAGGAGCACATTAGGTCCTTTGCCCCCAGCATATCTTATCATTTCGTTATCAAAGCTTTTTAACCTCTCAGTGTATCAGTTTTCCTAGTCATTAATGAGTGGCCTGTTCAAAGTCATCTGCAAGATACTGAACTGACACTTGAGCCGAACAGAGTTTGAGAACCCTGTTCACAAACGTTCTCGAATATCCAAGCAAGTTTTGCCACTTGTTGGTAATCTAGTGGATCTTCTATGCTGTAAACTGACGAATCGTACATCGTGCATTCATTGTAAATGGCATATCGGTGAGAGAACGAGTTGCCAGGGGTACCTTCTGCATTATTCAGGAGTTTTCGGGCTGAATATGTAGGCGTCTGTATTATTTGTGCTTCATAATTTTCTTTATAGGAATACAGTAGTTGAAATTTCTATTTGGCTAAGAAAAGCAACTCTTTCTTCCCCTTTTCAATAGCAGCTGGTGCCCTCTGTGCCCCCCCTCCCCCTCTTCCCTGAGTTTCAAAAGAGGAGCCACCACTTCTCCAATATCATGACGGTAAAATATTCACTTGGAGTAGACTGGTTTACTCCGTTTAACAGGGTGTAACAGCATTCCTCGTTCAATGAGCAAGGTGAATTACCTTGAGTTCTTCGAATCGCGAAGGAAGAGCCGGTAGAGGCCGGCGAGCACTGGTGCGAAGAGTTGGTACCTCCTGTCACTCAGCTGATGTCACCGCGGAGTCAGAAAGTGGAACATTTGAACGAGGGCCCACTGAGCAGGCAGTTACCTATGATGGGTAACTAACAACTCATAATCCACTGCCTTCAAACAAAAACGTGTTGTAACCTTCATCCCGGACGTAGGTGTCATGTAACAACTAACATAGCTGGTAGAACCTCTTATCGACTAAGCGATCATCCGATTTCACGTAGTACATTAGTAATCTATTCACAAGTTACTCGGTGTTCCTTCCATTCAAACTCGGAGTTCTTAAAAGTGTAGCTACAAGTACAAAGCACATGTACTATACTCGAAAAATTCAAACTACAAGTACTAATATATCAGACCTTGTACTTCTCCAGGTGGCAAGTACAAGTTTTTTCCAGTTTAGTCCGAGAGTCCATTGCAGAAAGATGAACATTGAACATACTTAAAATATTCTGGTTTATTTTCTTCAAGAATGTTCATTTTTAATCGGTCAGGAAAATTGATGATTGAAGGAGCCTTGCACCGTATTGGGAGTGAAGTGGCAAAATAACATTTTAATACAAAATTGTTAGGTTCTATTATTTATCTCATCAGTTTACCAAATGTCTTAGCATTTTCATCTAGGCGATGTAGAAAGAAAATTCTTCTAGTATAATGCAGTCAAAAAGAGAAAAAAGTTAGGGGCAGTAAGGGGTTTTTTTAATAGAAAATTCTGAGGACGTAACCTATTAGTGTTACAGATTGAGCCTTGAAAACGTGATACGTGACGGGAGTTGAGTTAGAACTTAAGGCGTTAGCTATCAGAGCCAGTTCGATCCATTTTTGTAAAGTTTACTGGAGAGATAAAAAACTTGTCATTACCACAGTTTTGAAGATGAATTGCTGCTTGTTTTAAGAAAATGTAGGTATGGCCATGTAGAATTTCCATTTCCATCAGTACCAATCAGACTAATACGGTTTGTTCTAAAAATCTAATTTTTCACCATTTCTCATAACATATTGATTTTAAAAGGGGTTTTACATTAATTTAACTTACGTTGAGAGTGTCAGTGAATGTGAAAGAAATTATATCTTGTTCGTTCCTAAATACTAACAAATGTTTTAAATTTGAGGCCTAAAATATGGTAAATTGGGTAAAAAGGACATAGGTCATAAAAATATAAAAAAATTTACCACAATATCACGTTATATTACGTATTTATCAAGAAATGGCAAAAATATTGACAGTAGTAGAAACTCATTCCTTCGTATACAGAAAACAATTCTGGTAGTAGTTCTAGGGTTCACACTCGTCATTTTGTTGTTGTCCTCCTTTCAATTTACGATGAATAAGATCCTTATAACACCTAAGGCTCACAAAGATCCCCCCAGTCCATAGTGTATCTCAGAAGCCTCTGGACATCCCGTATCTACAGTGGTGGCACCGCGAGGATCTGCCAATAAATTCCTCAACTTTTTTCATTTCTTGAAGGGTGGATTTCCTAGAGAAAAGCGAGCGAAGCTTACTCATATAAGAAATGGCAGGACACAGAAAACACACGCAGATACACATCAATGTGAATCAAGGAAAACGGGCACGAGTACTGCTTGGTTCTACGAGTCTTCGTAGCAGTCCTGGCGGGAGAAAGCAGTTGCTAGGAAAGAGCTGGTTTCGATTCAAAAGCATTCAAAAAGCTGAATGTGAGTTGTATCTCTTCAAGACCTAATAAATCAGCCCCTAAACTAGCAAAGAATGCAAAAAATTGATTAAAGAAATAGAATTAGCTGGATTTGATAACAAACGCCTCACTTAAAACTATGGATACACATTTTTCTCTCCACTAAAATAGCAAGTATCTATGTAAAAAAATTGCCCGTTTTAATTTTTGAAAGTTGGTTGGTTTCTGTGTTTGGCCTTACTGCATCCTCAGCAAAATTGAGTATTTTAATGTTATTCAATCTGATAGGGCTTAATGGGAACTGCTGGACATTGACAGATCAATAGTCCTTGTTAAGAAGTTCTGTACTGTAATGAGTGCCACTTCCGATAAGCTGAAGGTACACAAAGGCTATTTTTGTCCTAATCAACCTAGAAAATTGGAATTTGAATGGTAGCATGGTGATTTGAGGTAAATCGAGGGCAACGTGAGATATTAAAGAATATGGAAACACTCATGGTTTTGTGTGCTATAAGTTTTGATATCTGCTTCTATTTCATACAAATGGACTAGTAACGGTTGGTGTTCAGGAAGTTACATTTAAGAACAACACCTACAGTCAGTACAATGTATGGGGATCAGAGATCAGCTGAATTCCTTATATGTAATTTCGTTATTAATCAATGTTAAGTGCTGAAATATGTTTGGCTTTTTTTATGGCATCTAGTCTTGAGGACTGTTGGGATTTAGTAGAATCCTGTGTAGTGGATAAGGCAAAATATGGAGGTACGAGGTGCTGAATTTAGATACTGGACCATTGTACAATGTACCGTGGAGTACGTTTACAATTAGTTTTTTGGAATATTTAAAAGTTGTAGCCGTTCCCTTGAATATTGGTATCTATTCCGTTGTTTTTCCACCACGATATCAACACTCCGTTTAATAATCATCTACAGTTCAGTCGACTGCGTAAAAGGGCGGTCTGAAATTAGTAAACCCATGTGTTTGAATTGGATTCGGTTCTGAAATGGTGACTCATTTTTTTTTAAGTCTTCAGCGCACTAATCTCCTGTCAAATCTTCAAATGATCAACAAACCTTTTCACTGGTCGTACAAAATGCAAGAGTGATTGCATAAGGAATGGACGGCTCACTCATTACGACTCCAACTTTGATCGTTTACGATGAATACGCGACTCGTACTACCATCACTGGTCCCTAGTCGTACATTGTAGCCCCTGGTAGGAAATTATCGTATTTCATCAATTTTAGTTTGTTGATTGTACATAGTAATTATTGTTCCTGTGTATTCCTCAATATTCTCTAAACACTCAACATTCACAAGTTGAAGCAAAATAATGTAAGATATTGTGGGTGAACAAATGAATGCGGTGGCTCTTATCCTGAATTCAGAGATTCCACACACTCCTCAAATCATGAATATCTTCCATATTTTACAAAATTATTCTGAAAAAAATCGTCATTACACGGTATTGCAACCTTGATTGTCTCCACAGCAATTCAGAATACGATTTTATAAAAAGGCTGAGAGCTAGAAATGTTGAACTATCCGGTCAATATTTTGACGAACGAACAACAAATTTGACTAATTCGAATCGTTGGTTCATGTATATCGCACTTAATCTCCTCTTGAAACCTGATCCTTGCTCGTCAGTTTTCTCCGTTTGACAGTTAGATGATGATAACTGTCCATTCGCAAGATTTAACTAGCAACAACCCCATGGCCCAGATCGTTACACCCGTGATCGATAGTGATTGACTCTCAGAGGCGCTACCCCGCAAACGCCAGTGTTTCAGCGACTCTCGAGTATTTCAAGTTATGTAGTTTATTGTCATAACTTTTTTTTTCGGAACGTGCCCTTGGGCTACGCATTTTGAAGGATTTGGAGCGAAATACTTGACCGCAATCTATGGGAAATAACTTTCTAGTGCGATTACAAGAATCCCTCGTTAAAGTCGGAGTTCGGCTGCACGATAAATAGGTAGATCGGCCTGCACGAGGCAACGTTGCTCACAAATAATTATAATCCGTCACATTGTCATGAATCGGTTTCAATGATATTTTGCTCTTCCAACATCCAAAGGAGCAAGAAGTGTGTGAATTGAAGAAACCTTCACGACACCACTTCTTTCTAATGGAAATTATTACACAAAGTGTCTTGGTTTCTGTTATTACACAAAGTATATAAACACTGATCGAGGTTACATCATCTCTATTTAGATAAATTTTATAAAATCAATCCCAAAATTGTCGAACGAATAGTGGCAATGAAAGCAGTAAAACAAGGATTTACTATTTCTGTATCACAAAGTCACATTGCACTGATCAGTCATAATAAGATCAAGCCGAATTAGTAGGACTTCATTTTGATCCTCCAAGCCAAAGTTATTTAGTGATTAACTGCACTTTGACTTTTTTCTAGATCGTTTACAAAGTTTCATTTGAAAATAATAAACCAAAATAGTGCTCGCAAGGTTCTAGGTCAGATTGGAAAGTTTGACAGATACACCCACATTCATGAGCTTACTTTGTAGTCAATCGAGGTCCAATTTTCTCTCATTGTGCAGTCTGACATTACGCGACTGTTTTCTAGGAGGGGCGTCGATGAACTTGGGAGTGTCACTTTTTGAATTGAACTTCTACCATCTTCACGTTTACATCGTTCTCTTCCAACAGCAGTTCGTTCTTCGAGTGAAGAAACTTCCGTTGCGATTCGCCCTCTAGAATGGTCGTAAATAGATAATTATGGGTATGTGTACATCCCCCTGTATCCATTGAGAAAACTTGGCCAAATATAACATATGGGTTCATTATTTTCAATAATGAATTTCTTTTCTTGGTCGATTACAAACATTCATTGATTGAAACAATAAATCAAAATTGAATAGTCCGAATCTTAAGCCACCATATGCTGTCCCCAAACAAAAGGACTAAACGTTTATGAAACTTCGGTCGAAAATCTGTTTCAATGAAAATATGTAGACAGTTACATACTGATGTGCATTCCAGGGAAAACAAAACAAATCCTTCGTTGGAAGCAGTTTTTCATAGTTTTGTGAAACAAGGTTCAAAATGAAGTTGATTAAAAACGTCCGGTTTCACTTTCGATCAATGGACTTGATGTGAACATGGGTGTGACTGGGAACATATGCAACAGGCAATCAGCCTCCTAGTCACGTAGAACAGTGATTAATGCGAAAGGGTTATTCTAATACAAAAATAGTAAAACTCTGTTTAATCATTTTGCAGCGTTCCCAAAATGAGCCTGGAAATGTTCCGATCGAAAGGATAAATCAGCTAGAAACAACCATGGCAGATGACACACAAGCTCCGGTTTTCGTATCAGAAAAATTACCATTGAGAAGGCGATGATTTGATGGGGCCCGTCACTGAATTGATTCCCTCTATTTTCCAAGCATAAACGACCTCGTGATCCAACCACCATATCTGTTACATTGGTGGGCTTATGGGAAACCATTCCCTAATACGAATGACATTAACTCCTTGATTCCCTTGAATACTGTGGAGAGTGAAACGAGCTTGGAATTAAATGCCCCAGAAATGTTCAAACTTCGAAGGCAAATGACGGGAAACGACCCTTCCCATCGGCAACTGCTACATTCACAAGTTATTCACTTGAATGAAGAGCTATCTGCGCCAGTTGACGCTTTGCTAAACTCCATGTAATTTGTGTGTGTAAACCACCAAAACACGAGATAGAACTTCTGCTGATCCGGTTTTTTAACCATGCGCAGATTCGTCAGGTTAAAAAAAAAAAAAAAAATCGAACCCGTATTTTTTCAAAAATTATTAATGATGTATTGTAATAAATTGTACATTTTTACTGTAGATACTGTTCAAAATGTCCACTAATGTGCTCACGACATGAGACAAAACACCAGGGAGCTGGAGCGAGCAGTCGACATCGTTCGGCGGAGGTGCTTCTCTGCATTCAGCAGGATGGTGGACATTTTGAACAGTATCTACAGTAAAAATGTACAATTTATTACAATGCTTCATTAATAATTTAAAAGAAAAATCCGAGTTCGAATTTTTTTTTACCAGGCGAATCAACACATGATGAAAAACCGAAGAATCCAGTGAAAAACCACATTTTTCTTCATTTAAAAGCAATTTTCTCCCAGAAAATATACGGAATTTCAAATCTCGTTATATCGCTGGAAAGCCTAGATTTTGGCGCATCTTATAGCACTATGGGCTAAAATTCAAATGCCTCATTACAGGGACTCATAAGCGTTTGAAGGAAGTCGAGATCTCCACGATTTGCCAATGTGTCCTTTTCAAGCTGATTTTTCACAAGTTGTTATTATAATTTATTGTAGAAATAAGGATTACATTAAATCATAGACATGTTCACACCACAGCAGGTTGGCTCATCACCATCAATGAACAATTTAAAGCGGACGGATATTTTATGATTTGGATTCAACGCAATTTTGAACATAAAGTGAAAAACATAGGTGTGTTTTTTAAATAATAGCAAACCAAAATGCGAAACAGTCTCTAAATAAAGTAAGACTCAGGTACGTACGATCTTGCACTGCACACAGAATTCATAATCTTGATGATACTATCTTGGGGGTTTGGGGGCTCCTCCACTAGCACAGAGCTTGAAAAAAATAAATGGCTACAAAAAACTCGACGGGGCTGGAAGGTAAATGCGCACTGTTGAGGAGCGGCAGCCCCCCCCCCCCCCCCCCCCCCAACACTCCGGAAACTGAATTCCTTGGAACCGGTTATATTGGTCAAGTGCGGAGATCAGATGAACCTGCAATTGCTCTCCGCTTAGATAACATTTAATATTAATAGTTAATTTAATATGAATGACCTTCTATGAAAGAAAATGGGTATTAAATGTTTTAAAACGTCTGCCAAGCTGGCAGTGTCATACAGCCGTCGTCTAGATAATTTCATCAATGATCATCGGTTCATCATCAGTGTTTTAAATAACCTCAAAAGATAAATTAAAAAAGATTCCGAGACAGAAATGCCGTTGACATGTTCCCGCAGACATCAAAGTTTTCAAAAGGGAAGTATTTACGTATTTCAAGTTTATCGCGCTGATTCTAAACAAGAAAAAATAATATTAGACCGTTCCTTCGCTGCTTCTTTGAAAAATTGAGTGCGATCGGTCCACTATCACCCGATTAATTGGTACATAGTGGATTTAATGTTTGAGCATGAGCATGGTGTATTGATGTGTGAGAAATGAAGCTCTTGGAGGACCATTTATAACCCAACTCGCACATTCCTAGAAAATTTCCTCAAGATCACATGAAACCCGTAGGAATTAGGCTAGTTCCAAGGATCTGCGGACACACGGACAGAGAGACACGAACGTTGTTTACAACGGTCTAAAACGCAAAACGCTAGTGGAAATTTTAATTTTGGAGGGAAAATGTTTTTATCTTTCGAAAGTGAAAACAAAACTTCTTTTCCTTTTGGTAGACTCGAAAGCAAGAAGTTTCATTCACATAGAACGATCATAAGACCGGATTTTCGTATTACAGTTTGTAAAGAAAGTCATGTCCGACCGCTTTTCCACATGCTTGCTACACAGTTGCAACAACTCATTTCAAGTCAAAAATGCCTCTTAAAAAAATAAACTTTTAATTAATAAACCTTTTTAATATGCGAAGGAAAAATTTTACCGCCTCATTTTAAGTTTTTAGGTATTTTGATTTCAGATTTTATTTGGTACAAAGTAAAGGTTGGTGTTCAGGGAGTTATATTTCAGACGATATCGTCCACCTACGTTTGGATGTCTAAATTTCAATTACAACGTACCAACGCTCACTGATCAACTGAAGCAACCTTGTTGCTAATTTCGATCCTAATCGATCTGCTCCGCTGAAAAATAAATGCTGCTCTTCTTATGGCATCTGGAACGGACAGAACGGACTGTTTATATAATGTACCACAGACAACTTCTAATATACATAGACCAGTGATTTATGCAGAACGTTTATTATAATACAGAAATAATAAACCACTACGTAATAGTTTGCTGCTTTTTTTGTTCATTTATTCATTTTTATTTGATTTATTTTTTTGCTGAATTGAATTTTGACTGTTTTGGGCTTCCTAGCTCAATAAATTATGGATTTTCACCGCTAAATCAACATTTATAATATTTAATTAATAAGGTACTATTTGATTAGAACTTGAGTGGTTTTCGATAAGGGAAAGAACCTGAAAATAATTTATTTGTTGAGCGATTAGGCCTGAGAGAGTTTTATGAGAAACAAAAATTAATAAACTCCGATCGCTACTATTTTTTTGTTGTAAGCCGATATTGGATTTAAAAAGTCGATTTCACCGTATAAAACCAAATTCACATTATTGATATTGATTTAGTATAGCTTCATTTTAATTATATGAGTATTATTTTTGCTCGCTCTTCTTGCCAATAAAGTACCTACTTGAACTTTAAACAAACTTTATAGTGAAAAGTCTGTAAAGTGGTAAAAAATACGTTGGAGTTTTATTTTATTGTAGGTATATTTTTTCCAGCATTCTTATATTGATGATATTTCTTATACTTTATTCCTTCAGTGATTAATAATAGACCGCTGAATGCTCTCAAGAGCTAAGCAATGCAGACTCGTACTAGAAATGTTACCGTTTTTTGAAAATCTCTCGATAACTGAATTTATCATTTTATCTGTTGCAGATCAGTTCATCATGCTGTTCCTGCACAGCAATTACTACAGCGTGGAAAAAACGAAAAACACGATCGACTCCTACTTCACAGTTCGAGCTGAGACTCCAGAACTTTTCTCAAACTGGGACTACGATTCGATACAATGGAAGACTTAGTGAGTTCTACTTCATATTTCCAATGCAGAATGTTGAGTACAGAACGAAATAGTTGACCTCGTATGTACTTACGATATATTTAAGGTATTTCAGTGAACTGATTGTGATGTACGATAATTTGTTGAAATACAAAATCTTATTATACACTCCGTACATGAAATCCTTTATTCTGTTTAATAATTGAAAAAATGGATTTATTTTTGAAAATTTGCAGTGTTCGCAATTTACACCAAAAACCAATTTTATTAAACGTTTCACCCTTCATATCTCCTAAACTATTAGATTCAC
This sequence comes from Creontiades dilutus, assembly GCA_031894815.1. NCBI lineage: Eukaryota > Metazoa > Arthropoda > Insecta > Hemiptera > Miridae > Creontiades > Creontiades dilutus. The sequence goes on from JAVIWC010000594.1 coordinate 333,838, forward strand.
CAACTCAGCTTACGGGATCATTTTGGGAAAATGATATTATGAGATAATAAAACTGTTTTTCTCCCACTAGCATAAAAATTTAATCGCTTTCGGACCACTTTCCCACTTTTTACAAAAGATTGCGGACACTAGGCCACTAGCGCTAAGAGGTGGCGAAAAAAAGGTCCCAATTTTTTTTCATCGGTTGAGACCAATGTCTTAAATTGTATAGTACAATCAAATCCAAAAACACTTGAACCTGGAGAAAAAGTGATGGGCTAGTCATTCCATTATTCCTTGTAATTGCTCTTCATTTGAAGGGGAATGGGATAAGGCAACGATGAGACCGCTCGTTTGAGGATGGAATATGAGGCTGACAGTTTGTTCCATTCAAACGGGTCCTGCTGTAGGTTCTGTCTGAGTTTCTCAACACTTGTTTTCCAACCCAACCGGTTCATCGATGATCGGGCATGTGTCGTAAAAAGACGCCGTGTTGCCTAAAATTCGGAGGTTGTGTTGATTATTTTGTTCGCGATTGTTGTTCCCAACGTTCGATAAAATTGTAGCAAAGAAAAGTGGAAGCAGGATTTGAAACTGTTTTCCTTAAGTCAAACTGCAAATATTGCTTCCAAGTCAGCCTGGATGTAGGAGAAGCTTTGTGGGAACAAAATGGGAACTGGCTCGAATTCAAAATAAAAAAATTGTTCACCGAAATGAAAAGGTTTACTGTCAAGACACGTTTTGACATTAGTGACGTTTTTCAATTGCCGTATGTAATATTTTCAACTTTCAGTGTTCAGACATTTTTTAAGCCCAATATATGTCTGGGTCAAATTTCGAAAAAAAGTAATCATATAAAACAAAAACTGACGGAAAGCGGCAGGGTATAGTTAAAATTTGTATTTTTCAGTAGAATATTACTTATGTCACTACTAGTTTCACTAAACTCTATTAGGAGGAAGATGTTTAATGTTTGATCGCGAAGATCTCCATATGGCAGAAATATCAGTTTTAGCTTTTCATACCAGTAATACATTAGCAGCCGATCGCCGTAGATGAAACTGCTAGAAGATTTTGCAAGTTGGACTCGATTTTGCCCAAAACCTTCTAGGAATGTAATTTCCCTGTACTCCCATTTCCATTTCTAGTACTCCCTGGTGCAAAATTTGAAAGAATATTATTTACTTTCAATGTACCGGTGTGGCAATCGTTGATATGACAAGCCTTTTCCAACACAATCATCCAAGATTTTGGGTCTTCATTCCTTCCACAAAATTTTGTCAATTCCATTCTTATGTGAATTTTAGATTAGATACTTTTCGTGGAGTCGGTGAATACATGAAGTATATTATGAATACTATACTTTATGTATTCACCGACTCGTGAATTCATCATTTCTTGCATCATCTTCAACCATTTTTTTGTTTTTAAATTTTTTTACACATAATTGATGAGTGAAATTGAATCAGCAAGGGTTAATGAGGTATTGACAGTTGCCACTCCTGGTCCAAACCAGAACTTATCTCTGCTGGATCTGATAAGGAGAGATGAAATTCTGAACTTGCGTCAGGAGAACCAACCTCATCCTCACCTACCAATTGGCGATAGAACCACTTCTCCACTGACTGGCGGTTTTATAGTCTTCTGAGTGAAAGGTTTCTTCAATTCATCTTTCTTATCTGAAAGTATTAGATAGTGCCGGTAAATCTCGCCCGACCACCAGGAACTGGAAACCATTCTTCGATTTCTGTAAATTTCACTGACCGCAAGAAAACTAAACTATCGGTGGTTTTCGTTACCGACATTGCACGGGAGCGTAATCCATACGAACGACATTCGCCATAACTGTAATGAAACTTTATTACAGTTTAATATATTATTGAGCTGTTCTAATGATTAATAACTGATCGTTATTGTTTCATAACTCGAACTGAATACATTTAACATTTTTATGTTTTTCTTGTTTTCTCTTTACCATGGATGTCCTATACTTTCTAACACATTAAGAATATATCGTAGAGTTAAGTTGTGTAACAAATCATAACATGTTTATAACTAAATAAAATTTACTGCAAACTTACTTACGATAAACAAAAGTTACAAAACAAAATGGTGATAAATGATATATAGACTTTGGACGAAAACGTTAAAAAATTATTACACTAAGTTATGCCAAAAATCCACCTAAATTTAATCTAAGTAAATGCAAAAAGTTGTCCAAAAGCCCTGAAATTGTTTTCAACTCCTGGCTTTGTGTAGATATTTGAAATTATTCAATACCTAATTCATTACCATCTCAAAGTTCAAAACAATTTTACAATAATATACATTCAGCGAAAAAAAAGCGAATATGCTCAAATGATCGTACTGCATGACTGGGTCGTTGACGGTGAGCTTATCTCTAAAGATTGTTAAATTGCAACGATTACTTACTGGAAAAGTTGTAACTGTGATGAGTCCATTCATGAGTGTAGTCGTAATCTTGAACGACATCCGACAGAGTAGGAAGTGACTGGTCGGGCTGGAGTTAGGAACCTCCTACCAACTTCTGATTCCCTAATCAATATAACGTCACATTCGAGCAAAACCTCGTATCTGCAGGCGGTGCGTCATCAAAAAATGTATCTGAATAATCTTATAATAATCTAAATCTATGTAGTAGGTGTAGATATACCTAAGGTATATCTGACTATCCTCATTTTAATTAGACTCTAGTAGAAAACATCGTGGTCCACTGTTAAAAAACGAACTGGAACGCTATAACATTTTTCTATCTAGCCCCTATCTATATTTTCCCATTATAATTAATGATATAGAGATTAGAACATTGGTTCGTAATTCATCACTGTTCTAGTTACCATTATGCAATCTGTTTTGATGGAAATTTGGGTTAGGTAGGTACACACCTATATTACAAAAAACCTTTAGAAGGTATATTAAGAATAACAGTTAATATAAGTTACCTGCTGTCTTGTTTTGTTATTTGACAAACCGATGCTAAAATCCCAATGCAACAAGAGAGTAAGAAACAGCTGTTTTTTGTTTGTTTTGTAATTTTACAGAAGACGATGAGTGGAATGAACTTCGATATTGTCAGTGATATGTTAACAATATAAGTTAATAAGTAAAGAAAGAACAAACAGATAATATGTTTATTCATATTATGGTGTAACCTAGTTTACGCATGTAAACGCTTTCGAAGTACTCTGATTTATTTCTCCGTTCATGGAGATATTTGGAAGTGGTAAATGTTGGTTTGAAGAGTTTAGAATGATTTGAGGTCTTATTTTCAACAATTGAACGCTTTCGACGTCAGGCAAATTGTTTCTTACCTTATCGTGTCATACGGATTCTCCCTCTGGGGAAAAGCCGCTAGTAGGAATGCGAGCTCCAGTCAGATCTTAGTCTCCTGGTCGAGGAGTTCGCGGCGACATTCACTCGCAAGCATTCCGCGCACGACTTGCGCGCCTCGATCCCCTTGTGGCATTTTTCTAGGAGAACCCGCCAATGGTGGGCAAGCCGCGATGGAATATGCTCGCTGTCAGGATCTGTCTTTGGCTTCCACGTCCCGGCATGTAACTACTTGATTTCAATAAATTATTTTATAAAAATTGATTGGTAATTTGAGGCAAAAATCGTCATGAGGTCAACTTTTAGATTCAGAAATTGCGATTATTTGTTATGGGCAAAATTCTGCGGATCTGATGAAACCTATCCCAGTCGATCTTTCGCCCAATATTACATAAATGACAGCAGAAACCCAGAAAAACAACTTTTTTGACTAGTTTTGGCCCCTAGCATCATCGCCTGTGAAGCCAGCAGTTGGGACCAACTAGAGCCCTAGGAGAGTCGTTGTACGGAAGAACGGATTTTTTACAACAGTTCTGAAGACTTTGATGACCCGAATGCAGTACGGACATTGAAGAATTTGAATCCACGCACCTTGAAACGTAAAGTAACAAAGTTTTAGGCGGGGGCCACACAAATGTTCGCTATGCGATTACAAAGGTTCATTACTGAAAGCAAAGAATCAAAAAAGGTAACTATTTGGTGGTGGTCCAGCAATATTATGGATATGGGGAAATGTGGAATCAAGCCTGGTTTTACAGTAGATGGTTTGTTCTGACATAAACTTGAATTTTTCTCAACCTCCTGGTTTTTTTTTTAGCAATTTTCAATGTTGAGTTACCACCATACCATCTACTAGAAAATGGATGAGCCCTACCATAAAAACATGTAAATTTTATCAGCTTTCTGTTGTTTACATTTTTGTTTTAAATCACTTTCTGGTAGAGAAATTGGTGTTTGAACGTGAAAAAAACGTGATTTTTTAAACGAAATCAGCACAATTCACAAATGAAAAACGATCTGGGCTGAAATACACCCTTTCTATTCAATCTGTTGTGAATTTTACAACATAAAAACCGTGAAGAGAGGTTAGAAATATTTTTTTGGTTTTTGTTTTTTAGAAAATAATAAAAGGTTGTATGCCAGATAACATCTTTTTTCATTTTTGAATTACCCATCAACTCTTCTTCCTTTGATTTTATCATTCCGAGAATCTTAGAAATGCGTTCATTCGATTCAGCGAGGAAAATTATGTATTTATATCCCCTCCCCCCTTTAATTCAATCCAACACCAGAGGCATTCTCTTATGTCAAAACGCTGATTTTCCACGTTCAAACGCCAATTTCTCTGTCAAAAATTGCTCTAACACAAACATTTAATATACCGGTAGAAAGCTGATAAAATGTAAATGTTTTTACTGTAGAGCTCATCTATTTCGCGGTAGATGGTATGCTGGTAAATCAACATTGAAAATTGTGGAAGGTTGACAAAAATTCTACTTTGACGTCACTTAAGAAAAAATTTTATGGAATGAAAATCTGAGAAAATTTAACGCTATTTCAGTGAAGTAAGGTCGAATATACGGGATAAAAAACTTTGATGTTGAGTAGGCAAAAAAAGAGCTGGCTAAAGAAAGATTGCTAAGTGGTAGAAGTTTTTGTAAATTATTTGCTGAATCGATCCGCGAAGCTTTGTCGTTCTTATACCAAACACCCTGAATAAGTGGCGGAAGGTTGATCAAAATAAAAGTGGGTACTAGACTGACTAAAGCTCATAAAGACGGATGTGTTTTATTACAACGAAATAGAACGAACAACAGAATGGGACGTATCGAACCGTACGTTCATCTGTTCGCTGTCCTGTGGGCTAAATCAGTAAATCCATCTAAATTCAGACAAATACCCATCCCCTCCCTCCCCTCTCACGGACGTATTGTCATTTAAAGAACTCAGGTTAATTGTAACTTTTGTTGCATATGGTAACTGTAGGCTTATATAGTACAGAAATAATCAACATTATGCGAAAATATTGGCAGCGTTTTTATCAGTAGGTACTGTCGATGTAGTTACTCTTGGATGTATCCATATACATAGTATGTATATGAATACGGAAAGAATATATGTATTGCATGAGATATACTAATCTCATTGCATGCATTTCTAGCGTTTTCCCGCTAATATCTACTTCTTTTTGTGTTTGTAATAAAGCTTTTGTGGTCGTAAATCGAAAATTGTTAACAACCCCCCCCCCCTCCCCCCACCCTCAAACATTGTCACTTTAAGTTTCAAGGTGCGTAGTTTCAAAATCTGCTAAGTCCGTCCGCCACACTGCCCACCAAAGGCCTTAGAATTGACGTAGAATGTCCGTTCTTTCCCACATGGTGTTCACATTAGGTCTAGTTGGCCATAACTTTTAGCCAGCCTGATTTCATCAAACTCATAGATTTTGTGGGGAAAATGATGTTTAAATATTGTACGTAAAAGAAACGAGTGTTTTAGGGTTTTTTTTGCTGACTTAGGAAAGTGGAGTGCCATTTTCTAGCAATTTTGGACAAAAATCGACTTGAGTAAATTTCAGTTCCGTTGAAATTCACCCATACCAAATAATCAAAAACTTTCAATGGAACAGAGTAGATTTTTGTTGGATTAAGATAGAAATTAGTTTCTTGAATCAAACGAGGCCACTCGGGTTGCTGTAGGATATCATCACCGGGTCGAATTGAGATGATGTGTACATGATGATGATACATGAATGATTTACTTAGAAGAGATATCCAATACAGAAATAATAAACCACTATGTAATAAATTTGCGGCGTTTCTTTTTCTTTGAACGGGATTTTGGCATTGGTTTACCCAAGTCCGATTCCAAGCGTCGTGCGTTTGGTAAGAGCGAGCAGTTCTTTTCACTGTGCGTGAATAAATCTGTTTGTGTGAGGGTGAACTGAAAATGTGAAATTATTCTTTGACAAGAGATTAGAAATCGCAAATTAGGAAATAACACAATAACATGGCAAGAATGGGAGTAGGTACCAAACGTTTTGGGGATTGGCTGAGAAATATGGGCGGGTCTCCACGTAGTAAAGTGATATATGAATGAATGAATAGAACCCGTCGCAGCTCTTCTCTTTTCATAACTTCCTGGTGCTGGCCTAAGCGGACCGATTGACGTTATTCCGTTGATTGACAACTCTGCCAACGGAGGCCCCGTTCCCAACGATTCTGACGATTAATACATTCATTGTTCTCTCGTCGTTCGGCTACCGTGGCCCACTCATGTATGTAGGTATCTTGTTATGAAAAAACTCTACAAATTATTACACAGAGTATTTGAATAACTCTTCTACGTAAATCACAGATCTTTGCATATTATGTAGAAACAGTCTTTGGCGCTTTTGTTTTCAATAACCACAAAATGTTGCCAATCATTACTCAGAGATTTATTATTTCTTTATTTGATAACCCTTCTTTATAAATAACTTATCTCTGCTTATTCGATGTAATCTGTGGTAATTTATCTAAATTCGAAACCATACCTTGTAATTGCATTCAAGATCAAACAATTTTAGCGGCCGTATGACGTGACCGTGGACGACCGATTTACACTACATGAAGTTGACGTTTTTTAAGGTAAGCGAACGGATGATCGTACAGCACAGAAAATAGAATACACTCTATGTTCTGTGTCGTACAGCAACCCGAGTAGTCTCATTCGTTTCAGGGAAGTAATTTCCGTATTAATCCAACAATGAAAGACTACCTACCCTCTTCGAAAGTGCGTGAGATTTATATTTCTTGATAGATTAATCCCTAAATATGGGTTAATTGATCAAGATGGCGAGATTACTGACACATCCCGGATAATGAAGAATTGTTTAGCCGAATTTCGTAAAATTTGGTCCAAAACCATAATAATTAAGTATAAATGTTTTCTGAAATATTTTAATGCTTCAAAAAAGGTTATCTATACTTATTCGATAACGATTGAGAAAAAAACAAAAAAAACATTGGACCTCTAGACGGATGACAATTTTTTTAAACCAAAAACCTGCAATTGCAATTCTGTTTTCCGAGGGGGTAAGTAAGGCACTCTGAATCGTGGAAATAAAATCAAAACGAACAACACTCACTGCTCTGGAGAAAGGTCTGAGGATATCAGTTCGTACAATCGGTGAAATTGAAAAAAAAAACAACATCTCACCTCCGTACCATGAAAAGGTCCACTAGGTGGTGGAGGTGAACGAATCACATCTTTTTAATGCTTTCGGGAACTCACAGTTTTTGAAAAATGGTAAATGAGGACGCAGACTCAGCTGGAACTGTCGCCTCTCTCAGTTCCACTCTAGTCTGTCAAAAGGGGGCAAATCAGCTCCAGGTCTCTCGAGAAAAACAACTTGCATTATTTAATATTTTTAGTTTGACATATGGACGTGACGGTAGTACGTTATATTAATGTATTAATGTAATAATGATTTACATTATATTATGGCTCGGCACCATTAGCCACTGTGCCTCAAATATAGATTGTGGCATCAAAACCAATATCGAACATATATACTTACAAGATATCGGTCTATAAACGTCGATATTTATCAATATAGTTGGCTAGATATCGATTTTCCTCTTGATACCCACTTTTTTGAGCCATCCCAAACCAACGCAGTTTTGTGCTACCTACTATTAACTTTTTAAATTTTATAGTACAACCAGTTCGCAATTTAGGTCTCAGATAGGTTCCTAGCTACTTTATATATAACTTGGTAAAAAGTTATTTACCAAGTTTATACAGCAAAAAAGTATTTAATCAACAACAGCAACACTTGAACTGTAAAACTTATTTATATCCCAGCACCAAAAAAACCAAGTGTATGCAAGCAGAGTCTGAACACAAAGATGAACAGATGATTGCGCACTGTATGAGAAGTGGGAAGATGAAGAATACTTTTCTTTTTTTTTTTAACTGAGTATGAATGTTATTAAATCAATGAGAAAAGGTGACGAAACCGCGATGTTTTACAGATTTTTTCTCGAAATATTGATTAAGAACATCGACTGTTGATATCTAAATATCCAACGTCGAGGTAAAATAATCGGTTCTCCTTAACATAACATCGATATTTTCGAATATTGATGATCTATTCCCATCCCTACGTGTAATTGATTGAAGTGGTGCCAAGACGCGATCCTCTGAGAGGGGCATCATTCAAGTGATCCTCATACCTACTGTAATTCTCACACACATACCACAGCCACATACTCTGTTTTCTGGGTTTTCCTTCGACCTGACGCTAAAAATGACTGCCCTAATGGAAAGAGAGTGAAAAAATACAGCAAGAACCTCCAAAACCAGAAAAAGGCCTAAAATGGAATAATGCCTTTCCCTTGTGAGCCGACGATTTAAGTTTTTTCGCGCACAGGAGCTATCTAATGCAGAAATGATGAACTTTTTAAGTACCAATTTGCAGCGCTTTTTATACAGTTTTTAAAATGATTTGATTATTGGACCAGATCCAAGGAGAGGGTGGGGGAAGTTTCCGGAATTATATGAAATTAGACGAAAAGGGGACCAAGACCAAGGGTTGTTAGGTAGGAATGGGCAAGGTCAAAGTAATCACTAGCAATCATCTGTAATTTCAGATTAATACTCCAAGTAGCTCGTTCATTGATTAACTGCCCGTCATTGTCCTTGTTGATTTTTTTACCTTCAGACTTCAAAGATGACTGTTCACCGATGATATAAGGCGAAATGGAAATCAATAATTGACAAGTTCATTTAGAATAATAAACTATTTGTCATTCTGCATTGATCTCGCGGAGTGATTGATTCCGCAAGTGAATTCGTTACGTAAACGTGATAAACACTTTTAGCGATTTTCGAAGGAAAGTTCCAGGAGGCGGACGGCCGTATGTTCTATTCTGCGCATCTTGAAATGTAAACCAACAAATCAAACTCCGCCTATCCAACACAGAGTAAACAAGTATAGGTAGATATCTAATCGTTGCCAAGCTCAATTTTAAAAAACGGTATACAATATTGCATAATTACTTGTGAACATAAACATTAACGAAAACATACTTCATAAACGTTTGCTTCCGAGTCTACCAATAAGTAGTGAATCTTCTCTGAGCTTTCTAGGTTCTATACAATTGGGTTGTAAGATTGATACTTTGCTTTCGATGTTGCAACTCCACCTTGTTGAGATGAATCAAATTCGTCTAAACAAACAAATTTTGCAGAATGGTAGGTAAGTAAATGCCGCAGGTAACGAAAGACCAGCTCAATGCTTGCAAAATGCCCTGGAATCTTAATCAGAAACTGTAGAAGATTTCTCAACTCTCAGAATTGCAAAGAAATCACTTAACTTTAACGTAAATATAACCCGTAGGTCGGAGGTAGTACTTTACCACGTGGCACATTATGGAAATGTTGGCCATACAGCAGGGCTCAACACGCAACACGGTTCACCTACTTTAGAGTGGGTGAGTGTTTCAGTGCGTCTGATGCTACTGACCTTGCTCTCGTTTCTTAAAGCGCTCCTATCCGTAATTTGGGAATAGATGAAGACAACTCCAAATGTCCGAAACTAACTAGACTTCAGACCCTGAATCAGAACTTAGCCGATCTTCGGAAATGAGCGTAATAATAGTAATGTCTATTTCATTTCAATTCAGCTCTCGTTTTTAAATTGATTTTTTCTACAATACGATCTCAAAGGGGAACGTATTGATAAAATAGACAGTTTTCATGGATACAAAAAATTAGGTAACTTGTAGAAAAATGCACACTTAAATGTAAAAGTAGGAATATTTAAACACAAAAAAACATAAATTTCCGGAAAATTCACAAAAAATACAAATTTCACTATAATTTAGGCTAAACAATGAATTTCGCTCAAATTTATTACATAATCGGAAAATTTAACATATATGCTTATTTATTTCCGTTGTCGTATTCAAATTCGTATTCGTATTCAGATTTGCCAGTTTGTAATTTTATTCATACTTTTAGTTAAGAGCATGAATATCTCTCTACCGTTTTCATAGTGTTGAAATATCAATGTTAGTCCATGAAATGAGGAATCTTTCTCTATCTGTTGACTCTCCAAATGTCTAGGTACCTCATAAAACTGATGATGATGACTTTTACCTTTGCGATCCCTCGAATTTCATTGTTGTTATTTTTGTGTTGCAGCCAGCTGGCAGCAGTTCCCCGCTTAACTCCTGAGGGCTACCGCATTATTTTGTACAGACTGGCTGAGACGGACCCCTCGAAATTCAACTTTCAGGTAAATTGTTCAAGTGTCTACTTACCCCGAATTGAAAATTGCTGAATGGTTCAAAGGTTTTGCACATTGCATCGAAGGTACGACTGTGATGTTCAATATTATAGAGGTAGTATTTGTGAGGTAATCCCTGGATCTACAGGACCGATTTTGAAAATCCTTTCAGCAATAGAAAGCCAGATTAGTTAAGTGTCATAGGCTACACATCAACCCCAAAAATTAGCGGTACATCAAAAATGTTTCTTAGCAACGGTTGATGTTCAGCGAAGCTTGATTGCGTTGCGTCAGCAGCTCTAGGGAAAAGGGCGTGGCATATTTGGTACACGAAGTATTTAGCAGACGTTTACGAAATATAAATTGAACTGCAATATGACATCGTTTTAATATTTAAAAAATATCCTTTTTTACGGAATTAGTTTTGAAAATTCGTTTCCCAATAGAAAGCTAAATTATTTAAAAGTGTCATGGGCTGTACATCAACCCAAAAATTGAAAATTCTTTCTTTCGTTAGTTGGATTTGCAATGTAAAACGAAAAAAAAAAAAATAAATAAATAAGTAAAATACTTAGTAGAACAGAATTAATTCTTAAAAAATCTGCCTTACCTGAGATATTATATTGAATTCTAGAGAAATATTGTAGAGCTTAATAATGCCTGCGAAAGACGTTTTTTAAGTTTAAAAAATGGTTTAAATTGTCGTTTTACGTTTATTGCTTATATCATCAACAATTTGAATAGTTATCAAAATGGGTAAACCTAAATCTCAATCGCTTAAAAAAAATACTTTTCCTTCTTACTGCACAAGAATAATCGTTATAGATATGGTACCGCGACCATGTCTACCTCAGCCAATACGACCTTAACATGATGGCTAAAACGATGTCGGAAAGATTTAATTTTCTATTCCTAAACCAACCATTGTTTAGAGCTGACGACTATAAACATTTATGATATGTTTTATATTGGTCAACATGTTATGTTGGCCTCATCTTTCTTCGGATCGGGCTCGCTTGATACAGGCATGAAAAAACGGATGAAGATGGGACATGATTTCAAAATTATGGAACACCCCACTGATTTGTTACCTTCACTTGAAACATCGAATGGACCTGAGAAAGTAGTGTTTTTCTCATGGGCGTTATATGTTCGCTTATTTCAGGTAGGCACTTCTGAAACATAACACATTTTTTGTTCCCAATAATATCATCACAGATAACATATTATGCAGAGTTGATAGAACAACTAAAATAATCATAATTTTATCCAATAATAATAATTTCATTATCTAAATCAAAACTGGTAATAGGCTTGCAAATACAAAACATGCTTGAGCAGTAAAAATATAAGCTTCCTACTGGTAGACATGAAATCATTCATAAGTCATCATTCATAGGAGTCAGTACTAATTGAACCACCCTCATGATTTCTTCAAGAGTAAATGTTCCCGCCCAACGAAGTGGGTAAAGGGACAGCTGAAGCACTTTATTTAATAAAATGTGCTTCAGCTTTCTTCATAAATTCGGAAGAAAGTGTGTTCGGGCTAATAGTTAGATTAGATTCTTCCAGAATATACAAGATACGAGTGTATTAGAAGCTGTTTAATTTTTTGATACTGTTCCAAGTGCAATCGACATCCCATTTCACTTGCAGGATGGTTTAAAAGCCTTTTTCACCTTCAACGACACGATACTCTCCGAGGACGGTCTTAAAGCTGGTTACGTCGTCATCTTTGACATGAAAGGCTGCACTCTGGGTCACCTCGCTCGCGTGTCGACTATGATGCACTTGGTCAGGTCCTTCATGATATACATTCAAGTAAGTTACATCAACCTAAACATAACATAGCATCCTTAGCGAGGATAGGTTTGCCTTACCCGTGAAACCAACTAAAAAAGTTTTAAAAAATGTAGTTTCTAGTTTTTTTTTTTTTGAATTGCAGAACTAAAACTACTAGCTTTAGTTCGTTATTTCATAAAAATCATCCAATTTGGTTTCAGTTTTGTTTTGAAGTTTGTTCCATCTCAACTCTGTCGAGCACTCTTCACTAAAAGCAAGTAAAAACTCAGTCAACATAAATGGTAGAGAGGTGTCTTCCGGGATTCAACTGCCAGTTTACCTATTTGTATAATACAGTAGGATGCGTATTCACAGAAACTACATTATTCCAAAAATTGACGCATCTCCATCAATTTATGCGTTTTCCCCCTCTCCTTCAATGTATCAAGTTTTCAACCCTGCATTTTGGAAGATTTTGATTGTTGATTTCAAGCTAATTGGTAGTCGTCATGGGAATGAAAACGGGGTAAAACAGAACGTTGTCTATATTTCCACGAAAATAATGAGTACACAGTTAAATGGATTTCGACGGTTAGGTCATCATCAGCAACAAACAATGAACTGAGATCATGTTTGTCACTGATGATGACCTAACCATCGAAATCGATTTATCTGTGTAGGTACTAATTTTTTTCGTGGAAATATAGATAACGTTCTATTTTACTCCGTTTTTATTGAAATGGGTTTCCAGAACTTGGTCGCGAGTGACTTAGTCCTGTCCTCATGGGATTTTTTGTACTGAATTCGAATATCCCTAGTGCTCCTTCAAATTTGATTTCTACAGGAAAGCACGCATATTTCACACTTCATCTTGTTAAGGAACACGAATGTCCATTTGCAGTCCCCCTCCTTCTATTTCCGAAACCAATATAAAAGGTACCTCTTCACATGGCTCACAGAGTTAGGTCCTAAAAAACTGGGGCCTTGTTAACCAGTATACATTAAATTTATATATAGGTAACATTTAATGTTAGTCGGGATTTGTTGATTTAATGTTTACCTTTATTTTTGGAAGTTAAGAAGGAATAAGTAAATATCATTATATCGATATTATGTTCCTTCTCCACTTTGTTGCACTGGTGTATCTACTTCCCCATATTCCAACTTAGGTAGCACACATTAATTGGACTCTCCCTAGCACCTCGGAACCTGTAGCTGCACAGCGTTGCGGTAATTCCCTAGAAGAATTAATACACCTCGAATTACGATTGTATTTTTTTCTATTGTATCGTATATTTTGAATTATTGCATTACTGAATTTTTGTGAAACAATAACAATTTATTCATTCAATCCCCTATCCAATCGTGTTGTTTCTCAGGAATGTCACCCTGCAAGACTGAAAGGCGTGCACATCATTAACACGGCTTCCTTCATGGACAAAGTGCTCAGTCTTGTGAAACCGCTCATGCAGTCCGAACTCGTCCAACTGGTGAGCAACCGCTTATTAATTACAAACAAACAACAACAAAAACGAGTGGCTTGTAGGTTCCTCGTCTGGGTATCATGAAGTACTTATAAGTGTTCAAAATGTTCTAAATAACCTCGAAGGAATTGGTTAAAAGCTTGCTAATAACGCCTTCTGAACAAGAGGAGGGGGGTTGTCGACATGTATTGTGGGTTTTTGCGTTAATGTGTTGCCGGCAGAATAATGACAGATCTTTCTTCCCCGAGTACATATATATATTTTTAATATATAAGAATATATATATTTTTTTAATATATAAGAATATATATATTTTTTTAATGTCCATATTCAACTACCAGTGTTAAGCTTGGTTAATTAACTCTTATCGATGTAAGGTTTCAGAAAAGTTGATAACACTAAAAAGCAAAAACGAACTAAACGCCAAAACTTGAATTTTTCAGGAGTGCCAAAAAACCCTCCAGTGTGATTAGGAAAAATTCGCAAACAATTTTTTTTACTGTCTTTCATTCATTAAAAAATACAGAAGACTTTTGCAAGTAAATTTGCTAATTTCCTATTTTTCCAAAAAAAAATCTATTTCTTCACGTAAGTTGTTTTTGTCCTCAACTATTTTCTCGATAGTAATTTTTCAAATTTCAGCAAAAAGAATTGGCTAAATTCATGGGAAATCAATATAAAGTCTCAATAGAACTTTATTAATTAACACCAAGATGTGAAAAATGTCGGTGAATTTGTGAGAAAAAAAATTCAAAGGGTTAGAACTTAGCTTAACCAAATAGATGGATTTTTACCTGCTGTTACTTATTAATCATTGTCGTTGTGGTAGGCCATGCTTTTATTTGCGTCCAGAAGAATATGTTTGTTTGGGACATTTTTTCACGGAGGTTGTTTCTGCTCTCATCAAACTGTTTCAACGACATTTTCGTACTTCACCGATGGGGAACGGTGGTTGTCTTTGCCTCCAATCGACTCGCCATGGTTTTTACCAAGAAAATTCATCTTGAAGCTGTTCAGAAGAAAAATGGCGTTTAGGTCGTTTCTTCTCGCAGACATTCAAATCAAAACTTTGTTAATATTTTGTCTTGTTCATAGCTTCAACTGCATAGCGACCTAGAGACCTTGAAACCATTCGTCCCCCTGGACCTACTGCCTGAAGATTACGGCGGTGATTCCAAACCAGTTGCTCACCTTCACGGTAAAATTATAATCTCGGAAATATAAACTATTCACCATCCAACGTTCTACCTTCATATCCTAGAACGAGCTTAATCTTTTCCTCTTTCCGCTTAGATCATATTACCGTTCTTTGATCAATTGAATTTAGATATAATTATTAAATAGAGTCCATGGTAGACCATCATCCGAACAAGTTGTAACTGATGCTAAATAAAAAAAAAAGATACCTTAAGTATTAAGTTACCTGTAAGGCAGTTTAATAAAATTATTGATGAAATAGAAAATTTGCGCCAACGTACTCTATACTAGATCGTCTGACTGCATCAAACGTTGAAAAAAACTTTTCTTGGAAGGTAAGGTTTCCATTGTAACTTTATCAGCTGATTCTATATAACTTTATCACTGGATTCGTTCTGTGCTCATTCTGTTGTACGAGGGCTTACAGTAGGTACTAAAAACAACTTCCCTTAGTGACAAATCTCATTTCTAAAAAGCTTTCTATTGTAGTTACAGTCTGGTATTCTTGTATAAGTAACTTGGCAAATTATTACAGACAGTTTATTATTCCTGTATTAGAATAACATTTATACACTTGTTAATCACTGATCGCTAAGATCGATGTGATGTTAGTCGTAGTCATTTGTACGAGTACATTATTTAAACTGTGTCTCGGACCTCCGTTTCATGTAATCGCATTTCCAGATGTCATAAAAAGAGTTCTATTCACACCTTGAAACCTCCCTTGAAACCCTTGGATAGCTCGGTGTGATAGTATGCTCAATAGAATATGAAGCTCAATTTCGAAAAACACAGTTTCAGACCCTCAATTAATTATCTACAATTTTTCCAATATTTGAATGAACTGGTAATATTTGTCAGTACCAGTACATGAATGCTTGACGCAGAACTGTGCAGGCCTGGTGAAACGTGCGCCGAAATGCCAGCTTCCCACCGGTGTAGTCCTTTTGGTTCTTAAAAATATTTTTAGTTAAGGTAATGGTGCTTAACTGCAGAAAAACGTGTGTTTTCTGTTAAATTGAGGTTTATCCAAAAGTCTCGACGAAAAAAGGTTGGAGGCTGGATATACATAACTTTTCTCGCTGAATCGAATGTGACAACGCCAGACCTCTCAAGTGACGATTCAAGTTAGTTTTTTCGGATGCATTTATGCATTTATGCATGCAAGGGTTTATAAACCCGTTCGTTTGTGAACAGCGTATACGGCATTTCTAAGCTGTCCGGCCTAAGTCAAGATCATCAAAGAGCCGAGAGACGGCTATTGTTTTTGTTTATTTACGATTGAATGCGAAGATTTTCATTCATCTTTTTGCTGACACTATGGACCCTTATCAAACCAGGCTTCCGTATTACCAACTCTTCCCTTTCGACTCTTTCCTCGCTGTATTTCCTTCAGCGAGGTTTTCCCTATTGCATATTCCCATTCATCATGGTGCGCTCTAGCTATTGAACATAGCTGGTAGTAACAACCAAAACCTTAGTGACAAAAAACATTTAGGTAATAGATAAAAAACAGAAAGTTTACGAGATAAAGAAGGATGAGTGACATAAACAATATTAGCTACCAATTTTTTTTTTCTTTTTTTTTTCATACTATCCGACGTGTTCGCTAGGGTGTGAGTTGTACTTACAGAGGAGGAGTGTGACTCCCATGCTGCTTCAGAAGCATTACCATTGGCAAAACCGTACACAAAAATCATGTCAACATACTCACTTGTGGTACAGCTACTCAACTGAAACCAAATCATCGCAATCAATCATAAATGAACACAAACAATAGCTGTCTCTCGGATCTTCGATTATTCTGACTTTGGCTGGACAGCTTGGAAATGCCGTAGACGCTGATCACAAACGAAAGTTTTCAATAATTAAATTCATTTTCATTTTTTATTTTTAAATAATTACTTTTTAATTTATATTTTAACAATCTTGTTTAAACTCTAACTCTTTGTATGAACTCGATTTCAACATTGCAACACCCAATGCTACGGCCAAATCAGATTGGGGTTGATAATACACGGCGCACAAAGCAACCCCTCCTTCAAGACCGGGGGGTAGTGCGGGTCATTGCATATCCTTGCCCCTGACCAAGCCATTGCCTCCTTCTTAGCTTTCCCAATTTTCAAACATTAGGTCTTTGTTAGTGATAAAGGTTGTCCCAGGACTTATGCACAATCCGACTCCTACGTGTTCCACAACTCATTTCCGACTGCGATCAGTAGCATTCATCTTCGAGACTTTTGGAAAAACCTCAATTTTAACAGAAAACACACGTTTTTCTGCAGTTAAACACCATTACCTTAACCTAAAAATATTTTTAAGAACCAAAACGACTACACCGTTGGGAAGCTGGCATTTTGGCGCAAGTTTCACCAGGCCTGCACAGTTCTGCGTCAAGCATTCATGGGGTTTCTAGGCAAGATGAAAAACAGGCGGTTTCAAGATTTTGACAAAACTGCCATTTCGCGCAGAAATCGCACATCTTAATGCAATCAAAAAAGGTTTTCTGACATCAAATAGATAGAAAATTTAACGCTCTTTCCAACGGTGTCATCAACTTTGAGCTATCTCCAAAATTTGGGGAGTTATGACGGTTTTAATGACATAAGATCGAAAACACGAAAAAAATCTTGAAACGCGAATAGCTCTGAAACGAGGCCTCTGGCAAAAAATTGCTAAGAGTCATTTTTGTTCGGAAGTGAGTTGTAGAACTCGAAGGAGTCGGATTGTGCATAACTCCTGGGACACCCTGTATAAGTAAATGTGATTTTTTTTTTAAAAATTAGGTAAAGATCAGAGTAGAGCAGCGTAAATCCATTCTTGAACGACAATGAGATTGGATAATTCGTAATTTAAGTTATCTACTTCAGTTTTTTTCTTTTTTTAATTTGGCAGTAGTAAGGAAAACTATACAGCCATGTCATGTTGAAGTGATTACAATGGTACAATCAAATTAGACAATTTCATATACAATAAAGCAATTAATGTCGTTGTAATAAATCAGGCTAATAATAATTAGGTTCTAGTTCAGCTTAAATACTCCGATTGATATTTTGAAGAAATATGTACAAATATTCATAAATTTCTAGGTTATTCAAAGCTATGAGGTGACATAGGTTGAAGGGAGAATTTACTTTAGGGGTTAATTTGGAGAAAAGCTCAGTTCTCTCGCAATCATAGGCATTACATGTCAAAATTACATGCTCGATTGTTTCGACTCCTTGACAGTGGTTACAAGTGGCAGTTTTCCGCTTTCCAATTCTGAAGAGATATTCGTTAGTTACGGCATGACCAATACGCAATCTTGTGATTGTTAAATAAAAGCATTTGGATTTTTCTTTCACTGAATTAAACCACGGCAATCTCCTGATCAAAGGAAAGTTTGATCGATACCAACGACCAGATGGATACATATCAAATATTTTTTGCCCTCAGTAATCATATTCAGTTTAAATTATCTTTTTAAATCAGTACATGAGAATCGGAAGGGTGTAGAGCTACAATGATCCACTTGTGCGCCCATCTTGGCCAAACTATCCGCGTACTCATTAGGGCGAATGCCCACATAAGCCTTGACCCATACTAAATACGTCAATTTATTTGATAAACGTTGTGTATCAAACTTATTATATGCGCCTCTACTTCAGCTTATTTTCAGATGGGAAATCAAAATCTGATTCTTAGATTAGATAAGTACCTGCCACCTAGATGTGTAGGGACCTACCAACTAGATTCATTAAACATCTCCGCCAGTCCACAAAATTGTAACAATCTGCAGCGCAAGCACTAATGTAATTAACTAAAACTTCCATCCACTGGTACATTTCAATTTAAGATGGTAATTTTGTTCACAGATGAGCATCAGAAGAAGATGAAAGCGAAATACGTCAACTGGTTGAAAGACCATGAGAAACTCGTGGCCGATCTTAAAAAACGACCCAAAAAGAAAATCATCAACGCAATGGAAGGCTCTTTTAGAACTCTATCCATTGACTAAACCGCAATATTGTCTCCGCTCTCGTACTTAAATTTGTAATTACATTTATATTATGTTGATGATGATTCATCAAGGTGTAATCTAAGTAGTTTACTATTATTTTTATAGTGATGTACATACCTACTTAGATGTTCTAATGTTAGAAAGCTCCGAATGTGCACAGTAACTGTGATATACCCAGATTTTGTATGAAACATGATAAGGTGTACGATAATTATTAGTTTGGTGGTAATAAAATGCTCATTGTACATATGTCTTGTGTCTGAAAAAACTCGCATACAGGATGGGGCTTGTAGTAATTTGTCAATCTAGATCCAGTCGTGCACATGTACCATTTGATATCTCAGAGCCATACATTGAATCTGAAAGCGTTAAATCCACAACACCCTGGCCTAGTGCCCGTAGTACAGGAATTCCTGTTAGACACTAGACTTTAATGAGAAGACAGAACATAGGTTTAGCTTCCTCACAAAGGTTGCCACTTCTAAATGGCTATACAGCCATTGATGAACATTATCAATCGACCTTGCCCACACATTGCGCGTCTCCTTCCACAGTTTTTCGTCAATTAATTTTGCTTCTGAGTCTACCAAGGTAGCGGAAGCATTGTTTTCACTTTCGGAATGTGAACATTTTTTTGTCTCCAAAATCAAAAATTCCACTCGCATTTTGAGTTTTAGACCTTTCTGAACAATTTTGGTTCCGTGCCTGTCTGTGGGTCTGTCTGTCTGTCAGCAAATCCTTGTTACGGGCAAAACTACACGAAGTTATAGTCCGATTTTGATTAAATTTTCAGGGATTGTTCGGTT
Source organism: Creontiades dilutus (assembly GCA_031894815.1). Taxonomy (NCBI): domain Eukaryota; kingdom Metazoa; phylum Arthropoda; class Insecta; order Hemiptera; family Miridae; genus Creontiades; species Creontiades dilutus. Next base: position 353,710 of record JAVIWC010000594.1, read on the forward strand.
TGATGGGTAGATGGTCCCCTATGTGTTTCATGACCCCGAATCAATAGTAGTCTCTGCGCTTGCGCAAGCGTGAAATCCTTGTTACGCGCATAACTCCGGGTGTTCTTGACCAATTTCGATGAAATTTTCAGGTATTGTTCGGTTTAATGTGTAGATGGTCCCCTATATATTTCATGACCCCCGAATCAATAGTAGCCTCTGCGCATTCGCAAAATTAAAATCCTTGCCACAAGCATAACTCCGCTTATATTTTATTTTTAGAAATGTCATAATAATTATTTATCACTTCAGTCATCTATCCATTCAGCGTCAATTTTTATTATTAGGTATATTTTATAGTTTGTTCAATAGTTGAACATGCCTACCTTTATTTTCTCAAGTTATGCTCCTGCATAACAATAAATTTACCCTAATTCAATATTTACTTCGCCTAATTGAACGAAGTTCTTTAGTCAATAATAATTTGCAATGATCTATACAGTCATGTTATGGATACGAGGAAGCTATGAGCCACACCCACTTGGCAGACGATTTCCTTTAGTGTTTTGTCTAGTTTGGTGGTCGGAATACTCTCACTAAGTCGCTTCTCAAAAAAAAAAAAAAAAAAAAAAAACCTAAATCAATCCTAGTAATGTATACATTAATTGAACAAATAGATCGGACTTTGTGCTGAAACCAGTGTCCCCTTGTTTTGATGTAAAAACCAGCATTATGTGAACATTTGTGAAACTAGGAATAAACCAAACAAAATTGTTACCATCATTACTAGACTCGGACCCACATTCTCCTGTACCACAGTCAAATGGCGAACTTTCACATCTACACGGACTCGGTAAGGAAGACAATGTTAAGGACATTCCATTGAGTAGGTAGGTGTGGCACGGAGCTGGCAGATCCTTGCACGGTAAAGTTTTGCAGCCAACAATTGCTGAATTGATGACATCGGCACCTACTAACTATGATTTTGCATACTTTTTCCGGAAACGGTGAAAGTTTGTAAAGAGTTGAACCCACTTTCTTTTTCCAGTAAGCAATTTTTTCTGACATAGCCACAGACGATTAGATCCGCGGTGTAACAACATCTACTCGATCATCAACAACATTGATATCCGTAAGAAGAGATTTTATTAGCCATTAAAAGCAGTCAAGCCTGAAAAGTAGGTGAGAATATTAAAAAAGGGGGAAGTCAGAAGTTTCAAAACAAAGCGGAAGAAAATTACATTTTCATACACAGCAGTGACACCACTAGACTTCAATTGGGATCGAACTAGACGAAAATCATGAGAATCGGGCGAGAATTGTAGTCGAGCAACTCCAAACTGATTTGTTGGGAAACGAAATCAATCAATAAAGCACTTTTTAGCTTTCCTTCTTATTGTCTCCCATTTTCATCTTGAAAGTCAATCTTTTAAAGATTTGTGGCAATACTTGAATTCAATTGGAATCGAAAAGACGGGAATTATGAGAATCGGGTGAAAATGATACAATGAGCAGCTTCAAACTGATTTTTTGGGAAACAAAAATTAATCAATAAAACACTTTTTTCGGCTTTCCTCCTTAGGTAATATCTCTATAATATAGAAGTACGGCATTGCCACACAATGAAAAATGTGGAGTTTCACGAGGAAAAGGAAGATGTTAAGGAGGAAAGCCGAAAAAAAGTATTTCATTGATTGGTTTTGTTTCCCAAAAAATCAGTTTGAAGCTGCTCAGCTACAATTCTATTCTTACCGGTGCTCTCGATTCTTATCTTGTTTGATCTCACTTGAAGTCTAGTTGGGTCACGAACAAACACGAATCGTCTCGAACGACCAAGTGTGTTCCACCACTTGTTGGTAGCTAGAGAATCAGTTTCTCAGTGTGGTTAACTGAAGCGCATTCAGTGTAGTAAATGCATATCAGCGAACTTACTACTATTATTTTGTGTTGATTGCGTTTTCGATTTCATACAGTTTTTCGGATGATGAGACATCGACATGTTGAAATCGGTTCTTGTCTAAGAAAAGCATCTCTTCTGTCCCATTTGCAGTAGCCCCCGGTGATCTCAGTGCATAGTAACAAGAAGAAAGATATCTGTAATACTCTCTTTATCGGCACACAGTAGAAATCCATGAATACAAGAGTTGAAATTTAACTAGATAATAAAAAGCTCGTAGATAGATACTAAAAACTAAAACACATATACACCCTTCTCTTGACTGCAAATATATAAGTTATGAAAAAATCGATCAGAGACAGGATATGCCTAGTGTATTCGTGCAGCATCCATCTCGCAACGGATCTGTCACCAGTCCCTTTTTTTAGCATCCTTCCCTGCGTTTAAAGACAGAGCTGCAATTCGTGAGCGGCAGGATGATCGTACAGTCCTGGAGTAGTTTCATTCGATCAACAGAACTAATTTCTATCAGAATAAACAAAAAATTACTCTCTTACACTGAATTTCAATGGTTGTATCATGAAACATTATCCCATAGCATTGATTGATCAAGGTGACGAAATTACGGTCACATTCCGGATCAATGAGCCAAACTTAGGTCCAGTAGTTACAGAGAAAACCACCGGACAGCAGAGGGAAGATTTTTAGTATGTAATTCGATTTTTGAAATTTACGTATCTTGAAACGTATGCCAACAACTTTTCAACTGTTGAGGGCGGCTAACAATGTTTTTTGGGATTGCTCTAAAAGGTTTCTTTCCGAAGTATGAAAATGTACAACTTTCAATTGATCAATATGTTACCTAAATTTGCAGCAAAATATCCACTTCCTGGACTAATACTTGAATCAATAGTAATAGGTATTCTTCAAATCACAAACGAATATTTCAATTTCATAACAATTTTATTTATTTACAAATTTACATCTAGAGAATAAAATTTTCCATTCGACCCAACAAAGAAAAAAGTTCATTCTGTTTTCAATACTGCTACCAACTGCAATGATATTATAAATGACGAGAAAATTGGTAAATAATTTTTACTGTGATAATAGCTCGTGAGCAAAAACTGAAACCAATGATTGAAAATCCACGTCATTACGGTACCTCCAGTCAAAACTTTGAATTCCTAAAAAAAAACAAAAAACAATGGAATGAAAAGTATTCAAGAATATGTATACTTAATGTAGGTTAGCATACTAAAAGTATAAATTAATAATTATCCAATAAGAGGGTAGGTATCTGACTAATTTGGGAAAATATTGAGTAAGATGTTGTAGAACGATGAAATTACAAGAGGCCAGTGGAATTTAACAGGTGACTGGAAATGTAATGTCGGATTTTTTTACAGAAGATTGAAATGATTACATTTCCCACTACTCATCATACACAGAACGGACTGTTCATTTACAATTTCATAATGAAACCTTCGATGAAATATAATTGTATATACTAGGTCAACACAGGGTTCAACAGAAATTTTTAAGAAGTATGGATATGACTCAGATTACAATTCATTTAATTATCCTAATTTCACCTGTTCAAAAAAAGGAGCAGCTTAGCCAATCAGAACAAGTCATCACCCTCGTTGGGGGGCTTTTGGTCATCATTAAATACATGCTTAAATACCCGTTTCCTCTATGCCCACCAAAATGTTATGCAGTATGCGTTTCAAACCATAATCATTCGTAAATCGGGGATTGATCATGGACTCAAGATGAGGGTGGGGAGCAGCGCTTGACAGCAGCAAAAATCAAAATAAAATTGTTTAAAAACTGTAATCAATGATCTCCCATCAAAATGCAGCCGGCCAATGTAAGCATCTAACAAACTTTTCTGCAAGGTTTGCTGTACTATTAGCTTGCCTCAACCTCAACAATGCTCGACGCACTCTCTTAATTGTCATTGCTGCCAGTATTTAGCTGTTTTCAACATCATTGCACTTTCGAATCACCCATTCAACTATCTGGTTATAACTGGTGTGTATAAGCCTGGAAAGGAACTGATTTCTCTAGTAAGAAATTAAAATAGGTTAATTAGCAAGATGGAGTAACTAACTACGTTGCTAATGAGGTAAAGTGATCCACCAAGTTCTTTTCATATTTAGGGAAAGAAATATCAATTGAAAACCTGTAACCAAAGCTCCATTTGATAACTTTTTCAGATCACTGAAGGCCAATAGCTTGAGAGGAGGTAATTTATTTTCTATTAAGATAAAAATAAAATCAATTAATCAACTCCAACAAATTTCAACCGACGGATTCACCAACAATAAAATATTTTTGAAAAGGTGGGCTTGAACGTAGTAACAATTGTTTCCAACCAACTGAAAGTTCATAACGAAATATTCATTTTTATGGCAATATTAGTAGCAATCTTTATATTCTGTTGGGAAAAAGAAAAATTTAGACGACCACAAGTTATCAAAAGGGCTACTTGAAGAGGAACGAGACAAGCGAGGTACTGCATTGTTGTGGATACTACACGTTGTTTTCTGGGAGGGGACAAAGGATGAGATGTGCACCTAACGTGAGGCATTTTTAGGGCACGAACTTTGTCATGAAGAAGTTGAGCATTTACGTGGTAACGTACAATAAAACGGATTTGCCGATCACAAATGATTCCAAGTTATCTGGAAATTAAATTTTTCATCATTGAACAACTCAATGTACAAACAGAAAGTTGAGTAACATTTCCTTACAGTTTGGGACGCACCTGACTACATAGTTTTGGTTACGTGCTAGACTGCTAGATTTCGGTCAATTTTTTTTCAGGTTTAATGGTTATCTACCTATCTATTGAAGTATCATTGTAACATTCAATCTGAATAGTCTCAAGATTAGTACTATTCATCATAATCTCACGTCAAAATCCAAACGCGGCCATAAAAATTTGGCTAGAAAAAAATGTTCATCCACTAAATTAAACAACATCTGTATAACAATCAAGCCATCAAAGGGCGAAAAGAAATATTGATACCAAGGGATGCAGTAATAATGAGGGACTACGAGAAGGAAAACACCAAAGGTACATTCGAATTATCAATAGAAAAATTAAAAATAGGGACAACGTTTGAAAAATTCGAAATATACCTCCCAAAATTACAAAATTGTTTGTTCATTAGGCACATTTAATATTATTAAGAAAAAATTAATGAAATACAAGTCCCGACCTCTAAATATTTTGATTTTTGGAATCTCGTCTTCGAAATTCAAGAAGAAATCGGTAAAGTTATTTACATACCTACTAAATTAAACACGCCGTTTTAGTTGAATTTGATTACTGAAAATGTTTGAAATCTATAAATTGGGAAACGTTTTGAATTATAATTTTCAAATATTGTATCCACACATAATGACATTAAAAAAGTAAACAAAGAAAAACAAATACGTAACTGGAAAAATGCAGTCTTCAGTCTATGTCTACATAACAATGTACAAAAAGCATTGAGATATATTTTTTACATCTTGTTGGTATGTTTTGGTATTTTTTTAAAATGAGTTTTTTGGTTTGGGGACGATATCTAGGACGATTAGTTAACTAGAATAAAAAGAAGATATTATTCCATACTCAGTAGACAAAAGCGCCATTGGACATTATGCATTAATATCAAAACAAAGGTTTCAAAAAAGATGAACAACAACTAAAATGAACACACGTTACTATCATTTACAAACACTGGGGATATATTTGATGCATGTACTTGACGGTCCCCTTTCATCAAAGCTAATCACGAGGGATCAATAAAAGCTTGATTATTCGAACAAGTTATTTCATTCAGAGAAGAGAATTCTGGATCAAACGATGTTCAAGAATCACCAACTGTAAAGTTGTAGTACGGTTTATTGTACAGCGAGGGTTAAAACCCAAAAAAACCTACTCGAACGAAAACTGATTACGGTATTGCTCTCGGGGAAATAATATTATTAATATTAAAGAATACTATTACTTATTGCACTATTTTGCGATCAGGAAAAATACATACAATGGGGGGGGGGGGGGGACGACCAACACAATGTCAACAATTTTGAAAAATTGGGTGACCTTTATAGTTCAATTGATATTAATGCAAATCACAAGTAGGGTGTGCAAATAGTTTGGTCATAATCTGAGGCGCTAGCCACCGAAAGAGAAAACAAATAATTTCCAGATTATAATTAAACCCATTATATTCATGAAGACCTTTGCAGTTTCAACCCTAAATTTGAACGACAAACTCAATAGCATGAGTAGCAAGTAATGTGCTGGTACTTAATGGCCAATTTTAACACCATTTGTCTACAAAGGTAGAAGTAGAACGTTGTAATATTTTATAGCAGCTTTTAGCGAAAATCCAATTAATTTAATTTTTAGCTTGAGATAGGTATTACAAAGGAAAGGCATCGTGGAAACAAAAAGAGATAAATAAATAGAAAAAACATTGTTCAATGGTACTTGAAAATTGTCTAAACTTTGATGGATAGTGATGACAGTTTACTTCTGGTTTTACATTTTGGCGTATCTCATGGCAAAGATGCCAGCCATAGCGGCAACGAAGGTGGATGCAAACACGAGCCACCTTACAGCGTTAGAGGATTTGGGGGAGGTTTTTTTCTTGTCCAAAGCTCCACCGTCAGCCGAAGTTCCCATCATTTTCTTGTAGAGATCGCGCTGCTTGGTGTTATCTCTTCTCTGGGCCGCGAGAAGGTTTTGAAGGTCATTTTGGAGACGACGGTTTTCGGGTTCTATTGACAGCGCTTTCTGCATAACGGATATCGCTTCTTGGAGTTCGCCTTTTTCCTTGAGAACGATAAAAATATTGCGGTAATTATATAGCAGGTAAGGATTGTTGAGAATAGCAACATTTTAGGACGTCCTTTTGAAGCGCTGCAAATTATTTCACAACGGTTTATTATTTTTTACGTTCTCTCATATAACGCCTCACCCCCTCCATCCATCCAAATTTTTTTCAACTACCAAGTGGCCAAACAAGAAATGAAAAAATTGGGATTTAAAAAATCCTAATTTATACCAGCGTTTGAACATTTTCACCCTTGAAATGTGATTATCTAAGTCAGATGAGCTCGGACTACTCTGAAACCTATATCAGTCGATTCGGTCGTCCAGAATTACAAGAAAATGGCAACCCCACTTGAATATATCAGAATATGCCTCGGAAAACCACTTTTTTGGCCTGCAGTATCTATGCACGTGAAGCGATAGAGCTGGTTATAAGCTAGGACTAACTAGACCCCAAATACAGTCCATATGTGAAAAGTCGGATTTTTTGCATCAAATCTGAGGCTTTATATGGCCCATATGGCGGAGAACGGACGGACGGACGATTTGAATCTAAGCACTTAGTGAGGTAAAGTTGCTCAGTAATTGCTCACTGAAAAGAATATCACTGTCAGAGTCTTTCTAAAAGCCGTCAAATCGAAGTGTCTTCACTAAAATCCACCCAAGTTGAGTGGGCATCACTCGTCTTCCTAATTCAGTACAGTAGCCCAGGGTCAAAAACATGGCTGATTTTATTATTTGAGTCACACGCATGAAACCAAGGTATCCTATCTACTGAGCGAATACATTTTTGTCCGCCACGTCAAACCCAGCGGAATACAAAATGCATGGTTCCATGTTAAGTACAACTGATTAGAAAAAATCTAACTGATTTCAACACTCATGAAACTTGGTTCTTCTGAAGCGGGGATGAATATAGAGGGCTTTGGAGGTTGTTCGCCACTATGTAACCAATGGGAACTATCATGATAATAAAATAGTTCAAACACGCAACTATCTTAACACTTGTCTGCTGGTGAGTTCCAATGGTTGTATAACTGCAGACAACTTCATTATAATCACTCCCGTTTCAAAAGAACTAAGTTTCATGAATATTAAAAATCAATCTTTTTTTTGAGTCCTTCAAGCTCGGAAGTTAAGTCCTGTCTGCCGCTAGGGTTATATGGCAGGCGATAACCCTCAAGGCTCTCTATATTCATCCCCGCTTCAGAAGAACCAAGTTTCACCAAATTTTCAAATCAGTCAGATTTCTGCACATTGGTAATACTTAACATAGAAGCATGCATTTCGTATTCCACTGGATTTGACACGGTAGACAACAATTTATTCTCTCAGTGGATGGGATAGTTTGGTGGGATACGTGCGACACACATAACGGAATCAGACATGTTTTTGACCATGGCTCCTGGACTTATTGTAAGACAGAATGATTTTTGTTTGATTTGATTCAATGATTTGACCTAGAGTAAGACACAAAACTCCGATATGCAAAAAAGCGTGTGGAAACCTCGACTTTTGGACATTTCTGAAAAACAATTTTCGGCTTCTTATATGAACCTTTTTTTCTCTGATAAAGTTGTTTTCTCTATGTTATTTTTTTCCAAGAAAGAGAAAGAGAAGAGAAAGTAAGCATTGATTAGAAACTGAAGTAGGTAAACCAGAAAAAACGCTTTCCCCTTGAAATCAAAGTACATTGACTTCAGTAGTGGTAAAACGAGCCACATCGAACCCGTTCATTCATAGGTATATTGTTATGGATATTTTCCACGGGTAACCATTTTAAATCAAAAATTACTTGATAGGTACAAACCTTGAGAATGGTGCTTTTTCTGAAAAGGGCCTTCACATTGTTGGGTTGAGCTGCCAGGACGTACCCAAAAGATGTCAAAGCAGCGTCATAGCCTTGAACTTTGATTTGCGCGGCGCCTAAATTGTTGTAAGTTTTCAGTCTTTCGTCGAGGAGCATTTTCAATTCGTCTTCGGAAGGTGTGTGAGGAAATTCCGTGTCATCAAAATACTCTAAGGCTCTGAAAAATCAGAAGTTGTTGAATAACGATAGGTTGTCAGATATAATGAAAGCATGTGCTAGGAAGGTGAATAATATTCCCATATTATTATTCCGAGGCAGGTGACTGTGGAACTTTCATAAGGGTCTGAATCCATTAAGTACATATGTATAAATAAGTGTCGAGGTAAGCTATGGCGATAGAGTTATCCTAGTTTTTCATAAATATCCGTATCCATTAAACAAGTAAAAACAGGTACAGTATCATGAAGGACGAATAAATTCTTTCTTAAAAAAAAAAAAAAAAATTCCAAGGATATGTCAAGGTGGATACCAAGGGAGAGGAAAACGTCCACCAATTGAAGCCAATTACACAAAATGAACTGACAATTTATATCGAAAAAGGTACAAAGAATTTGCAAAAGGCAGCGTACATGATCAACAAGGCATGCCTAATGAAGTTTTGAGTCGTTGTAATTTATAATTCATTGCTTATATTTATATGATCACGAAGTACTAGAAAATGATCAGTGTAAGTAGTTTTACATTAGCATCAATCAGTAAACACAGTTTGATTTGAAAAGAGAAAACACACGGTAGAGAGGAGTACTTGTTCACATACATTCTCAGTACAAGTGAAAGTAAATGTCACAATGAGTAAATGTGCAGTATAAGTAATCGCAAATGATCAGTATACTAAATGATCACTAAACATAATCACTACTTCCATTAAAACAAAACACTCAGGGGGTGGGTTTCCAGTTTACGAAAACGCTAGACCAAATGGAGTGGTTATTTTCCGCTCCAAGAGAATATACTTTTTTTATAAGCAGATCTACTGAAGTCTGATAGTGATCCCGTTTCATCAGGTAATGATCGGATCAAAAAAGGCAAACTGTAGAATACGTGACTGCAAGTACCCCAAAGACAAGTTTTCGGGGGCACACACCAGGGCGGGAGGTGTAGAGGAATAGATATTTAATAGCGAATTTTTTTATCTCGCTTAGTTTTTGAGTTATTACACTTACAAGATTTGTTTCGTGTTTTCGATCTTGCCCCAGCAAAACAGCTATAATTCACATACTGTATTACGTAAAGTGAAAGTTGAGGATACCGTTGGAAAGTGCGTTAAATTTCCTATCTTTTTTTTATCACATCACTCTACAAAGCAAACTTCAAGAAAATTTGAAAAAAGATGTTTTTTTTTCAAACGTTCAGTACTCTACTCAAATCTGCATTTGATCAGGTGTCAGTAGCTTAAAAAAGTTAGTTTTATAACTCAAAAACTAAGCGAGATAAAAAAAAATGCTAGGAGGCACTTTTTGTTGGAAATTGGTTGTAGAATACGTGGGTGAAGTGCTGCGCACCTTATCTGATACACCCTGTATTATGTAATATCACCTACGTGTAGGTTGTGTACAATGATGTACACCATAACGTTATTAATATAGTGATACGATCATAAAAATTTAGTTTATATCGTAATTTGAATCTCGCCCATGATAAGACCACTCGCATAATCATTGGTTACCACTTTAATTCAACTATGTAAAACCGGTCTAGCCTCTAGGACAGCATAAACACAAGGTAACCTATCACTAAAAGGGATTTGAGCTCTCAATTTGAACAATTGGTGAAACAGGTGGCTCTACTCTCATGATAATACTCCAAAATTAAATATAATAACGGCCCTTAAATAGGTCAGGTGAATCGTGAAAGACGCGTCTGGACTCTCTCTGCTTCCACATCTCGGTTTTGGACCTCTCGTTGAACTATGGTAGTCCTCCGCTCAAATCGAAGTTTGATGCCTACACTAGACGGCTTTAGTAAGGGCGGGTGATAAAAGGGTATTGTCGACTAAAAAAATTCCAATCAATACACGCATTTTTGGCTCTCCAATTTACCCCAGCCACCAACCTAATTTGACCTCTCTAACGTGTCAATTAAATGTCAGATATTTTGCATGGAAATGAGTTGGCATCACATCTGATGCAAGAACTCTCTTATTTTCCTGTAAATCACAGTGATTCTGATTTAAAAACAGCGCACTTTCAGATGGCAACATTTGAACGCACTAACTAACTCATCGAGGGAACTAAAAACATGATTGGAAAATTCTAGCCCCCTAGGTAAATCTCATCCTGACGACCTGTAATTCCATAAAAGTATTTCTTAAGTGCATACCTTCGATAACAGTTTATGGCCAATGTGTATTCATCCCGGGTGTACCACCAATTGCCCCTCTCTTTCTTTCTGGATCCAATCGTAAGGCGATCCTGCAGATTGACAGTAGCAATGAGAGGTTCTGGGTTGATATCAAGGAGGGTGATGTTGTAAATGAGCGTGGCACCTGAAGGTACGTCAGGCTCTCGCCCCAAGTCACCGTAGGCAAACCTGGATTTGACGATGACTTCCGCTTCCTCTCCTGGAAACATAGGGTGATATATTACTCCCTCAACTTTTTTTTTTCTTTTCAAGTCAAAAAGAAGTTAACTTAGAGCAACGAAATCAATATTGGTATAAAATCAGCTCAATGTGCAAGTGACGACTTTCTAACCTTTATCCATGAGTGAGAGGGCGAAGTCCAGGCCATGAATTACTTCGTTATCGCCGAGGTTGATCACTGCATGGTCTACTTCTTCGATGATTTTCCCTGTCTCCTCCAGCTTCCCTACGTACTTCACAGTCAGAACATCAGACTTTTGGGGCCTCCAATCTTTTTCACCAGGAGTAATCACCCTAAGGAAGAAATGATAAATATAATTTTCATCAGGCCTCGAATGAGACATCAACTTAGTGGAAAGAATTTGTTTTTCCCCATTCCAATGGGGAGTTTTGAAATGGATCGGCATATATACACTCAAGAAATGAACAAACAACCAACGTCGCAAAAGAGTTCTTTTATAAAACTTACTATAAAACAAATGCATTAAAACAAAATCTGGCAGTGGGAGACTCTCCCCTACACTACATGTCATTTTTAGGACGTCCCTATGAAGCAAGGATTCGTCAGCGGAACGGAAGGATTCCGTAGCGGGACGGTGCACAGTGGGGCGAATGACCGATCTGAGTGTTCAAAAGTCAAGTAGGAAAATGGGGGTTTTCTCATCAGAGGTTGTAGTTTAGTTGTTATGAAGCCCATATCCTAGCACATTGATCCCCCAGAGTCGTTCTTAGGTGGTAAACCGAATATCGAAAGTTCAAGCTTGAACAACCACCGATTCCATTCCGATGAAGGTCAGCTCCTGTTACACCATCAGTACCGTTTAAGACGTAAAAGAGAACACTGGTAGGAAAGTAACGTGGTAATTATTTGTTTACAATGATTTATAATGGTGATAGTGTCCATACGTTGATTCAACAAAATATTATCCAGTAATTGGAAAATTCAATGGAGTAGGAAGTGGTGATGGTCAGGGTCGGCCAAGGCATTCGAAGCAGATAAAGATTCCTTAGAGTACCTAGTTTACGACTATCACTTCAAATTTTTGCGGAATTATGCGGAATTAAATCCATTTTAAAAAGTCTGTTGCAAAATCGAAAACGCTGCCGTGCTCCCAAATTTTCTTGAGAAGTGGTTGGAAACCCCTAGGCTCCACCGAAAGATAGCCTTGGTAACGTTTTTCCTCAACCTAAGCAACGTATTGAAAGATGATTGGGAGGTAAAGGGGTTGGCAGAGCCTGTGTGGTTTGCATCAAAAAGCGTCAATAAAAAATGGGAAGCGTGCGGCTATTCACGAGAGGTTACGAGCACTGAATCAGTTTCAGATCTGCAATCACCAGAGCCAGTCATTGGGAGCTTCCAGAAGAAGGTCCAAAAACGATCTGAGTCCTTGGGTTTGGAAGTTCTAGGCCTTCTGTGCTGTGCTCTTAGTGAACAGGTGTCCCACCTATATCTATCCACTGTGATTAACGGCACACCACAAGGGGCAATCTCAAGTGAAGAAGACAGACTTCTGACAATTAACAAAAAGGTAACTATTTGTGATTGCTCATACAACTTTTTTATTAGTCATTCCTCCCCACCCCTCCCTCTATTATCATCGTTTTTGTCTACAGTTGGGTCAGCATAGGAAGTTACATGAAAGCATCTAACACTTACCCACCATTGGCAAGCCCTGCTCTACCAATGGTTTTCCTCCTCATGGACGGAGCAGGAAGCGGGTGGTGGATCAAAAGAGGTAGGGAAGGGGTATCAGACTGCTTCTTTCCCTCTTCCTGTGGCCCATCTGACGATCTCACATGAATTCTTACGCTGACCGGATGAAGTGAATTTCTCTCGTGCAAAAAGTCTCACGGAAATTTTGAATTTGATGTCAGAAAGGTGAATGTAGGGGGTAAATGGCGATACATTCAAACACTGCTCTAACTGCTAGGATTCTCAGCCAACATTCGGGCTTTTTTATTTTGTTCAATTATGAATTTGGTCTGCTTATTTTCAAAATTTTAGTTATGATCATCTGAAAGCCAGATGTCGGAACATCGCTGTTCCCCTTCCATTACTTACCAATAGATTTATTAACAAATTCATAAACTAATGGTTCAGTAGTTTGGGAGAAAAGCTCCAAGAATATGACTATAAGATTCTTTTTTTAAATCTATGAATGTGAACAAAATAAAATTTTTAATCTTGAATTACAAACTAATGCGCTACTAGGGAGAGTTTATGAAACTGTTTATTGTTCGATTACGAACTAACAGACTTTCGAGTGAGAATCAACTGTTTCTGCAGTTTGATAAGAAATATTTCTACAAAAACGTCGCAGTTTCGTCACCTGTATGGTGAAAACTTCCCAGATTAAATAAGGACCTAAATTCAATCCCCAACAAGTATTTATAATGATATTTGTAGTTCTTCTTCTTCCATCGATGATTGACAGTTTGTTATTTCATTGATTAGACAAATCTACTGAATTATCTTGGGCCGTCTGAACTTCCTTATCACTGAGAAGGGGATAAGTCGAGCCATCAGCAAACAATGTTGGGGTAAATCATTAATAAAAGTCATGAACAATTATTTCCGAGATGAACAATCAGATGTCTTTTCGATGACTCTATACATATAATCTATTATAATTCAGGAAAACTCTAGTTAACAACGAAGTACACAATGGTGACTCGGTCAACATTTTGAATCTAGTAGGTAATTTAGGAAACCTACATTTATTTGGGAAGGTTCGAGATGAATTGCTTTTTGTAAAAAAAAAGCTTAAAAAAAGTCTTTACGTAAATCGAACTACATGAACAAAATCTTTAATTATGGGAATGGCAAGGTAAACAGGATGGCCGCCAGTCCTGTCCACGATGAAGCACTGTCGTGCTACCTAATAACCTTGAAGGGATATTTTCACGGCCTGTCAAATTGCAGCATGGGCCGAAAGCCGGGTGACATTTATAGCAGTGGCGCATTCATAATGTCCTAACATCAGTCAGTGTGTAGACATGTGAAGATGAACTGTAAAATCCGTAAGCAAAACCTTTGCTTTTTTTTGCAAATAGTTTGGACGTTGGTGATGATCGCTCGTACGTCATTGATCAATCTTCAACAGCTATCAAACCACTGGAAAAAGCTTTTGCCAACAAACCTATCTTAACCCACGATGCTAGGATACTGTAGCAGAACTCTAACACATCTTTCAACCCATAATTTTAGGGAATAATGGTTCACTAAGCCACTTACAGCTGATTCCTATAGTTTTACAAGAATCTAAATGATTTAATGAAATTTCATAAAATAAAAACTGTCAATGAGCTCTCTTTCGACGTAGTACATTAATTCAATTATGTTCCTTCCATACATTATAGTACACCTCTAAGAATACATTTCGATCCGTTATTTCTCTTCTCCATCTTATGGTAGAAAGAGAGAGCTTTCGGCCTGGTTTCTGAAGTAGTTTATTCATGACATCTGGTTTCAAGGACGCAGTATTGATCCGTTGTAACAAATACTCCAGCTAGTTCAAGTTGAGTGTGAATTGCTGATTTCGTGTTCTGTTTATGTTTACATTGGGGTTGAGGCGAGATATAATAACGTTTTATTGCGACAGGGTTCAAGTCATGGGATACGACGTAATATGCAGAATTGGTAGTAAATTATGGTTTTCAAATATATTAAACTGATTTTAAAATCTGATTTTTGACTTTTGAACAAAATCCTGATAAAAACTATACTAAACTGTAGATCGTGAAATACATACAAGGGTGTATACCTATGCATAAATCAAGTACCCTAACATATTTTGAAAATCCTGCCAATGTATGCTGAATTATAATAGAGTGAAGTATGATTTACTAGTGAGTATCATGAGAGGAGGAGCAAAGTGGTTTGAGGATGTAACGTCTGGACTGTGCACAGACCAAGATTTATTTCCGTGCAATTAACTTCATACGTGACAGCTTTGGGGGAATCCCTTGACATTTTATTGAAATCGGATGACAACGATGGAATCTTCGCCGATGGCAATGATTTCAGCATAGAAGAAATTTATAGATGATCATTTGATGAGCAAACTGGCAATTCGAATTGAATGTGATTAAAATTCAATCAAAAGGAAGCGATAAATAATTTATTGTCGTCTTGAGAAAAATAGAATTGCCGTACATCCTTAATTTTAGAAAGCTTAAATCACATCTTTCACTTTCAAGATAATTGGTTATTACAAAACACACGACATAACCGTAGCAACAACGGAGCATTTACTAATCTTACAAATTCTTCAAGATTGGTTCCTACTTAACATCTACTGATGTATGGATACAAAGGAACTGTATTTTCTTCTAAAAATAAGGGTTTAATTTGTAGAAAGGTGTAAGCAGCTCAATCCTAAAGATCTGATCCCTTCTACTATTAAGAGAAGATAGAGTCAACGTTGGTAAAATGATGTTTTACGGACATGTAGAGGACAAAGGCTACACTCACTCGACTGAAGGACATAAAACCCACATCAAGTTCAGCCTCAACCAGGAGAAGACTGAAATCGATAGAACATGGAGGTTCTTATATTAACTCACGAAAGGTGAACCACGAGAGGGAGGATTACCTGCAGTAACTTCCATTGGAGACCACATGATGTAGAACTACTGTAAACCTATTTTATAGACTTGATAATAATGAACTTTCTGAACACTCCCAAATCTCGAAGGGAGTAGGCAAGTTACATAATCCGCAAAAAAAAAAAAAAAAAAAAAAAGAGTCAGAAACAACCGTACGTATCAGAAAAATGTAGGTACATCATTACAGCTATTGTTGGGGAGAAAGGGCCACATTTGGTTTACCATCATGTTGAGTAAGGGGTGTCAGACATTTATTTTGAACAATAACTTTGTTCCAAGAGAAAAAGAGCTTGGGGATC
The DNA here is from genome assembly GCA_031894815.1 of Creontiades dilutus. Taxonomy (NCBI): domain Eukaryota; kingdom Metazoa; phylum Arthropoda; class Insecta; order Hemiptera; family Miridae; genus Creontiades; species Creontiades dilutus. The sequence goes on from JAVIWC010000594.1 coordinate 369,780, forward strand.
AATTTCGTGTTTTATCAATAGCAAATAATGGCAACAAGCACATGGGTTTAATAGACATTACGGTCAACTGTCACTGGAGGGTCACTGTAGTCAACAAATGTTGACCAAAGCAGCCTCAGTCGAGTCAAGTTCTATGGAAAATGATGATGACTCGGAAAATCTCATTTTTAAGGGTAAAATGTGTAAACTTCAAAATAATATATTGAAATTCACATATTTCATGTTTACATATTTACATGTCATTGAATATTATGCAAGTTCTCGTTTTGACGACTTGGTAGCCAAGAAAAGTTGAGCAGGGAGGGCCAAAGTGAAATAATTTGCAGCTGTTTGTTAAGTCTTGATGAGCTGAGTTGACATAAACTATAAAAGTCGTACACTTTGATTATTCTTTAGCTCTTTTGGGAAGGTAGCCATTACCTTTATGCTACCTCGTGTTCACGAGAGGTTTCAGACTTGACCACAACTTCGAGATTAGATAATCTCTACAATGAAGTAAGTACTTGAATTGAAGTAGAATCTGAGATATCCGCTCTCATTACGAACCTTTTTTTGAGGTGTCCACTCCCAAGGATGTCCATCCACTCGTCCTCCTCATCCTTGTCCACGCCGTTCTCCCGGACGGTGGAGTCTCCGTCTCCGGCAACGCCCGTGTCGCTCCCGTCATCCCGGCTCTTGTCCTCTGGATCACTCGGCTCTGCTTCCGTCGGATCTTCGATCTCGTGACCCGTTTTTCCGGGTGAGCCGAGCGACTCCCCTCCGGTCCCACGGGTCTCCTCTTCGATGAACGACCGGCTGTCGGGCTTCACTCCCGGGCTCGACGCTTCATCGTTCGTCCCCGGCAGAAACTCCATTTCAGAAAATAACTATAAACTTAGTTCACAACGAAACACTATAATCTGAATCTAGAAGAGTCTTGTCTTTCCTTGACTCCGACACGGAAATTTCTGCGATGATAATCCAGCTCTTATCAACATTGCTGCCAACAAAACAAACAATACTTTGTCAAGTAAATCCAAATAATTTGTAAAACTTAAAAACACCATTGAAACCAGATTCAGAACTGAATAATTACACAATAACTTCATTATGAACTGTGTCAGCAGAACTTACAGATATTTGATAGGCTGCGGATATTTGGGCGGCGGGTTATTTGAATCTTTCTTGCATTTTTTCGTTAGCTTGTTCAGGCAGGTAAGTTGTGGTGGTACTTTTTAGATTTTTAATTATAGTTTTTTTTTTAAATAATTTTTTTCAATTGTAAACACTTGAACATCCCGTTGCTACGTTATTTGAATGAAGTTAAGTTCTGAAAAAATAAGGGACTAATCATTTCTGTTGGCACGATATTTAAATCCACCTTCATGGCAACTTGCTGGTGATTAGATTTTTGTATCAAAATCACGCTACTTTAGGAAAACGTTGAGCCGACCTGTGCACAACAAACGTTGAAGGATCCATAACGTAGAATCCGTAAATGAATAAAATTTTTAAATACCTACCCTAATTTTGCTTCATCTTTGATGTTACTTACTTCACTGTTAATACCTTAGTAATTACTATACACCTGACGTCACCAGGAAATAAAATAAAGAGTTTTTTTTTTAAATCAATACAAATGACTTTATTTTAACAATATCACATTCTAGTTGTGGTGAATGATAAATAATAACAAACGTGTAAGATGGGGTGGGGTTCCTATCCTCACTATAATTAAGTTATGATGTTATTGTAAGCCCTCAACCGCCCTCCAGACAGAAACCAGGGGATGACCCAGCAGGATGCTAAAGGGGTGGATATTAGCAATCCCCTACCCCGTGAGACACCCTGTACCTTCGGGAAAGAGGAGCTGTTCCCCCTGTTGGGGAAAGATGGGTGAAGAGTAGGGACAAAGCCCGCCTGTGGGCCCCCTTGACGCCATAGTCTGGGAGCCTGGCTGAAAAAAGGCAACTGATTGATACAGAGGTACCAATTATTGAATTTTATAGTACTCACTGAGGTTACATATAAAAAGCACGTCTGCCATTCTAAAGCCATCGGATTAAAAGATGACAGTCAGTGAAACAGACGTCAAAACTATGAAAATCTGACTCACAGTTAGATGAATACCATTTTGGCCAATGATACTTTGATCCATGAGCAACTCAACCATGTTTGTCTGCTACTTCACAGTAGCTTGGTGTTTGCGGCAGATGCTCTCCAAAAACGCATATTTTTGGGTCTAAAACCAACTGATTGTTAAATAAATGAAATTGTAGCCTATGATACTTGAATGTACGTGTAATGCAAAGATGCAAGTCTGCAGTTGAAAAGTCGTTGGATTGCTAGTGCAGACAGATTTTGCCAAAAACTCCAATTTTCGGTGTCCATATGGACTTGCAGGTATAGTGATGGCCTGAATACTGGCCCGTAATATTAGGTTAAGTATGCAACATGAAAATATATGTCTGCCATCCGAAAGTTGATAGACTTCTGGTCAAAAACTTCAAAAACAACTGACAATTTGGGCCTAGGTAAAATACTAAAAATTATATTTTAAACTTGAAAGCATACGTCTATCATCATATTAATGGAATCATGTTAGAAGTACCTTTCATTACCCTAGAAGAGGAGGGCTGAGAGGATCACCAATCGATTCAGTGAAAAAATAATAAAAGCAGATGGCAAACTCATTTATTTGTGGCAAGCCAAGTTCTGGTGAAAACATGGATTTCTCTGTAAAAACCATCTTTTTTCCGCAATCAAACGTAAATTTCTCCACTAACATCAAGTGTAAAACCATTTTTTTTTATTAAACCGTCGAAAAGCTGAAATTCTGTCGCATATTTCAACACTACAGGCTGAGATTCAATCACAGGGACTTACGAGCAATGAAAAAAAGTGGAGATTTTCAAGATTTGACTAATATTTATCTTCAAGTTCAATTACATACGTTTAGCTTATTTAGAAAAACTTCCGTTTTCCATCAGGAAAATAGAAAATTTGACACTTTTCCCAACTTTTTCAAGAATTTAAATGTTAACATTTTCATAGCCATTGCAATAGTTTCATTCCCCAAAAGTATGAAAATGCAAAAAATACTACAAATCTTCGTTTCAATAGAAAAATATTATTTAGGACACGTTTGTTTTCGCAATCAAATTGATAATTATCATTTTTTAAGCACATAAACTTTCAATAAAATGTTATTAAATTTTTATTTTAAAGCATTTTTGACAGAGAAATTGAACGTGGAAAAACGTGAATTTTGTAGACAAAATCAGCGTTTTTGCATGAGATAATGTGTCTGGTGTTAGATGAAGTTGAAGGGGGGTTTTAATTTCCTAATTTTCTTCGCAGAATCAAATGAACGCATTTCTTAAACACTCCAGATGATCAAAATCAGAGAGAGAGAGAGAGAGAGAGAGAGAGAGAGAGAGAGAGAGAGAGAGAGAGAGAGAGAGAGAGAGAGAGAGAGAGAGAGAGAGAGAGAGAGAGAGAGAGAGGAGAGAGAGAGAGAGAGAGAGAGAGAGAGAGAGAGAGAGAGAGAGAGAGAGAGAGAGAGAGAGAGAGAGAGAGAGAGAGAGAGAGAGAGAGAGAGAGAGAGAGAGAGAGAGAGAGAGAGAGAGAGAGAGAGAGAGAGAGAGAGAGAGAGAGAGAGAGATTCAGAAATGAAAAAGGATGTGATCTGAAATACAATCTTTAATTTTTTTTTCTAAAAAACAACCAAAATAATGGAAATATATTTCTAACTTGTTTTTACTGGTTTTTTGTTATACAATTCAAACAGCTGTTCAAAATGGTCTCCGCCGCATTGGAGGATTTCAGAGTTCCGCACTAATAGAAGTCCAAAGGCCAGGAGTTGATAGCGTTCAAAGGAGATGTAGAATGACTTTAACACGGCGGAGGCCATTTTTGAACAGCTACTGTGAATTGTACAACGAAAAAGGTTAAAATATTTTAAAATTATTTTCCCTCCCTTTTTAGTTTTATCCAACACCAGAGGCGTTCAAAAATGTTCAGGCCAAAACGCTGATTTCGTTTAAAGGATTCACGTTTTTTCCACGTTCCAACATCAATTCTCTGTCAAACATGGCTCTAGAATAAAAATTAAATAAACCGATAGAAAGCTGGTGATATGTAGATAATTTTACCGTAGAGCTCATCCATCTTCTAGTATAAGTCACTTCCAACATGTTTTTTCTAGCCTGAACTTGAATTGTTGTCAACCTTCTGCGATTTTAAAAATTTTCAACGTTGATTTACCATCTACCATAATATGATGTAAAATTTGTCGAAAATTACAATTACATCCAGCACTGAGTGTATTCTTATTGGGCTGACTGGAACAAGTTGACAGTTAGCCAAGCAAAACACCACGTCATTGGCGTTTCCAGATACGACCCAAATTCCGTTTCTCTCTCGAACTCCTCTTCCTGTTTCACTTTTTCGGCCATTATTGTTGTAGACAGTGAAGTAGACCGTCCGTTAATTTCGAGGTTAATGAAAGGCCCATACAGAATCATCCCCTCGAGGCCGCAATAAAATAGAAAGTGGTTTGACAAAAAAAAAAAAAAGAAGAGAAAATAAATTACCTTATGACGCCACCGTCCGAACAGCACAATACAACTATAGGGCTGGACGGACTGTGGAAGAGAGATAGGGTGAAAGAAGTGGTGGTGGTGGTGTTAATGGCGGGGTTTTACCTGCCCCGGTGCCCTAGAATTTGTTTCTTTCTTTTTCGTGCTGCGTTAACAAAAACAAAAAGAGAGAAGGAAGAAGAACAATTCATATTTAAATAGGGTGTCGCCATTCTCTGTGACTCCGGAGGAAACAGGCGGTGTAACGCACAGGTGAGACCGTCTGGAGCTCGAGGCCTGGGCCGATTGTCGACTCATTGATTAGGTAGGACGACATGGTTGGTACCTGATGATGGTGGGGGGGGGGAGGGGGGGGATACACTGCCAAGGAGTTGGCACAGCAGCTTCCTCGTTATAATCAAAGTGACACCATTATAAAATAGAAAATGAAGAAATATTCAGACGAAAGATGTTGACCTAATCGGTCAAAGATTTGTTGTGACATTTTACAGACTGAAGTAAATGAATAAATTAATTTTGAATCAAAATTGTGAAATTTGTACCTGTTACAAGAATTTCACGTTAGCACACGCGCAAAGCGTACCGCTGATTATATTGAGATGAAATTCGTATGGGACCTCAAGAGCTCTTATCCGCATAGTCCCTCAAAATATGAACTAAATTAATTCAAAATTGTGGAAGATAAGGCTGTAACAAGGTAATGCGGACAGACAGACCGACAGACACGGAACCAAATTTGTTCAGTAGGCTATGAAACGCAAAATGTCAATTCGGACAACGAAAATTTGTTGGCGCCCAAAAGTAAACTCAAGGCTAATTTTTTGGCATTTTCGAACACTTAACGACCCTTAAAGTGAAGATCCATGGCAGTTTTCATCAGAAATTGTTATTTAAGGGCCAAAACGATTGATGTTTATTCATCTAATTGCAATAACGAAACATAATTTTTGCACTAATTTTTAGGACTCCTAAGAGAATTCTCTACTGATTCATGTCATTCGCATTGTGATCAGTGAAGATTTTGGTGTACTATTTAAACGTATTACAAAGTATTCAATATTTTCCTCTGATTGTATTGACTATTTGAAAAACGTTTTTTCGGCTCCAAGACTTGGTATAGTCCAGTTCTGGTATGAAATTGAAATACCTGTCAGAAGGGAGTGACAGACAACAAATTCAAGCGCTGCTCATGCAATTATGCTGGCGAATTTCCTGCATATGAATTTTGTTCGATTAAGAATTTTGGTTATTTCAGAGTTTTTAAATTGGTGTATACAGGTAGGGTTGATAAATCATTATGTTTTTAATATTTTTTTAAAATTATGTGTTTTAATCCCAATTTTGTTTAACAAGCCTCTCCTGCGCAATAAACCACAGACATTTCGAATTCGATGTTTGAAAGGAGGATGTAGGGGGTACCTAATAGCCGAACCATTCAATCGCTGCTCATACCTATTAGAATTATCAAACGATATTGGTGCTTTTTCGTTCGATTAAGATATTCAACCGTTTAAACAAATATTCTTTATAAGTGTGGTCCAGTGGCGTAACGTTTTTCAGCGGGGCCCCCCCGCAAAATATTTTCGGGGGCCCCTCCCCATCATGTTTTTTTTTTTTTTTTTTTTTTTTTTTTTTTTTTTTTTTTTTGGCGAAGCGTGCTTTTGGTTTATTATTCAATAATAAACCATTGTAATCGCTCTGGGAAAAAAATTCTAACTCCCCCTGAAAATTTCATGGTTTACGTTTCAAAGGGTGTAGAATCCGAATCTGCAATAAAAAATTTTCCGTCCGTCCGCCGTACGCCGTACGCACGATATCTCCGAAACGGCTGGAGCAAAAGATCTGAAATTTTCAGGAAACGTCCATCTTGGTCCGACGACGCCTCAATTCTTGAGCCAGCTCCCTCACTCAATTTAAAGTGCCCTTTAAGGGCTGTAAAAGTTTTGTAAAATCCCTGAAAACCTCAAAACTAGTCGAATTGGCCTAAATATTTTCCTATTTGAAGAACATACCATTAGGAATCGAATGAGCCCTTCCCCACGTCCGTAGGTCAAACCATTCCCGATGTATGGCCCGATTTATGGTGCCAACATTTGCGTTTTTTCGTTTATTATTGTTTGTTTGCAACCTAGTGATGTCCGGCCGATAGCGTCGATTTGTAGTGAATGTGGATACTGGAATGATAGCCGATGTGAATACTTGTAGTGTAGTTAGTAGCCGATACACGGGTTGAAGCATAATGATAACATATAGGTAAATATTATTCAATATTATTACTGGGGTTTATTATTCAATATTATTACTGGGGTAAATAAGTATTCTTTCACTGGGGTTTATTATTCAATTGGCTTGAGTTCATGATTTGAATCTTACTAAGCTTCGGAGTGTGCGTGTTTTACAGGTGATAGAGCGATTATTGAACTTCAGGAGAAATGCATAGACCACGTAAATCGGTTCTCATCCAAAACACCTATTTGGATTGATCAGTTGATGAAATTTGTGTGCCCCCTCTACATCTGTCTACCTTTGGCTACATAGTTTAAATTTGGATTTGGGGAAGTTTTAACCAAAGGACTTGATAAATTATAGATGTTTTTATTGTGGGGGGGTATTGAGGTTCAATAAAAAAACGCTGCAAATTCTTTCACTGGGGTTTATTATTTAATCGGCTTGCGTTCATGATATGAATTTCTACTAAGCTTTGGAGTCTGCGTGTTTCACAGGATAGGGCGATTATTGAATTTCAGGAGATATACATGGAGCACGTGAATCTGTTCTCGACCAAAATACCTATTTGGATTGATCAGTTGATCATATTTGTGTGCCTCCTGAAATTCAATAATTCAATAATAGCTTAGTAGAAATTCTAATCATGAACGCAAGCCAATTGAATAATAAACCCCAGTGAAAGAATTTGCAGCGTTTTTTCAACGGTCATCGTACAATACGCTAAGATAACCTAACTAAAAATACATAATATACTTAATATAACAATTTAACTTACCTTTACGAACTCGAGACTTCTAGTCTATGTAGCAAACTCTTGGATGACCGTGTGTTATAAAAGTCAACTTTTTCCCGGAGACCATCAGTTCCTTCAGTCATTTTCAACTATCAATATGGTATACAATTTATATTATAACGATTCGAATCAACAACATGATGAAAAACATTAAACTCCCGCAATCCGCACTAACTTCAAAATCTCAAAAGTTTGTTTACATTGTGACCACCGCTCAGGAGAAGGCGGGGATACCCGGGGGGGGGGGGGGGGTAGGCCTACCCACGTAGTACGCACTAGGGATGGGACATCGAGGAAAAACATTGATATTGATATCGATGTCGATGTTTGAGAGCGGCATCGATATGTCCTCCAATATCGGGTGAAAACATCCACGCTACTACCGATCGCTTCTTGCTAGTATTCTGAGGATTTTGTTTGTTCGTTCGTTCAGCGTTTGTGAGTGAATATTCCATAAAGATGTCTCCAAGTAAGTGGTGGCGTTTTAAATTGCCAATCTACCTTGTTTTATCATCTTCAAACCGCTATATTTTGAACGGGTTGAAATATTTCCAATCCGATTTCACCATGGTGTTCTGCGTGAAAAAACCTTTATAAAAGAGAGCCACCTGCTTGGGGGTTTTCGGCTAACTTTCCCCCATTTGAAATGCCCTAAATCTCCCCTTAGAGTGAAGCTATTGTGCTCATCTTCAAACATAGCCTTTTGAAAGCCTAGGTAGATTTTTGTGCAAATTTGAGTTTTAATCTTAATTTTATCGCGAGTTATCGTCTGGAATGTGTTTTTGGTGTCTGACAGTGGACTTAGAATGCTTTAAAACGGATCTTGATGCAAAAATTTTAGTCCGAAAACAAGTAGTTTCTTTTTCTTCGAAAATTCGCTAATACTACGGCAGTTGAAAGAATTTTTAATATTTCTCTTTTTCCACGTTAGGTAGCAAGCAGATTAGATGGAATTGTTTCTATGAACCAAAGAGAAAACCAAACCAAAGAGTAAACCAAACCGATGTAATCGGAGCCAACACATCGACATATCGATATTATTGAACATGTGTCATCGATGGCAAAACATCGTAATATCGAAGCCAAACATCGATATTTCGATATTACCTATGTCGATGTCCCATCCCTGAGCTACTTTACACCCTTCCTCACCTGGTTATAAATAAAACCAAAAGATGATTGATCAATGAACCTACATTACCGTTGATGTTTATAAACTTGATGTTACATGATGGAATTTTTCTGTGTATCGTTAGTTCCGCTTTATTCTTTAAAAAAAAAAAAAATAATAATAATTTTGCTAGAGCGGGCCCGTTTCCGGGCCTCCTTGTAGCCCGGGCCCCCCGCGGGGTTTGCGGGGGTGTACGTTACGCCCTCTGGTGTGGTCCTATTATAACTGGACATCCGTCCCTCTAATTGCTGCGTTACTTAACAATATGTTAGTACAGATCCTGGTGAAATCCAAAGATGGCAGTTGTACTCACGTGCCGTCAAAAATATCGGATGAGCCCACAAGAACCGCTTTATGCTCATCCGTTCGCTCTTCTTAGGTTCTGAAGCGTTGCGTATATTATTTGTTGTAAAATTGTGGAAAAGTGAGGTGTTGGTAGATGTTTTACCTCTCTAAATTTTAGTTATTCTACTCGGGAATTTCTTTAAAATGTCCGCATATTCAATTGTACTATGTAAGAGATTGAAATGCCATGCCCTTACTTTCACCAGGCTCAAGAAAATATAGGCTGGTGCATTGAGCGAAAATTTAAATTTAAATAGTAACTTCTTTGGGACGCCTGAAATCTGATAAGCGCGCTCCTGATCAGGCGAGTGAGCCCTAGGGCTATTTCCCTTCCTAATCAGCCAAGAAAGCTGAATTGTGAATGGAAGCATGACGATTTGAGGTAAATCGAAGGCTTTCCAACGTAACATGTTGAAGGATACGGACTGACCCTTGGCCTCCCATGCAGGACATCGTGAGCTATAAATTTTGATAGTTTCGTACAGTGGGGCATAGTAAAGGTTGGTATTCGCCGAGTTATACTTAAGGCGAAGTTGCACAGCTGTCATTGGATATCTGGTAGTCAATAACACTGTAAGAGGGGCCTGAAGGCTTTCATGGGAGTATCGTGTCAAATCGATCACAAGTGCTTAAATATAAATCGAGCTCTTTTTATGGCATCTAGAGTAGAGAAGATATGGAGACATGGGGCGCCTAGTTTAGTACCACAGACATCGTTTAATATATTCGTACATAGATCAGTGAATGGAAACAATAAACCTCTGTGAATAACTCGCAGCGTTTTCTTTAAATATACAAGTAGTTTGGTTAGTTTTGTTGCCAACAACAAATAATTGGAGTAAGTGTTCCTGGAACACTGTTCCCAGGCCTTGTAACCTCGAAGGCGCTAGTCGAAATGGAGCAATTCTGGCCTTCTCTCGACATCGCGATGTTCTCAACTTCCCCCGCGCCGTCCTCCTATTGTTCGCCGCGCCTCAAACTCATTGGAGGAAAAAAAAATCTCAAAGACACCCCAACAAGAAAGGTCCGAGCACGCACGCCCAACAAGCGGAATGTCCCGGGCACAATTGAAAACAAACAGCGCGCCTCTGCCTCTCAAAAACTGTTTTTTCAAGAGAAAGACAGAGAAAAAATCAACTCAGGGTTATGGTCACCCATAACAATTTACGTCTTTTCTAGGTAACGTCTTGAACGACCGAAATCTCCTCATTTTCTTCCAAAAAAACAACTTTTTTTCCGTCGAGGTTCCTGTTTTTTGGGTGGCGTATCTTACTCAGAAGTACACACGTCACATACAAAAGGGGTGGTTCCAACTTGAGCAATCACTTTCTTTCGGTGGGCGGTGAAGAACAAAAGGTGCTTGAATGAACACTTTCTCCTCTCCTTGAGATCTTTTTTCTGTCTTTAGAAGTCTGTTTTTCTGAATAATGTATTCGAGTATTGTGAAAGATGACGACAGGTTGCGAAAGAAGTTACGTTACTGAGGGGGACGAGAGGAGCCTTTTCACTAAAATTTAGACATGTTGATTGAGGCCATAGGATCAGTCGATCTAAAGCACTGAGCCATCCGTCCAACAAAGTCTGTTCCTATTTATATCCTCATCCTTTCAAATTGTTACAAGTAGGTTTATTATTTCTGGTTCAAATAACCCTTCTAAATTCAACACAAGCTGCTGTTTAGTTACCTTCAATGGTGCAGTGTTCTGTACATCCACACGGACATTGAAACTCGGGCATTTGAAATCCAAACGGAACAACTGAAACATAGCGATCCCATTTGGTTGGCCTGCGAATGCATGCACTTCATGATGCAGGAAAAACGAACTACCAAGTTCCAGGGAAAAGATGAATCGTGAACAATGTGAGGTAATGGGATGGTATAGTTGCCCCTCCCATTGAGCTGAATGCGTTAATGCTCAGAGGATGACCCAGAAGTTTGAAGGCGTCTGATTCATCTCCCAAGTCGACAGATCCAAGAAATGGGAAGGGCCAACTAACCATATCCATCACAACCCAAAGACGATGGACCTCGGAATGAGGTTGAGTGAAACGTAAATTATCGACTATGTTTTGGGTCTGTCACCAGCACTTTGCGGTAGCCACTCTCATTTCTCCCGTTAAAAGAAACCCTGCGATTAATGATGAATTCAGAATTCCAATAAAAAGTTAATAAGGAGTGTAAAAGCTAAAATTCTTTCAAGAGGATAGAAGTGAGGTATCTATATTTATTAAGATGCAACTCTAGGATTTAATGTGCTGGACAAACTGGGAGGAAACTCAAAGTCAAAGGAAATTTTAAGTTGAAAAGATGTAGATGAAACTTTTGAAAATCATTCGCCAGAAGAAAATCATAGAATTAGTTATGAGTTAAGTAGGAGCAATTTGTGAGAATAGCTCATGTTTGTCAAAAAGGTCGGAAATTGGATTTGTTGGAATCTTTGAAAATTCCAAAAATCTATAACTCAGTTCAGTTAATGATGTAAGTGTAATTAGGCGTTCTGTTCATCACCAGTTTTGTAATTTCTACTAAGTATTGTCATGTAGGTACTGCTGTTAAGCCATAATTACCTCTGAAGTGTAAAGCATTTCAAGGAAATCAGCTTTTGGGGGATACAATTTTCCTGTATACAACATAATTCAAATAAGTCGAAGTGGCAAGAGGTACTAGGTACCCAGTAATAAGCGTATGGTGTTTCCACTGCTTGATTTCATGTAGAGCGAAGCACATTCTAAATGAAGTTGCTTCTGACATTAATTTGGAGAACTTGGAGTAGGTTGGTGACATGGGGAGGCAGGAGATAGGGAAAGGCTTTCCAAAGGGCGCCGAATGTTGACACACCGACCAGAGAAGGTGCATTGTGTACATTTACTTGCCCTTCATGACCGCTTGCGCCTTTCACCTCTGCGTGTTTGGGTACCGGGGAGACCCCACGAAAGCTTCGTTATTGCTCTATTGAAAATTGAATTGATTTTGGTGTCGTAAGGTAGAAGACCGGTCATGGGTGGGCTATACTTAGCCAAGCAGTATTAGTTGCATCCAGATTTCCGAATATAATCTGTTGAATGCCTCAACTACAGCGTACAACGCAGAAAGTGCCAAAAACGTAAGAGCGGTAGTGTTAGGGAAAACTGTTACAATATACTAATATTGATGTATCAGAATCCTACTTACACTTTAGAATGGCAGCAATGTGACAGAATGAAATATTCAAATTTCCGGAATCGATTTACCAGCGTGACATATACGTCACATAGTTTTGTTTTTCAGTGTAAGTTCTATCAAAATCTTAGTAGTCCACGAAGTTTGTTGGAAAACCATCCACAACATGACTTGCATACTTACATGACGAAAAAAATGCGTATTTATTGGTTTACTATTCCGAATAATTAACCTTAGTAATGGACCAAGAAAAAAAAGTTAATCCCCCTTCGAAATAATTTTTTAGAACTCAAAAAACAGTTCTTATTCTATCTAGTAAAATTATTAGATAAACTTACTATTTCCATAACCACTAGGTTGCCTGCTACCTCTATTAGATGTAGTTTACTGCACTCGTACTCTATCTAAACTCGATATTTCCATTGGCAGTGCCCCTACTGCAGGTCGACTGGAAATGTTTTCACAAAACCTCAACCGTTTTAGCAACATCATTTAGGAAACTATTTTACGATTTCATCATTATCATGCGATAGAATGACTTTGTCGTAAATATGATTCAATTAGCAGCAAACATTTACTGTGAGATATACAGGGTGTCTACCTTTCAGGTGGACCAAACTTCAAGGATCGATTCTACAACTAATTTGAGACAAAAAGTGCCCCCTAGACTTTTTTTTAGAGGCTTCGTTTCCGAGTTATTAACGATTTAAGTTTTTTTCGTGTTATCGACTTTACTTCACTAAAACAGCCATAACTCCCTTGTTTTTGGAGTAATCTCAAATTTGAGGAAACCGTTGGAAAGAGCGTTAAATTTCCTATCCGTTTAGTGTGAAACGCTATTTTTTAAAGCCATTTTCTGAAGTAAAAAAATAAGCCAAAGCCAAAGTTTTAATTTTTTTCGAAAATCAACATTTTTCAGGCTAATTTATCGCCTGTAATAAATTGGAATATTGGTGTGCACTCAACGGAAAAAACTAGCCCAAGACCAAAGCTTTCCAACGGTATCATCATTTTTCTCTTTACATTTGAGTAAACCTCGTAAAATGACGTTTTGATGCGAAAAAAGAAGGATTTTTCGTTAAAAATAGCAATTTTTCACATGAACAAAACGGTTGATCGAATGAAATACGCGTACATCTTCTCGGAAAAATACGAGTTTCATTTTTTTTCATTTCATATCACAAAATGAAACTAAAAAAAAAAAAAAAAAATGAAACTCGTATTTTGCCTAGAAGATGTACGCGTATTTCATTTGATCAACCGTTTTTTCATTTGGTAGACAGGTATCGCATTAGTCCGTTTTGAGGCGGCCGCGATGGTTCAAAAGTGTCACCATTTGGGGTTCAGGATTTAAAAAAATTAAGAATCACAACGGAAAATTAATAGGTACAATGAAGAACACTCATATCGGATAAAAGTCAATGTTTGTGAAAAATTGCTATTTTTAACGAAAAATCCTTCTTTTTTCGCATCAAAACGTCATTTTACGAGGTTTATTCAAATGTAAAGAGAAAAATGATGATACCGTTGGAAAGCTGAGGTCTTGGGCTAGTTTTTTCCGTTGAGTGCACACCAATATTCCAATTTATTACAGGCGATAAATTAGCCTGAAAAATATTGATTTTCGAAAAAAAATTAAACATTTGACTTTGGCTTATTTTTTTACTTCAGAAAATGGCTTTAAAAAATAGCGTTTCACACTAAACGGATAGGAAATTTAACGCTCTTTCCAACGGTTTCCTCAAATTTGAGATTACTCCAAAAACAAGGGAGTTATGGCTGTTTTAGTGAAGTAAAGTCGATAACACGAAAAAAAAACTTAAATCGTTAATAACTCGGAAACGAAGCCTCTAAAAAAAAAGTCTAGGGGGCACTTTTTGTCTCAAATTAGTTGTAGAATCGATCCTTGAAGTTTGGTCCACCTGAAAGGTAGACACCCTGTATATATGTGAATTATACTATGAGATGTTTTTAGCTACCATCAAATTGATTATGCCTGAGTTGTGTAATGATTGTTCAATTGTATTACTTCTAACACATAACTTATGTACTTAGAGAAGATTGGTTAGACAACATGACTATGAGAAAAATGAAATCATCCTGACGTAAATGCGTTATTTTTTTATTTTGGAAAATGCAACGTGTTTTCCGTTCGGGAAAAAGAGAATTATAAACCTCATAAATGAGGAACTGTCGAAAAAGTATACATGAATGCCACCCATTTGAAATTAACGAGATTTTACTCCCCCCTGAGAAATATTGTTAACTAACTTATGGCCTGACTATGAGATCTTGGTAGGTAACGTTGCACGAAACAAGGTGATACTGATTATTTTTGTTAGAATAACTAAAATAATTATAACACTTATAGCTAAATTTACTTGATCAGAATAAGAATGATAAGCATTCGTACTTTGAAAATTTTTTCTTCTTCATTCATTATTCACATGTTCCTATGCTTTTTTCTGTTAACGGATTCACATTCGGATTCGGCCTGGAGCCCACGGCGGCACTTATTCCTTATGTTCGCCTTTCGTCGAATGCCAATCGCAAAATACTCAGGCATCAAAGTAGTTCAGTTCACGCGATTGTCGTAATGGATGTAAACGTTGACGATGCATCCTCCCTCGTCGTCGAAATGTTGCAAGAGTGACTCCCTCACGCTCAGCATTTGACCGTGGTTGAAATCAAGCGTCGGCGCCTATCAACAGCTTAAATTAATATAAAACCAAGATAATTAAAGGACAGATTTTTAAAAAAATACAAAATCCTCATCAATTTTCGGCGGTATTTTCAGACTCGATTAAGTTAGTACCTAACGTTTTTTTCATTTTTAATAATGAACCTTTGTAACAGTCCAAGAAAAAAGTAAATTTTAACCCTCCCTCAAACCTTTTAGTTTTTTGTTTCAAGATATGATTATTTATGGTACACGATGGCTCAAGATCTCAACTATAGATTTGGTTGTATCCTGCTGACGATAAACGTGCTCTTCAAGAATTTTAGCGAAGACGCGTTGGTGGGAACTAGGAGTCCTTATCCGCACGGATTTTTAGTCCTGCAGGATCCGCACCTCCAACTGGCCAATCCTGCAAGAACCTGCATCTACCCAACAGCGCAAATTATTTAGTAATCAAACTTAATTAATTAATTAATTAGCAACCTATAATACCAAGTCATGATAAAACACCAGGAATATTCCTACCTTTATTTACCTATTTAGGTAAATTAGTTAAATTAAAATATTTAGGTCGTCAATGAGCGTATATAATTATTAGGCAAGATTGTTTCAAATAGTATGAATTGAAAACTGGATGTTTTTATTTAGTTTGGATGTTTAGAGTCTCATTGCTGAGTCGCGAATGAATGGATGTTCATAAATAGCAGTGGAGAAGGCGCGTTCGGATTCAACACTGGTGGGTGGTATCGTTGTAAGGAAAGAAAAGGCCCTGGTGATACATTTTCCTCTTACAGGACTGCAGGATCCACGCACGAATCCCGCAGGATCCGCACCACCCAAAAAGCGGCAAAATTGGATTTATTAGTGGGTACCCATGTTTTGGCTACTAAGGATTGATGATTTGATCCTTACAGCATACGTGAGATCAGGAAATTAAAAGCAAAATTGATCGTTGTTTACCGATATCTTACCGATGAGAAATTTCCCCTATAAGAAATCTCAGCAGAAGTCGCGTTTATGGGAACCCCAGTGAAAATTATTGACACGCTGTTCTCCCTCATGCCGGTCACTTCTATGGAGTAGTTCGTGGTACAGGCATGGAACGTGGATAAAAGCCAGAGCTTGAAGATGTTCACTTTGTGATCTGAGTCCAGCTGGAGTGGGACTTTTGTGCCCATCAGGAAAAATAGTTTTTCATCCCCTGGAAATGGAAAACAAAAACCTACTGAGATTGTGTGGAACATCACCTACGCCGTAAAAATCCATAAAAATATTGGAATACTAAAACTAAGATTCCACTTAAAAACATGAAATTCAAGGTAAACATCGAAAAGTCATTCCTCAACTAACTTCCGAAGTTGATCAGAATCAGTTGAAAATATGCACGTTGCATTGATTCATCGTTGGCGTTTAGGGAGTGGCAACCATCCTTTGGAATCCTACGAATTTTATTGGAAATATTCCCCTCTAATATAAAAAAATGTATTAAAATTATTACAAGGAGGTGATGGAATGGACCGATTTTTCAAATGGTGAGTGAACGGATGATCGTAGACTAACCTGAGCGGTCTCATTCGACCAAGGAAACTAATTTCTATGCGAATTATATAAAAAACGACCCTCATATATAAAAAGGTTTTTAAAATTAGGGTTGATTGATCAACTTAGAGATTACTGGCACAATACAGATCAATGTTGGATTTTTTAGTCTGATTCAGTAAACGTTGGCCCAGTAGTTTCGGAGAAATGCTACGGACTATTATTAAAAATAATAAAACAAAAACAGAACAACCCGCGAGCATTCCATGGTTTACATAAGGGCAGCAGCAACCGGTTGCCCACATTGTAACGTAGTTCACTTTTGAGAACCGTCTGCCATCGAATACGTATGTCACTGTAGAAACGGGGCTGGGAAATTAGAAATTTGTTGAAATTCCTGATTAGTATTTCAAATTTATGTTTATTAGATATGTGAATCATAGCTCTTCGGTTCCATTGAACTGCTCTGAACTCAAACTTTACAATTACTGAACAATGTGAATATTTGTTCAGATTTATATACCTTCTGCGTTATCTCCTTCGTCGTCCGTTGATGATGAGTCTTCTGAAACGTCCATCAGCTGCAAGAGGTGAATTTTCTTCATTTTGCCTATTTCGATGTCATTTGACGACAGCTGAAATGAGAAAAAATGAAAAATACTTGAGCGGGAACCAGCCACGCTTTCTCTAACTAACTCGCACCTCCCCTTAGACGTGCTCCCCAGCAAGGCCGCAGACGTCTGATTGTCATTACCCGAAGATGAGGTTTTTGAAATCATGAGCAAACCGATGATCGTACAGCAACCCAAGTGATCTTATTCGAATCAAGGACCCAATTCCTATCTGGATCAAACTAAAAACTTACGATCCACTCCACTCGTACATAACAAGTTTTTGAGATTTAGATTTTCAAAATCTTAATCCTTAAGTATAATCTTTAGGATGAATTGATTGCATTTACAATTTCAATAGTCGACTTGTGTCCGGTGGTGGTGTTTTGGTTCGGCATTTGAATAAATCTCAGAAACTTCTTAAGTCGTGTTAACCAAAATATAACTTCGACACTGATTTTACGATTTCAGTGGTCAACTTGTGTCGGAGTACGTGGTTGGTATTTTGTAGTTGGTTGATGTGTTTTAGGTCGCGATTCGAACTCCAAACTCTAAAAAATCTCAGAAGTTTATCTTGATCTGCCTTCTGTATAGATTCTAATTGATGAGTCGTACAAATTACTATTAAGTATCTTAGGTGGAGGAGCAACTAAAGAGGACTTCGTTTGATCATAGTTGACATCTTTCCATTATTCTACCAGTATGAGTATCAATTAGAATAGTCGTGTCCGAATGCTGCTAGAGACATCCGTTTTGTGTACAAAATAGTAATGGTATAGGTATTTTCTTATTTTTTTTTTTTTTTACCGGGAAAATGCATCAGTTATATACCTGTCATTGGACAAATCGTAATATAGTATGAATGTTTACCTGTTGATTTGCAGGTGCGTTCCGAGTTTGGATAATGTACAACAGACGTTGCGGATCAATTTTGGATTTTCGAGCCAAATTTCGTCAACTTTGCTCTAGTAGTTTCGGAGAAAAGCGTTGGTTGGCGGCATGGTAAGATAAGAGAAAGATCGAACCCAATAAAAAGAGAATGAAGGAATTTCGACATCGCCATCGATTTCGATTCTCGTAATTGTGTCAAATTTAAAATGAGTCGTTTACAACCTGTTTTGAAAACAATTCAAGATCAAGAACTGGAGAGAAAAACAGTTTTCCGATGTGTCCAAAAACTGGTAAATCGTTCTCAAAGAACTGGTGGATAGATTCCAATAATTTTCGTTATCACATTTTTTAATCAGAGTTTATTAACATAAACATAATTTTGATCTGATTTTGAAAAGTTAATAACCCAATTAACAACGAAGATTCCACAGAGGAGAAGAAAAAGATCTGCAGTTCTGGAAAGGGGAATGTATATTTCTGGAACCTCGGAAGACAAAGCTTCGCCTAAGTGCCCAATAACTGGTGTCTTACCCCCACAAGTTTTGCATTGCACTTCAAGTACTGAACTAGCGTAAGTCTCTGATTTTTACTTGATAGTCTCAAATTATTTCAAAATTGTATTTGCACTCGTTGCTTAAGTGAAGCAACTTTTTAGGTGAACTAGTTCGATTTAAAAACAAAAGGTTGAGATGCGCTGTTTATGGACAAGACTTGTCCATAAACAGCTTACTTTACTTAGTAAAGTACATGGTTTTAGTCAAGTTAATAGTGGTAACTACGAAACTACTGAACCTCTTCAAATTTTATAGGCCAATCAGTTTAACCATGATTTAAATTATCATTTACCAGAATTATTCTGCCAAAATAGCTAAATTCCTCCCGACGAAATTATGGGAAAACGTAGAGCTTATCGGCAAATTTTATCCATCTGATGATTACTCAATTTCATACTGTAAACCATCATATGGTGAATACTTACAAAGGTTTTATAAGCTTCGCTAAAGAGGTTCTTCTTTATAGAATGGCGAATTCCACATTTGTCTCCAATGATTGACCCAAAATCGTCAGCAAAAGCAATATATTACCTAGACTACCTAAGAATATGTTATCACGGCTATCACAGACGCACACCACATATCTAAAACCCACCTGAAAAGTGACCATGGAACCCGGCGGGACAGGACAAATGATTGTCTCCTTGTGCTCGCAAATGTAGTGTTCGAGGACCCTGGACAGGAAAATGCATTTCTGGCAGTCCAAACATCTCGTGAGCTTCTTGTAACATGGAACGCAGGAGCTAGTAGTGGACCCCTCTGAGCCATAGTAGTGGTCTCCTATGACGTCGGTCGATTGGCGGATGTGATTTTTGGTGAGCGGCAAAACGACGATTGGTCCATTTGACCTCCGGAACAGCATGCGATTGGTTTCGTCGAGACGGTATTTAGAAAATTCGCAGCAATACACTGCAAGGAGTTTATGAATCTATTAGGTAACTGAAATGACGAGTTTCTCCGTTAAATGAATCTGCATAAAGATGAGAGTGCACGAAGTTACAGCAAGATCTAACGATAAAATCATTTCCAGAATGAACCACCCACATTTTCGAAGTTTGATAACATGTATTCGTAACTCGCGCGATGGCTTTTCAAGTTGACGAGTTGCATAAAGAGGAAGTAAAAATGTAACTGGTAGATAGTTACTAAATTCATTATCAAACCATATTGTCTGATTTCAGGTATCTCACAACTATTAAACAGCGATAATCGTGCTAGGATGGCACACGATTGAAAGGAATGCTGTTAAATGATATTCTCCAACTTGCGAAACATTAAATGTTCTCCAAATGCGAATACTTTCATGAAAAATTCTCTTGCGAAACATTAAATGTTCTCCAAATGCGAATACTTTCATGAAAAATAAGAGTAATACGCAAATTTTGCGTACTCTTATTACTCTTAGTACTCTTATTTTTCATGAAAGTATTGGCGATGAATAAATTGGCTCATAAATGAACTCTTGGCGCACGAATTCTTCATACATTTCGTTGGATGCAGCAACTTCAGCGATCGAAGCTTAAACAGAAACTTCAACTCAACCTAGTTGATGTCTGTTGAAACTTCCCATTGCTGGTAATTCAGCAAGTACATTGTTCACAGTAACCAATACTGTCGGCTCACCTTGTTCGACACCAGAAGCAGACTGTGTTTTGAAATGCGATTCACATCAGCACCAATGAATGTAGCAGAACTTCCTTTCTACAAGAGTTCCGTTTAATCTTGTTGAAAGTACGTTCTTGGGCTGAACCAATTTTTATTCCATAACAAATATTTCAAATAAGCTAAACTATCGCCTACCTTGACCAAGACTGCAAATTCGGCAATAGTTTTGTGGGGTTTGCGAGTAGCACCGAAAACAGCAAATGTGGCAATTGGAGCACATGTAAAAGGAAGAAAGGAGGGACCTGTCGCACATCGAGCATTCATATGTGTAGACCATTCCCAACAGTCTTCTTCCCCTGATGCTACGATTCTTCAAAAGAAACGTCTAAAACCGATAGATAACTAAAGTTATATCTAAGTAAAACCCAACGCTTTCTTTTTAATTGAGTATTCATAGCCGCGTAACGTTGTCATGATCTTTGTCACTCATAGAGATAATATATGCATAGATTTCTACGATGGCAACACATTAGACTCTACAAAATATTTTTACCATGTGTTTAGAAAACGTGAGTGTTTCTAGCTTAGCATTATTTGGCATAACTCTTTTTAGAACAAGTGCCTCCAGAGAGTACAAGCCAAAATTTAAAAAAAAAAAAAAAAAAAATTCCTGACCGAAAATGAACGCCACGTCGTGTTCTCACAGCAGGTAGAAAACAGGAGGATATCCAATCGCAAGAGTGAAAATGATAAACACGTTCAAACAGATGTTGTGTGTTGCAGAAGTCTGCACTGTTTACTACGACTTCAAAAATGAACTGTGGCCAAACCAGGGTTCTGAACTTTTGTAATACCTGTGAAGCTTGGTGATATTGAAAGCGTCTAAAACAAAAAATTGTCTTGGTATTTCGATATACCGTTAAATAACGTGATTTTCTCTTCCGAAATTGATCAATTAACAGAACGTATTTTTCTCACCCCGATTAATGACATACTATGACGATTATTGAAAACTGGGTACAATTGTCATCTTCGGATTTCGGCAGGATCTCTCCGAAAATGATCTTTTTTCATCGTAATTGTAATAAGCTAGGAAAACATCACTCGCGCTGGACGTAAATAAAAGGCAATGAGAAAAACCGTTATGGATCTTCACTCATCAGTTTTCGAACATGCCAATGAATTAGGAAAATCCATACCCCAGGCGTTGTCCGGGTCGGACTGCTTGTAGGTATTGTTACAATGCGTTAATAGTCACTAACATGCTAATTACACATTGCATCGTGCATGAAGTTCGTTCATAATGTAACTTCCAAATGTCTAGTTCGAAATAGCTTCGTTATTTACTATTTTGGACGACTCATCGAAATAATTGAGAGACTGTGAACAAATTTTCAAATTACGGTCTTGCTTCTGGTAGGGATTTGGAGCGGACAACAAAACATCGACCAACAATTTCGAATAATTGGAAAAATACTCTTCGAAGATGTTGACGAAAACAATGTACATGGTTAGTACATCATGTGAACTAGAGTTTTTTCAATCGTGGAAGAATGTACTCAAACGTTTTACATTCATCCTTTATACTATCCCGACTGACCGTCAGGTCCTGCGGGTCTGTGTATCTCCATCTGTGTATGGGACCGTCTAACTTTTCATTTCACTCTTTCCCTCTGAATTTCCTTTTATTATTTTCAGTAATAAGCCTTTGAGATCGTATAGGAATCATTTTTCATCCCCCATCCAAATGTGCCCTCCTACGTTTTAAGATGCGTAGATTACAAATCTGCAAGTTCCGCCGTACGTTCTATAATACGCCTTAGGATAAATGTAAAAATCCGTTCTTTCACACTTGGACTCTATCCTAACTTCAAGCCAGCCTTATAGATGTTGAGGGCCAAAAACTTGTCATGTTGGGTGTCATTTCCGAGTTATTTTGGATGCAAAGTCGATTGAGATTTGTCTTCTTCTGGTTGAACTCCTTCAACTAGCTACAGCTGGAGGGATCGACGCGTCCGTTTTGCAAAATAAGTGGATGTGTTTTGTTTCATAAAAAAACTCCTCAATTCATTTTGTTTTTGGGTCTATATAGCGGAAGCTTTGTTTACACATTCGGGAGGTGAACTTTTCCACTCACAGTTTGCGTTTTAGATCATTTTGAACAACTTTCGTTTCTTTTCTGTCTGTCCGTAAGTCCGCAGATCCTTTAACAAGCCTAATTCTCTCAGTTTACGTCCGATTTTGGATAAATCTTCGTGGAATTTGTGGGTTAGGCTCTATGAATTCCATCGCTCTGTAATCAATGCATCAATCTGCGCATTCGCAAACGTAAAATCCACCACTCTCAATTTCCCATGTCCGATCGCGCTCAAATTGCCAGAATATGAAATTGCCAAAATATGAATTTAATCCTAGGGGAAGAACAATCTAAAAACTTGATATCAATTTCAATGCGATAGTTCCATTAGTCGCTATACTATAGTTCCTACAGTTTTCATAAAATGTTGATAAAATCTTCAAGGAATGTGTGGGGTATGCTGTTGAAGGTCCTCTACGAATTGCAGCTCAATGAAGTTTTTTTAATGATTATCAGAATCATTTCGAAATATCTACACGTTCATCATTGCTAAACGCTGAAGCTATGTGGCACGCTAAATTTGGTAGATATTTTTCTCCTTAATTTCTATTAGCCAGGGGCAACAGCCGTGAAAGATTTTTTTATTGCATACTCTTGTTATTTACACTGGCTGTACCACACTCAACCGTCCAAACTTCAGGGATCGGTTCCGCGACCAATTTGCAACCAAAAGTACTTCTAGAAAAACATTTATTCAGGTTCCGCTATTGAACTATTGAATTGTCACTTTAATTTCTTACGTGTTCCGTTTTTTTCCCAATCCCTTTCTCCTGGAAGATCTGAATGATAAGTATTTCAATAATTGAAACTTTCAACTGTTGATTCATTTCCGAAAATGCTTTATTTGTTGTGTGAGGAGATCAGACACACCATTCGATTGGAAGAAAAAAGACATGCAATCCGATGCCTAATTCATTTTTTTTGCAGCAAGTCGATTTTTGGGTGGAAAACGTCGATTTCACGGCATGAACCCACGGTGTCGCGGAGTCAAATGTTTCTTCCTCGATTTTTCTTGAAAAATTGCCCGTGAACAAATTGCTTTGCTCATACCTGCCGTTGGGAAGCCGAGAGTTTGAAGATGTTTTTCCTGAAAACCGCCATGATTTTCCTTTGAAGAAGATAGTTTGAAATCTATTTCACTATTTCGTCGAAAAACTCAAAAAATTACCCAATTTGAAGTTTGGACTAAAGGTTTTTTGTAGTCTATCCAATTAAAAAGGGAAATGATTCGTATCGACTTTGTGTCCATTTCTACGAAGACCGTGGCTTGACAGACACGTGAGGGTTCCCCAACACCTTTCAAGAAAAACAAAAATTCATAGAAGAAATGTAGTTTATTTCCTCAAAATTAATGAGTTACACGTTAAATCGATTTAGACGGTCCTTTCTACAAACTGTTTAGAGGACACTGGAATGGAAAGTATTTCACCCCCATCTCCCCGTTGTATCTGTATCCTGTGGGTTAGGTGGGATGTAGTTTGTTTACATTACAATGGGCGGCGGCTCTCGGCTTCACCTATATAAGACTCCACGAACGACAACACATGTTCAGTTGACCCCCCTTCCGCCGTTCGCTAGACTCAAGTCGTCCGGACGTCTTTTGTCGTCAAGTGAAATACTTCTCATTTCAGGGGATATATACGCCTTCACGCCTCGCACCTTCGTGAAATCATCTCTTCCATCCAAAATGGTGAGTAACCATTGTGAATTAACAAGACGTCATGAATTACCTAGTGCTTAATTTGGCTGATAAAAAATAAATAAATAAAAAAGAAATACATAAATAAAAATGCACCAAATTATTACTTACAAGTTTATTATTTCTTTATTAAATAGCCCTTCTAAGCAAATCGCTTATCAATGTTTATTAGACGTAGTCTGCCTTACATTATCTGGACCATTCTCCTCCTTACCGTGTAATTGCATTATAGATGCCCCATTTATATTTGATCAAAATAGCAAAAAGGTTCTCTCAGCCGATCAGTGTGTCCCCACGCCTTCTAATCCATATTTCTAGACGATCCAAAGATAGAATGACTTCGTCATGTATATAAATCAGTAACCAACAACATTTCACTAGTCCATGAATACGTGTTACTAAGTCTCTTACAAAAGCTGATATACAAATACCTACAATTCGTATACATAAAACGTATACAGGGTGTCTACAAAACAGGTCGCATTCCTTCAAGGGGTCGATTCTACAACTAATTTGCTACAAGAAATACCCCATGAAGTTTTTTTTAATGCCTGTATTCAGAGTTATTTATGATTTAAGATTTTTTCTCGTTGTCAAACTTAAAACAGACATAGTTCTTCTTTTCCAGAGAATCCCAAATTTGAAGAGAATGGAAAGAAAATTTCCTATCTTTCTAATACTTAGTTTTTTTTTAATTTTCGGGGAATAAATATTCATCTTTCTGTTTTTCAAAGGCCATATTCTCCAAATAATTCGAGATAATTTCAATGGTTTATGATTGTCATCTTTCTAATTTTCTTTTTTTCTTGTGTTTACGATCTTGTGTCACTATAATGGTCATAATTCCCTTACGAACCCAAGAAAGCTCTACTTTGATCATACCATTGGAAAGAGCGTTAAATTTAGTTATGGATAGGCAGTGTATGTGGAAATATGCAGTATTAGTAATCTCAAATCTCACCAAAGTAATAAAAGTAATAAGTAAATAAAGTAATAAAAACTGTCTGAACATGAAAATCTTGTATTTTTCAAGCAGCTGAGTTTCATACATAAACCGCTGAATTCCCGCGCATGATACCCACGGTATCCTTGAATTTATTCTATACATTTTAATATTGAAGAAGATTAAGTTTAAATGCAAAAACCCGTGGAATTTTCAGCGAATGTAGATGTTTTTAACGAAAACATACTTTTTCATGCCTTGAGAATAAAGGGTTGCTATTAATATTAATTTTTTATGCTAAATCAAATGGTGACACCACCAAGCCTTCACGATTGAGCGAAATTTGAGTTTTTGAACTGTCAAAGTAGTTACCTACTGAATACAAATACAACTGTGATTATAAGGATCATGAACATTTGTCAAAAAAGGGAAAGGTAGATGTGTATTAAGTTTAAAATAAAAGATTTGATTTAATTTTTATCTTCTTCCCTATTAAAATTAAAATTTTAAAAAAGAAGTTGAGTACACCGTTGGAATGGTGAGGTTAGGGCCAAGCTTTTCCCGTAAGGTGAGCGGGAATTCAACGTGATTATATATGCATCCCATCATGCGGCTTAAATAATGCAAGCTTTTCAAGTTTCGACAATTTTTTTCACTTTGGTGTGGATTTGAGACTACTAACACTGCACATTATTACTTGCTGCGTATCCTATCTAATAAAAAATTAAATACTCTTCCCAACGGTGTAATCGAACCGATTCAATTTGGTAAGGGTGTTATGGCCGTTTTAGTGACGTAAGCTCACCAATACGAAACAATCTTAAAATTGAAGTAACTCGGAAACGAGCCCTCGAAAAGAAAGTTCTAGGACGCAGTTTCTGTCGGATAATAGTTTCAAATCGACTGGGACTAGGAGGTAATCAACCAAAATTGTATACATCCTGGTCAGTGTAGCTTGTAGAAAGTTTTGCGTTTAGCGTAACTGTTTTGATTTTGAATTGATTTCGTTTCAAATATGTTTCTGCATAAGTTTCTTCAATATTTAAGGTACATATTATTGCTTTATTCGAGCAGGATGTTGAAATTTTTGTAGTTTTGCATTTCGAAAAACTTTGAAGTTTACTTGGGGACAGTCCTGTTTTCTGTCGCATACTCGTATTAACAACTGGAGGACGAAACATGAATGACGATTAGAGCGAGTAGGTTGAGCGTAGGATGAAAATTAAGCCCTCCCATCCGCATAGTTTCCGATTAAAACAATCGGGAGAAGAGAAAGCATCTTCTCAATATTCTTATTTGTCCAAAGAACTGATGGATTGTCCTCCCACCTGCGATTGTCAATGGATTTCTACGGACTAGGAGTCCCACGAAAATGAATCCGATTAACACAGTCTCTCTGGGATCGGTAGGTTGATGTGTATGATTTGTATCTGCTTAGCACATAATTAACTTGTTAAGTTGCCAACTTTCCTTATCGATGGGAGTTTTGAAGAGGTTGACGTCGGAAAGACTTTAAGTGAGGGGTTGAATCACGAAGTGACACTATTTATTCATCACGAATTGTACCATTACAACATTATGATCGTTTCTCAAATTATGGTAAGAATAACTATTTCTACCACATTCTTCTATTGGCAGAAGATGATATCGGTGGGTAAATATTAAAACTTTTATTCCTAAATATTTCATCTTGATTCCTTCAGCTTTTTTGACCATTTCTTTATCTTTGGCATAAGAAAAATCTTCTTCATTTTTCATAAAAATGGGGTACTTATTACACCGCCAGCACTTGCGGTTAGGGACGCTTTTTTCTTCTTTTCCGTCTCAGATGGTGTAGAACACGTTCACATCAGTAATTCATTCATATTCGAAAGGCGTAATGAGGAGAATTCTTAATGATTTTAAATATTTTATGATGGAAACTGGGCTGATTCATGGTGAGAAAGCCCATCATTTCTGGATGACACACTCTCCACTATGATGTTTCAAATGTCGACGATTCAAACATATGGGTTTATACTTTATTGAACAATGCGTTGTAGAAATTGAGATTTTCTGCGGTTGGTGAATTTCTGCCGATCAGAAACTTACCCCAGTCAGAGATATTTTGTCCAAATTTACCAGAAAATGACATCCCTTTTGGGCTATGTCAGTAAAAATCTCAAAAAACCATGTTTGGGCACTTTTTAACAGTTTTTGACTCACAGCATCTATGTGGGTATTACGATCGAGCTGTTTAGAAGTTAGGAGCAACAAGATTAGAAGTGGAGTCCATCTGCGAAAGAACTGATTTTTACATTAATTCTAAGTCCAGAACTACAGACCTTATAATGCATTGGTACGCCAGAATCCTTTGTCTGGTCGCGGTCTGGAAGGCCCAGAGGGACCATATCTGGTACAGACTGGCATTCCAATCATGTGGAGCAGTTGCCACATGCGGTGACTGACACATTTTGCGTTATTTACAAGCCCTGAAGAAAAAGTAATAGTAAATAAATTTAAAAACTGTTTCAAACATTATTCCTCATTCGGAGTAGGATTTCCTCCTGATTGGAGTAGTTTCAGTTTTACAATTTACAGTGGGTAATTATTGTGAATGGTTGTAGTTTATTGGTCGTAAATGTAAACGAAAATAAACTGTTTTGATCTGTTGCAGTTGAAATATAGATACGTCGGAGTAGCGATGATAGCTCTCCTGGTGAGCTGCGTCTCCTGCGAGGATCAGCAGAATTCAACGAGAGAAGCGCGAGACTTCACGGGTTACAGCGGCTCCCCATCTACATATGACGCGACATACGACCCCGCAAGTGGAACGTATCTCAATACTGATAAATGGGCACAACCCAACCTACTTCTACCCAGTTGTAAGTAACTACCGGTGAAAAGGTAAACTGAGGACAAATGTATGTTAAGTTATCTTAACTGTCAACTCGAAGTGAAAATACAACTTTTGGGTCAGTAGATGTGAGATACTTGATAGTTGTTCAACTTAAATGTAATTATGCAGATCACGAATGTAAGTAGTATAGATATGGCTGAACTCTGCGGTTGGTCGGTTGTGGCTCACTCACAAAGGAAGGGTAGAAGATTTTTAAATTTTTTCCACACCCTGTAACATAGGAGGTGATTGAATGTTAAAGATTGATTGATTGACCCTTCCAAGGGCTGGAGCGATCAATGCTCGCAACACCAAGAGGATATCCCAGACATTAGAAGGCGTCAGGTTATGCACAGCGGGATATTCAAGAATCGGAAAGAGGGGAACTATCTATATCTAAACTGAACTTGCAACACATCCTTCCATGGTTGTGTGAGGAATGGAATATGTGCCCCTTCCATTGAGCTGAATACGGTTATGCCCGCCACGCCCAGACGGCCCAGACACAGTGTACACTTTCCTCCTTCATTACCTCCTGAATTCGGTATTCTCTTTTACTGCGTGGAGTACCTCTTCTGTCATTTTATATTTTGTAAAAAACTTTTTCCTCTTTTCCTCTGGGAGCATTGGAAAATTATGGGCGAGAAAGAGTTTCATCTACATTTCAGTCCATTATTACACATCTGGCAAAGATTCTTGACGTTTCCTAATGTTACTGATTTCATCTAAGCAGGTCTAACCCAATTTGAGGAATTCGATTCGCGGAAGGTTGATTAAAATGGTAAATGAAATTTTATTTAATCACGTCAACAAAGGCGTTTGTGCCGCAATCGAGGATGTCATTTGCCACCTGTTGTTTCAGTAAGCGGAGGCTGCGGAAGCGGAAGCCTGGTGAAACCGATCATCGCCGGGCTCCTAGGCGCTCTCCTGCTGAAGCTCCCGCTCCTCCTGGCGGCAAAGCTGCTACTGCTGAAGCTGGCCGTCCCCGCCGGCTTGCTGGCTGCAGCCGCCCCCGTCCTCCTACCACTCGCTTACATGCTCTTCAACAAGAAGCCAAGCGGCGGCTCCTCGGGTGCCTCTTCCGCTGATAGCCCACAGTCCCGCGCTCTCGAGGACTTCCTCACCTCCTCCGCCTGTTTGGAGAAGGTCGCCTGCTCCATCGGACGCAGCCAGGCTCGCTCTGACACCGTCAAAACATTCTCATGGTGAGCAAAAATTCACGCAATTCACGAATTTTAAAAGATAAGTAAGGTCCTGAAATGGCACCAGAGATGTCAGGTTCCTATTTTGAAACTTAAATTTTGTTATAAAAATAGTAGAAAACCGACTATTGAAGCGCTGAAAACAGAATAACGCAACGATAAGAAGAGGAAGAATATTTATTGGCCAAAAAAACTCCACAAAACAATAAAAACTTAAATCTATCTATTATATTTTAACCACTTTTATAAAAGTGAAAGAAACTTGAAACAAAAATGATTTGTTATTATTTTTTTAAATTAATTAATTTATTTTTATCCTTTTATTATTTTGCCCACCGCAAGAATAAGTCAAAGAATTGTGGCATGCGGTGGAGTCAATCGCCCAAAAGAAAAAATACAAAACTATAATTGTTTATTTGAGCACATGAGAGATAATGAAAAAACGCTGCGAATTCTTTCACTGGGGTTTATTATTCAATTGGCTTGCGTTCATGATTTGAATTTCTACTAAGCTTTGGAGTGTGCGTGTTTCACAGGATAGAGAGATTATTGAATTTCAGGAGGCACACAAATATGATCAACTGATCAATCCAAATAGGTATTTTGGTTGAGAACAGATCTACGTGCTCCGTGCATATCTCCTGAAATTCAATAATCGCTCTATCCTGTGAAACACGCACACTCCAAAGCTTAGTAGAAATTCAAATCACGAACGCAAGCCAATTGAATAATAAACCCCAGTGAAAGAATTTGCAGCGTTTTTATTGAACCTCAATAAATAAAAACATCTATAATTTATCGAGTCCTTTAGCACTCGTATTGCCTTAAAACTTCCCCAAACTGATGTAGAGGAGGCACACAAATATCATCAACTGATCAATCTAAATAGGTGTTTTGGTTGAGAACCGATTTACGTGGTCTATGCATATCTCCAGAAATTCAATAATCGCTCTATCACCTGTAAAGCACGCAGACTCCAAAGCTTAGTAAAAATTCAAATCATGAATGCAACTCAAATGAATAAAATTGAATAATAAACCCCACTGAAAGAATTTGCAGTGTGCGTGTTTCACAGGTGATAGAGCGATCATTGAATTTCAGGAGGCACACAAACATGATCAACTGATCAATCCAAACAGGTATTTTGGTTGAGAACAGATTTACGTGCTCTATGCATATCTCCTGAAATTCAATAATCGCTCTATCACCTGTGAAACACGTACACTCCGAACCTTAGTACAAATTCAAATCATGAACGCGAGCCAATTGAATAATAAACCCCAGAGAAAGAATACTTATTTACCCCACTAATAATATTGAATAATATTTACCTATATATCGTCAGCATTTCATGCATATCAGAATGCTTCAATCCGTGTATCGGCTATAAACTACAAGTATCAACATCGGCTATCACTCCAGTATCCACATTCACTACAACTCGACGCTATCGGCATCACTAGGTTACAAACAAACAATAATAAAACAAAAAACGCAAATGTTGGCACCATAACCCGGCCATAGATCGGGAATGGTTTGACCTACGGACCTGGGGAGGTGCTCATTCGATTCCTCATGCTATTTTCTTCATATAGGTATAAATTTAGGCCGCTTCGACTTGTTTTGAGGTTTTTAGGGATTTTACAAAACTTTGACAGCCCTTTAAGGGCACTTTAAATTGAGTGAGAGAGCTGGCTCAAGAATTGGGGCGTCGTCGGACCAAGATGGATTTTTCCTGAAAATTTCAGATCTTTTGCTCCAGCCGTTTGGGAGAAATCGAGTACGGCCTACGGCGTACGAAAATGATGCTTCCGAGATGGAAAAAGATGAAGAAAATAAGAAAAAATAATATACTAGCAAATCAAGTTGACCCACACCACGTTTTCCCTCATTATTTTCAATAATGAAAAGGTCACTCACATCTGATACTGATGTCCACCCCCTTGACATCATCAGGTATTCTGGTTTGACTGCTACTCAAGGCCCAAGGCCGTCCCACTGCTCCCTTGAGCGGTTTCCCATCCCTCGTGTCATTTTGACCTCCCGCACGTTGTCTCCGGAAGGTAAATAATTTAGGAAAAAAACATAGTTTACATTTATGTTTAGCAATATATCGCCTACCTATCCTTTCTAAGTGTTGGAAATATAACTTCGTATTGCTTACTAAATGCTGGCTAAAAGTACAAATGTATAGGTACCATGTAAACAAATGTGTTTATTATGTAGACATTTTGAGAACACAGTTCTTTCGCATATTCCAAATGAATTGTAGTGATAGAATTGTTTTCGGAACTTCCTTATTGATTGATTCTGGAAGTCGGATTACAACATTCGATTACGCGTCAGAATTCATTTGTGTTAGGTTTGTCTGGGGTAGGTACCCCCTAAATAACCTCTTTTCCGTAAATTTAAAATAAATGAAAGTTTATCTACAGTCGAATTTTCACCCATGTTCACAGTTTTGGAATTTTTCATGTGTTTCTGGTGGGTGGGGGGAGCATAAATAAATCATTTTCTCTCCAAACTCTTACTGTTCGCTGATGTTCGCTGGTGAAACCCGTCCGAACAAAAGTTATTGTCGAGCGTTCTATCCGTTTCTCGCTTTTGACGCCGGAAACTGGGTTAATTGAATATTCCCGGGACGGACTAAACTGTAGAAAATGGACTTTAGAGGAGACAAACGGAGCAAAGGAGAAATTAAAATTAAAACCACGGAGTCCATTCAAAGATACCGTGCGGCCAGGGCAGCGAGTCGAAACGTGGTTGCGGCTTGGGGTCATTTGAAGATGAAAAGACTATGAAGAAGAAAGGAGAAAGAGAAAAAAAGACTCTTCGGGTGTGGATTGAAAGGGAAAAAATAAAAAAGAAAACAGAAATATTCTCAGTGCAAGTGGACAAGTAGTCGGTCTGGGACCATTAGGAGGTCGTTTGTTGGCGGTGGTCTTAATTCAAAAAGGAGTCGACGAGAGGTAGAATGGGGCGCACGGTTAGCTTGATGTGGGAGAGGATGCGGAGGGACAGGCTCCTGTTAGATCCATAAATCATAACCGAGAATTGAGAGAGACGCTCCCAATCTTGTTGTATGAGATCCAAGGAAGGTGCGGAGAGTGGGTGTGACACGTTTGGTTATTATGGGGTTAAACGAGAGTACGGCTGACCACAAAACGGCAGTAACAGTGTACACAACACTGGAAATCACGTAGCGATCCAGGCTTACCAGTTCATTAAAACATCAAGCGAAAGCGTCAGTCAAACAAGACCGAGTACATGGGACACTTCAAACTTATCGCTTTTCGCACGAACTGATCCAACAGCAAACCTATTCAGCCAGGGGGAAGCCTCATTCGATATGTGGAACTGGAAATGATTTGACTTGTTTGGGAGTAAAACATTCGCGCTTAAAGTAAAACGTATTAGTAGCAAGATTGTACAAATCATTGAATTTTTTTTTTTTTAATTACAAAATTATTAGAAATTATTATGTTTATGTGACATTGATCCCATAGACACTAATGCTTTCAAATCGGTGGATCGACCTGTATTGTAGTTCTGTAGCGAGTACAATAATAGTATGATTGAATGCAGGTAAATTTACTTTTGATTAAAAAACCCAACTACCAACTCCCGTCCAACTACCCTTCAGCGTTGAGTAAGTTCAGATGATTAGCACGTGATATAATAATGGATTTACGCTTCTGCATCCGCACTCCGAACTATTGATTTGTAAGCAATGCAACTTATAGGGACCATCTACAGCCTAACCCTCACGTTCTCTGAAAATATTATCACAAGTTGGTGAAAATTGAAGAAATTAGGTTTGCTACTAAGATTCCGCCAGTGAGAATATGACAAAGATACTAATGATAAGATCGAAATTGAAATTTTTATGACATGATATATTCACTAGCTGGGGCAGCCTCACTACCCTAAAACTTTAACCAATATTGGAGAACGAGGAAGGTGAGGAAATTATGTTTCATTGACTTGAAGTTTGCGTTTGCTCAGACCGATGTATTGGTTTTTGGGTCATAAAGAACCATCTACAGCCTAACCAGCACGTTCCCTGAAAATTAATTCCTCGTCGGTTGAAAACTGTGAAAGTAAAGCGTGTTGCAGGGGTCTCATGACACGCAAATAAAAAGCACACATAAAATCAAACAGACAGACGATAAACCACAGTTTTTCAGAATGGTCTTCTGGAAATTTTGATTCAGGAAAAATTCATTTTTTCTCATCTCTCAAAAGCGAAAACAAAGCTCCCTCCACACTCAGAAGCGAAAATCCTCTGGTACTACCACTACTGTACTTTGCTACAAACAGCCCAATTTTTTCCGATGAGCTTTCAGTTTTCAGTTTTTCCAGCTTTCAAATTCTAAAATGTCCTAAGTAACGTTTTTTCATATATACAATTGACTGTACTGTTGAAAAGGTGGGATCTTGTCTCAGTTTTTACAGTTCTTTAATAAATATTGGCATATTCCATTGGAAAAACCTGATGAGTTCCAAAATTAGATGAACTTCGGTCGGCTTTGTTTTGATGGGGGCTGGAAATCTACTTGTTCGGCAGTCTCAATATATGAGCCAGTTCAAATCGAAAGTTACTGTAATTCTGTAACGAAATCCCGAACAACGCTCAAATGAATAATATTCGCTCAGCCTCGGGGTTGGAACTATTTGGTTCAAGACAACTCGTTTTCAACTTAATTCCAAACACGCCCACGAGCCCAACGGACATCTGAATGACCATAACAGCTCCGTTACGTACTGAAACTGTTCCAAATCGTTCCTTTTATTCCCCAACTCCCCTTTTCAAAACCTCAAACGGCAAACTCGTGATCCGTGAAAGTTAGGCCGAGTATTTACTATTCTTACCTTGAAAACGTATAAGGAATAAGGTCGGTTTATTTTTTCCCCGATCCTTTTCTTTCTCAGCGATGCCTTTTCTTTCTCGACGTTGAAAGTTTTGAGGTTTGTTTCTTTACGAATTCAAGATTTCAGAGCAGACTGGATCATTACCGTCACCGCACTGTTCCTCACGTGGCAACCCCCTCGCCACTATCACCTATTCAACATACGTGCCA
The DNA here is from genome assembly GCA_031894815.1 of Creontiades dilutus. NCBI lineage: Eukaryota > Metazoa > Arthropoda > Insecta > Hemiptera > Miridae > Creontiades > Creontiades dilutus. The sequence goes on from JAVIWC010000594.1 coordinate 403,878, forward strand.
CAACATGGATACTCTCCCTCTTGAATAGGGTCCCTTGATGGTGATGAATAATTTCACTGTACTGTTCGTTCAATAGTTTTCCCCTTGTTAACCCCCCAACTTTGGTTAACATCTACGATTCTCTTCATACAAGTAGTTTCGAAATTCGAATAAAAAAAAAACAAACCATAAATCTTATATAGTCAAATCACACTGTGCAGGGAATTGACAGTATGGGACACTGTAAATGTATGTAATAATTTATGGCCATTAAAGAATGATATATATGAAAACATGAGAAACCAAACTTGAACCTAATTACCGAATAATCTATAAATGATAATAAATCAGACGTAATAAATAATAATGAAAATGAATCTTCATGCAATGCCTATATCTTCATGATCTTCTCTCTAGATGCGAGGAATTCATTTTCTAAATCCGCCATAAACAAATTTGCGTACGATGGCGCCACCCGAGTTCCCATAGCAGTCCCTCTTTTCTGGTCGGTAAATATAAATACATTCATTGTCAAAACACATTCAGCAAGTTTGGCCAGGAAGTTGGTAGCCGGAATACTTGGTTGTGAACTGCGGAAGAGGACTGCCGAATCTTGGAATCGAGATATTAAAATTGTTACAACTGTACCTATCCAAGCTCTGCTCCCCTCTTGTATTGAAGTGAATGCTCGAATAGCCATTACTGCAGTATTGAGCCTTTACTTTACCATACGTATGTAGGTAGATACCTGTCTTAATTTATATTCCTTTACCTCATAACACAAAAAAATCTCACTAAAATCCGTGAAATTGTCTGGTACACATGTTTTTCTTCAACGATTAATTTTCATTTGACAGGATGCTGAAAACCGTGGAGTCGATGCTTGGGCCCCAAGAAGAAATGAGGTCTCTGGTTGGATCTTACAGGTCTGCTTACCTCAGCGGCGCCGGCCAGGGTGACCACGGCTGCTCAGCATATCAGTGCTCTATCCCCGAATTTTTCGTTCGACAAGGCGGAAGGTCCTATAAACTTCTTTGATTGAAGTCTGAAATCTTGGAAAATCATCCTTTTTGAGGTGTAACTTGCGCATTTTCTACAAGCTTTTGTTTTTATACTTCAAGACTGAACAGGAATGTTCTATTTATTTTATTTATTACGAAAATAGATAAGTTTTCACGTATTATTTTACTATAGAGAACATTTGTGTAATATACAAATTATTTATTGTACTGCTTATTTTTCTTACTATCCATTCTACAAATAATAGTTCTAGGGGAATTTAAACAATTGAAGCATCGGGGAAATATTGAACAGTAATAGCTAACACAGCAACAAAAAATACAAATACATCAATAAGCACTCTTAAGAAAAGCATACAAAATAATAATTAATTATTAATCTCAAAACCCCCTGGTTATTGAAATTAACCACAAGAAAATTCATCATCTTATCAAACTTATGGTTTTGTTGTTCCTGATGGATGTTTATCAAGAAAGAAGATGATAAAAATTAAGGACGTGGTTTTGGATTCGTAAAACGAATGCTCAACTACTGAGACCTTTTCTGTAAATAGTCATCCAATGAAACAGTTTCGGACGTATCCCATGGTCCAGTCTGAAGTAAACCTTGACCACATTTTGTAAAAAAATTTCGATTTTTTTATCTTCAAATAAAGGTTGTCCTAGAGAATATTAAAAAGCGGATTTTATGCTCTGAGTTCATTAATGATGCATAGTTTTTGAGTTTAAGAATGGCAGGCTTCTCTTGAAGTGTTTATCAGTGTTGCTGATCGCATCCGCCTGAATATGGCGACATCAGAAGGTATTCATAGTTTCCTTTCGGAAAGTTGGGTACAAATTTATCTTTAAAATGAGAAAAAATCAAGAGAGGTAAATGCTTGGTCATTTTGGGGGACTGACTGAAATTTAAATCCAGATTTTCAAAATGAACAAGCAATTACCAGTTTTGCTTTTTCTTCAATTAAAAAAAATTTGCTAGTTTCTGAATTACTTTTATTTTTACTGCACTTCCAAAACACGTGCTGGAACTTCTCAAACCTCAGGAAAACTTGCAAATTTAATCAGCTTTTTAATGGTATGGTCAACTTTGCGATTCCACGTCGATCTCATGGAGAAATTCCATTTTGAAGGCGAAAAAACAACTGTTTAAATTTTCAATGTTTGAACCGCATTTGCGGTCCTTAGGGGTTCGTTTATGATTTTGAATGGGCATTGGTCGTAGAGGAAATTTCACGCAGAATCCGAAAATGTGGTCAAAAGTAGATAAAAGTTGTTTTGAAGCTGTTTATTGACAGCTGTTGTTCAGAGGTAACTAAAGAAGAGTCATGTAGTTTTAAATCTCATGTAGAATATTAAAAAACCAATTCGAAATTGGGAACCTCGATACAGTTGCAGGTCATGACAATGACAAATCAGGGTTTCTCATACGTAAAAAACGCTGCAAATTCTTTCACTGTGGTTTATTCATTCAATTTTATTCATTTGACTTGCATTCATGATTTGAATTTCTACTAAGCTTTGGAGTGTGCGGGTTTCACAGCTGATAGAGCGATTGTTGAATTTCAGGAGGCACAATATGATCAATTGATCAATCCAAATACCTAGGTATTTTTGTTGAGAACCGATTTACGTGCTCTATGCATATCTCCTGAAATTCAATAATCGCTCTATCACATAAGCGTGAATACTAACAAGACAATCAGGCATGAATACAGTTAAAACCCTCTAACAGAGACAAACAGAACAGGTAACATAACTGCAATCGAGTTTCGTTTTCAGGAAATCTACCTATAAGGTTTCAGACCTCAGAACAGCCCCAATGAATAAAATTCTGCAAATGTTAAGGAATGTTTTTTTTAAATAATGCTTGATCGCTTTGTGTCATTCTGAGGTTTGGAGGTCACTTTTAGGTACAGTAATTGCATTTGCTATGGATGGATTTCTACGGATTCGACACCTATCAGAGCCTTTTTTGCGTCCAAAATTGCTAGAAAAATAACAGCCCACTTCCCTGTGTCAGCAAAATCCTCGAAAAACTAAGTTTTTCGAACTTTTTTCTCCCATAGCATCTATGCGTGTGGGACGATCGGGCTGGTTAGACGTTAGGACCACCAGTGGAGTCCATGTGCGAAAGAATGGGTTTCGCGTCAAATAGGAACCTTCACGCTTTGGGGAGACGAAAAAATCGTTTGTAGAAAATAAAAAATTCAGCTTTCACTAGATGGAGTTTCGTAAATCACTCATGCGATAAATATTTGAACAAAAACCCAATAAGTAAATAATCAATACATTAATCAATCGACTCATGCTTCAACGTAAAATCCACTAAGCATCAATTCGTCAGGTGCTAGTGGTCCGATCGCCCGTAGTTCTTTAGAGTACTTCTTCGACGAGTAATCGTCCAATTATCTCATCAATCTCAACACGATCCTACCAATACTCCACCCGATTTAAAATTATCGCGACAGACCCGCAATACAATGCGGAACCATATCCCTCGGCGTTAATTTATCTTTAAACAAAAGACCTGAGCAGAAAAGGAGTAGAAAACAAGTTTAGTTATCTTCAGCAGGTATTAAAAAGAGAACTTCTTTACCTACTTGATTGTAAAAAAATCCTTCTCGACCACTAACCGAGTCCAAAATTACATAGTAATTTAATTTGTAGTAGGGTTTGTGAATTGTTCTAAGTTAGCCAAGGAACTTCCACTCTACAATACATTATTGATTGGGTAAACTAATACCAGGCACTTGGTGATGTAGTTAGTGTACACATAGTGATCAGAGCAAAATAAAATGTACACACGGTTTTTCTTCTGAGCTAACAACATTTATACACAAGGAAAAATCTTCCCGTGTGGAAAGCGGGACCATTTCTAAGTCATCGTGGTTTGACAATACGTTGCAAGAAAGCTGACTTCTTAACTTTATGGAGAAATGAGATCATGCCCTTGTCTGAGAAGGAGCTGCAATTGAGTAATTCCATGATCATATATGTATATTTTTATCGTTTGTCGTTAATTTAATGTAATGTAGGGGTGATGAGTATTTTAGTGGTGGCAAGGAGGTGGAAGGTCGGAGATACAAATGAACTTACTTTGTCAGAAGATTCGAGACTGAGCTAATCGCTTTAGGTTGGATGTAACCCTCCAACTGTTATCATCATGATTAAAACCGATAGTAGGTCGAAAACTTATAGCGGAAAAAGTATCGTCGAATTTTAATGGGGATTAAACTTCATCAACAATATTACGCGGACCGCACAACACTTTCGATGGCAGCATGGAAATGGGCTGAATCACAGAATAGGTAACGCACACCTCTTATCAGGATCATTTGAACATGTATCGATGTGTTCTTTCATCGATATATATGATATCAACATATCGATACCAGTGATATATTTGTGGCGTAGTGCACAGTGTTAACACACTCTGTTCTATTTGTCCAACTGATCTATACTTTACTACAAGGATTGATTTCGGATATTTTTTTGTTTTTGAGATGCGAGCATCCAGACTAGCAAACCAGACAACACATTCGAACACACATCGAAAGCGTGGACCTATATCGATAGGAAACACCAGGTTTTTCAATACGGCGACGGTGTGATAAGAGGTGCGTTACTTATCTGTGGTTCTACCTGGAAATGAATGGTTTATTTTTTAACTCTCAAAGATAAGGAATCTTGGTTCATGCCATAATTTTAAAAAAATTGCCCTCAAGGATTAAAAAGCTCAACACTTTTAGTGTTTCAGAGCTCTTTTTTGAACTGTTTTAATTTTTGGTCCGAGTTTGATGAAATGTACTAAGATTGTATTTGTTAACTAATAGACATTCCCTTATAGATTCGAATGATGATAGGTCAATAGTGTATATGCATAAACACGAATACGTAAACGGGTAACGTTGATTTCATTTATTATTTTGGTCCAATTGCATTCAAACTCGTTGTAATAACCTTAAAATGCTACAGCCAATTCAAAGAACTCAATATTTTTCCAACCTCTCATAAATATGATTAACAACATTGAGAATACATGGAGAAACAACCATTGATGATGACTAACATCGATACTTTGCAAACAACACTTTACTCAATGCATGACGTTCCTACTTAACTCAAATTATTATGATCGACGGTCCCAATTGTGCTCAATCATTTAGAAGGTAGACACTTTCTACCACGATAAGCATACCATTTAAACTGTGTACTTATAGTGTGTACTAGAAATATTATAGAATACACTATACAATTCACAATTAAGGAGAAGGATCAGCTGGCTTATCTTGAAGTGACTTTTGGTTGACAAAAAGTTGAAATCCATGTAGACAATTTATGTGAAAAGCTACGGAAGGGTGCTTACGTTCTGTTCAATATTAGATTCTTTAAAAAAATGAAATGAAATAAAACTAGTACGAAACATTTACTAGTCACTAATTGAATAAGTATTGCAATACTCAATTTTGATCTAAGGGGAGGGTGGACATATAAATACGTGATTGACAAAATATTTGAAATTCAGAAAATTTCAAATAAAACTTACGGTAATTTTTAATTAAACAAGACGTCACCCAACAGAAGAATTACCTGTTCGAAGAGCTCCAACTGGGTACGATTTACCACCTTTGTGTAAAACATATGATTAAATTCACTAAAAACAAGAAAGCGGTTTTTTTCATACACAAGAAAAGAAAAGAAATAAGGAAACTACAAGATTAAGCTACAGAATGTAAAAATTAATAGGCATTTTTTTTTTTTTTAAATAATTGAAGGTTGACATATTAAAGTAACTACTAGAAAGTTAAATTTAAATGGAAGATGGACATAAAATTATATAAATACATTTAAGATTACATAACAGACCTCTTTGAATTTCTGTAACTTACGTTTAAACGAATCACTAGCCAAATAAAATGAGATGTAATAACTCGTTTTATATTTTCTTTAGAAATTAGAATTTAAGGATGAATTTGGAGAACATAAATGAAATTAGGAGTCCGTCAACTCCCTCCAGTTAATCTGCAATCTATTAATTTAAATTAATATAATATCACATACATTTACCACTTTTTATGACGATCATAAACTATTAAGTACTACTGTCGTTGTTGTTGAATATGATTGTAACATTCATTCGTTGACAGTTCCTCAGTTCGAAAAGCTGTCGGTAAATTTGGAGCGGTCGGGTCTGCATAGTACTAAAACGCAATTGTCGCAAGCGGAGAAGAAGAAAATAGTACAAATCGCCAAAATCATCAACGAGCAACAATCACGAGTCACTCCCAAAGCCAAATTCAGAAAAAATTTGGAAAAGTCTATCGGTAAGGATGTTGTTTAGAATGAAAACTCGGCATTTTATTACACAGAGGTTCGTTATTAGCGTTATTTAAGAAGCCCATAAATCGTGTTCATTATACGTAGCCTTTGGCACTTCATCTAAACCCCAAATAACTAAATACCATACATGGTGCTTATATTTCACCTTCGTGCATCGATTAGAAAAAAAATAAGCCTCAAGGATCAATGTCTCTCTGTGCCTTGTGATGATCTTCTAGACATCCCAAAGGCTACTTCCTAAATGTAACTCCATAAACAGTAAAACTTCACTTGTCGATTCGTAAGTAACAAAAGCTGATATCCGAATAGGTAGAATAGTACGGTATTCGGTAAATCGATACAGACGAATGGAATAACTGAAATGTAACGAACTATAATAAAACACCTACCTACCCGTCACTTGTCCGGAAATATATTACAAAAGTTATGAAAAACTCTATTTCAAAAGCTCTTGAAAACGAAATCCCATTGTAATTATCATCATCTGATTAGGTCACCACAATTTACAGAACAGTTTTCGCTACATTCAGACATATTCAAATTTACATTAGTGCTAACATAATATGTTCATCTTTTCCTAGTTCTAGGAACCTTTGGGGGAATGAAAAAACGAACGTGAAGTATCCAAGTGGGCTCATTCGATTCATTTACTTATTTAAATTTTATTGCCAATCTCACATCATTATCAGTTGACTTTTCCCCTTCCAACCAACTTATATCATCCATAGTAAAAAGAACCAACAGCATAGAATGTTAGCAGTAGAAAGAGAAAAAAACAGTGTGTATGTAGTAATATAGTTATGTAGGTAACTACCTAGAAAAAAACTTGTTACTGACTAGAAGTGACTTCGGTCACTCGTTGAATCAATCTAAACTACAGATCAATTAAAACATACATTTTTTTTAATAATAATTTTTTTTTTTTGGTTGATTACAAAGATTTACTATTGGAAGTATTTAATTAAAACGCTTGCTGTTTCTGCCAAATACGTTGTATTGTAGTTGACATCAGTTGATAGCTGGAAGAACGTAAATCAACTGATGATGATGTATGATGCAACCCAATCCTAAATAAATAATTCATTTAACGGATCGGCGATAATGTAGAACGTTCTATTCGTACTTTTTGGATGGTATTCATGAGTTTGAATAAAATGGATTATGCTTAGTAATTTTCACTCAAAATTATTAGGTACAGTGATAAGTATTAATAAAATAGGATTATTAAAATAATCCCTTGGTTTATACCAGTAAATATCGGTAATGGTAGTGATCGAAATCATGGCTTAAAAAGAAAGTTTGACTTCAGAAAATCACATGAAGAGGATGGCTGTCTGTACGGGGAAAAACATCAGGATCATAAGACCACCTCCTGAAGGGCTGAAAGTTCTCAAGAGTGGAGAGTGGATTATACCTAAACAACGACCAGATCAGAAGAACTCAGAAGGAAGGACGAAAAAGGTTTCTCATAACAGTTTATCACACAAAGAATGTCAACTTCAACTGTTGGAACTAGGCTTCACACTACTTACCATTAACATTTCACACCTCTTACCAGAGGTCACCAGGAGTTACCGCAAAGGGGAAGAAAGAGAAAAGAGATGCTTTCCTTAGCCTAATACAAATTTGATCTTGTCTATTCCTCATCTCGTCTATGTCTAAAGAAAATGTAAACACTTGAAACTCAACGTATCCAACATAATTACTTCGAAAATTCCTGAATAACGCAATATGTACTGTTGTCTCACCTATAAGCCGTTTATACTGAATGCACGATAATCACAAGTTCTTTCGATGATTCATCACTTTAACGCACAGAGGGTTTATCCAGTGCGGTTGGACAGTCGAGAATGTTTCTTAGCAGGGTTTGCGAACTCTTTTCGACACCGGTGGCGGTTCACATCTCACCGAATATGTTGCTGATGATTGTCTGAAAACAGTGTTCGTGAATAATGCTCTTTTGGTGTAATCAGGCCATTCATTAATAACTTCGAAAGCTGATGCACTGAGCAATTATAACGAAATTATAAGGTACGCCTAGGGCTCCCACAAGTGGCGAGCAAAGGCTTTGCTCCGGTTGTGTTTTTCTCGAGCTCTGTGATTGGTCAATCGTATGCGCCCTCCTGCTTATTTAAAATGCCCCAAAATTCCGCTTTGTATCCGACTATACTGGAGGACCTTGGAGAGTATGGTTACGCCCATCTAACTTTTACAAACTGCATCCCAGAGCCCTGAAGATATATTTCACTCGTTGGTTCAAATACTGTAAGGGCAGTCTTGATGCACTCGCTTCAATGGATGGACTGACAATGGATGGATGGACAATGGACGGATGGACTTTTTACCATTTTGGTATGTTGGTTTGTAGGTGCACATGTTCTTAAGCTCCTATTAGCAGCCGCGCCTGTCTTAGGAGCTTCTGCACCACTAGCCAATCAACCAAAAAACAAATATCAAATTTCCTCCATCTTCATTTTAAGAGTATTCGAGTTATTTGATTACAGGACACTGGACTAAACTGTGTGAACCAACGCGCGAAATAGAGTTCTGGGTTCTGTGAGGAACGCGTTTGGGGGGATGTTCTTATACTTATGTTGTTATTGATTTGTCATTGACTTGCTTTTCGAGCTCAGTGATTAGTCCATCTCGAGGGATCGCCTCAATTCAAACTGAAAAGCCTCTGATTATGTTCCACACCAAACTCGGCAGACTGTATTTGTTTACGAGTTGAGAATAAATCAGGTTCACAAAAGTAATTAAATATGATTATTGATGATAATTAAATCTATGAGGATGAATGTAGGGTTATAATTTTTTTACATATACCACTGTATTCTTATGTTTTGACCCTCAGCTCCTTTCGCAAGTTCCAATGACAATACCCGAAATCGAGACAAAGAACAACAAAAAATCGCATGCTAATTCCAAGATTATTTCGAACAAGTAAGTCTTGCATGCAGTTTAATTAATATTTCCCTTTAATTCGTCGTGGTTGAGTTCGAAAGTTTCGAAGTTCGAATACCTCTCCGAGCAGTGGTTCACGTTTGTTGACATAAATAGGTGTATTGTGCATTTTTTTCATTACTTTCAATAATAAGATTTTGCCTCCTCTCCAACATTGTCACTTCACGTGTCAAGGTCTGTAGATTCAAAATGCAAAGTCCGTCCGCCATACGGGCCATCAAAGACCTTAGAACTGATAGAAAACAAGATGCCGAGATTGTTGGCACACAGCTCACGGATTGATGTTGATTTTTGAAGCGAATTTCGTTAACTTTGGCCCAGCAGTTTCGAAGAAAAACTTCAAGTGGGTGTACGGCAGACGGACGGATTTTTTTTAATCACATTTTTTAAATCTACGTACCTATCTTGTTCAATCTTGCGTTCCAAGATAATTAACCTCTTAAATAATTAAGATTATTATTTATTAATTGGAATAATTTACAGAATTGTTACAATTAAGGTAGTTCATCACTGATATACCAAAATAAGTTGATTAATTGATCCAAATCCATTTTATTAATATTATAGGGAATCGAGAATTTCATGTAGAACAAGGAGCATGAGGCCTAGAAACGAACTTAAACAGATGAATAGGTTCAAAAGGATTTTCACAAACTTCCTGAAAAAACGGAATGAGTTCATTGATTCGGCAAGACACCTTCAAATGGAGCTGGAAGGTATTTCACTTGTTATTTTCCCAACGCTCTGTACCATGACAGTATTGAATGAAAAAAAAGAGCAATAAGCTATGTTTAGACAACGCGGAAGATGTATTTTTTTCCATTCGAAAGGATTGTGATAAGAAAATAAATCTGAAACCGCACCCCCTAGCCTCATGACCCCACCCCGTGTAAATTGGTACCCCCCCCCCCCCCCCGATTGTAAAAGTACTGGTAAGCACCCCTTATTTTATCTAAAATTAAACCCAGTTAACAATATTCTGTCTATTTAGACAAAACGTATAGGTATATTTTTTGAGGATCTTTACCTAGGATGTAATTTATTTTTGAATGTCGTCACGCTAAACGCTGTTTCAATCAACTTTACCCCCCCCCCGATGAATTTCAATGATTTTCTGGGTCACCGCCCCCCCCCCCCCCCTGTGGGCACCCCTGGTTTATAATTGCAATACAGAGAAGGATGTAGAGCAATCACACTGCCCTAATACTGCGCAAGTTTTGAAAAATAGACGTTAGTTATGAACAAATTTTTAAATAGAAAAATGAGTTTAAAATAGAGAATTAAATGTTGAAAAACATATCAAAGTCAAAATGGCTGTAAGTGAAAACTGAGTTTTATGTTGCATTAGTAACTATAACGTCAGGGGCATCGGCCGAAAAAGAAACTGGGGCATCGGCGGAAAAATTAATTAAAAATGATCTAGTTCAATTAGAGTCATAGCACGAAAATGGTCATATAAGCAAATGTAGTTCATTCGTTATCATTTTTCTGCAGATATCCGGTTTGAGTGCACCGCGGCACAAGTAATAAAGCGCTCGATCAGCCAAATGTACGAGCTTGGAGACGGCAGCGCGGAAGAGGTTGAGCGAGGACCCCGACGCCCAACTGGGGGCGGCGGAGAGACTGAGCTCTGCAGAAGGCGGATGAGCGGCGGCGCTGCTGACGCCGAAAGGAGGCGGAAAAGGAAAGTGGGACGAAGCGCCGCGTCTAGGACGCTGAGGGGGGTCGGTTCCTGCCCGGAGCTGCCCTCCAAGAAATGAGACCGAAGGACGACACCTTATCTTGGACTTCCAAATACACACTATTGTATCCACCTTGAAGCATATATATACAGGGTGGAAGCGGATAAGTGACGAACCATTTTTTCAGTTAATCTGCATCAAAAATGTAGTAAAACCCTGCCTGAACGAGTGTCCTATCAGTTTCTGTTTGTAAGTTATGATTTATTTAGTGATTTTCCGACTGAACCCGACCTTACGTCATAAAACCACTATTTCTCACTTTTACCCCACTTAATTCCATTTTTACCTCGTTTTCGGATTCAGCATTAAATTTTCTATAGGAATGAATCATTTTGGAGTTATTTACCTTGATTTAGACTCAATTTTTACAATAGAAACGTTAATTTTTTCAGGAATGTAGGATTATCATGAATTTTAAAAAATGAGCCTCTCCGACAAAATTGGTCTTAGAGGTTGCCAAATTTCATAAAAACAGCTTTCCAATGGTATAATCAGTTTCAATAATAGCTGTTTTCTTTGGTATATTATTACTGAACGAGAGATTTAAAATATGGGGAGACATACTCGTATTTACATTTTCTCGAACAAGATTTGCCTATTCTCCTTCAGAATCTTGCTCCCGTTAGCGGAAATTTAATTAATCAACAAGATGGAGCCCCACCTTATTATTCGGTGAATCACAGACGATTTCCCTCTGTGGATAGGGCGAGGAGGAACTACCCCGTGGCCACCGAGATCTCGTGACCTCAACCCTACGGATTACTTCTAATGGGGTCACCAAGACTGAGGCCAACAGTGAATAAAAGGTGAGAAGATTGCTGCTTAAGAAAAACTGAAAGAATCTCTATCATTTTCAGTAACAGTGGGATCAATGCAAAAACGTGCTCGGTTATGCTTCAGAAATTGAGGTCGTCATTTTGAGAACTTGCTACATTGATTTTTAATAAACAAATTATGACATGCGAGTACGCTTCAACCTATCACCTTCGCTTCCTTCACTAATATCATATTTTTTATTTCTCGCTCAGTAATAATAGACCAAAGAAAACAGCTATTATTGAAACTGATTATACCATTGGAATGAGTATTAGATTAAGCAGTTTTTATGAAATTTGGCAACCTCTAAGACCAATTTTGTCGGAGAGGCTCATTTTTTAAAATTCATGATAATCCTAGATTCCTGAAAAATTAACGTTTGTACTGTAATAATTAAGCCTAAATCAAGTAAATAACTCCGAAAATGATTCATTCCTGTAGAAAATTTAATGCTGAATCCGAAAACGAGGTAAAAAATGGAAATAAGCGGCGTAAAAGTGAGAAATAGTGGTTTTATGACGTTAGGTCGGGTTCAGTCGGAAAATTACTAAATAAATCATAACTTACAAACAGAAAGTGATAGGACACTCGTTCAGGTAAGGTTTTACTCCATTTTCGATGCAGAATAACTGAAAAATGTTTCGTCACTTATCCGCTTCCACCTTGTATAGTTCTTACAACTAATATCATACAGTTAGTGGGGGCGAGGGAACACAGGAACGAGCGAGTGACAGTGGAACAGTGACATTTTCTTTTCTTTTTTACCTGTCTTAACTTCTTAACAAAGAGTCCGATCCGAATAATGTAAAGTGGATTACTTACACGTATACAAACCCGTAGAGAGCGGAGAGGCGCTGGACGCGATGCCCCCGGGTCCGGCCTTGGTAAGGAGCCCCAGATTTTCGGTCGTTTGAAGTTTTAGAAGTTCCCTCGTTTAATATCAATTTGGTTTGGAAGTATTAATACAGAGTTAATAAATATACACATACAAAGCTGTTGAACTCAATCATTCTCAATTTTCCACGATGGTTACAGTTGTTCGTAGACGCTTTTTTTTTCAGGGGGCCCAGAATTTTGCCTGGGGCCGGCTCTCCCCACGGCCCTGCACGTACATAACCATCCTTAATTATTACATCCCTTGAGATGTAGGCAAGTAGAAACGCCGACGAACGATTCGACCAGTCAAATATCTTCGGACGAATCCGTTTCGATCCCTGGAGTGATTAACGAATTAAGGGGTTAATATACTGTATTGAGGTAGCACAACATGACATATGAAGGTATTAAACATTAAACTGAACTGAAATAAAAGTTACCTTTCGCTGCATGTCTGAGCATACACAAATATACAACATTACACCCTTGAAAAATTCCTAATAGATCAATGAACACACCTTCGACGACGAACAGAACGAATGCATGAATGAAATGAAGAAAAAACATGTTTATTAAGTAAATACGAAGAAAAAGAAAATGCATATCAATCGTTGAATTGGTGCGAACAGCTTTAGACTATAAGTCTGTCAGCCGGGAGTATACATTATACTTTTTTTTTTTTAAATCATTGCCGCATATAATTCAGCCCATAAAATAATTATGATTCACCAATTGAATTCCTCGATCAAAATTCTTCTGTACTTAGTAGCCAGACTTCCATACCTTGCAATTGATGCCTAATCTCATTCATTTAACAAGTACAGTATCTCATCGTGGCACAGACTCCCTCGGCCATAGTGACGGATTTTGAACTCCTTGAGCACAATGCAAATTGCGAGAAAATTGAAGTCATTCTCTGGGGCGCCCATATTGCACGGTCTCCTCCACCACCAAACGCGGTTATCGGTACCCTGACAACTTCAGGGATGTTATGATATAGTTGATGTGCAAAGTCAGGGTATGAACCCGTCTCCAAATACACGAAATAGTTAGGGATGTTCGGCAGCCCTAAGATCATTTTGGCAAAGAACAGCTGAACCTGTTCAACCACTCTGAACTGCATAACCCCCCCCCCCCCAACTTGAGCCCCATGACACAGAACTTATCGAGCCAAAAAATCGAGCTAAAAATAATTACACAGGGGTTTACTAGTTCTCTATCGGATAGCCCTCCTACGTAAATAATTTATCTATTAGACGCAGTCTGTAGAACATTATCTATAGTCGACACCTCACCTCCAAACCTTGTACTTGCATTCAAGATAAAAATACTTGAGCTGCCGACATCGACGCGGTCTGACTTAAACCTGTCGTTTAACTGTCTCCGTAGCTCGCGACTCCTTCACGACCTCCAACCTGACCGTAGACGACCAGTTTTCACCGCCCTTCGATGAGGCCTTTCAAATGGTGACGAATTGATGATCGTACAGGCCCGAGTAGTAGGTATCATTCGATTTAGGGAATTAATTCAACAACAAAAACTAGCCTCTTACTTCGAAAGTTTTTGAGGTCTCGATTTTTTGGCAGGATAATCCGGTTGAATTTGATTTTGTTATGTTCCAGGAGTATAGCCCACAAGTGAAGTGGTTTGATTAAAGAGTGTTGCAACTATACGGAAAATGTTCTCTCAGTAGTAAGGACATAAGTATGAAATCAGTCAGAGGTAATATTTTTGGGCTGTCACAATTTATTATAAATAAAAATATCAATGAGGTGAGATTAACTTGTTTGGTGACTCCGCTTCAATCCGCTAGCAGTTCTGTACCCGAATGTGTTGGGATCTCCTAACCTACACAGTGAAGATTTGGCTTTCTAATGGCGAAAATTTTTAGAATCGGTAGACTAGGATTTGATTTAAATCGTAACACAACAAAAAAAAAATCAAATATTTCCCCATTATGATGTTAGTACGGATGTGGGATGAATTATGCACAAAGGGAACCACAAGGCAAGTCCGACCTTCAAGAGATTGGCAGGTTTGAGAAAGAAGGTCTTTGGGTGGTGGGTTGTACAAAAACTACTAGCGAACGAGGCATTCTGATTGGTGGAGACACCGACGGTCTTCTCCACCGCCCTCCAACCCGGGAAAGATCAATTTTCTCTTCCTCCTCCTTCCTGACCGCCCCTCGTGCTCGCGAGTGGATGGCGACAGCCCTAGGAGTAGATGAGTAGACGAAGAAACCAACAGTGATAAAACTCGTACATATATAGATAAATATGAATTGGTTTATCCGTACAAGTATATGATACTATATGTATGAATACAGTTTTGGTTTCCTCAATGACCTTGTGGTGTAAGTATTTTCTTTTTATTATTTCCGTTGATACCCAGGGTCTGGTCCCTGCTGGTGGATCTGCTATAGTCGTTTATCTATCAAACATGAAGAAAATTAAAGGGTGGACAGTAACTAATAGGTAATCGTTTTTTTACGCAAAATCGAATGTAATGGAGAGTTTAGCAGCCTAGGAAATGGTTTTAAAATAGGTGCATATTTGAACAACTAATACTTGGGGTTCCACATCTGTGGTTCTCTCTTACGTCACGTTACACCAAACCACCATCTTGTTTACTTGCTGTTAAGTTCAGTTCAGTATTCTTCTTTGCTTTTCTCTTAAATTAATTTGGTTTTTTTCGGTCAAAAGTTATCGTATTTTTGGAGAAAATGGTTATATGTGACAATGGAAAACAGTGTTTGAAAAAATAAATATTAAGCTTATTAATTCCCCATTAGGAAATCCTCCAACGTAAATCACTCGTGTATGCTAATTAGACGAGATTTGTGGTACATTATCTAATCTCGGTATTCAAGTTGTCATGAATGAAAAGAGCTCTACTTATATTTCAACAAGGTAGATTCATTAAGAAAACCCGTTTCATAAGGGCCACACCAATCTTTACGAAACGAAATCTGATGTCATATAGCCTATAATGATGTAACTTACTGTACGTCGGAGGCACGTATAAATCCACGCGAACAGACCAACTGAAATTTAGCGATATAAAACAAAACAGCTACCTACGCCTCACTTGACCGCAAGTATACAAAATAAGTTACGAAAGTCTATTTCAAAAGAAACTCTTGAAAACAAATTCCATTCCTATTGTATCAGGTGATTATTTTGTCACAATTTACAAGGCGATTTTGATTATGTTCAGAGTAGTTCACATTCACATTTGTGTTGGCGCCCTTTTCTTCTGTCATAGTTTCCTGTAGAAAAGAGGGCGGGGCTGAAGTAGAGAATAGGTAACACGTATCTCTTATTAGGCTCATATGAACATGTATCGATGTGTACTTTCATCGGTATGTATGATATCAATAAATCGATACCAGTGATATAGTGGAGTAGTGCACAGTGTTGAAACATTCGATTTATTTGTCCAACTGATCTATACTTTACTAGTAGGATTGATTTAGGATATTTTTTTGTTTTTGAGATGCGAGCATCCAGACCAGCAAACTAGGCAGAACACATTCGAACACACATCAAAAGCTTGGACCTATATCAATGGGAGGCATCTGGTTTTTCAATATGGCGACAATCTGATAAGAGATGTGTTACCTATTCTTGACTTTTACCGAGGGCGGATGTGCGTGGTGAGGTCCTAATTGGTTCATTCGATTGACTCACCAGTTCCAGCGATCAATGGGTCTTGGGGCTCACTTCGATAAGTGACAGAATTTAATCGAAATTTGCAGGATGTCATTTTTATTTTTACATCCTAATGATTTTCAAGTCCTCTGTTATTTCTTTTCAGAATAGATAAGAATTTTACTTTCCTTGTAAACACTGATTAGGATTTGTGATATTTGTGTGGATGAAATTACATCAACGTCCCTCCGGGCGCTGTCGCCAGACACTCCTGCGGCCCAACCACCTCTTTGCTCCAGACTCCGATAAATAAAACACTACTGGGGGTCTTGGAGCCCATTCAATGTGACTTCGCGACCGGGTGAAGTGAGTTTGAACTTGTGGTGATTCAGGAGAAATACGAAAATCAGAAGCGTTTCATTCAAGCCCTGGGATTACGGTGGTTCTGTGACACCATAAACAAAAGGTAAACAAAACAAAAACATAGGTAAACAAAAAAAAAATATTGGTAACAAACAAACAAAAATATGGGTAAACAAACAAAACAAATACATTTATTTATGTTACATTGAATTGAAGTTCGAGAAATTTTGACGTTTTGGATAAATAACATGTTTCACATTTCTATCGATTTTCTAGTAATTTTGATGAAATTTAAATTCGATTTTCTGCATAACTTTGAGGTTCAATTTTTAAGTGGTAGCTGATATTTTTTGAGTAATATCCTATCCTGCTAAATGATATAAATTTAGCGATTTGTCATTTTTTTTTCATTATTTCAGCACATTTCTTGGAATATAACCAATTTATTATCGCCGAAAAGTGATATCCAACGAATTCACTCTTGAATGTTTTGTCTTTCGCAAAAGAAAGAAGTTTTCAGCTCAATGTTATCGACAGCTAACGTCTGAAATGAAATATAGGGTAGGTGGGGGCAAACACCTTCATTTTCTGGTTTTTCATTTTTCTAAGGAAAACTGAATTTCGGTATGAGATTCAAATTTATGCACTTTGGTTTAACGACCAGGAAAAAGGGAACCAGATTGAACCAATAATTGGTTCAATTTCTAGGTACCAATTATTGGTACTTAGGAATTCAACTTTCAGTCAAAACAAAATATGCTGGGCTTTGCTCCAGGAAGTGGTGCACGTTCCCGCAGATCGTGGTTTTGTTCCTCTTCAAGATTATCAGGAAGGGGGCGGGGAAAACCCAGTAACATTTCCAAATAATCTGTATCAGAAAAAATAACAGGCTAACTTCGGACAAGGGAAAATAGGTAATGAGACGTATTTTAAAATCTCGGAGTCTGGCAACTCGGTCTCATACCCATTAATTTTGGTTTATTATTCAATAATAAACCATTGTAATCGCTCTGGAAATAAAAATTCTAACCCCCCTGAAAATTTCATGGTTTACGTTTCAAAGGGTGTAGAATCCGAATCTGCAATAAAAAAATTTCCGTACGCACGATTTCTCCCAAACGGCTGGATCAAAAGATCTGAAATTTTCAGGAAAAATCCATCTTGGTCCGACGATGCCCCAATTCTTGAGCCAGCTCTCTCACTCAATTTAAAATGCCCTTTAAGGGCTGTCAAAGTTCTGTAAAATCCCTAATTCAAATAAGCCTAAATTTGTACTCTTTTTGAAGAACTTTCCACGAGGGATCGAATGAGCCCCTCCCCAGGTCCGTAGGACAAACCATTCCCGAGTATGGCCCGACTTATGGTGCCAACATTTGCGTTTTTTGGTTTATTATTGTTTGTTTGTAACCTAATGATGCCGATAGCGTCGAGTTGTAGTGAATGTGGATACTGGAGTGATAGGCGATGTGGATACTTGTAGTTTATAGCCGATAGCCGGGTTGAAGCATTCTGATATGGATGAAACGCTGATAATATATAGGTAAATATTATTCAATATTATTACTGGTAAATAAGTATTCTTCCACTGGGGTTTATTAATCAATTGGCTTGCGTTCATGATTTGAATTTTTACTAAGCTTCGGAAGTGTGCGTGTTTCACATGGTGATGAGCGATTATTGAATTTCAGGAGATATGCATAGACCACGTAAATCGGTTCTCAACCAAAACACCTATTTGGATTAAAATCAGTTGATCATATTAAATATGATCATGACTAAATATGATGATGACACAAATTTTGTGTGCCTCGTGAAATTCAATAATCGCTCTATCACCTGTGAAACACGCACACTGCAAATTCTTTCAGTGGGGTTTATTATTAAATTTCATTAATTTGTAAATCTGTTCTCAACCAAAACACCTATTTGGTTGAATGATCATCATGATTTGACACAAATTTCTGAATGAACTAATCGCTCTGCTTCACACATATGGAGTGTGCGAGTTTCACAGGATAGAGCGTTTATTGAATTTCAGGAGATATGCACGGAGCACGTAGATCTGTTCTCAACCAAAATACCTATTTGGATCAATCAGTTGATCATATTTGTGTGCCTCCTGAAATTCATCATCATCTCTCTATCCTGTGAAACACGCACACTCCAAAGCTTAGTAGAAGTTCAAATCATGAACGCAAGCCAATTGAATAATAAACCCCAGTGAAAGAATTTGCAGAGTTTTATTTAGTAATTCTAGCTCTCCCATAAACGGCCAAAACTTTTGGTTTCGTAGGATAGGTATAGGTGGCAAGTCCATTAACTTATGAGGCTACGAAAATTTGCCCCTTTCATGAATCGTGGGTTTGCTTCATCTTCATACTTTCAAAATGGAGGCACCCCAACAATATAAACAAGTGTTGATGGGAGATTCGGTACCGGAATTTGAACCTGAACAATGAGACTCATTCCTCCAAGTTGCACTTTGAAAACAGCTCAACCCATTATTGAAATATAAAACAGAACAAGACGGAATATTTCATGCAACATGGGAGTACAAAATTTGTTTAAGTAAACATTTAATGTTTTTTTTTTTTTTTTTTTCAAGTTGTTGCGGACGGGTCGGAGGTTGCTCCTCAGTTAATGAGTTTTATCCTGTAGTTGAATTTTGGCGGAGGTCCTAAGTTGATAGTGTCAGTAACACGTGATCACTTCAAAATCAGTACCTTAAAGCTATAATTGATCATCGCAAAAAGTACTATATCCAGTTGAGTAAATTTTGCAGGAAACGCAAAAATCTGTAGCACATAAATTTTCGCTCATAGGTTCACAATTTTTTTTTTTAATTGACCGTTTTTTTCTCCTCTATTGTGTGGCAAAACAGTTGGATGGTCGGCGGGAAATGTGATTATTCGCGTCAAATTTTAAACTTATAAACCAAAGGATAAAGTACGTTTTGACTACTAAAAATGGATAGAGTACTTTTTGGCTGAAACATTTTTGGAAAGAGTACTTTTTGGCTAAAACGTCGGATCTATAAGATGACGCCTAATGAGGCGGATGGAGTACCTTTTGGATGAAAATAGTGTAGAGGAAGTCGGATAAGACTTGGATTTAGCATTGTATGGTTGATAAATGGATAGAGTACGTTTTGCTTGGAACAGAACTAAACTGTTTAGTACTTTGTGGTTGAAAACTCGACTTTCATCGCTCATTTTTCAATGGATAGAGCACGTTTTAAGGTGAAACGACGTCATTTTCGTGAAGAAACAGTCCCCCAAACCCGTAACCAACCATCAAAGTTAGTACTTTTTGCGATGCAATCTCCTCAATTAGTCGTTTTAACTACTACTAGTTTTAAAAGTTCAAAACGTTTGATGAACGTATCACGTTTATTTGGACTGTAGTTCAGTTTCGGACCCCCGATAGCTCGCTGAGTGGAGACGGCGGTTTTTCGGATATCAAAATTAGCAGCAGTTATTGTTAGCTGTCTCATTTTTCTTCCATTGACCCGTTAGAGCCACTTAATTGGAATGAATGGAACGCTGACATTCCCTCTTCTTCCTAATGTGCACTAAATCAAGTTAAAATTTATCTTTAAACAAATTCCAGAGAAAATCTTTACCGCACCGAGTTGTAACTGGGTTGTCCCTTTTAACCTATTAGACGCATCTCCACCTACTTGCCGTCCAAATCAAATTGCCAAGGAGCATGACTATGCGACTTGTAGCAGTGAAGTAAGGAAAGCAGACAGGCCTGCACTAGCACCATATAATGGGATGGATGTTTATCCGGCGTGGCTTAATAAATTTTCGAGTCAAAACCAAGAATCTTGCTATGATGTGCAGTGATATCACAAATCGTTAGTTGTAATAAAAGAGGCCGAGGAAAAAAATCACTTGAACAGATACAAAAACTTAGTTTTCTGGGGACAAAACAGTAGATCTCGTCAAGAGACAATTAGCACAAACAAGCTTTATACAACTATCTTTGCTAAACCGGTTAGCAACTTTGAACCCACTCAGAGTACCGAAAAACTGAACTTATTGTACCCTCCAAACAAAAAGTAGTGGTAATTATACCAAAAATTGTGACATATTCATTTGCTTTCTTGCGGCTATAAACGTTGATGTAAATATCCTTCTACTAGTTGCAGCTTTCCTCCAGGGTTGGGATCACAGTCGCCGTTCAAACCAATAAAAACGAAGGAATTGTGGCTTACGTAAAACATGACATTGATATCTTTAAAATTAACACAAGTTTGAAACTCACCAAGACCAGTGCAAAACGGATTTACATAAAAATGAATCCAAGGGGAAAACTAAACATCATTGCCAGTCATAGAAGCCCAAACTGTAAAAACGAAGAACTGGACCGTTTCATTGAAGAGATCAGGATCTACTTGATCAAGACCCGAATAAAGAGTCACTATTTATTATCAACAAAGAAATACTACTATAGAAAAATGCCTTAGTGTTTTATCTACGCTATACCTGCATGTTTAAAAATATTTTAATTTTAGTTTTTAACATTTTGGAGCCATTGCAATACTTGGCTTCATTTTTTAAGAAATTTTACTAGCAGGAGAATCTTGATTCGGAGAGGAAACAAAGATGTATCTGGATCAACTGATCTAGAAGTAAATGCCCATGTGTAGGGATGTGGACTTGATCCGATTTGGAATTCAGATCAACTAATCTGAGGAACATAAAGATGCCTATAACTAATTTACCTAATAAAATGTATTGTATCTAAAAGGCATTTCCTGATGTTTACTAGAAGTTTAATCGACTATCATCTAGAAAGCAGAGTCGAAATGTAAAACTGAAAGTGGGGGCTAGGCCTAGGATGTTGAAACTATGACTTTGAGCTAATATTTCAACAGGTGCACCTTAACTTATTTTGTGATTAGATGCAAACGAAGAATGTGCTGAAAACGGAAAACCTCCCGGCACGTAGTCGTTCACCTCTCTCCTTCTCCCACTGTAAAACTAATGTCAGCGAAAGTGCTTGAGACAATGCATCGGGAAAGCAAAGATCACAAGTGCCACCATCTCGGACTTGATTATTTTCATGAGTGACTCAGACGTTGGACCCAAAACCCGTGAAGTTCAATAGTCACCGTCAAAACACCTAACTGAAGCCGGCAGCGTGTCGGAGAGCAGGTTTCTCTAAACGTTAGTTCAGTGTGGATGTGACTCCATCAAATAGAGTTATTATCTTCACATAATGATGATATTATTATATCTAGTATACCAACAAATTATTTAGTGAAAAGCGTTCATCTTGCAATACCGCTGATACCAGATGCAAAGTTCATCTCACGAATAAGCGCTGCAAATTATTACACAGCGGATTATTTAAACAGGAAGGCCCTTCTACGTAAATCGTTGATCTGTTATTAGACGTAGTCTGTGGTGCATTTTCCAAATTCCTATTACATACCTTGTAATTGTATTCCAGTTGGACCAAAAATACATATACTTAGTATGATTTCGTTATAAGCAACTTCTTAAACACTAAAACTTAACAGTCTTGTACTAAGTGATACAAGACGATTTCTGAATACCTACAGTATTGGGATACACGTTCATTAACAACGACATTGAAACTTAACGAGACGTAGTAAAACACCTATCTATGCTGCACTTGTCCTCAAATACATTATAATATCTTACTTGATCATATTATGATGAAAAACTCGATTTTAATAGGAACTCTTTAAAAAAAATTGCCCATTGCCATCACATCAGCTGGTTGTTTTGTCACAATTTATTATTCAATACCTAATGAACGATTGTAATCGCTCTTGAAAAAAAAATTCTAACCCCCCCCCCCCCCCCCTGAAAATTTCATAGTTTACGTTTCAAAGGGTGTAGAATCCGAATCTGCAATAAAAACGTTGCAAATTCTTTCACTGGGGTTTATTATTCAATTGGCTTGCGTTCATGATTTGAATTTCTACTAAGCTTTGGAGTTTGCGTGTTTCACAGGTGATAGAGCGATTATTGAATTTCAGGAGGCACACAAATATGATCAAGTGAACAATCCAAATAGGTATTTTGGTCGAGAATAGATTTACGACCTCTATACATATATCCTGAAATTCAATAATCGCTCTATCACCTGTGAAACACGCACACTCCAAAGCTCAGTAGAAATTCAAATCATGAACGCAAGCCAATTGAATAATAAACCCCAGTGGAAGAATACTTTTTACCCCAGTAATAATATTGAATGATATTCACCTATATATTATCAGCGTTTCATGCATATCAGCATGCTTCAACCCGTGTATCGGCTATAAACTACAAGTATCCACATCGGCTATCGCTCCCGTATCCACATTCACTACAACTCGACGCTGTCGGCATCACTAGGTTACAAACAAAAAATAATAAACCAAAAAACGCAAATCTTGGCACCATAAATCGGGCCATACACCGGGAATGGTTTGACCTACGGACCTGGGGAGGGGCTCATTCGATTCCTTACGGTATGTTCTTCAAATAGGTACAAATTTAGGCTTATTTGAATTAGGGATTTTACAAAACTTTGACAGCCCTTTAAGGGCACTTTAAATTGAGTGAGAGAGCTGGCTCAAGAATTGGGGCGTCGTCGGACCAAGATGGATTTTTCCTGAAAATTTCAGATCTTTTGCTCCAGCCGTTTGGGAGAAATCGTGCGTACGACGGACGGACGAAAAAAATTTTATTGCAGATTTGGATTTTACACCCTTTGAAACGTAAACTATGAAATTTTCAGGGGGGGTTAGAATTTTTTTTTCGAGAGCGATTACAAAAATTTTCCGTCCGTCCGCCGTACGCCGTCCGCACGATTTCTCCCATTCTCCCAAACGGCTGGAGCAAAATATCTGAAATTTTCAGGAAAAATCAATATTGGTCCGACAACGCCCCGATTCTTTAGCCAGCACTCTCACTTAATTTAAAGTGCCCTTTAAGGGTTGTCGAAGTTTTGTGAAATCCCTAAAAACCTCAAAAAAAAGTCGAAGCGGCCTAAATTTGGACTCTTTTTGAAGAACACTCCACGAGGAATCGAATGAGTCCTTCCCTAGGTTCGTAGCTCAAACCATTCCCGAAATGCCATGGCATTTATGGTGCCAACATTTGCGTTTTTTTGTTTTTTTTTTTTTTTGGTTTATTATTGTTTATGTTTTCATCGCAGTAATCTAATGATGTAGTGATGTAGTAACGTGGATACTGGAGTGAACTCCTAAAAGGCTTAGTTGCCGATGCACTGGTTGAAGCATTCTGATACGCACGAAACGCTGCAAATTCTTTCACTGGGGTTTATTATTCAATGCGTTCATGATTTGAATTTCTATTAAGCTTTGGAGTGTGCGTGTTTCACAGGTGATAGAGTGATTATTGAATTTCAGGAGGCACACAAATATGATCAACTGGACAATCCAAATAGGTATTTTGGTTGAGAACAGATTAACGTGCTCTATGCATATCTCCTGAGATTCAATAATCGCTCTATCACCTGTGAAACACGCACACTCCAAAGCTTACTAGAAATTCAAATCATGAACGCCAGCCAATTGAATAATAAACCCTAGTGAAAGAATTAGCAGCGTTTTAACAAGTACAACGACATTCTCAATCGAGTTGACGAATTATACTCGTATTTCTGTCAAACTTCTAGCCCCTTGGGTAAGCTAATGATTCTTCGAAGCGATGTCTACCAACAGCAAACATAAAAACATCAGTGTTATTACGAAAGTTTTCGATATTTAGATTTTTTTAAATGCGATCACTTAAACTGTGCGCCTAACGATTTGTAGAAACTGATAAATAGAACTCACTCCAAACTAGACTCCAATTGTCCCTTTCGAATTCAAGGTTCATTAACTTTGGTTCGGTAGTTGCAGACAAAAGCTATTTTCCACTACGAACTCCTTGGTCGGCTCGAACTATGCAACATACTTCAGTTATTGCTTTATAAAACTGTGAAAAATAATCTATTCATTTAGATAGTACGGGATATCATCTATAAAGCCTTCTACAACAACCTTGGAAGGTGAAATTAGTTTAACGTTGGATAATGTTTTCTAATCGATTGCATCACGCCTTATACGCGTAACAAAACCAGATAACGAGTTATGTCATTCTGCTTACGAACCACGGCACACCATTTCAATCTCTGTACTAGTTGAATATCAATCGAATCTATCAAAACATTTTTCTGGATTCTTCATCTATTCTAGGAGGGTTTATAAAAATAAGACGAAGAAGGAAACCTTGCCTTGGCTGGTCAGTAAAGCCGGATAATTTCTCAAAAATTTATAATGAGCCCTGTTTTAATAAGGGTCGTAAAAGATCACCTGATGAAAGGTTTTAACAATTATTTATCGAAAATAGTAGACACCAATTAAATTTTTGTACTACTTGATCCCATATAATAAATAAGTGCTAATTATGATCCTTAATCACTTTAGCTCGACCATAGACGGTATTATTGAAGGACGGTGATTTGAAAATCAGGTTCTCGAAAGTTCGAAAGAATTTTTGGAATAAAATGTTCTCCATTTGATTCATTATTCATTGAATAATAAACCTTTGTAATCGAGTAAGAGAGATATGTTTCAACCCCTTTAAAAAGTTGATGGTTTACGTTTCATGACACAATCAAATTCAATCATCTAATAAAATGAAAAAAACCGTTCGTCTGCCTTCCGTAGCCGTCCTACTGGACCAAAAATCACGAAATGTGGGTTTAAAAAAAACCTACACCAATAGGGGATGTGCCAGTGATCTCTGAATCTTGAGATCAAGGTACATGAGTGATCTCACTCAACCCTAAGTTCAGTTACAGGTCGAAGAGAACAGCTGAAGCATTATCCTCATTCACTGGCTCTAACACGGTCATATCGTGATAATTAACTGGTTCGTATAATCAAATGATGAGAGAAATTCAACTATCTTGAATTGATGGGACAAGATCTCGTTGAGGGCTTTGAATTGATTTGATTTGATTGATATGTGAAATTGCATGAAAAACAGATTTTCTGCACAATTTGACATAAATATGTTTAAAAAAAGAATAAATTAAAGAAATTTCTTCCAAACTCATTGTTTAACCGAAACTTTGTGCTGAAAATATGTTGATCTATTGCATTTATTTAATATATACAAATTTTACAGCGTCCCACCAACGTACGAATATTATGATAGCTGTAGCCGGTTTCCTGGCGGTGATGGCTGGATTGCTGAGAGTTGGAAGCTCTGAGTACACAACAGCGCGAATGTACCAAAAGCATTTTCAGGTAAGTTTCGATTATGAACCCATAAAAATGTGAAGGCTATGAATAATTCCCCATTTCTGTTTCTTGAAACTGCTCCTTCTAGGAATAAACCAGAAGCTGTTTGGCTTCAGGGGTGTAGTTCGAGTGTTCCAGGCGAATAGCTTCAGCCCTTGGAAAGAAAAACTAGTCCACTTCATCAACTCCATGTTTTAAGGTAGCAAATCGTAGTGACAATTCACTTAAGCTCTATTCGCCTTGCTCGGCCCTCATAGGAAAAATAGGGCAATCTTCCTAATAAGGGAAGATACATTCACAGAAAACATACATACACCCCCATACATTTACATTACCTGTAAATCACCTCAAAATTCGGATGAAAACTGTTGAAAGAGATGCTTGTGAGAATTTGCTGGTCTATGTTGATTGGAATCATGTTTATGTAATGGGGCTTTGCGCCTTCATACCCTGTACTTGTGTTCTAGAAGAGGAGCTCCATTTGTATTTTAACCCTTAGCAAAGAAATTGGCCACTAGATTCCTTCTGCTGATTGATCTGTTTCCATAGCATGTAATCGACTTCTAAACGTTTCAATGAAGCAATTTCAACGCCGTAGATGAAATATGAAAGATTCCACGCAACCGAAACGAATAATGCTCTGCTCGTCCATCTACTAAAAATCAATGTGGTAGAGTTAAACACCTACATTCACTTCACTAGTACCCCAATAATACTATAAAAATGGATTTCTCGTTTAAAGAACTCCATTGCAATTATATAAGCTGATTTGATCTGGCAGTTTATTGATCGGTTTTTACCATGTTCACACCTGTTCACATTCACATTTTTGTTTGCTGGCCTTTAGGCCGTAAAGTTTAGGGAAAACTATCGGATGAATGGAAAGCTGTCCTAGTTAACTCAATGGATTGATCGAAGGGACATTCACCAACAACAGAAAAACTAATGATAAGATTTTGATGTTTTTGATTCGAAAATTTTTGATTCTATCATTGCAGAATATGTCACCCCTTTGATTTCACTCTTCAGGGTACACGGAGAGTGATGTTGATTATTCATAGCATTATCGGCTCATGCATGATTTTTAATAATGAGAGTGGAGCAGTGGTCAAGTAAAACTGTCTGCCAAGTTGAATGTGGCACACAGCATTGTACCATAAAATTTAAGTTTGTTACAACTATTCACGCAACAGAAATACTGCGGGGATGTTCCGGCGTACATCAACCTCTGCAACAGATCAGTCGACATGTAATATGGATCTACCGATCTAACTCTAAATTGATATGAGATTGTTTTTCCGTAGATGAATCTCATAGAAAATCATCTACAGCTTAACCCGCACGTTCCCTGATAGTTTCATGAAAATCGGATGGGAACTGTAGGAATTGGGCTTGTTACAATGATTTCACGTTCACGCGTTAGCAGTATCCAGTAATGATATTAGATCGTTGAAACTCATTTCAGTCATCCGACCGTTTTTCCTTGACAACCCTGGAAATTTGAGCGTGATTGGACATCTAGAGTATGAGAAACTAAGGCTTAAAGGAAGTTTGCATCGATTTCTGTCCCTTCAATTTCCCTGAAATTTTCATTTTAATCGGATGAAAAATGTAGGAATTCGGCTCGAAACAAGGATCTGCGGTTCATAGACAGACAAAATCACAGACAGAGACACAAGAAACGAAAGTTGCACACCCTTATCATCTATACCCGTTTATCGGCTGTAGTTTTCATCTTTGCTGTTTCATGGTAGGAGTACGACCACTACCAGGACCCAATCCCCGTGACGGAACCCGAGGGAGAGCACTACTACCACCACCCCTACTCCGCCACACACTCGCACCGCTTTAGGCCGCCGCCCTCAGAAAAAGGCCTGGACTTCACCTCCCTGGGGATATTGGCCATAATCAAGCTCCTCCTCGTCAAGGTGAGTTGTGAAAGATTATCAAATCTATAAGAAAGTAATCGAGTGAACCATGAAGCTAATATCTTGTTAAAAGCTTTTATTTAACTGGCAATGTATGTTTGGGTGGCATCTTGCGACCCGATTTTGAAGCAGATACTATCAACCGATTAAGCTGAAATTTTGTATGCGTTTAGATTGGATGACAATACACGATTAGTTGTGTGACGTCATTCTAAATTCAATATGGCGGATGATCCAACGTGGCGGAACAGTCATTTTTAATGAATTTCTACAATATGGGTTTCAAATGAAAGGGCTCCTAGCTGAAATTCGTGGCGCATTCTTCCCAACACCCAAGTCAATGTGAGGCTGTGCCGAGGACTGAGTGGCATCGGGGTGTAATATGATTTCATGAACATACCACCTCGGGGCACCTTTTCATCTCATTCAGCCCAAGTCTGTGCAATTGCCAGCAAAATACAGTCACGGAACTGCTGAACGAAGAATGCTACCAATTGTGCACAGTACACTAAATGCAGGGTAGTTCTGTCGACCACGCCGTTGTTTACTTAGGTGGGAGGCTCTTTGCTGCTGGCCAAGCATAAGTGGCCTTGAGTAGGGTATAAACATTAGAAGGTCTCCTTATGAAGAGCTAGGTTAGCTAGGCTATCTAGCTAGCTCCATATCAACTTGCAAACGACCTTGCAACTATGATGCTTTGAATGAGATGAACAGACTTAAAAACCTAGCTAGCGATGACAAAAAGTAATAAATAAATAAAACAAAAAACCTTGTTAAGAAAGCTTTTATTTAAATGCCCTAAAAAGAAGGAAATCAATTTTTACTTCCAAATTTTAACTGTCTACTTATGATGCAATATGATTTAACAAGTGTTCTGAAATGGTCTCATGATTACAATTTAGTAGTTAATCAGACGAAAAAAAAAATTAATTAATGTTTATACATCAACCCACCTTTCCGGATGTCCGACTTCCTATTCGTTATCATTTAACTGAGCGCCTGCACGATTGAATCCCCGCAATGATTGCATTCTGATTGATAATGTAGCTAAAATTGGGTATATTGGATTAATTATGGATATTCAATTCAACTGGAACGAAGAATTGTGCA
Organism: Creontiades dilutus; assembly: GCA_031894815.1. NCBI lineage: Eukaryota > Metazoa > Arthropoda > Insecta > Hemiptera > Miridae > Creontiades > Creontiades dilutus. The sequence goes on from JAVIWC010000594.1 coordinate 432,945, forward strand.
AAAGTTGGGCGGTTCAGGTCTGCCTTGTGCAGCGAAAGATATCAGTAAATATAGAAAAAAATAAGCATATTGGGCTGTGTAAGAGTCTCCTATTTGGTATCAATTGTGTTTATGGTCTTATCTCTCATCATCTTTTAGACAGGCTAAGTCCTTGAAATGTATTTTACACAAAAGAAATGTAAATATGTAGGTAAATATATTTTATTTGTCCCACAATAAAAGAACTATTTGATTACCTATGTCATAAGAGTTGATACTTTTTTTGAAGCAAAGTTGAATCTTTCAAGTCTAGTTGAAATCCTGTTAGACGACTACTGTACCCATCGGGGAAATCTAATAATAAGTATGGTGACAGGAAGCCATGGAGCTCTTAGTTTCTAAATTTTTGAAGAACATCTCGAGGTTGCAATAATTGAGGTGAAATTGTTAGCATATTAGGAAAGGGAACTGGCCGGAACTGCCGGCAAAGTTGTGTGGACTACTAATAGGTGCACCTTAATTTCTATTATGACTTTGGTTTAGCCTATTTGAATAGATTTGTCTGACGGTTAACATTTTTCATATTTTTAATGGTGTGTGGTGCCGATTTTAATTTTGGATGAATTTTCTTAATTGATATTATTACATAAGAAGTACTGCTCAATTTTATTTTCTTGTAAATGTCATGTGAAATAACGTTGTTTCTATGTGTATTGCTGCCGCTCCGAGCTTAATCAGCAATGAAAATTATATCATTATTTAGTTAATAAAGAGATTGAACAAAAAAATCAATCGTATTTGTTGAAGTGTTATACATACTATTGTATCAATTGCAAAAATATATTTAGATTGGATCATGTAATATATTATATTATGTGTTCGATTGACGCAGATCAAAGGGATGGGCCTGGGGCTACTGCTGCTCCTAAAACTCCCTGTCATTCTCTTCACGTTCTTCGGCAAGTTTCTGCTGTTCTTCAAAGTGGCCAAAGTGCTGAAGCTTTTGGCGCTGCCGCTTCTCCTGGTCGCTCTCCTTCCCCTTCTTCTGGTGCCGCTTCTACTTTTGGCACCGCTTCTCCTTCCGCTGCTCCTTGCGCTACCGATCCCCGTTCTCCAGCCCGCGAACGCTGCTGCTCCAGCGGCCGGACGGCGTCGGCGGGACACACGCCGCCTCGAGCTCCTCCAGAATCTGTTGGAGTCAGAGCAGTGCCTGGAGCGAATGGCCTGCGTGCTCGCCAGCGACAAGGCGCCTATCTACACCTCCTCCATCTCATGGTATTAGTGTTGAACTAATTGCAATTATACAATTACAATTATAATGACAAAGAGGAGCTATTCGTTCCATGGGTTTCCTGAAAGGAACAAAGCTCTGGTTCTCCCTACGCTTTTTTAAAATTTTATTTGGTATAGGCATAGAGCCATTCAACCACACATTTGGTAAATTTTACTATTTTAACTAATCTTATAAATTAACATTGATTGATGTAATAAATTCGTATATTGTATCGAAAATGTTCATATTTTCCAAACTAATTGTATGGGACATGCAAAACGGTTGTAGTACTGTGTCTTCGGATGAAATCTTGGAAGAGAGGAGGGTTTTTGCTGTTCCATACTCTGTACAGTTGAAAAGAATGTGCTCTAATGTTTCGGACTCTTCTGAGCATGATCTGAATTCGGTACTTTGGGCTCTTCCGATCATATGTAGGTATTTTCGAGTAAGGCAGTGTCCGGTCTAATAAGCGAGATGGTTTTGACTTATTTTTTCTGTTTCGGAGTACCATTTAGTTTCGAGAACCACGCGTTTCGTTTTACTTCATTAAACATGAAAACAAATTTTCTTCCCTTTGGGTACGTGAGGTGGAACTGTTGTCATTCATTCAGATAGTGCTCCAATGTAGGTCGGAATGGGGAAATAGTTGAGTGGGGTCATCGTGAGGGAGATCAGCCGCTCGTTTAGCTGCTAGAACCACCATCTCGTTGCCCGTTACACCGGTGTGGGCCTTTATCCAAATGAAATAAGTATACCTGTGTTCCCTTGGAACTTAATTCATTAAGCTAACGAAGAATTTCTGCTTCCAGTTTATTTAATTCACATAGCGCGTTGAGATTTTCAAGTTTTAATAAGACACTTAGCGAATCGGATATTATGATCAGATGTGTATCTACGGTATGCTCATTTCCATATCTCAGGCCTTGTAGTATGGCATACAATTCCGCAGAGTAGACTGAGCCATCATCCCAAAGTCGGAAACCCTTCTGAAAGTTTGATGTTGAGTCATAGTATGCACAACCCACCTTGGAACCAATTCTCGACCCATCAGTATGCATGTACCGGCCATTAGGCCATTTCTCCCGAAGGGTTGTTAAAAGTTGGTATTTTTTACACCAGTCGGGTTCTTTTCTTATTATTACTTACGTGTGGCGGATGCACTAGTGTTGAAAATGGTAGTGAATAGGTTTCTGGCTGCTTCGATGTGGCGATACATGGAACCTCCTCTTGAAGGCGAAGAAAACTGTTGCACAGGTCTTTTTATCCATTAACGCTCAGTCAGCATGTTTACTGCCAGTTGTCTAATGGAAGAAAACTCGTCTACCATATACTGACACTAGAAATCGATCGGCTAACATTCTTCTACGTTACACTAGAATTAGCTCTGCTGCTACGGCTAGGAGTGCGTTAATGGGGGTAGAAGTGAGTGCTCCCAATGAAGTACGGAGACTCGTATATTGGATGCGATCTAATGTGACGAGGGTTGTTTTTCCCGCAGCACCGTAAAATGTCGACCCATAGTCGATAACACTGCGGATCGTATCTCTATAAAATTGCAGTGCAATAATGGGGTCTGCTCCCCAAGATGTGCTGGTGAACAAACGAAGGATGTTGGAGTACCATTCGGTTTTCTGTGTTATAGATTTCACATGTTCATTCTAGTGATTTTCTCAAGTATCCACAGGTATTTCATGCGTGCTTAATAATATATTCTAATGCGAATTGTATAGTGAATTCACAAATGCGTTTACCAATAATTGGTAATTAATCAATTATTGATTAATACAACCTTCACCTGAATATTCGATAGTTGTCTTGGTAGTGCAACAGGTAGGTAGGTATCCTTGACCCTGAGAGGTTTGGGCTTTCATGTTGAACGTTTTACATCTATTATAATGTGAAATCTACCTATATATGCCTAAGGAAGTGTGAATCATGAGTCCCATGTCTCGACACTAATTGGAATAACACTCAGCTTCGAATGTTCTATTTAAGGAAGTTGATAAGAGTTACTTATTTTGAATGAAAGATACGAATAATTAAGACTTGAGTACCTAACTCTACCTGTTCAGTTTAATTTGCTACATCTACCTTCCTGTATAACGCAAATTTATTGAGTTCTGAACAATGATGGGGATTTTGTACATTTGGGATCAATTCCGGGCTTTAGTAATAACAATATAGTCAATGGAGTCATAATTATTGAGTACTAATAATTTATATGTAAAACATTTGTAAGTCTTCGATTGGTTACAACGATAGAAGATAAATAGAAGTTCCTTGTTTCAGGGGTCTTGACCGACTGAAATCTCATATCGCCCATCCCAAAGTGTCGAGCTATGCGCAAGCCTTCAGAGAGTCTGCTGAGAAAAAACTCACGAAAAAAGACTGCTTCTCTAAGTACGGCTGCAATCAGCAGCTGCGCCTTAAAGGCAGAAGAACGAAGAGCGTTAAGAGTGCCACGCATGCGCAGTAAACACTATAGCGTTCAATTGAAAACCACTGTCGCTAAGTGAGCTCTTAATGAACTGTTGAACCCTATTTCAGGGTGTAGGGTATTCAATACCCGGCTGATGTTTTGTCAACATTGCCATGAATTATAAAAATACATGAATAATTATAGTGTAATACATATTTATTTAATTTATTTGTAATATTATTTATTCATATTTATTAAAAACTTTAATGGAGAAATGTTCATAATTCGGTCATTGATGCAAGTCTTCACCCTAAATATGGACAAAAGATAATGCCACGAGATGACCTATAGTTGAGTAATCTCCCGAGTCCACCTATAGTTACGTAGCGAAAGGATCACTTTTTGAGACCATAAATCTTTAGCCAAAATCGACATTTCCACTTCCATTTAACGTTTTATACCATTCTAAACAACTTTCGGTTTTATGTATGTCATTCTATTTAAATGCAATTTTCAGGAGATTCGGGGTATGTATATGGTCTTTCATGAGTTGCTTTGCTCACTTCAGTCTGCACACGTGCAAGTGTAAAAGCCACTGAACATTATTTTTTTACGTCCGATCTCAGACTTTTCACACGATAGAGAATGAACGAACGAACATACTGCAACATGTTTTGCTTCATTCAATTAAATGGAATACGATTATTTTCTACCATAGTTATAACAAATAATTACCATCTTATTTGAAACATTCAATTTGATTTTTTTAGTATCAAGAAAGATTCTCTTCCGGGGAGCGAACAGATGAGCAACCCGTTCGTACAGCAACCCGACTGGTCTCATTCGAATTATATTCTATCAAAATCAGCCAAAACCAACCAACTACCTTTTAATATCAAAAGTGTTCCAGATCTCAATTTTTGATATTTCAAGCTTGTTGAATAAAAATGTTGCTGCCATTATTGGCATACAATCAGTCGATGATTGATTTTTTAGCCAAATTTTGTAAGCACTCTCTCCAAAGTTGTTGGTTTACTTTTCAAGATACGAAGATACGAAGATTTCGAAAATCGAATTAAAAATACCCGTCCGTCCTCCGTAAGCTGCACAGGGGGGTCAAAAAGATTATTTTGGGAAAACAACCTCCAACTGCAACAAATTATCATTAAACCTACGTATGTCTACGTTTATTCGGTCACCGAATCGACTGGAACTCAATTCGAAAACAAAATTCACTATCAAAGGGGGATAATGGGGAAAAGTAGGTATAAATTCTATAAAGAAAGAACAGAAAAGATAATATATCAACTAGTACTTTAAGTTTATTGATTAAATTTAAATTAAAGATTAATAATAAACTCATTAATTATAATAAACTTATTCATACAAAACTGATCAAGTTTCACATGAGTAAAATAATGTTTAGTGACTTTATAAGTAGGTACTTGTCAGGTACCTGGCTACTTATCTAATAGTTAAGAACTGTCAGTAAAAGTGGGTACAACTGAGGAAAAAGAGATTTAAAAATTAAACTTACGGTTTTTTCAATAATGTGTTTAGATTCAATTTTCAACAAATTAGCTACCTTCAACTTAGCGCTTTGTTTTGTGCTCTTAACTGAAATGAATCTAAAATGAGCACAAAGTTAAGCTCACATAACCGATTGGAAACTGATTTCCTGTCCCAGTAGGATAAGTGAAAAATCATATGTGGAATTCAAAAATCAGATTAACGAAAATGAAATAAAAATCCGACCGCCGAACCGCTGTAGGCCGTCTGAAGCTGAGCCAATAATCTCGGCATCTTGATCGATCAATCCTAGGCGAATATATTTAAGGATAAAAATATTAAAACATCGAACTCTCCAAATCTTTCGGTTTTTCGGATTGATTCAGACAGAAATACATGAATCGAATGTGAGCACTTCGGCTGCTGTACGGTTATCCGTTCGCTCACAAGTCTGTCTTCAAGTCCGGTAAGAGGATTATCTAATACGGAAATAATAAACTGCTATGGGGTAATTTGCAGCGGTTTTTTCTTTCTTACTTCAATTAGGTATTTACTTATAAACAGGTTCCTAGATAATTAGATAACTCGAAACGCACTCCAAAAAAAATTCAGCGCAGTTATGTTTTTTTCGGTTGATCACAAATTGATAAAAATAGTTATTCATTGTTAAAAATAATAAATGAAATCAGAGAAATACGGATCACTCAAGTGCTGAACCACAGATTCATGACCACTTTCTATTGTCCTCTTTAATCTGAAAGGAAGATCCAATAGCATCACCGAGGATCTGATTCAACCCCTTAACTTTTTTACAAATAATTTACAACGGACGTCTTAGTCGTAGCCCTTTTCCTTTGAAGAAGGGCAGCGTTTGTTTAGGGCTAAGGCACTTGAAGAAATGTGTGTCAAGGGCTCAGTTCAAAGTGCTTTTCACATTTGTAGTAGCCACTTGGAGGGGAGCCAAAGAGTGAACCCCATAGATTGAAACCGAAATTGAATAGAAATAAGATAAAACTTCAAGAGTCAGTTGGAGGTGTGAGTTAGCTCTTAGATGCAGCACACTTATTCTTTACCGAGTATTACTTCTGTTTACTAAGAGTATTTGACGTACGTGAGAGGTTTTAATTACTCCAATAAAAAAGTATCATGAACCCCTAGATACCGTCCTTTATTATGCTCACATCTTGATGAAACCAATGTTCACCTTGTATAAGCAGGCCTGGAATTCCCGAGAAAATTGTGAGCAACCAAAACGAAACCGATCCACGCAGCAGTCTCCGAATCGTTCATAGAGTTAATGAAGTTAGTATTATTAATGAGCTAACGGACTTGGAAAAGATGTGAATGTAGGTAATAGAACAGCTGAATCAAGGACGATGGTTCAAGAACTTGACAGGAGCTGATGTTGGAACATACACAGAGAAGAGGGTAACATGAAACATCTAAGGAAAACAACCAGAGCTCGATCTCTTTCTCATTAATCTGAATTCCTCTCGCATGTTATTAAATCAAAAATTGAATTTGTGTGGCAACTTGATTTTATCCTACAAGAAAAAAAAATTCACGTATTTAACCTATGTATTTATGTTCAATTTCTGCATTTACCGCACACAAGCACACAAGTACACAAGTAGTCGGAGGGGTTAGGCCACAGCTCACATTGGCTATCTCCAAGGAGTACACTGGACAAAGTGAGCTATTGCTTTGGTTACTAAGTAGGTAAGACACCCAACCCTGGAGACACCGTGCCTGTGCGCGCAGAGCGTTAAAGTGAACCACTAAAAGAATGACCAAAAAAACCAACGTAAAATGAAAGTAAAAAGTCCAATATTCGAAAAAAAATTGTGGTTTTCCTCAACATAAATTCTGCGAAAAGCATGTAGACTCCAAAGTAATTTAGGAATGTTAATAACAATTTTTATTTAACCTGATCGACTAAAGTAGCACCGTCCAGGTACAAGTGTTGAATCTACGCTAGAAATTAAAAACTGGATCCAACCCTCCCAGTAACGTTAACATCTTATATTTGCTATTTGCCTCTATCATATTAGTTAATAATTAACTAATTATTACTCTTACTTGATTACGATTTTAAACAAGGCCGCTAGAACGAATCATTTCAAGATCCTGAAGGTTAGGATACCACATAACAAGACTATAATTTAGATGAATCTGCATAGGCAAATTGCGAGGAAAGCCAGAAGAGGGGGACATGCGCAACCATTCCATGCATCATGGCTTGATCACCGTGGGCCTCGTCTGCGTCCAGAGGTCCCCCTCTACTTCCACCGGTGACCGCGACCTTGGCCATCTATAAGGAGGGAAGCCTAATCAAAATGAACTTTACAGACTGGAATGATAACAGTGATAACCGCATCAGGTGTAAAGAAGATTAGCGTAGGTTTAAGGGTATCATGGGATTAGATCAAAAGAAACAACTGAAGGTTTGACTTGTGTTCTGATACAAATATTGACTGTAGGTTCAGGATCTTAAAATGAAACGTTCTCTAACTATCGGCATGTTTAGAATCGTACTAAGGTAAGAGTAATAAAATATGATACAGGAAAATAGCAAATATAATAAGATGTTACCGTTACTGGGATGGTTGGATTCTATTTTAAATTTCTAGGGTAGATGTAACACTTGTACCTGGATTGTTCAACTATAACAGATCAGATTAAATAAGCATTGCCGTTTGTTCTCTTAAATGTTTACGTTGATTGGAGATCATTCCGAATAATTTTCGTTTCGTGTCGTACCCTCAGATGTGACACACATAATTTCTACAGTTTTCGTCAGATTTTAATGAAATTTCCGAGGAATGTGCAGCTAAGCCATAGAGGATATTCATCGATCAAAACAACAATTCACTCTGCTCATCAAAAACTTAAAATCCACCAAGCATAATTTTCACTGATTCTCACGTCCCTATCGAGCTTAAATTTGGAGGGTAGTCGGCAGGGGTGTCATGGTGTCGGAACGCCGTTCCGGCACTGGCTTTGGACAAAAGTATCAATTGAAAAAATTTCAAAACAATTAAATTGTATATAAAATATATTTTTCGTTCAGACAAAACAATGTTGTAAAAAATTACTAAAAAGAATGTTGTGAATGATAATTCAATGGGGCAATTCCAGATCATAGCATGAACAATACTGAATTGCCCTACACTTCAGTTTTGGACTAGGTGCACCGTTCCGCCACTGCGAAAATCGCTACGACACCACTGGTAGTCGGGTAAAGATAATATCTCATTTAAATTTCAACTATATCGTGTCAATAGTTCCACTTTAAATTTAAGACCCACACATTTGAAGGCGTTGATGACAGCGGGAACATGTACCATGGCACTTTCATCCGTTAACCTTAATAACCTTATTATTTGCATTTTCAAGAATCTTTTAAGATGATTTAAAACATTTTATTAATATACCATTCATGGTATCCATGTGAGGAAGCTACCACACTGAACTTTATAAAGTTCCTCTATAATCCAAATAGTAAATCTGTAGTTAGTTATGTGTTTAATGGTTGCGTGTTGTGAAGAAGTGAAGTGAGTGAAATTTTTGTTTGAAACCTGGATTATACCTGGAATTTTGTCCCCGAAACCAAATGCTCATGGTTGTTTTAACGAGTAAAGTTAAGGTCATTTATCCGAAGTGTACCTATTTGTCTCGAAAGTTACAAAACAGCAACCCTGCCCAGGAAAATGTTCTTCCTAAATCTATGTAGTTACATTTAAATGACGCACCGTACAAGACAAATAATTAAACTGATCCCCAAAAAAAATTACTAGCCCAGTTGCCAGCTTCTTTTGGTCTATTCTAGGGGTTTTTGAGGAAAGCTAAATCCAAAAACTCCTGTTTTTTCAGTTGGTTCGAATAAGGCCTTTTTTGTTTAGTTTTTCTTTTATTGGACCTTTCTATACACTGAGTTTTGCAGTAAGCACCAACTCCACTCAAACGTCTTCAACGAACTCTCGCCTTACAGGACAATCTTTTTAAACCATCAAAAAACTGACCCAAAAATGAGCAAAAATTCCATTTTTCACAGTGCCTGTTAAGATTCATCCAGTGAGGGACAGCCCAAACATGAGAAAAAACTAAGGACATATCCGTTTTAGACCAATATAAGATCGAATTCGTGAAAGAAACGATAGTGTATGTGTATGTGAACAATTTTGTAGTTAAAGCACCATGTTTAGACAATGTACGACACTGGGTGTCCCACTAGGTGCCCCCCCCCTCCCCTGTAATCGTCCAAATAGGTGTAAACAAGGAAATTTTGTTTTGAATCTTCATATTTTGTTTTAAGGATCTCAAATATCATATTTGCGTACCCCGCGCAACTGCGCAACCATGCGCAAGTGACACAAACTTACTTATTTTGAATGAGAACCCCAATTTGTTTATTGTAGATTCGGATTCTACCATTTTCAGGATCAATTCCATTAGGACTTCCACTTATTGATGATGCCTAACCTAGCTTCAGAGGAGCGTCCTAAAAATTACGGCTGTGGCCTGCTCACCGTAGGCCTGCTCTTGACGATACGGCCTTGACGCGTCTTGTTTGATAAAGCGGCATAACTGACAGTGTGGTAGAAACTGCCAGATCTCTTTTACTCACAGTTGAGGAGACACCAGTGCTAACCAATATCCAAGTTATATCATTACATCCATCTATAAATCAACAATATAGAAGTCGTTGGCATACACGTATTCCGTCCATACCATCATGGAAATCTCTTTCGCCGGTAAAAGGGTTTTGGTGACCGGAGCCGGGCAAGGTAAGCAATTATTTTCTACAAAACAAAGAATTCTTAGATTTGAACATCGTCGGTAGCAAACATCTTTATTTTGTGAAAGTTTCAAGTCCAACTCCACCCATTATCATCTGAGTGGTAGGCAGTATACCTGTTTGAGTAGGTAGCAATGTTATTCCTAACTGATGTACCTTCGTATATTTAAGTTTGTGGTAATAATATATTACGTTAGGTTCATAATTATCTTTTGTTGATTCATTTTGACATAACATCGAAAGAATTTCAAGGAAACAAAAGAAGACTGCAAACCTAAGTTGATGTTCATAACCTTCATTCGAACATAGTTGTTATCAACCCACTCTAAGTCACGACATTAATGTTGGTATTCCTATTTCTAGTGGGTAGGTAGGTACCTCTGTTCTGTAGCCCTGAGGAAGTTTGGTGAATTAGACTAAACTGTGATCTAGAAAGAACGCTTCCTCAGAAAATCTCAAGAAATCAGAAAGCCTCCAAACCGGTCCGTATTTTCGGACGGTAACTGCCATAATAACTTTCAGCACCTGATTCTAATTTTAAAACATAATGTTTAGCAAACGGAGTCATGTTTGTTTGCCAGCCCAAATCCAACGTTCAGATATCCAAATTTACACTTTTGTGTTCGAAGAAATAGCCAAAAATATGTTTTTTCATAATATAGGTGTCTTGGTACCTTCTACGAAATAATTTGTTATTATTATTATTATTATTTTAATTTGTTTTTATTATTATATTTTTTTAGAGCTGAGTCGATTGAGACCAGCCCTATGTCTCTGTGATTGCTGAAATATCTTGAAAATCCTACAAAATCGGTTGTTTTCACGCAATTTTTCCTATGTACGCAATTTCCATATTTGATGAATATTTGCCCCAGGAATGACTATTTTTAGCAGCAGCAGCAGCTATTTAAGGGCAGTTTATAATTTTTACAACAACCAACAACAACATTATTAGCTGATATTGGGATGTTTCTTCGGTAATTTGAAGCGGCAAATCTGATAATTTTGATACCAACTCAGGACGTTACGATGGGGCAATCTACGATTCTGGTTATGAGAATGAGCACGAAAATAGCGAAGCCACATAAGTTTTTAAGGAACGAATAATTAATGCCCTATCATTGAATTTCAAATTTATCAATCCAAGAACCTCAAGAATTCATTTATTTTACCGAAGGTATTGGACGAGATTTGGCCAAAAAGCTGGTGAAATGCGGAGCAACTGTGACGGCCATGTCCAAAACGGAAAAATATCTCAAAACCCTCAAAGAGGAGTCGCCGACGATCAGAATTGTCACGGCAGACGTGAGCTCACCCGATATCAGGAAAACCCTGCGACAACTCGGCCCATTCGACTGCTTGGTGAACAACGCCGCTCTCGCCATCCTGGAACCGGTCCTCGAAACCACAGACGAGAACTTCGACACGTGAGTTAACCAGCCAATTCCTGATATATCCTACGATGTCCTCGTATACAATATATATTATAGGGGTGTTACAATTTTTTTTCCCAAGAAAACCACGTTAGCGCCATAAAAACCGGCATTCCTCCACTTCAAAACAATTTTTTTCAACATTTCAGCACTTTTTTTGGATTAAGCGGTAAATTTCCCACAAGTCTAGGGCCTACACGTAATTAGAAACTACTAAATGTTAGGTAATGACTTTTGGGTTTGCCTTAAAACTGGAATTTTTCATCAACATGTGATTTCGAACCGATTCCGTGGAGAAATTCCAGTTTGAGGGCTCAAAAATGATGTTTGAGGACATAGAAAGAGGTATACCAAGAATAAACGTTGCAAAATTTCGTCAATAAAAGAATGAACGGTGTCAATTAAGAAAAGAATTAAATCCGAAAAATAGTTTCTAAAGTCACCTATGGAATGGAATGGTTTATAAACGCTGCAAAACATTTGTACCTATGTACTTATGTACCCATTAAGCAGCAGGCCAGTAATTATGAGTACATAAGGTGCCTAGAGGTTTTTAGCCCAAAAACTGAAATTTCTCCACAATGGAATTACAAAGTCAATTTTTCGCCTTCAAATAAAATCGTTGTGGTTGCAGGCTTTTCAACGTGAACGTCAAGGGCGTGTTTGTCGTGAGCCAGGAGGTCGCTCGAATGATGGTCGAGAACAAAATCAAAGGATCCATCGTCAACTTGTCTTCACAAGCCTCAAAGGTGGGTCACCGTATCCTAACTGATCGTTTCAAGGAAACGAATGGAAGGATATGGAGGAATGTCCATATCTCCCTCAACTATCCGTTGCATCGATTTGGAGGAGAGCTTTGGAAAGAGTGTTATACTTCCTACCTCCTCAGAACTAATCAGGAAAATTTCCAAATGACGTAGAACGTTAAAATAAGTTCGAAGATCCAATTTTGAGAATTTATGGAAAAAGTACTTTTTTCTGTGTATGCCGTGAAATCGAGTTGCCTGAAAAAATTAGTTTGGCATCGAACTCCAACCACTTTTTTTCGCTGAATCGGAAGATGACTCTCTCGAGCCTCCACATTCAAAAACTTGGGGAATTGGTCAAGGGATCAATGGTTCGGTCCATCCGACTAGGGGAAAGCGCCTAAAAATCCCTTATTCATTGAGCGAGGAGCCCGATGGAGTAACAATTCGTCTCAGTAAAGAAATATATATGAAATTCAACGAGGAACTCATATTTTTTAAGCAAGTCGATTTCAAGGTGTGAATCCACGTTTTTCCTCTTTCAAACGTCATTTTCTTCAAAACATTCAATGTGAAACATTTTTTCCCTATACCTCATAATAGGTATTATGTGGATAAAAACTAGCAGATCGCAATCCGTAAAAAGATAGCTGCAGGCCGGTTATATCTCTCTTGTTATAGTGAATGCTAAGGGTTCACTTAGCCATCTCCTAAGGTATTTTATTAGAATCTATAGTTAAGTTATTCATAATGCATAGAGGAAAGTATTCCAGCTGCAGGCCTGTTGTAATCTCATCTATGGACACCACTTTCTTGATGTAGTGCACGATGAGCGAACGATATTGGATTGAATGAGATTTCCTATAAGCAGCCAACCGAATGAAGACGAAAAGAAGCATTCCAGCTTCAGGCCTGTTGTAATCTTACGAACAGGCACCACTTTTCTGTTACAGTGCGCGCTGAGGGACCACTTGGCGTACTGCGCGTCCAAAAGCGCCGTCGACATGCTGAGCAAAGTGATGGCTCTCGAGCTTGGCGAGCATGGGATCCGAGTCAACTGCGTCAACCCTACAGTCGTCATGACGGCGATGGGGAAAATCGGATGGGCTGATCCCGCCAAAGCTGATCCCCTCCTTCAGAGAATACCTCTCCACAGATTCGCTGGTACGAGGAAAAAACAAATATCACAAAACAAACACAATACACGAGAAACTAATCTCCAAAATTTACTTACTGCGATTTCCGTTATCCCTTTGTACACGTCTTTTAAATGCAAAAGGATCAGCATGTTGCTTCAAGCAGGGCTGTGAGCATGAGCTCTAGCAACACGCTTGACACGCTTGTCAAGTAGATGTTTCAACCAGCCGTCACGAAAATTCTGTTGAAATCTTTTCAAAATCCATTACGTGGGTCTTACCACGTTACCAAAAAACTGATATTTCGATTCGGGGAAACAAAACTAACTCAATTTCACATCCTTGAACGAGAACAACTTTACCAAAATTATAGTTCATATTTCGATTGCTGATCAGCGGATCCAAAAGTTTGTAATAATTGGCAGAAAAAGTCATTTTCATGTACCATTTAATGAAAACAGGAAGTCTCTCGGTGGCCTGGGGGCCACCATAAAGTTTGGTTACGTTAAAAACTGTTCAGACGTAGAATCGCCTAATGTCACCTCTGGGATTGCTCTCCATTGGAGAGTCTCCAATCTCCATCATTTATTTAAATTAATTACTGGCGAACCCGATTTGCGAATCAATTTACACATTCACTTAGTCGAAAAGTATAAACAATTACATTAACCGTAACTTGACCGGGAAAATACAATATTTGAAACCCTTAAAACTTGACGTTAAGCAATTTTCACTCTTAATCATCGGTTTAGAACACTTTTGACAACGTTCAGTGTCTATTTCTTTCCGTTTGGTGATTGTGTCTATCCGACTGACCGCAGATATTCGTACCAAGGTTTTTCTTCTTAGATTGCATAACATGTACGCTGTTTAATTTAATCCACTATTCTTGGCTACCTAATAGTAAATAATGAATCTTGTTGTGATAATTTCAGTGTTTTTAAATTATATTTTTGAATTAGTATCTTGAATAGTAGACCAACAAATGTTCAGAGGAGTTACAAAACTTTTTTACTAGGAAACTGATAAACTAAAATCCTCCACCACCTTCCACGTTTATCCACTTTTTTCGGACCCTTTCTCCCTCTTTTCTATTTTCTTGGACACTTCCCGTCGCTATTTATAAATGTAGTGAATTTCTGCAAACTCATTAGTTGATTTTGATAAAATTTATCTAATAATGATATTATTTATTTAATAATGAACATGAGAGGTTACCCATTTTTTTCCAACACCGTTAATTATTGGAAATTCTCAAATTTTATATTTAAAAAAAAAAAAAATACTTTACAGAACAACTGAATGATGGATTCGTTGGACTTTTTACACTGAATAAAGACCTATTCTCAGATTGGAAAAAAAACATGTGAGAGCTGAGAAAAACTTGTGAAACTTTTAACTTGATGACAGCGCTATCTTTTAATTGCGAATCTGTCCCCTTTAACGCTACAGGAGTTAAACAGATGCATGCGTCAATTCCATGTTTAGAGAGAGGTGGCTTAGAAATTGATGCCAGGTCGTTTACATAGAAATTTGATACCAATTCAAGATTGTCCAAATATGTCTATTCAATATAATATGTGTAGTTTCAATTTTTTTTCTCTAATGAAATTGATTTTGCAGAGGTCGTGGAAGTAGTCGACACAATTCTCTTCCTGCTGAGTGACAAAGCGAGCATGATCAGCGGGATCGAGGTCCCTGTCGACGGAGGATTCCTCGCCTGTTGAATTTCGGCTATAATTGATTGATTACCAACAATCTTCTACTCAGTTATATGATGTGAATTGTATAAACTTGAATCACATTATCACAT
This sequence comes from Creontiades dilutus, assembly GCA_031894815.1. Lineage (NCBI taxonomy): Eukaryota > Metazoa > Arthropoda > Insecta > Hemiptera > Miridae > Creontiades > Creontiades dilutus. The sequence goes on from JAVIWC010000594.1 coordinate 448,051, forward strand.
TTTTGAACTCCAGAAAAGAAATTTCTTGTTTATGTCTCCATATTTATTAATATTTCTTAATATTTTTCTTAATCCTTATTTGACACGGATGGCATAGGACGTAACTAATATAACTTCCTTAGTATGCGACGATTTACCAAAAGTTCAATAGAACGTTGTATAAAGTGGTGACCATTAGTACACGAATTTCACTCACAATTCTTACCAAAATTGCATGTGATGTAATTTTTCATTGGCGACAATCAATAGAATAATCCATAATGGTATTTACCAGGTAGGAAGTAGCCAACCCTTTTTTCAACTCCATATTGTCCCAAGTAATCGTCTGTGTCATCAAATAAAAACCTACTCACCCGTTTGTTCTGGCCTAGTAATACTTTACAAATCAATTTAACCAAATAAATCAGATATTTAGAGCAGAGAGATTAATCAACGGCAGAGCGCTCCGTAACAAACAAAGGTCCTACCTGAAGCCCGGGGCTCAATAGTAAAGACCTCTTTAAACTCAGAAAACGAGTAAAATATTAATTATTTTCTTTCGACTATCATGGAAAGGTGCCACCTACATTCATAGTCCAAGTCGTAGCACATTTACGTCTTTAAATTAGAATATTCTATCCAAAAAGTTCTTTTGGTTTATTATAGGTATGCAATAATAATATATTTTTTAATAAGACGGGAAACTACCACAAAAAAAACCGGCCACAAAATGATCCAGCTCGGAAACTCTACGCTGAGGCCTTATCAAACACAGGAAAGAGGACCCCTAGTAGTAAACCTGATACTTCAGCCGTTTCCAAGGATCATGACAAGGGCACTCCGCTCTCTCCAGGATCACTCAAAAGAGCTATGAACAGCGAAATTGGTGTGGTCTCTTTAGGGGTAGGTATGAATGCCTGCAGAAAAGGAAGGAACAAAACAGTTGTAAAGCCAAGGAACCACGAGGACAAATGGGTGCTATCAAGAGCACTGGAGGCTAAGGGCTTCAAGTTAAGAAATCCAGCGAAACCTTGGAAACCACTTCTTCTTAGAGAACCAACTCGGGGCTGGGCCACAGTGTTACACTGTCCAGCTCGGTCATAAGTTATTATTCAATCGAAGAATGTAACATGTAAATGACGTAAATAAACTATCTATCTATTGTAATCGCCTAAAAAGTTGTTGGTTTACGTTTCGAGACACATTCATTTCAAAATCGGATACAAAAAAATCCGTCCGTTTTACGTTTTTAAGTTTTAAGCTTTTTTTTCAAACCATCCAGCCAAAGTTTACGAAACTTCGATTAAAAATCCGACATCAATTCGGCATGTTCCATAATCAAACACCGTATACTCTTGTTTCACCCGTAGGTATGGTTGATTGGACCAATGAGGGACCGAACCGAAATTGGTGCCAAAGTTCAGATTTTTTAAGAGGTTCTGGCCTTGCAACTAGCAACTATATAGTGAGATTATATCGGTACAACGCTGACTGTAGGTATATCACACCAAAGATTGGTGTCAATACTGTTGACCAATCCGCTGCTAAACGTTTTTACCGACTTCTTGATTCAGAAAAAATAAATAATGAGAAAAGGAGAACAATATTTTTTTAAATTGTAAATCAAAAAGCTTACAAACAATTTTTAGTGCGGTAGAGCTTTCTAAATGTACTGTTTAGATCATGAATAGTAGTTACTGCGCAACAATATCACCTGTCGCTTCAACTCAAGTAGAAATTTCGATATATTTTTAAATAAATCCGCTTCATTGATGAGGGTGTGGTTGTTTTCATTTGCTTCTGCTCCATTCCAATTTGTATAGATCGAGAAAACCTCAATCAGGAAGGAGGAATTGTTAGCCAAGAGTATCATATTGAGATGGGAGGTGCAGTTTACATTAAATGTTGATAGTTAACCTATTAAATCAACATTAGAATTAACTATCAACGCCTTCAGCTATACCGCTAGAATTGGGAGCAGAATTAGCTTAAAGCTTCACACATAATGAAAGTGTAACGAGTATTTTAGCGGTCAGTGACTTATATTTGTCACAGTTTTTTTCAGTTTGTTGCGAAGTTTCAACTCGCTGGCTTTTTTCAACTTTCTAAATTCGCTAGTGACGGCTGCCTTCGTTTTCGGCGTCATAGGCTGCTGATAACCCCAGGGCTCTGGTTTGGACGGTGTTGGCGCCTCCTCGACCTGCGGCGCCTTCTGGGCCGCTTTCTGCTTCGTCGTTTTCTGCTGCCCCATTTCTCCCTTCGTCGGAATCTTTTTGGCCAATTCACTGACGTTCTTTCTCAGTTGAGTCAGCTGAGCATTGAGCGGTTTTGCGCTCACAGGTTTCGCTGGTTTCTTTGACGACTGTTTCCGGCCCTATGTTGACGGAATCCGAAAAACAAAAGACTTTTTATCTAAAATTGATATAAACTAGTGGTAAGTAAGCGAGAACAATTAGATTGGCTTAATCACTAACAGCAAAATATATTATATTCGCAAACTACCTGTCAAAACCTGATTGTCATCCCTATTATAATAATATGACTTATGATTGATAATGGGATCTTGGACTCATTGGGACCACGGCATATGATTTGGTATTGTATTTGGACAGAACTGCAACACGGTCATAGGGAATCTTTAATTGAAAACCATTAGGTACAGAAAACTGAAAAGTAGGTTACAGAAGTGATTTTTTGTGTATTACAAGGTAGAGTCTCAATAAGAATACTGGGTGTAGGGTTAGTTTCAAAAACGGACATACGCCAATTTCAGTTTCAAAACCGTACAGAATATATACATTTATTTTGCATATCTCATTATAGACAAGTCGAATCAGGCCGGAAATTCGGGGAATAAATTAAAGGTGCAACTAGTAAGAATACGCAATAATTCGGAGAATACAAAAATTACAATACACAATCTGGCAGCTCCAAATGCGTTTCAGCTCCTCCTGTTTTGTGGAGTAGTCCGGTTTTGACCCCAAATTATTGTTGTAGATATTGTTCTAGTCTTAATATCCAAATACCTGAGTCAGTAGAGAGTTGGTCTTCTCCGGACGTGGATTTTCAGGCGGTTGGATGGGGATCAGATCGTAGTCGAGGAACTTGCTAACTTTCCTTTTGGCCAACTCAAGCTCACTGGCGTCCCCGCTTCCGTCTGATGATGATGTTGAAGACGACGAGGGAGATGACGATGAAGTTGAAGTTGTCGTTTCTGACTCCGTCATATCGGCCAAGTAGAAATGCTGGCTGACGCTTCTCACATCCTTAGACCGTGGTGCCTTCTTACTTGATTTCTCTTTCGGTTTTCCCTCGATTTTCTTCTCCATTGGAGGCGGTGGTTGAATTTTATCCTTGAGCAACTCCAAACTGATGGTCGATGAAAACAAATTTGGTATTCGGAATTCTGTGAAGAAAATTAGTAATGATTCAGTTGAAGGTTTGTGCAGAGTTTTAACTTTAACTATATTGGGTGTCCTAAAACCACTCAGCCATGGGAGTCCGTTCTATCAAAAAGCCAAATTCTATTGCAAAAGAAAAATTCATTGATTATTTCAGAAATATATTCACTTTTGTTTTCTCGTACCATGTCTGTCTAAAACTTAATTAACTCCCTTTGGCTTCAGGTAGAATTAAATTGATGATACAGTTAGGAAAAGTGTTAAATTTAACTTACGGGAGGTATACAACCATATCTAGAAATTCGTAACTTTGGATAGTTTCCATCGCTCTTTTCATGAGCATTTCCAACTAAAGGCTGGAGCGTTTCGAACACTTCTAGTTAATGATTTCTGAGCATCCTGTATTTTTAGGTATATATATTCAGAGGAAGCTTCTGGAGGTTTATAACTATAAATCTAGATTCAATAAAAGCCCATTTGTCATTTATATACAGGGTTTCCCAGGAGTTATGCACAATCCGACTCCTACGTGTTCTACAACTCATTTCCGAACAGAAATGCCGCCTAGCAATTTTTCGCCGGAGGCCTCGTTTCCGAGTTATTCGCGGTTTAAGATTTTTTTTCGTGTTTTCAATCTTAGGTCATTAAAACGGTCATGACTACCTCAATTTTGAAGATAGCTCAAATTTGTTGACAACTTTGAAAATAACGTTAAATTTTCTATCTATTCGATGTCAGATAACATTTTTTTATTGCATAGAAGATGTACGATTGCTGTGCGAATTGGCAGTTCGGTCAAAATCTTGAAATCGCCTGTTTTTCATCTCGCCTAGCAACCCCAAGAATGCTCGACGCAGAACTGTGCAGGCCTGGTAGAAGGTGTGCCAAAATGTCAGCTTTCCGACGGTGTAGTGGTTTTGGTTTTTACAAATATTTCCAGTGAAAGAAATGGTGTTTAACTGCAGAAAAACGTGTGTTTTCTGTTAAAATTGAGGTTTTTCCATAAGGCTTGACGAAAAAAGGTTGGAGGCTGGATATACGTAACTTTTCTCGCTGAATCGAATGGTGACAACGCCAGACCTCTCAAGTGACGATTTAAGTTAGTTTTTTATGATGCATAAACCCGTTCGTTTGTATGGCCATTGTTTGTATTCATTTACGATTGATTGCGATGAGTTGCTCTAAAAATTAATTTCATTTTTAAATACGTGTTTTTTGGTGTATATCTTAACAATCTTGTTTAAACTCCAACTCTTTATATGAAGTCGATTTAAACCTCAAAATCTTACCATTGCCCTACAACTAGCTAACATGTTCAAGTCAACAAACATTTTACTAAAACTAAATTTGGTCAGAAACAACAAATGATCAACATACCAACACCCAATGCTATGGCCAAATCAGATTGGGGTTTATAATGCACGGCGCACAAAGCAACCCCTCCTTCAAGACCGGGGGGTCGTGCGGGTCATTGTATATCCCTGCCCCTGAACAAGATAATACCTCCTCTGGCCGTCTCTCAGCTCTTCGATTATCTTGACTTTGGCCGGACAGCTTAAAAATGCCGTAGACGCTGTTCACAAACGAACGGGTTTATGCATCCGAAAAAACTACTTAAATCGTCACTTGAGAGATCTGGCGTTGTCACCATTCGATTCAGCGAGAAAAGTTACGTATATCCAGCCTCCAACCTTTTTTCGTCAAGACTTATGGAAAAACCTTAATTTTAACAGAAAACACACGTTTTTCTGCAGTTAAACACCATTTCTTTCACTGAAAATATTTGTAAAAACCAAAACCACTACACCGTCGGAAAGCTGACATTTTGGCACACCTTTTACCAGGCCTGCACAGTTCTGCGTCAAGCATTCATGCGGTTGCTAGGCGAGATGAAAAACAGGCAATTTCAAGATTTTGACCGAACAGCAATCGCACATCTTCAATAGAATAAAGAAAAATGTTATCAGACATCAAATACATAGAAAATTTAACGTTCTTCTCAAAGTTGTCAACAAATTTGAGCTATCTTCAAAATTGAGGTAGTCATGACAGTTTTAATGACCTAAGATTGAAAACACGAAAAAAAGCTTAAATCGCGAATAACTCGGAAACGAGGCCTCCGACGAAAAATTGCTAGGCGGCATTTCTGTTCGGGAATGAGTTGTAGAACACGTAGGAGTCGGATTGTGCATAACTCCTGGGACACCCTGGATACAGGTAAGTATTCCTTTAAGTAAAATTTCTAAGTATTCTTATCAACAACCTGACTATAGGAAAATCTGAAATATCAACAATGGCTCAATTCCCTTTCAACAATTTGTATACATTAAAAATTTTCACTCCCCATCTATGATAAACGTCGTATTGTTCCTCTGGAACTGTTTCCAACAATTTATATCGGTATACACACAGGATACCGCTCGAAAAAAATTTGAAAGTCAAAACATTTAAAGAATGTAGGGTTTTCAAACAATTACTACGTAAAATGGCGAACTAATGATAATTGTTTCTTTTTCTCACCCATTTAGATTCAAAACATGGACCATTCATTCACCAACTTCCCTACAAACCGAATAGTTACTACTGGGAATTATATATTAATATTGAGGGTTAAATGATGCCTAAAAAATTATATTAGTACCAATAGCTAAGTAAAGTCCTTTCCATCATTACTTAGGAGTTTTCTTTGAAGGCCTCCCAACGAATGAACGAATTGATCTCTCTCAGTTTTGAACTCGTCGATTGCTTGCTGTATCAAACGAAGGTCCTTGGGTGCATTTTCAGCATTCTTGTTTTGTGCTGCTGACTTCAATAATTTATCTGTTGGCCTGTAATTGAAACAAAAATGTGTTATGAGAGGATCAAACACAGCTGCCTATTAGGTTAAACTTATTCTTTAAATGACCATCCCTTTCGGCCAGCTACATATTCCGTGAACTCCGATGTTTCCCGGAAAAATACCGTTGGATCTATCCTGTACACATCGTGAGCTGGTGAAGTTGTCATGGCCCATGATCTGCTTGATGATCAGGAAATGGTGGCTAATAATTAGGATTGACTCGGGCAGGTATTAGGAGGAAAGCGTTCAACAAGGTCCATAAATATACAAATCAAGTGCATAGGTTCGACCAATGCTTAAAACTCCACCCAAATGAATCTGTTTTCATGTACTGTACCCTAAAACGCTTCTTAAATCTCCAACCTTGCTATCGTTAAAACCAGATCATTGTTCCTAAAGCTTTTAAATGCTATCTTGTTCTATTCTTTGATACGAATTTGTCTTGGGTTCCTCATATCCCTAAAAATCAGTTTTGACTTCGACAAAGAATCGGTCGACATCGAAAAAGCGTTTTCCCCATTCATCATGACCTCCTTTCGATTCGAAAAAAATTTTGTTTGCAGGAAGTAATAATTCGTCAAATTTTTCAACAGCTTGTATAACTGTACTGGATACCTATATGTATCTGTTCAACCCCGTCGTTTTACCTCTTCACTTCAAAGTTCTTCTTCGAGGGATTTCATGTACTCTCGCATCATCCGAGAATTAAGAGTTCAGCAAGTACTGGTAAGTAATCGCCCAAATTATTGTTCAAACTCATCTGAGAGGCAATATCTCGATTAAACGAAAATTCGTTTCAATTCATATGAATAGCTTTCTTTCTGAAGCCATGACTTCGAGGGAATAAACGAGAGTTACATCTACAATGCACAGAATTGATCGATAACTGTCCTCAAGTCCATGTGATTTGAAAGTTAAAGCAATTATGTTTTTCTGTATCAGAAACACAGTATGTTCTGGGAGAAACGGCTGATTCCAGCGATGAAGATAGTGACCAACTGGATGATGATGAAAATTATGATTTCAGCTTCGGTGATTTTCAAGTTTGATATTGATCATTTTCGTTTATTCAAGATGATTGTGATAGTACTTATGTGACTTTTCATAGTCAATGGTGATCAAGAAGAAAAAATAAATGTGTGTTTCTCAGCACACTTTCCAGTGCCTATTATAGCTGCTCTCCCATTTAAAATCTGATTCGTGGTTGAATCTATCTCAAATCTGACTAGAACACCGTTTCACCTAGTAAAAAACCTATAGGACAACACAAGATTTATCAACAAATTTATTACAATTAGCGCTTTAAAGGTATTGGTCAACTAGATTTGCGAACAGGACCACTGCGCCGACGGTGTTAGGATCTGATGTTGACGATTTCTTCAGCGAATATGAGGATTAGGCTATAGATGGCCCCATATGAGTTGCATCGCTCAGAAATCAAATCCGGGCATGCCCCAACTACTATTTTTTCAAGTTCTACCAAGTGTTCCGATCGCTCACAAATTTTCAGAGCAGTGGGGGAAAAAAGGTCTAATATCCTCATTTCAAATTCAAAACGATTGTAACATTAGTAGCTACATTGCATGAGTGACCTTCAAATCTTATCTATATAGTTACGCTACGGACACGAGGAACACCCAACACGTGCTACACCCAACTTGACAGACGTTCTTTGTGTTCTTTGTGCGAATTTGTTTTGAGCATCGTCACTTTTGAGCAATCAGTATTAAAATACAAGAAACAATTTCCGAGTAAATACTGATGGTTTCACTTTTTCCCAACTATTTTACTCAGAGCGCAGTGCGAGCGAGGGTGACAGCGGACCGCTCATGGCGTCAACCGTTTTATTAGCCAACACCTTAACATCAAAGGTACGAATGGTCGATTTCATTTCGCTTTACCTGGTGGTTTGGCGAACGGATTGCTTCTTCTTTTGTGGCTGAGAAGCTCTTGGGACTTTCGAAACGACAAGCGATGGCTTTTTCTGCTTCTGTAACAAACGCAGGTGAGAATCTATTTAAGCCACAATCTGATTACTTGTCTTCAATTTCAATTAGACCGCTTTCCGTAAAGAAAATTGTATTATTATTTTATTTTTTTTTTTTTTCAAAAATTTACGAGGATTGTCAATCTTGAGCACGATGAAATACACATGGATTGGCCGCTGAGGGCCTCCCGAAGACAATATATTTGACAATATACTAATTAGATATGTAATACATCCAATCGATTTCCCAATCACTTGGTACAGAAAGGTTGGAATCGTAAAGGACACTGCAGCAATGGGGAGGGGGAAAGCCTCAGAATTTCTCGGTTCGTTTGCGAGTCCGGCAGCAGTCAATCTATGTATACAACACCCGTCGTTCATCTTCGAAAACAACGAAAAATGTAATATAAGAATAGCTGGTAGACTAATTAGTGCACATGAGATCTTCACTATGATCCACGACTGCACATGTCTAACCTTGTATGGGCTGCCTTACTGGATATCATACTTACCCTGACTGGAGATGGCGACCTGGTCCATTGTGTTGATCTGTAGGCGTTTGGGTGAGAATTGACCGCAGGTTTTGTCATCACCATCACGACTCCTCCTTTTTTGCTTTTGCTCGTTTTCCTCGGGATTCTGTGAAAGGTACTGATGTCTTTGGGATCCTCATCGACTGAGTTTGCCATACTCGCAGTAAGTTTCCCCAGTTTGGGCACTGTTTAGGTATTCAAAAGCCAGTGAAAGGAGGAAAAGATAAAGGTTTATACAATCATGAAAAAAGCCAATCAAGGTAGGGGACAAATTGGCGATAAGGCTGAACAGAAAGGTGAGGAGTCAGCATAAAGCCATTAATCAAAAAAAGGGAACCCAACAGGCTTTCGAACAATGTAGAAACGTAAGGTAATACAGAAATGTCAAGTATACATACAGTACACATTTACGTATTACCTACCTTAGGTTTTTATTATTCACTTATTACAGATGAAGGGTTTCTAACACACACGCGAATGTAAATACGTTTGTGTGAAATTTTGCGTTGGAAATACGACAGAACTTGAATATTGTTGGTAGGAAATGCGCAGGTTGAGCAAAAATTGAAAACAGTGGTGTGGGGTCAGGAATTGTTTAGTTCCTACACTGGAACCGATTTTTTCTCAGCCGATTCAACCCGACCGGGGCTCTACCATCGACACTACACCCGAGTTTTCAATCGAGTCTTTAGATTTTTATCAGATGCCCCGGGCCCCTTGACCCCCCTTCCGCCAGTGCTCCTAAAACACATCCCTCCCCCCACATGTCCCCTATACCCTCAAAACCCCGAGTCCCTTCAAACCCTCCAAGGTCCTCAAACCCCCGTCCCTCCAAACCCACGTGTCCCTCAAACTTCCCGTGTCTCTCAAATACCCTTCTTCCCCCTTAAACGTCCCCACAACAATATCCTTACGATCAACATCCATTCCACCCAGGAGCAGACAGATTAATATAAAACCGCGACGGATTATTAAAATTCTAGAAGTATCTAGATAAAAAAAAAGAAGTAAAGTAAAAATATGCAAAGGTAAATAACAAATAAAATAACTACAATAATAGAGAATATTGACATAAAAAAATCATTAAATCAATTAGAAGAACATTATTGAAAAATAATTATTGTTAAAAAAGGTGTAAACCATAAGATGGTGTAAAACGTGAAATAACATAAAACCCTCGAATTGATGATAAGGCGTCGACTGTAAACTTCATCTTGAACGTTTACAATGGTGGGAAGAGCATTTATAACTACACCCAGCCAATCGTGTCATTGGTATCTATTTCATTTTCGGAAGTGTTTCGAAATAGGATAAAGGCGAATCTACATTTACTTTATTAGTGGTTGAAATTTGAGAAATGTTGAGTACCTACATACCAGCATTCAGTCTCAACTTACATCATACCACATTATTCTGAATTTAAAGAGTCTACTGCTAAGTATTATCTCAAAAAGCTATTCTAACATTTCCATTGGCTCGGATGATCGTACGCCGTAATTGGCATCGCAGTAAAATAAATTCAAAAGCAGCAAATGAAATGGCCTAAGAATTAAAAACATAATTTGTAAAATATCAGTCATCTCAGCCATTGTGATGAAGTCAGCGAATAAACAGAAAGAGGGTATTTTTATAATATAAAAATTCCCTCTTATATAATAAGATAAGAAAAGGGATAGGATAACTTCCTTTTGGATAACTTCCTTAAATTCTGCGATTCGGTGAAAATTGACAGAACCATGAAAAACCAGAATTCTCTGTCAAAAAATTTTGAGCGTCCACACACTGGATACCATTCGTCCACAGCCAGGAAATTCTTCGTCCACACACTGGCAAATGGCACTTGTTTCACATTCGTTTAGAAATCAATGTGCCAGAAGGCACCAGAAAAAGAAAAAGTTGAGAAAATTGAATAGGGACTGTGTACTATTAGTTTTAAGTTGGAACTTCGCTTGCCTACATCTTAATCGTCCACAGACTGGGCAGGTCACCCTACCTTTTTATATAATATTATTATATAAAAGCTTACGGTCGAGATAAGAATTCAGTGTTTTTACAAATCATTGAAAAGGCTTGCATGAAAATGACTTACGATATGAAGCGAAGTCCAGTAAATTCATCTCACAAGTATCTTAAATTGTAGATTTAATACCGTTTTGATCGCCTACTTATTTAAAATTAAGTGTTCCAAAATGTAAATTTTGATTCGAATCGGGAAGTGGAAGTTTTGTTTACAAAGAAGTGTATACCTTGAACTTGAGAATAAACATTTGTGGTTGTGTACGTCTTTCAACAGTGTCCAAGCGTTTTTAATTTTCAACAATTCATTGTAGATGGTACACAAGTGCATGCTTCACAATTACGTACCTACTCACAGGTGTAAAGGTAATCAAGAAATTCATCTGGCCGAACCAGATACGTAGTGGTGCCGAAAGGTAACCTTTTTCAAAAGAAAAAATCCATCCCAATTACGTTGGTGACGATAAAACACTTTTTGCAAGGAACTAATGATGGAATATAATATCCTTGACTTATATCCTTTATATACCCGTGGCCTTTCACAAAGAACGTTTTTGTAATGAGACTGATCCATCTATTATCAGGTTCGTTCCAATGTAAGCCTCCTTCCCTATGTTTAAATATAAGAGATTTGAAATTAACGAAAAGTTGATTGAAAAGTAAAAGTGAACTGCCGATCACCAAACCTAAGTTGAGATCACCCTCAAGAAACTGAAAAATACTAATGGTAGCTGGTCAAAAGAGCGGGAATTCCTGGAAGAGGACTAGTGCTGCCAAGGGGGTACAGGAGTCAGAAAGAAGTACAGCAACCAAGCATTTCAGATACGAAAAACATGTTCTTAATGAAGTTCTACTTCACATCTACATATCACGCTTACATTCACAAGTACAAATGCAAATAATGGTAAAATATACTGATGAACCTATAGGTACAGAACGAATGTGCTTATTGCGTTAAACGCCAAACTTGTATTTATAAGACTTAAAATGGGCTACAACGATCCAAAGTATTGAAAGTAGGTGGAAAACTGAATGAAAATTACTACCAACTTGGGTAAAAAGTATTTGTGACAGTCGGTGGCTTTTTGGACCATAATCATAGTTCCTAGATGTGGTACGGCCGCAGGGGCAGGTAGGGGCGGATGAGTTTTGTCACGTGAACTTTTACATCTTCAGCGAGGAGAAAACTTCCTCATTCCGGAGGAGTTTTTTGTATGGCTACCTCTTCCCTTGACGCCTAATTACACCTACCGAGTGTTCGGCCGAGACAGCGCCCTAGTACTCGGGAACTCTACTTCGATGGAGCGAGTAGGTGGTTACATTCTAGTCGGGTCTCGGACGAGACAGTCGGGTCGTGTCTTCCGAAGAAATCGTCATGAGTTCCGTATCGCGAAGAAAAAAATGAGCACAACTGCAGATTACTACTCGGCCGAGAAAATAGAACACGCTTCTATCCACTGACTCGACCGAGTCTACTCGCCACTCGCCGGTCGAGCACTGTCTCGGCTGATCATCATTCGGTTGAGGGCGCTGTCTCGGCCGAGCACTCGGTAGGTGTAATTGGACACTTCCGGTAGGCCCTTCCAGAATCTTCCGGACCATTCTGGTCCCACGCTACCATTAGGAATCTCCTTTTTCAGAAACGCCTCAGTGAACTATAAGTTCTTAAATTCTTGGAGGCAGTCAAGGCTTACACATATGTTACACGTAGAAAAAGGCAAAAAGTCGCCGACTCCTGCGTCAGCGCCCTAGGATGCCTCGTGTGTTCCTAGCTGAAGGAGTTCCGTGAAGCAGGAGAACAGGCCCCTCCAGTAGGTTCATCCAACCATTCACAGAGGCCATCTGACCAGATGCACTAGAATGGGCGAAAAAATTCATTACGCCTTCTGATTCGAATTATACTCATATCCTTGATGTTTAGGCGGTTGCTGAGTCAAATGCCAGTAGACTTTAGTCAGTAAAACTTTGTCACTTGTAAAAGTATCTTTTGTTTTTCAGCTTTACTATACAGTAATTACTTATATCAGTGATTAACAATATCATGTTACAAAAATTAAGTAAAACCTTAGAAATCGGCCCTTTGTCGAGTTCTGCATAGTTATTTATGCGAAGAGATATACAGCGGACTTCTCTCCTCAGCACGAGCATGGCTAGTTTTGTCCCATAATATTACAAGTATATATTGTAGAAGCAGTAAAAAAATCAAAAATAATTTGAAAAATAAAAATACATGGCCGTACTGCTGTAAAAAATGAAAATGTTAGCTGGGGTACACCGGGTTCCAGACTAATTTGCAAATTAACTCATATTTAATTGGACAAGGTACTCGTGTTGAGAAATTTTTTATTCAGAGAAAACAGAACTTCGATATACTGGTGAATAATTCTTTTTAGTACAGTTTTATGATTGAACTGGTAGTACGGCAGTTGGGGATGGGGTTCCATTGGTAAAACCCTGGCAACTCATTGACGGCTGAGATACCGACGTTGGTCCTCGTCTGTTTGGATTCATTAAGATGCTTTGTAACTCCTGGAAAACCACTGAATTGTACGAAAATGTTGTAAAACTTTGTTGACATTTTCATAAAGTAAAAATTATTCATCCAAATTATAAAACACTTGTCCTGTTTAGAGCCTGTAAGACTAGGAGGTAAACTTGTACCCTTTCAGCAAATTTTCTTTACAAAATTCAAACTATTGCAATGGCTCCAAACAATTTGAAACGCAAATTTTTTCTTTAAATTGACTGCATGTAAACTCTACTTGAGATATTCTGAAACAATTCCAATATACAGGGTGTCCCAGTTATTACGCTCCCACCCCTTATTTTCTTGTATACGAAAAAAAATGGGACCAACGCTATTCTTCATATTTTTTTGCGTAGAGTTCAAAAATGACAAAATTGCGCAGTGCGCAACCGCGCAACATGCGCAACCAAAATCAATTTTGTTTTTTCGAATAGAAATTCCCATTTTTATTGCAGATTCGGATTCTACGGAAAATTTCATGAACATTTGGCTCCTCAATCAATTTTTTTGACCGAGCGCAAGCCGCTCAGCGAGCGCTCAAAGATGCGCAACCAAGGGATTGCGCCAAAAATAAGATAAAGGTAGTCCTCAAGTGAGGCACACGAATTTAAATTGTTCTTCAACGCTGAATCGCATGTTGATATCCTTTTCTTGATTTGATTTCATTTAACTGCATTTACAGCCAAAAAAGTCACTTTATTAGGATGAAACCATTGATTTTCATTGGAATCTTTTCCGAGTATTGTTTCCTTCACGAATTATTTCTCCTTTGTGCAGCTAGACATTGCTGTTTACATAATTTTGTGATGTGTAAAAGTTACCTGTTATTTTACAATTTTTGGTTTATTATTCAATAATAAACCATTGTAATCGCTCTGGAAAAAAAATTCTAACCCCCCTGAAAATTTCATGGTTTACGTTTCAAAGGGTGTAGAATCCGAATCTGCAATAAAAAATTTTCCGTCCGTCTGCCGTGCGTCGTACGCCGTACCCTAGATTTCTCCCAAACGGCTGGAGCAAAAGATCTGAAATTTTCAGGAAAAATCCATCTTGGTCCGACGACGCCCCAATTCTTAAGCCAGCTCTCTCACTCAATTTAAAGTGCCCTTTAAGGGCTGTCAAAGTTTTGTAAAATCCCCAAAAACCTCAAAACAAGTCGAATCGGGCTAAATATTTACCTATTTGAAGAACATACCATGAGGAATCGAATGAGACCCTCCCCACGTCCGTAGGTCAAACCATTCCCGATGTATGACCCGATTTATGGTGACAACATTTGCGTTTTTTGGTTTATTATTGTTTGTTTGTAACCTAGTGATGCCGATAGCGTCGAGTTGTAGTGAATGTGGATACTGGAGTGATAGCCGATGTTGATAGTTGTAGTTTATAGCCGACACACGGGTTGAAGCGTTCTGATACGCATGAAACGCTGATGATATATAGGTAAATATTATTCAATATCATTAGTGGGGTAAATAAGTATTCTTTCTCTGGGGGCTATTATTCAATTGGCTTGCTTTCATGATTTGAACCTGTACTAAGCTTCGGAGTGTGCGTGTTTCGCAGGTGATAGAGCGATTATTGAATTTCAGGAGATATGCATATAGCACGTAAATCTGTTCTCAACCAAAATACCTATTTGGATTGATCAGTTGATCATATTTGTGTGCCTCCTGAAATTCAATAATCGCTCTATCACCTGTGAATCACGCACACTGCAAATTCTTTCAGTGGGGTTTATTATTCAATTTTATTCATTTGAGTTGCATTCATGATTTGAATTTCTACTAAGCTTTGGAGTGTGCGTGTTTAGAGGTGATAGAGCGATTATTGAATTTCAGGAGATATGCATAGAAATCGGTTCTCAACCAAAACACCTATTTGGATTGATCAGTTGATGATATTTGTGTGCCTCCTCTACATCAGTCTACCTTTGGCTACATCGTTTAAATTTGTATTTGGGGAAGTTTTAACGCAATACGAGTGCTAAAGGACTTGATAAATTATAGATGTTTTCATTGTGGGGGGGGGGGGGGGTATTGAGGTTCAATAAAAAACGCTGCAAATTCTTTCACTGGGGTTTATTATTCAATTGGCTTGCGTTCGTTATTTGAATTTCTACCAAGCTTTGGAGTGTGCGTGTTTCACAGGGTAGAGCGATTATTGAATTTCAGGAGGCACACAAATATGATCAACTGATCAATCCAAATAGGTATTTTGGTTGAGAACAGATTTACGTGCTCTATGCATATCTCCTGAAATTTTCTAAATAAACATTCAATAATGAAAACAATGTTAACATACATTAATGACAGAACATAAAGATCAACAGCATCAAAAAAGTACTAAAAAGCGTAAACAAGGAACGAATGCAAATATTAATTGTCTAAATAGTTTTATGGCTACAATAAGGACTTGATAGATGAGATATTAACTTGGATTATATTGGAGATTATATTGGATAGTAATGAATTTTTTTATGAAAAATAAATTTTTTGAATTTCGTTCTAGTTCTTTTGTATTTACTGCAATGGAAAGTAGAGAAACCAGCAAGATAACCATTGAAAAAGCAAGGGCGGTCGATAGACAGCTGCGCGAGCGTGAGTCATGTTGGCGCGAACGCATGAAAGTTAATGCCCATATTGTAGAAATGCATTGAAAATAACTGAACATCGAAACTGAAGCTGGAACCGAGGTTCTCGGGCGCTGGGCCAGCGGCGCGCTTTTTGAGAGAAAACTCTTCCACAGGACGGCGCGGCTCGCGCCTGTTTAGGTACATGAAGGAATCGCAAGCCACAGGCGCAGGCGTCGGGGAAACCACACGCCGTGTCTTGGCTTACGTGGAAAACGAACGCGAGCGAGCTGGCCTATCGCGATCTATTGGCGCCGTCACACAATGCGATTCTATGGATGTGTCAGACGTAACGGCGCGGCACCGTGCGGCAAACGCTCACGCCGCGTGGTTTGATTTTCCTCGCAATCGCGTAATCGCGTTAACATTTGTTCACACTTTGTAGGTTAACCTGCTTTTGTTGAGATTATGGGCGGAATTCATAGACGGGAATTGAGTGTGAGTGGGCCCCTAAGTGTAGCATTCAGGGGAACCACGCACTCAAATCGATTCATAGTCGTGATTTGAGGGCGCACTGAGTGGCCACCCTAAACGCACACTCAACGGAATTCATAAACCAAAAATGGCGCTGAGCTGGGGGTCACCCCCAGCTCAACGGTGCAATATCCTGAGTGATGGCGGGAGGTCACTTAAGTGCATCAGCTGCTATCGTATTCTGTTAATAATTCGTTCATTTTTCCCTAATATCATGTATTCTGAGTGGAATGAGTTGTTTGAGATGGACGAGGTGAACGAGTCGGACGATATCGTTCAACAATGACATTGCCTTTTAGGTGATTCCTTTGCGGTTTATTTTCAATGATTTTCAAGAGAGCTTCAACAAAATGAATAATATATCAATTTTGCTGAAAATAAATACATTTTTAACCTATATCAGATTAAGATTCTGAGAACACACATTGTGAGCGCGACTTCTTTTAATTTCACTAGTCTGATTTATTAAAACTTTACTAGTCTGAATATTAGAAATGATTTTCGATCATTTTTCCCGAAAAGTAGTATTTCTTTATTTTTTTAACCTATCTATTTTGCGGATTTAATCATTTTCCCAATTCATACCGCGAACTGTTTCTTTTATCCCTGGGATTACTCGATTGCAGTTCAAAAGTCGCGTAATGTTTTTTCGCCTTCAAACTGGAATTTCTCCATGTGATCGACGAGGAATCGCAAGTTTTTTGGAACTGCAGTAAAAATACAAATAATTCAGAAACTAACAATTTTTTTTTAAATTTTCAATGTTTGAACTGCAATTACGGTCCTTAGGGGTCGTTTATGATTATGAATGTGCATTGGTTGTAACGGAAATTTTACGTAGAACCCGAAAACGTGATCGAAACGCTGCAAATTCTTTCAATTTTATTCATTTGGCTTGCATTCATGATTTGAATTTCTACTAAGATTTGGAGTGTGTGTGTTTCACAGGTGATTGAGCGATTATTGAATTTCAGGAGGCACACAAATATGATCAACTGATCAAACGAAATAGGTATTTTGGTTGAGAACCAATTTATGTGCTCTATGCATATCTCCTGAAATTCAATAATCGCTCTATCACCTGTGAAACACACACACTCCAAAGCTAGCACACTCCAAACACGCACACTGAATGCAAGCCAAATGAATGAAATTGAATAATAAACCCCAGTGAAAGAATTTGCAGCGTTTTTTCACTATGGGCATAAAGTAAAATCCTTCATATGAAAATCGAAGATTTCCTATTCAAAAAGAATGGATAGCACCACGTGAATTTTTCAAGTCGAAGGAGCTCGAGCTGGTCTGGGACCCATTCCAGTCGATTTTCGTCCAAAATCCTAGAAAATGACACTCTACTTGCGCAAAACATTTGTTGACCAGTTTTCGGCCCATAGCATCTTTTTGGGTAATGCAATGTTATTTAGAATTAGTTTTTCCGCAGTCAAGATCATAGGTATCAGTTTAGTTACACGTAAAGTGCTCCAATGTCAGCTCGATATAACTTAAATGTGATAGGTACGATAATATAGGGAAATTTGCCCGTTAGACTGTACTCCTTATTTATAGCTTCGAACATGCTTCAGCCATAGCCAACCCAGCACAGGGTGTTGTTACGGAGTTGAAACTCCACAAAAAAAACTCGTTGGAATGATCCGAAAATTACACATTACATCACCGCTCATGCTATCAACTTTTCCCTTCTTCAGGTGCCTTCTTACGTATGAAAACCATGTAACCATGTAACCGAAACCAAGTTGGTTGGAGTTTTCATTTGTATTACCTAAGTCTGATACAATGAATGGGCAAAATTCTTTCTATTTCATCTAAGGATGTTGAAATTTGATAAGAAGCCTCGTGGAGAGCTACATGCTGAGCACCTTCTTACAGTATCTCGAGACGCGAACTCACAATTTTGAGAATGAGATAGAACAATATTATGTGTTTTGGTTGATTGCTAGAGTTAATTTCTGAAAATAATCCTAAAGAAATGTCCTTTAGACATTTTCAACTAACGTAACATGCATTATCTACTCAACACCTAACAGTTTATCATCATTGACGACCTGTGGTTACTGCTGAAGGCGTCGTCCATCATTTTGATCTGCGTCAACGACGAAGAATCCTGAGACAGCATCGACGTCAGGCTCTGCTTGCTCTTGAATACATTGGACCCCTCAGCCTTAATGGAATTCTTCGAATATTCATCTTTGGGCAATTTTTTCTTGGTCGTTCCGGTGTTTTTTGGTTTGGGTTTGTTGCCAAGCTTTTGGGAACCAGTTCCCTTTTTGGGTTTGGATTTCAAAACGACGGCGTCCCGTTTTTTGGTTTTCGATGGGCTACTTTTTGTCCTTTTTTGCGTGCTAGCGAATTCCAGCGCTGTAGAGAAATTAGAAACAATGTTTAGAACCTCAAAGTAAACGTAATTGATTTGCTCGTGAAGCTGAATACTTGGACACAATTTATATATTTGTCATTCTATTAGCACGTACTTAGGAATTAATATCCGCACAGAGTGCTCAAATTTCATAACTTTTTGAGATTCATATAATAACAAAAAAAAAAAATGCAAATTTGCTAATCTCGAATTCTTAGCAACAAATTTATAATGTTCTGGGAAAGGATGGACTCATGATTTTCTGGAAAAGAAAGCGAGTTAGGTACCTGAAATTTCTTCCTGAACCAACTGTAGGTATTGCAAGAATTCAAGTCTCTTCTTCTCAAGGGCGAGAACCGCTTTTTTTGCAGAAATGTTCAACGCCAAGTCCGCCCCCGTATTATCTTTTAGAACTAGCCGTTTTTTTCCTGTTCTGAATCAAGGAAGTGGTAAAGTCAATGGAAGGTAAGTATTTACTACTTCAATGCAGCACTTGGAATCAAACTTCGTATGTTGAATCGAAAGTTAATAGCCGATATTAACTAAATAGAGGTAAACCTACTAAATAATAATGAAAATGAAGTTTATTGGGTAAATTCCTGATCCATTTAATACCGTTCCTCAAAGATTCATTTGCATACTTGTCTCAATTTTAATGATTACTAGAACTTATTAGGTAAACGAGATATACCTAGTTGTAACCTACAGATAGTAGGTGTTACCTACGCGCTACAGTTGGCAAATGTAGTCTCAACTGTTCAATTGCACAAAACTTGCTGACGTAAACTAATATGAGGTGATGAGGAAAACGCTACAAATCATTACATAAAGGTTCATTATTTCTGTATTTTATAACCACATCACGAGTATCAACGGGCTTGGTACCAGAAATGGAGTGTACATCCAGAGACACTGCTTTGTAGGTATGCTCAGAAACACAAGTAGGAATGCAACTGAAATTCCACAAGATAAAATAAAAATACAGGCATCAAAAATTCGTCCGTCTGTTCCCCTCAACTGAATTAAAGCTTGGAAGATGGCGTTGTAGGTAGTTTAATACAGTACATTCAACCGTGCTATTTGGACTGTCACGACAGCCGACGTGACAACCTAATTAAATGATATTTGATGGATTTTACGTTTGGACATGTACATATTGGAGTATTGATTTGTGAACAATGAGACTCACGGGGGACCATCAACAGCCTCACCAACACATTAGCAGAAAATTTCATCACGATTAAATCAAAACTGTAGCTTAATACAAGAATCTACACACAAACTGACAGACATGAAATAGAAGTTGTTCAAAATGATCTGAAACATAAAATGCGAGTTTTTGAAGAGAAGAACGATCAATGTCAATTTTTTTTAAAAAATGAGATTGTGATGTCATCTTGTAGCTTGTATCGGAACGCATCACATTGTGAATCGAACCCGGTAGTAAAGATCATTGTCATGCGCCTAAATGAAGGAAAAAGAAAACATGTGACGGCAATCCTGAAGTCATTTTATGAGTAATCAAACTTTCAAATTGAGATTCCCAACATTTTTGATAAATTGACATTGATCGTTCTTCCCCGCGCCCCTCCAATTGTATTTCCATATTATTATTCATCAAACAGTAGAATTTTGCAGAGTGTGTTAAGAATAGTAGTAGGAACATCACATGGTAGTGGAAGGCACCAGAAAAACCGGATCACGCTTCTATTGAACTTATTGTACCAAACCAAGTTATAACCTTGTGATGATTGTGACAACATAGTTTACTTGTTTCGACCCCTCGATTAACGTGAATTTTCACAGTTGAAGTAGGTAAACTACCGACCTGTTTTTGCCAGGTTTTTGTTGAAGCAGAACGTTTTGTTCGATGTTGGTGTGGCGCCTCTTAGCCAGTGACGCGAGAGTGTGTCTCTCGGAGACGTCAACGCTTCTCCGCTTTTTCATAGGCTACAATGAAGACGTACAAAGTTTAGGAATTTGGAATGAACCCATATTAAATAGTAGTAGAAACTGCAAACTCTACGTGTAGGTAGTAGAAACATCGAACTATACTATCAGATAGATAGGTACCTAGGACCTACCAGCCTACCCCATTTATCCCACCGCTAATCTTTTTTTTTTTTTTTTCAAAATCAATAATGAAATTGATAATTTTTTAAAGACCACCCTTAGTTTTGCGTTGCTGCCAAATATACTTTGGAATAACTCCCTAGATTATTTCATAGTAATTCTTACTTTTTGCTACAATTGGAGTATAATCGGAACTGAAAGCCATGTGAATTTTACCCAAGGTACCCTATCCATATAGGTAACTCATTTGTTATTCTCCTCGCGCCTCCGTTCGCCTAGGTGCTGTAATTCTCAAGTTATCCACTTATAAACAGAAAATACCCGTGAGTTGAAAAATAGTCCACTAACAACAACATCATTTTTGGGTACTTGCGCCCCGAAAGCAGTGTAACTCATTGCTGATTTATGTCATTCCTCTGCAAAAATTTGCAAGCACTGATTAGATGAAACATTTGAGGGCAGGAACATTTTGAGAGCACACGTTGGTAGCCCAATTCCTAGAGACCACATTGTCCCAGGGCTGGTTTCTCATATGATGGTAAATATTGTGGGGAAATCACATCTAGGTAAATAAAGCTGCTGCTGGTGTGCTAGTTTCATTCTTATGCCCTTAGATAGCACTCTTCGATTGAAAAAAAAATTTAATTATCTCCATGAAAATTGTCAAAGTTGCTGGATCAGAATCTCTCAATAGGGCGAATAAGTTAAAAAAACTTACGTTCTTTTTAATCCAAGAAGCCGGTACATATACCATACCGGGCTGAGGGAATGGAGGTAAGATGTGGGGTATGGGAGGCGTCTGTGGGATCGTGGGTTTCTTGACAAGGACGATTTTCTTGGTTTTTGAGCCCCTTCGTGACTGTTTGATCGTTGGTGACCCTCGACGTTCAGCCTTGAGAGTTTCCGAATTCGGTAGCTCCACTCCCGTTAGACTGGAAGCTAACTTCTCCAGTTTGGGCACTGAATAGAAATAAAATAAGAAAATTTGGCAAGGTGAGACTTGCATATTAACACACATTTAGTAGCGTTAGTATCTAAGATGGGTGGATAGTAACCAGGCTGGGTTCACACAGGATTTACCTTGGGTACGTTGGAGGTTGAACACCATTGGATATATCTTTTTCTTCTTTTTTGCTGAAATACTGTTAAACACAGCAAACCCGCGAGAGTGATGATCATCCATCATTGAAAAGACATGATTACAACAAAGTTTTAATCAAGGCTTAGTGGGAGCGCCGTCTTCAACAACGTGTGTATCCTCAACGTGAGTACCCCGCCTATTGCTCAAAGGAGGTGGTAACAAAAGGGGATTAGAATGAAAATTTTGAGTATTTTTCGGAGCTTGGATATTTATTGTAGGTAGGGGTAAATTTACTAAGCCAAAACTTTATATAAATATATATATAGGCATTTCTATATTTTAAATATATATATTTAAAATACAGAAATGCCTATCATCTACTTGTTCAATTATTGTGTAATTAATATCGATCGATGAAAAAAATATTGTGTAAAACCTGAAATTTGGAAAGTTTGACCCTATGTTTCCCACCGTTTTCCCCACTAAGTTCACCATGGTCAGTACAGTTTAGATAACTGTTAGGAAAGTGCCACTCAAAAACTATAGACATCAGCTAACAACATTGCCAAGTGGACAAAGATATGAAGAATGAAGCTGAATGAATCAATCAGTACACATAAATTTCTTTAAGCAAAAATGTTCAATCGTAGAAGTTATGATCAACTCAAATAAAATACCATACCATGATTCAGTAAAATACTTGGGAATGACCCTTGATTCAAAAATAAATTGGAACGACCAAATAGACAAGAAAAAGCAGGAGCTGAATTTTAAGTGCAGAAGGCGGTTAGGAAGGAATTCCCACAGCAAACTCTGAACACCTACATGCTGATTCTCCGCCCTATTTGGACATATGGGATTCCGCTTTGCGGCTGTGCAAGAAAATCAAATATTGAAAAATCTAAACTTTTCAGAACAATTTATTACTGGTAAGTATATCCCGGATAAACTGGATTTTTGACCCAAATTTCATACAATTTGTTCCAGTAGTTTCGAAGAAAAGAAGGACGGATTTTTTAAATTTGATCTTTGAAAAACACATATCTTGAAACGTAAACCAACTACTTTAGAGGGGTGGAGGGAGGTTAACATTTTTTTGTATGTAAATGGTAAACATGGTGATCAAGGTTGTCTGTGTGAATACCGTTTTAAATCTTCCAGATCGGTCTTTTCCTTTTGAAGTTATAACTTTTCTTTTAGAAATTAAAACGGTCTAACGTTGTTTAATAACTAATATTAATTTACGTTTTCAGGTTAAATAATCAAGTTTTTAAATTTCAAATCCTGTCAGACTATCTGTCTGGTCTCATTATTTCGGTTCATTAATGATATTTACATTTTATTCGGAGACTGTAGCAATTTTATTGTTCGCATGTATACAAGCAAGTTCCCAATTATGGGGATATCAAGAGAGAAAAAAAAAGAAAATGAGTAACGTGAATGAGTTCAATGGACTTTTCAGCTGGATTTTGTGATTTTGATGAAATTTCGTGTTGCTGTGAGGACCTCATCTGTACTACCCTAAACCAAGCAAAGTTACAAAACTTGGAACAAAACTAAATAAATTTCCACCAATCGGTCTTGAGGCCAAACGGAAACCCCATCCACAAGTGAGGGAAGGGCTTCAGTTCGGCCGGCCTTTCCAAAACTTGTCGAGGTGGATGCTCAGACCTCAATAAATTAACAACAGCTATAATGGCGGCGTTTAACCACTAAGCTAATTTTAACAATATTGGGTAAGTGACAACACTGCCCCAGTTCACATTTTACAATACTTACAATAAGATGCTATCTCAAACATGTTGAACATGACCGTGCGTCTAAAATCGGATCCTGTGTCAATGTATACCAGTGTAATGTAGACTCATTGTCATTATGCCGGAATGTTCTGTCTGAAATTTAAAATCGAGTCTAAACTGGATTTGGGTGACATTAATTTATCGAGAGTAACGAGTATCCACGGGTGATCAAGATATTATAAATTTGTAGTAGATGACGAGTTAACTAAAAGTTAAGGTTGAGGCTACATGCCGATACAGTACCGACCTCTAAAAGGCTATATGCCGGTACAGGGTAAAAAGGGTAAAAATGTGATGAATGAGAGTATAATATTTCAATAAACAATCGTCAAGAGTAACTTTGAACTTGTATACTTCGAGAAAACTGAACCTTATCTCGCACTATATTCGTCACCTACCATTCAACAGATCCAAACACGCGATTTCATCGTTTCCCTATATGACTCAAGAAAAATGAGATTTCATCATCTTCCTCTTCGACTCAAGAAAAATGAAATTTCATTATCTTCTATTCCTATCTGCTATTTGACTCAAGAAAAAGGAGATGAGCAAAAAGATGAGAAAACTTGAATTTTCTCGGGTAGCCTTTTAGAGGTCGGTTCAGTACCGGCATATATCCTTTTTAAAGGTCGGTACTGTACCTGCAAATAGCCTTTTAGAGGACGGTACTGTACCGACATATAGCCACAACCAAAAGTTAATGATAGGGTCTACTCTACTTATGTGTTTCAGCATGTTCCCCAACTCTTAACTATTTGAGAAGATTAATGAAAGCTGTTCGTGACTCCTTTAAGTTACCTATTAATTAGTTCTACTACGGGGTAAACTCCTGTTCCTACTAATGCACACTGTGGCTAATTGCCTGGCATCGATGTCAGCCTTACTCATCTGATCTTCCCTGTTAATCATTAAATATGATCACAAATCAAAATTTTACATTGTAAATACTCCATTGAGTCATCCCCAAGTATTTTACTGAATCATGGTGTCGTACCTGTTGTATTTGAGTTGATCATAACTTCTTTCTAGAAGTCAAAAACAGGAGAAAAAAAATCTTAAAACTGAAATAGGTAACTTGAAAAGAAAGCCTATAACAAAACTCTACGAGGCACTTTTGTGGGTAATTAGTAGGAAAATCGGCCCCTGAAGTAACGACATAGGTAATACCTGGATGTTAGGTAATATACAAAAAGATAAATGAAATATGATACCTTACATTGCTGTTACAGTACGTATCAAACAATCATATTAGTTCACGGAGAATAGGGACTAAATAAAAAAGTAGGTAGATCAACAAAAATATATTTAAAATTCTTCATTACAATATTCTTAAATAACTTAAATGCTCATTTATTATTGTGAGAGTCCGTGTGTACAGATATGAAAAAACGCACTTATGGATGAGAATGAACAAGGGGCTTCTTAGACGAATAGCACAAAGGCAGGGTGGGGGATGTACACAAAGACGTAGAATATTATGAAGAAATTTTCAATACTTCTAGAGACAAAAGGGATAGCAAAGGGGCTAACATATGAACACATGTTTTGATTAACCCCTTGCTAATCGCTTGGTCCAAAGAATGTCACAAGGAGAATGTCACACAGCTGTTCCCCTCTCCAAGTTCTGTTTGATTTCTGTGGTGTACTGCCCGTAGAACCGCTCGAGTTTCTTGTTGAATTTCATGTTCCTGTCATTGATATAATCAATGTCCGCGTCGTCGTTGTGAGTTCTCCTTCTACTGTACTTCTCCCTCTTGGCGACCTGGAAAGAACAGATATTTTAGATGTTATCTGAAGTCACAGAAAAAGGCGTCATTTAAGGTGTCCACCGTACCCATCTATTGAATAAATTAAATATTGCCTCAGTCACTAACAACCGAACAAGTATCATTGCACAATACTCTATACGAGCAACGATGCATCCCAACATAGGTACCTTTAGTTACTCGTAGTTAAGGGCCTGCTACTTCATGTAGCTGCTTCATGAAGGTAGTAGTTAATACAAGGTACAAATGTTTTTTTTTTTTTTTTTTTTTGGAAAAAAAAATGTCCGGATTCAATAGTTCTCCAAATGTATATCGTTCGAACTGTTGCTACTTTCATTCTTGGGATACCTCCTTTGCTGATTCAGAACGTGTCGAACATTTTAGCCCCTTTAAACTGGAATTTCACCATGAAATCGATTTGGATCGCTCAGTTCATGTTTATGAACCATTTGACAGTTTAGACACAAATTTTGGATTTTATCATTTTCCTAATTTATACCTTTTGGAATTTAGCTATATTTATCCTAGGAGATCCCCATTAGCCGTGTCCAATGTTTGTTTTTGTTTTTTGTCCATTAAAAACTGAAAGTTATTACTGAAATCGATAAGTAAAGCAAATTCGACTGGAAAGGGATTAAATTTGTAAGTTTTCCTGAAATTTGGCAGCTTCCAGCAAGAATTTCGGAAATTCGAGTTCAAGTATTTTCAAGAACAAATTTTTTTCAACGTTTGAACAGCAACTGAGTCCGAAAATATGGTCAAAAGTTGTTTTCAAGCGGAGAAATGTATTTTTATGGCACACGTGTGGTTAAAAAAAAAAATAAAATAAAATAAAAAAACTACTAAAGAAAAACATGTATCGGGAACGGAAAGAGGCAAAAAAGTGCGGTTGACAGCCTTTAAAAATTGTTTTTTACATCAATTTCGGGGCGACCTACAGGGTGTAACCCGAGTCGGATCCAGCCGCTCTCCCAAGTGATCTACAAGTCATTTTCGACCAAAATGCATCATAGCACTTTTTACTACGCTTAAAATGCCAATTTTTTACATTTAAAATTTGTAACGCGTTCTCAGCCTTATTTATTTAAAATTCTATTTTGAAAGAGCGTTAAATTTCTTTTTTTATAAATAACAAAAATCATTCAGTCAAAACCCAGGATTGAAAATGGAGCTGGGAAAGTAATTTTTTTCAAAATTACTTATTTTCTGAAACAATTTTATAGTCTTGTAGCAGGATTGTCTGGGGTCTCCTAAAAAGTGCATCAAAAGGTCAGCTTTGTGTCGTCTTTCGATTCAGCGAAAACAAGTACGTAAAAGTTTTCAGGACCTTTTCATATTTTCACCTAAAGTCGATTTTGGATGAAAGCGCTGCAAATTATTACAGAACGTGTCATTGTATACAATAAGCCTCCTACGCGGATCAGACTACCAGAACTGGACTGGCCCGAGATAAGGATTCATAGGAACACTCAGAAAAGAAACCAAAGAGTAGAACTGAAAATTAACAAGATGAAATAAACATCTACTAAATCACTGATCCATGTATATTAGACGCAGTCCGTGGTGCCTCACCTAAACGCGATTACGAACCTTGTAATTGTATGTTGGAAGCCTCGAAAAGAGCTCAATTTGTACTTCACCCCTGCAAATCAATTAGGGTAGAAATCGGTCTTCAGGGTCCTCCTTTATATATTGTAATTGAGACTTCTAGAATGAATTCGACTTAAAAATAACTCCATTAACACCAAACTTTACTAGTCTCTTTGCAGGGTGCCAAAAGCTGATATCGAAATTATCCGAACTCCAACTATTCGAATCCGAATTGCTTTCAGGATTAAAAACAAGAGAAAAAAAGACGGAAATGTATCGCGATTTGCAAAATAGTATGTATGTACAGCAAGCGACTTTGTGACTTTCTTTTGCAGTACGGTACCTACGTACATACTGTAAGTAGGTACCGTTTCTTTTTAGTACATACTGTACTAATGTACAGCACTTGTAAGTATTCTTAACATGTAAAACTGTTGCCGTTTCATTTAGTTAAATAAAAGCACTTTATCTTTAAACATTTTTTGTCTCCCATTTTCAAAAATTATACAGTAAATAATTAAAATGGACCTTTTTTCGGAAAAAAATCCAATTACCCGAATTTTCGATTATCCGAATGGGGTCCAGTCCCAATTGATTCGGATAATTGAGTCCTACTGTACCTACAAATGTGTATAAGGATACCACGGCAAAATCAACTACACACTTGTCCGCAAATACATAACTACGTTTTGAAAAACTTGATTAGAGACAGCGATTTGGCTACTATACTCGTATAGCATCCAACTTCCAACAGGTCTATCGCCAGTCACTCTTATGAAAGGTTCATTCTTTACCTGTTTTTCAAGATCTGTAACCATCCGGTCGATCCCCTCTTTGGAGTCTTTGTGAAGTCCATGGAGGATCGTGTTGGGGGTACCATAGAAAGCATCGCCTAAATTATTCCGTTGGTCCTGAAATCAAATGATTCGATTCGAAACAATAAATATGTGCTTCACTATTACAGCAATAATATTCATTCTTATATGCAGAGAAATGTACCAAAAAATTGGAAAGGTCCATTAAATATTTTGTATATCCAGTTTTGTTATTCTGATAGATTTTTTCTTCAATTTGTTTCATTATCTTCAATAACGAACCACTGTAACCAGATAGGAAATATTTAATCCCTTTTAATATTTGATGGTTTTTGAGGATTTAAAAATAACCATTGTAAAATCCCTCAAACTGCTGAGCTAAAGTTCATTTAAAATTCAGTTTCGGTCTTTCGTATAGGAGTCAAAAATCACTTATGGGCTCCAGATAGTCCTGAAATCAGCATCGCTTTTGATTAATCCATGGATTGAAATACTAAAAATTCAGGATTCCCATTAACATACTTTGCGGAATTTTTGCTGTTAGTTTTACTGTTAAATACCTAGGAGTAAAACTCGATTTAAAAAAGACTTTTATGGAAACCACACATATCTCAACTAGTTCAAATGTTACGTTTAGGGTGCTTACAGACTGGAGCTGCGATAAGAGCGAGGAAAGAGAGCAGAGAGTTGGCCAGTTCAGAGTGGAGCGATACTGCGAGAGTCAGTGCGGTTCAAATCCTTCTCGACGATGGCTATTTCTTTGCGGAAAACCCGTCATTAAGAACATGGTATTTACTTCCGGGGGGTGGGCGAGGGGGAGTAGAAGGGATTCACGCAATTAATCAATCGCGACATGTTCACGGGGAATTTCATCATTTGCAAGTTGAACTCCAAGAAAATTCCAACAAGTTTTACTAGTATTTTCGGATATGACGACATTCGACTACTTGCTGGATAAAGTATAGCGCAAATTGCTTACGAGGTGGTCAAATTGCATTTCAAACCCAATTTTGCCAGTTGAACGTCTTGCTGTTACCTTTAGGTAAGTACCAACACATTTTTACAACAGCTTCGTAGGTAAATATTCAGTTCAATTGCTTCAACATTAAAGGAGACAACTTCGGTTTAAACGGGATTAAATCACGGTAAATACAGTATAAATAATGCCCCATAAAGGTTTTTTCATCAACACTATACCAATTAAATCATCAGAGTTCATGTTTCATATGAGCGATAAGAGCGACGAAAACAAACTGGCTTGGTTCCTTCGCTCTTAGCTTTGCTCCCAGCTTCGCTCGACCTTGAAGCGCTGCTCCACTCCGCGCCCCCTTATCTGCCTCCCTGTGTTTGTTTTCTTTGCTCTCTTTCCTCGATCCAGTCTGTAACTGCCCTTACGCCTCACTAAACTACGAGTCTTGCTTCAACCACCTTCTACTGTCCCTCCACATAGCCAACGCAGAATTTACTTATCAGGTTACCTAATGATCCGTATGGATGTATGGATGAGAAATATGGACTTCTCCTAGCGATAAGCAAATCAACAGAGAGCAAACCGTTAAAAACCGCGCCCTTTCTTTTGATTACCAATGCACCGTGGGATGCGAGCAATCACAACATTCACAAGGACCTGGATATACTCACTGCGAAGGGAGTCTTACAGACAGTAACTGATCACTTCTTCAATAGAATCAACAGCCACCCGAATCCCATCCTCTCCCAGATCGTCCTAGAACGCTGGGGTGCTGGAAACGCTTCACACGAGGGCGCAAAAGAAAGTGGCACAGTGACTATGAATTGTTAAATATTCGTATGAATTGCTGAATATATGTGGGATCATAACTTAATTATTAATGTTATAGTGACCTATGGCTGGATAGGAACCCCACACCATGTTACACGTTTATTATTATTTGTTATTCACTACAAGTAGAATTTAATATTGTTATAATAAAGTTATCGTTATCGTCGGAAATCGGCTGTGAATTCTAGTAGGTATGATTAGTTAACCCTTTCACCTCTCTACAGGACACCAAATTCAAAGTCTCCAACGTTTATTGCACATGAGAGGTTTGTTAGACAAAAGTTGAGATCAATAAAAGAAAAAAAAAGATGAAAATGGTGGAGATGTAACGCAAGATGAATTACGCCCTCCATTCATCAGTTCCATAGTTAAATTTGAGACTCCTGAAATACGTTTCAATACTAGACCAAAATTCTTAATAGAACAAAAAAGAATGACATGAATCGGTCGAAAATTCTAGCTTGAGCAGCGATTGAAAGGACTAGCTATTACGCCCTCCATCACCCTCAAGACACGAAATTCAACATGTTTGAGGTTTGTTGCACAACTAAATTAAAATCGGGATGGAATGAACAAAATTAAAATCACTATAATTACATGAAAGTGGTGAAGATGTAACGATTTAACGCTAGAACTCCCTAGATTCCACCCCCCTTTCATAATGATAATTGAGAGTTTTGAGTGGATTAGTAGACCTTATTATGGGAAAATTTCGGATAAGCTTGGTAAAATTCTGTCGTCCAGAGGTTTCAATGTTGGGTTTCAAGAACAAAAATAATCTTAAAGCTTCTTTGGGTTCGGTTAAGGATAAAATAACGTTCATGAAAGTTGGTTTATAAGCTAAAATGTTCATGTGGGCTTGAGTAATGTGATCAAGCTGGTAGGAAATTTCGGGAACCAATAAAAGAGCTTGAAAAAGATTTCAGGGACAACAAAGGTGATTCTGCCTTAGCAAGTCATCTGAATGAGTCCAATCACAGCTTTATTTTTGATCTGACAAACAGGCAATATGCAGAATTTCTCCACTTTTGCTCAAAAGGAAGGTATGTTGCATGTGCCAGAAAAATTCGAAATTGTTAAGAGTGGAGGAAGTCAAGTTATTCCTCAAAATATTTCACTATTAATGGGTTCATTCTTGCGATAAGTTTGGTTCCCCCTCTCCAAAATGATACTGTTTGGGCCCCTTTCACTTTGTGAGCCTTAAGTGGCATTGGTTGGTCCTCCCCGTCCCTTTCACTTCCCTGAGCCAACAGGATTCAATCTCCTTTCACCTGGGCGTGTATAAGACGTGCTTCCTGTGAAGTACCTTCAGTACATGTTTGTTACGGATGAAGACCTTACCGTCGAAATAAATTTTTAAATTTAAAAATATGTAGTTAAAACTATGTAACACATTATTTTCGTGGACATGTAGACAACGTTATATCTTACTCTGTTCATACGTAATTAAAGATTAAAGAATGACAACCTGGTAAGCCCTCATGTCCGGCTTGATATTTTTGACGAGCCTGTTGTACTGACGGACAGTTGCTTGCTCATAGTCGGCGAACCCCTGATCTGGGTTCTTCTTCTTCTTTTTCCATTCGAGTCTTTCAGCGTCCAATGCATTGACGTTGAGGAGTTTCACTCGATCATAATCCTCGCCGCTGGCAGCCGCCGCATCTTTCTGGGCCTCTTCGTTCAATATCCACTCCGCTCGGCGTTTTTTTGCCTCCCAATTGCTTGGGAGCTTCAACCTGGAAATCATTGAACGTATTCAATTTGAGAGTGGGATTTTACTACCAAATAAGTAGGCGGTTTCTAAAATGGTTCCTGAGTCAGTTGGCATTTTGTTTTTTTACGACGGATTCGAATATAACGCCTTTCTATTACCCATTCTAGTGTCTTCGTATTTTGAAGGAGTAAATGATTTCCTAAAATGCAGAGACCGTTTTTGACCTATTTCAACGGGGTTCCGTTCAGGTGCATGATTTACGAAATTATTGAAATCACAAACAGTTTTAAACAGAACCTATTCACACTCCTTGTATATAAATTTGATTGAAAACGCTTGGAACGGAAAATTGAAATGAAATCCGTAAGTGAAATCTTTTCCGGAACATAATTCGCAACATTTAGGTTACCGAAAGAGTTTCTCAATCTATATTCTTATGCCAGGTTGCCATCTAATCTGATTGTCAGGTTTCACTTTTAATTAGCTAATTGGTTTAAATTTTAGGTCGGATTGTAATGGGGGCTCAAAGGTGCTTTTAAGGAAGTTGACCAGGTACTTGATTGATTGTCATACGATTCACATTAATAATATGTGAACTTTAGAAATGTTGGCCAAGAATTAGATCTTCGCAATTCAAGGTTAGAAAGGGTCAGAAGAATTGTTCCTATTTCGATCATTCGTAAAGAAATCTACCGATGAAGAATACAAATGTACACCTATTGACTAGTTTCACTATCTAGTAATTGAATTGAAAGGTGCAATCTAATACCTTTCTGACTTACTACACCCCATCTGTTAAGTTGAATTGACAAAACCAGAAGCTTGACCATACAGTTGACGCGTTAGGAGCCTTGAAACATTTTAGCCGCACGACGAAGTCCGGCCAAGGGCCAATTATTCTTATGATTACGATATTTTCAATCAAAATAATAAAAACACAAACCTTTTGTCTTCCTCAACGACTTCTTTGTGATTTTGTTGACGAGCTTCATTCCTCTTCAAATGAAGTTCTTTCAGCTTTTGCATTCGTTCAGCGTACTTATTGACTGCCGAGCCACCAGATGAACTTGGTTCCATTGTAAATACAATGAGCACCAAGGAGAATTAAGAAAAAAATACCATATGCAATTTCCGGACAAATGAATAAATGAAACAGCACACAACAAATAAACAACAAACATTCATGAAGTCGCCATCTTGCAAATCGTCAAATTCATCTTTGTCTACTAATATTTTCTTTCTCCTCAAAGTAACCTAGGTTGTCTCTGTAGGTGTGACTCTCAATTCGTGTGACTCCGACACTGGCGCATTCTATCATCAGGACACGTGTAAACCAGGCGATACCTTGCCATTATTATCACTGTTGTCCACACAGTATACATAGATTTATTTACCTGGTTCTAATATAATACAATATTCTTAACACTTAGTTCAGGGGTGCCGGTTCAGACCGGGTCATCAAGCGTGGGGGGGGGGGGGGCTGTTACTATAGGGATTGCCCTGCTATGACAATAAAATCAGGGTCCTAAAACACGGGAAAAACAAAGAAAAAATGCCCAGTTGATTACTTTTCTGAAAAACCTCGAAAAACTGTGTGATGAATATAGGCATCAGAACGCTGGAAGGCAACATGCCCTCATTAGCATCTCCTTGATTTGACAATTGATTTGAATTGTGTTTTTGAGGATAAAATAAAAAAAATATATTATTATTTCAATGTTAACTGATAAGTACCAATTTTGAAGTTTCAAGAACGTAAAATAATTCAAAATTATCAAGTAGAAGAATATATGACAAATACATACGTAAAACAAAATTTGAACATTTTTACAATGAAATCATAAGGAGGAAATGATTTGTTTTAAGGGGGGGGGGGGGGGGTCAAACAATAATATGTTTAAATCATCCCTCTTGGAAACATCTGCATCATCAAAACAGCTGTCAAAATAGTCCAAGATATAATTTTTTGATAGATGCTTCAGCTCATCCTTAGTGATGATATTTTCAGCCAAGTAAAATTTTTCCTCATCATCACCATCAATAGGGGTGGTAAGCATGAAGAACAAATCAGTTTCAGTGATTTTTTCTGCTCTCCATCTCAAGAAGGTTGATGTTATGCTTGTCTATATTCAGGGTGTCTCGAACCAAGTACACAGGTAGTTCAAGAGCCAATTCTAGAAACCATTTGCAATAAAAAATACTAACAGACTCATTTTAGAGGCTTCTCCTTTGAGTCATTTCACTTTTTAAAGATTTTTTTGTGCATCCAATCTTATATCACTCAAACGATCATAAACTAGGCCTTGAACTACTTTCCAATATCAATTTTGAAAACACCCTTGGAAAGAGCATACAAATTCCTATTTCATGCTGGACCCTTTTTTATTTTTCCACTCCTTGTTGGCAATGTTCCACAACCTTGGTTGCCTGGACACTAACTCAATCAAAATCTCATCCTGTTCCAAAGAAAAATAGTTGCTTGGAGTAAACCACGGATACTAGACCACAAGGGAAGGGTCATCAGCCCAACCAGATGACAGTGACGTCACTGATTCCCTCGAGCGAGACCGCCTTCCTTCTACATTACCATCTTAAACGTTTCCTACGTTTTCAAGTCCTTGGAAAGATGGAAATATGTGCAAAATGAAAAGTATGTTGGTTGAAAAGGTGAAGTGAAAATCTTGGGAATATTTCAATCCCTTATATTTTGGTGTAAGCAAATAACACAAGACTTAATTTTGACAATTCTCATATTACAGATGACTAGACAGATGACCTTTAAAATGATTCAAAGGAACTCAACTCATGATTTTTTTTTTTTTTTTTTTTTTTTTGTTGAATCAACTTCCGTGGAATCTAATAAACATTCCTTCCATTTCTTTCGCATCGGCAAATAAGTTTCATTAGCCATCCCCGTGATAAAGTTAGTAGCCAATTTTTTTTTCGAATTCGTGGGAAAAACTACCATACCTCGCAGCCTCAAGTGGATTTTTCTTCCTAGGTAACTCTGTAGACTAGATATCCGGCGATCAACTCCATGAGATCTTCATCTTCATCCATGGGATTTTTAACCAACAATGGGTTTTCTTTTAAACTACATGTGACGACACAAGTATGTCAAGATCAAAAAAGAGAAGAAGAATTTACTCCTAATATCCACAACAAACATAATTTCTTGATTTTCAAACAAAACAGTCTACAAGTAAGTACAGGTGATCTAGTAGGTAATTATAATCTGAGTTTTGTGAAATGTCCAGTATTATAGAACAGGGATTATTATAGTAACAAGTGTTATTTATGGGTAAATTTTGAATTACTTTATGATTGCATGTGAAACCAATCAGCCACTAATCACCACTCAGGTAAGAGCGTAACCTGACTTGAAGTTCGTGCCTAGCTCAAAATTTTGGTGCGCAGTATCACTGTTTTAAGAAGATAATTCTTTCAGAGAGATGAATAAATCATCAGTATTAGATGTTCTAATTCTATTTCTATTTTCATCCAATGGGGGATTCATTGAACTTAATATCGAGTGCATGATATGATTTATACACGTATTGCCGTTGGAGTTAACTTATTCTTGCTTCATTGCACGACCAAAAAGAGTAAATGTAATCATGACTGCTTAGGGTTTCCGCAGAGGGATTCTCGGGCTCAATAGCTTATGTTCCCACATAACGTGACTCTTTGGAAATTAAGGATTTTATGGTCCTCTGCCCCTAAATTAGTGCTCGAGTCAACCAACCGTTTGATTCTATAATCTATCACAGTTGCCCAACAAAAGTTGAGCTGTATTTTTTCCCTTTCAAATATGTGACTGTATTACCTGAAACAGGATCAGATTGAAGCTAATGTGATCAGTAAGGACCCTTGTTCATCTTCTCATGTATCATATGGAGTCAGCGATCATGTTTATCCAACGGACAAACTCAGAGGTTGGGCTGTTGTCCACGATCTCTGCATGTGTACAGTCTAACTGTCGCATGCTCAGTTACCTTTGCTTGTCAATATTTTGTGGCATCTCCACTTTTGATGCGATCTATTTCATGTAATGACCTGGTGATCGAGTAATGTAATTAATTTCATTTTTGGGTTGAACCTGCTTTGATCAGTTAATCTTGAACTTCTTTAACCAGTTTAGAGGTTGTCTGATGACTCATACCTGCTGCTTGCCAGACTTCCTGTGAACTTGACTATTTGTCTCTCTCTCCCTGACATTGTTTTGTTATACTCTATCCACACATCTAAAAATTACGTAGTACTCTCTAATAATAAGGTGTGGTAAGTGAAGCATCAGTTGTATTCAAGTTTTGGATTTATATTGTAAATCATCAAATGTACCATTGCTAGTGAGTTTATGGGGGCTAGTTATTAATTAAGTATATCCTTCGGGCGGGTGGTCTGAAAGTTATTTTTATTGTAATTTATTTTGGTTATTCTATTTAACCGGATCTTCTCTTCCAAATACCAGGCCACCATGCAAAGAGTGCCAAATAGAAATCTGGGCAAAATTGAGGTTTTCTTTATTTAAAAAAATGGCTTTTATTGTAAATTTCCAACTACTCCGAGGACGCAGGTGGGATATTTATGAGTCAAGCGGTAGGAGTAGGTTTATTGCGTTACGTAATCTTTTGACTCCCCATATTTGTTACTTGAATATTTTAAATTGAATCTTAAATGGAATGGAGGATAAAAATAGTAATGACCTAGAAGTTTTTGATGTGTATTTTGTGGAAGGTATTTCCCAGAAAAAGGCCTAATTGTGTGCGATTTTATATTAATTGCAAATTTCATTGATTTCCAGAGCTGAAGTGTGATGAAAGCCAAACATTCTTCCAAGAAGGAGCGAGGGAAGGACACGAGAGTCCCGACAGCTTCACACAATGGGAAGTTGAAAGAACAGCGAAGCATTGAGTCATCTGAAAGCGAAGAAGTTGACTTTGGTTTCCCTCCGTTGGTAGGAGTTGACAAGGATAAACATCTCCAGTGCTATTCTTCTCGTAAGATAGCATTACCCTTTTTATCTCCTTGAACCTATTGTATTTCATGTAGAGGCATTGACCACGAATGTCAGTTTATTATGATTCAGAAAAGAGTGAAATCAACACACAACGTTCTTTTTCTTACCGTCTTAGATTTTGATGAGATGTGGTCTGGTTGTTGTATTTATATAGACTAAGAAAAGTAATAAATTTTATCTGAATATCTCAACCCCTTTGTAAACTGCAGCTATGTAAAGTTTTCAAAAAACGCTTAAAACATCATGATATGATGTTATATTATGCCATTTTTATGGCGATTGTTGCTTTCCTGAATACCTGGGAGAAGTGTCATTTTGAAGC
Organism: Creontiades dilutus; assembly: GCA_031894815.1. NCBI lineage: Eukaryota > Metazoa > Arthropoda > Insecta > Hemiptera > Miridae > Creontiades > Creontiades dilutus. The sequence continues at coordinate 484,794 of JAVIWC010000594.1, forward strand.
ATTTTTCCAAGCTGTATCTTTTGATTTTCAACTCAACTCAGTTAGTATGCTCGTTATACTAGCCAATACTAGTTGGAACGCTTTCGCTACTTCTTAAAACAACTGAGCGAAATATCATCATAACCATTTATTATTTGACTCTTTTCCACAATTTCTCGCATCACCCCGTTTCAAATAATATTTTTTACTATGAATCCATTGCTGTCTCTTTTTGAACTTTGAACAGATAAACTACGGTTCAAACTAAAAAATAAGTTTTTTTGTAAGACTTGAAAAATTACATTTGCATTATGTTTGGCTTCTGGGTGATGTTATTAGGTAAGATATCCAAAATGCCAAAAGGAGCCGTAAGCCACAATTGGTAGATTCCGCTAACGAATGAATTTATGTCACCATCCATTAGTTCCTGTTAAATAAAGAGTTGGAATTCATCTGCCGCTTTAAATTTGAAAATCTTAAGATTATTATGTGTAAGAATATGAAATCTTCTGATCATTACTTGAAGAATTTATGATTCTCTTCGTGTGTGCTCCCCAGTTTTGGTGCGTGCTCAAGACGATGTTCTTTCAATGGAAGAGTTGGACCACCTCCAACCAGAACTGGAACTACTCCTCAGCGCTGCAGTGCTTCGCCAGCAAAATCTTCAATCCCAAATCGACACGCTGAGCCACTCCCAAGATGAAATTTCCCTGGAAAGACCATGGCAGGTATGCATGCGAACAAGTCCGTATAATGCCCTTGCTGGAAAACAACTGTAATATACAATGATTGTACTGTAAAGCCAAAAAACGTTCCTCTCTGCCAATGCTATGTGAGGAAAGTACTCCATAGTGTTGATATTTTTTATCAGCCAGTTCAATTTGAATAGAACTACTCCAAAATCCGTCCATCTTTTGTTCTCCCATCAACATCACCTGCCTTATATTTCCTTCTCGTTTGGGCGAAATTACATAACATTTTTCTCAGTCAAAGTATGTTGACGAGAAAATGACCTTGAACGGTACTGCCTTCTTCTCAGCTAGGATGGGGCATCTCAGTTTCTGAGATTGAGAGTGGCTGATATGAGTACCGATATTATTGTGAAAATGAAAACACTGCGGGAATCTTAAAATTCGAAGGGGACAACACAATAACCACTCAGTCTCTATGATAAATGTTTACAAATACAAAGCATTAACAATATTATTGAGTTATCACTCAATGGATTTCCTTGAGCCATCATCGGAATTAATCCTAATCGCCCCCTCATACGGACGCTCCAAAATTGTGTCGACCGGAATCCAGCTTAAAATTTTGTTTTTTACGTCGATTTTCCAGTTCTTATTCTTCTTTTGTCTTATTGCATTTTACACCCTCTTCTCTTCTTACAGAAAAAACGTAAGCTGAACGATAACAGGGTATCCAAATCTATGAAGGATCTTCTAAAAGCTCGTGACAATGCTTCCAAAATGAGCAGTATCTCAAGCAGTGAGAACGAGACGGTACGCGATTTTCTTGTGTTCATTCTCAATACGTTCACGAAGTTTGTACAATAATGATAATAATAACGGTGTTGTGGTAATTTTCCTGCAGGACAATTCCGCCGATGCTGTTTCTGAAGCGACATCTCCTAAATCCAGTGCAGGGAAATTAGCCCTTCCCAAAAACGATACGTCTAACAAATTTTGGGCATCAATCGAATCATACTGTAGCGACATCACAGAAGATAACATCAAGGTAGAACATGGCTTTTATGTGTCTATTTTCACTCTAAAGTTTGAGACGAAGCATCCCTTCACTCTTATGCTACCTGGCGTAGTCAAGGGATCAAATAGTGCTGCTCCTATGAAATGATTATATGAATGGGGCTTCTTTTCTGGTTTTTTGTTGCTTGTGACCGCAGAAGCGTGAAGACTGGAAGTTGGAGAGTCGTAACCCCAGTTCGTGGGGTGAATATTTAATATAAGTAACATTGATTTATGTTACCTATATCTTTACGGATATTTACGTAAAAAACAAACTGCTTCTAATATATTTGGTCACTGTGTGGTTTGAGATTTCTAATGTTGTCGAGGACCTGTGCGGATGAGTATGTGGTTATTCATGTGTACGAGGTACCTACCTATTTCTAGGACGTCGCTATGAAGGAAGACTTCGCCTATTACAGTTAATCCAGGGTGGTGTGGGACAACGAATCCGTTTCAGAACATTCTTGTGCAAAAATGCAATTTTGAATTTGATGTCGGGATGGGGAATTGAAGGGATTTAAAGTCCTCTTTTTTTTAAGGTAATAATTCTTGCTAGTTTAAAAAAATATATTTATAGGTGTTAATAAGTGTGCTCCTACACAAATCAGATATAGGGACTTCTATAATGCATGGGATACTTAACAATATTAATGTATATCTACCGTGTTTATTGTCTGTAAGTATATGTTTCTTTTCCATTACTATTAATCTATTAATAATAAAATTATCGTTTTCGAAAAGGATTTGTGAGGTTTGTGGTGCAAGGAAAGAATCGTGTAGCGAAAAGGGGAGACGAAAGTGCTGAAAAGGGGAAGATCATATCAACAACCATTTACTTCGGAGCCCCTTTCGCTAACAATTGTTAAATATATTAAGTATTTTTAGAATGTGGTACTCTGTTGCGTTAATTTTTGTAAATGCGTCTCTATGGATCGTGTTTTTATTTGTGTCTATATGTTTTCTTAAAGGAACTAGAGCAACTTATTTCTTGTTGCGATAACGACATGGTTGGTGTAAAGATACCTCCAGTTGGCCGCCATTACACTGAGCGATGGGCAGAACAAGAGCTGGCGCAAGAGCGGAATTTAAATTCTGGAAGACATCTTTCTAATTCATCCGATTCTGACACGGTTTCGCTTCTCAAGAAAGCTTCGAACTTGTGGTATGCAAGATCATCTTCTCTGATATTTCCTAGCTATCGTATTTTAATTTTATTTATAATTTTTTTCCTATGATTTTAGTCACGACCGTAGCCCCGGCCCACTCGTTCAACGGCTGGTTTCAGCACTTCTGGAAGAACCCTCTCGTGATTCCTTTCCACAAAAGATTGGTGGTAAGTTGTAGAATGAATCAGCTAATGAATTTGTAGATATTAATCAATTGTAGGTTTTTTTTTATAACGATTAATCAGTGTTTTCAACCAAGTAACTGTCAACGATCACGGATAAGGAAACTAAATTGACAACTAGCCACAATAGGCCCTCCAGGACCTCAGTGGAATTAAAAAAAAAAAAAAAAAAACTAAATTGACAAGGAGAGCAATCCTTAGCACTATTACATGCGCGTTACTTCTTTATACCAAAATGAGTAGTGTTATACGTAAATATGCTCACTTCTTTGAACATCAGTGATCCTAAAGGATTTGAAGGTGAATGACATAATGCTCTTCTGTTATAATCCTAGGATGAGATTCCAAGGATAAGTAATTTTGAATCACCGAATGAACATTTATGCCATGTATAATGTACACCGCGGAGTTGATTGCTACGTAAGCTTCACTGTCAAACGCCAGAAGCTAGCTCGTGCTGCTGCCCACAAAAATTACTGGTACTTGAACAGAGTTCAAATTCATGCTTTAACCTTAGGAAAACCCAGAAAAAGCAACTCATTCGGTTTTCTGATGTGATGACCAACAAAAAGTGCAAACTCCACTACGTAATCATGGTATCTTCAATAGAAACTAACTGTAAAAATTTTGATAGGTATTTAATATTAATTCTATTACGCATCTCATATCATACTGTTTCAGATGAATCTGATGCATCAATATTTCTCAGCAAGATTCCGTTATACCACACAACAGCATGTTTTGAACGGAGAATTCGAAGAGAATTGGAAGCAGCAGGATACCTTGACTCCAAAAATGTAAGGAAGCCGTACAATTTCATTTGTTTTTATTTATCACCGGTGAAAGATAAGGACAGATCTCCCTTCCCATGTCTTGAATCTGCTGCACTTGTCTGTGGTCATTCTGGGACCTTTTAACTTCAGGTTTCCTTTGGGTGTTGAAAGTACTAAACCACTACAACTAACTAGATCGGGTAGAGCGGGGCTGGTTGGGAAAAATGTTTGTTTTTGATTTTTCAAGTTTTCTGGGGTTCAATTTGTTTAAATTAGAAAAATGAAATTTGTAAATAGACTTCTTAGATCTCTCACCCCTCTCATCGCACCTCGCCTTCTCCACTTTGGTTCCCTTTTCCGTGACGCTCGAGCAATAAGGGACTCGGCTCCGTCCCAATTGTCATGGTCTTCACCTTGGCATAATTTACATCAATTTCGGTGGTTTGACCCGGGAATGTTCTACCGTTGTATCTCACAGCCACATAATCATCCACTCTGAATCCTTCAACAAAATCATTATGGGATTCTCTCATCTCATTACCATTTCCTTGTCTTCTGTGAATTTCCTCGAGTGTTTGCTGACTATCATCCGAATGTGAATCACTGTCAGGTAGACTCAGAAGCAATATTTAATTAGCAGCATACCTAAATATTCAGATACTTGAATGACCAAAGGGGCCAGTTTGCATACATGTAAGGGATTAGTTGGGTTAACAATAACCAAGGCCAACAATCCCCCTCGAAGAAGGCCAACTAACAACTGCAAGAGACATGAAATAAACATGCCCACCAAAACTGTGTACGACGAAAAAAGATAAAAACTGCACGTATGCAGTTCACAGCTTATAGTTTATAGGTTCACCTTCCTCCGCAATATCTCCCTTTTTCTTCGTGAAAGTCAACGTTTTCAAGGTTTGTGAATGTACTAGACTTCAAATGGGATCGAACGAGATGAGGATCATGCTAATTGGGTGAGAATTGTGGCCAGAGGAGCTTTACTACGATTAGATTCTATTCTATTCTATTCATTAGAATCGCGGTTGGAAAGCACCCACATCACAACACAATTAGAAGTTAGGAGAAAATCAGAATGATATAAAAATTTACTTACCACAAAAAAAAAAAAAAAAAAAAAAAAAAAAAAAAAACACTAGCTGCCCGCTTTAAGAATTTCTAGAATTATATTGAGATTGCTGTGGAAGGTGGGGACCATTGTGAAGGGCACATGACTGCCTCACCAGTTCTTGAAGGCCATTGCGGTACTTTTCATAACTAGAATGCCAACTAGCCCCACTCTCCCCTACTTCACTTTTTTGTTATACACCACGGCTTCAGATGAAAGCTAGCTGTTCAAAAATTGGAAAGGAGACAGCATCCAACACCTGAAAACCGCGTTCCTCTGGATAACAAATTATTATGTAATATTCCTTAACATTGTGGTCTTTCACTTTCATATAATCTTCTAAACTGATTTATTATTCCAATAGGTACAGATCTAGTGAGTTGAAGACATAGCTAATGCATAGGATCATATCATGAAATACATAATAATAAAGGAAATACCCATATAACTAGAGTTTTATGTTCTATTTCTTCTTGGATGGCATAGAAACAATTAAATCATGCAGAGGTCTCATGTGAGAATGAGTAAATGGCTATTATGCGGATCATAATTAGCACCTTGGAATCCAGCCTTGAGCTTGTTGTAGCACCTGCCCTTGAGGATGTTTTGAAGCAGGGAAGAGGGAAGATAATTTGAAGCATCTCCCGTGGCATTAAAAATTCCATCATCCTTTACAATTTTATTAGTAGTTCCGTAATCAGCGGTTGCAGCCTGTCACCGACCTGTGAAACGTTTCGTATTTTCAGAATGATGAAGACGACGAGATCTTGGCCGAAATCAAAAAGTGTGAGGAGGAATTGAAGGCAGTAGCAGCTCAGAACAAGGAACACCTTAGCCGCCTATTAGGTCAAGCCAAAGAAGAAATGGAGCGCCAAAAAGTCAGAAGCATCGTTAGAGAAGTTGATGAAAAGGTTCGTAGGATTGGATTGGATGTAATTAATGCGTATTAACTCTTGTTTGACTGTCTACATGATTGCTAATGGGGTTATTTATACGCCTAGGTTTATAGACCAGTCATTTCCGTTGAAATGATAGAGAATTTTGTGTGATAGTTTCCAGCAGTCCTCTCTATCCCATAAATTGAAAAACTGTTATCTGGTAGATTGTACCTACGTGAAAGTAATGGACCACTACAGAAAAACGCTGCAAATTATTACACAGAGGTTTTTTATTTCCGATTATAATTACCTTTATACGTAAATCACTGATCTGCGTTAATTAGACGTAGTCACTCGTAAATTATCTAAACTCTTAGCCTGCGCCTCCGTTCCTTGTCTTGTCCACTCTGGTTGGCATAAGAAAGCCCCATTCACGTTGGATCGATTAGGAATTTAATAGCCCCTTTGTACGAAGCGGAAGCTGATACCAAACTTGCAACTCATGAAGCTCTGCACACGAGACTATGAGTCATTCCATCTCCTTCAACATGTTACGTTAGAAAGCCCTCGATTTACCCCAAATCATCCTGTTACCATCAAAATTCAGTTTTCTAGGTTGATTTTTTTCTTTTTGTACAACCAAAGAATAGAGTTTTGACGCCATTGCTGTTTTCGGTATTACTTAACTACGGTAAGCGAGATCCAGACGATCGTATTTCAAAAGGAACTGTGAAATTTCACTGCTATTATGTCAGCTGATGCGATGGCCCTCACATGATACTAGGCGATTTTTACTGTGCCCGAGCATGTTGACATTAAATGTAAATTTTGCAATCGTGTTAGCCCTGACATTTACATTTTAGGAAGAGCGAAGGGATAAACGTAAAGCGGTCCGGGTAGGATCAATAAGGAAAAACCATGGTGTTATTTCGATATTCATGTTTTTAAAGGTTCAGCAATGAGGGCGATTTAATCAAACCACTTCCTTGTACGTAACATAAATTATGTTTCAATTTGTATTCACAGATTGTCGCTATCTACAAGAAAGCCGTAACACCAAAACTCAAGAAAAAACAGCTTCGAGAGAAAAAGCGTCGTGAAGCCTGGAAACTCCTTAAAGAACGAGAAGCGCTTTTAGCTAAACTTGACACTCTGTGAATTTTCATTGTGAATCAGATGTTATCTCCGTGTACTGTTATGTATGACTGTCAAACTATTCAACGCTTCTAGTTTTTAACAGTTTCAGTCAGTTCTGATAGCGCCAGAATTGTTCAATTTGAAGGTTTTGTCAGAATTCGCTGAAACGGTTCATAACTTTGCGAACAAACCAAATTGTATTTATAATACTTTTACTGTGTGATAAAAAATAAATTTATTGACTGCACTTTTTTCAAAAAAGAAACCCACCTTTCCGTCATTTTGCAGACTATTTGTATCGTTCAACTACACGAGTCAGGAAAACAAACATATTCGTTTTCTCAGGAATTCGCCGGGTGAAAATATTGGTATTCATATTTTGAATACAATTGAATTGATTTTGTTACAAATGTCTTACATGACTATCTGCTCAAAAAGATAGGTATTGCAATTTTAATATTAGTTTGCATACCATTTTTTTTAGTTCCATCCAAAACAACTAATTTTTTAAATGAATCTATCTCTCAAGAATTTTCATTAGTGTAAAAGGTATTATTCTGTTATTAAACATTACAAAGCCTTTTAGGAGTTCACTCCAGTATCCACGTTCACTAGGTTACTGCAATCAAAACAATAATAAACCAAAATAACGCAAATGTTGACACCATAAATCGGGCCATACATCGGGAATGGTTTGAGGGAAGGGCTCATTCGATTCCTCATGGAAAGTTCTTCAAAATAAAGTCCAAATTTAGGCCGCCTTGACTTTCTAGAGGTTTTTAGGGATTTTACAAAACTTTAACAACCCTTAAAGGGCACTTTAAATTAAGTGGTGGCTGAAGAATTGGGGCGTTGTCGGACCAATATTGATTTTTCCTGAAAATTTCAAATTTTTTGCTCCAGCCATTTGGGAGAAATCGTGCGTACGGCTGACGGACGGAAAATTTTTTATTGCTGATTTGGATTTTACACCCTTTGAAACGGAAACCGTGAAATTTTCAGGGGCGGGGTTAACATTTTTTTTTCAAGAGCGATTACAATGGTTTATTATTGAATAATAAACCAAAAACGTTACCAACACATGGGTCTACCGTTGAACCCGTGAAAAATGAGTTCTTTGTGTCACTATGAGGTTGAAGTTACTTTTACGTTCGGATATCGCGGTTATTGGTCACTAATAGACTATGAGCCATTAACATGAAAAATATCAATGATTTTTTTTTTTCTTATTAAAATTACTTCAGCAGAATCTGATTTGCCAAAGAAAATGCAAGTAAATTTAAGTTTGAACAAAAATTAAAAGCTAGAATTAAATGGCTGACTTTTTATGCGTGAGAAAGAATTTCTCATTTACTGGAATAAGTTTTGTAGACGTTTTAAAGTGAGTGGAAGGAAGGAGGCAACATGTAGCAGTTACAAACATTTTCAATTAACCGAACTAGACACTTGGGTCTTGACTTAAGCCAAAAAAATAAAATAAACGAAGTAGCGGTAGTGTTAGAGGAGGTGGAGTGGAGAGAAAACGTCAGCGGTGCTTTTGTAAAGTAGAATTCCTCTCTCACAAATGAAAAAAGTCATCCAATTCTACAAATTCTTCGTATTACGACCATATTGCCAAACTTATTCAACCATTTTATCAAGTTTCGGGTGTACCTGTCGCTCCTCTCGATAACGTCTGTCATTGCTATTTCTGTACGTAAGAATTCTTCTCTCACCAATTATGGATTCTTTAGTATTTACACGTCAATCAGACTTCTTTTCTCACACCAACTCGAGTAATTTCAATAAAAGTAAATAAATGATTCATCCATCATTGACCTTTTTGGTTCAAGTTACTTCTCACAACACTACTGACACCAGTTCAGAATTAAAAAAAAAAAAAAACCACAATGGTTTAGGGCAGTGGTTCTCAAATTTATTTCGTCTACCGCCCACTTCGAGAATTAATTATTTTTTAGCGCCCCCCAATTGTTTCTACTTTTCTTCTTTACTATATCATATCTTAAGGCTGAGACCCCAAATTTGTTTGTAAAAACGAAAACGTATTAGAAAAACTTTTATTTATGTTATTAAAACAAACATTTCAATTTGAATTTTAAAACTTATCTAATGTAATGGATGTATCTGATGATTTTTATAATATCAGGCTCGAATTTACTAAAAAAAAGCCGTAAGTCACCGCGTTCGGTAATCTGCAACCGATTCATCTTTTTTGTTACCAACGTTGCCCCAAGACTAAATCCACGTTCACACAAATACGATGATGGGAACGCTATCAAAAATCGTTGAACGATGGAACACAATCCAGGGTAGGTACAATTGCGGGATTGGCTTTTGCCCCCAAAAATCTTGGTATCCATTTTTGAATTTCATTTTCATTTCCTCGTTCGTTATCAGTTCTATGATTTCTTCTTCCAGCTGGAGATCCTGCTATGTTGACATTTGAAAAAGGTTCCAACACCCAGTTCGGTTTCATTATCTGCCGCTGGAATATGGAGCACAGTAGTTATCACTTCTTTTATTGCAGGTAAAATTAAATCCTCTCCAATATTGTGAGGTTTACCTGTTTGAGAAATCAGCAAGGAAATATTGTAGGAAGCTCGGAGTCCGTCGTCAACTTACTTAGACTTACTAGAAGCCAATGAAAAAAGTGTTGACACAGTTGGCTGAGGTATGTGCTTTTTTTCAGGGTCTTGAAAATAAGCCACATTTTTCTCTTTTTTATCTGCATGCATTCTACTAAATGATCTTGTATTCTCGAGGATTTCATCGCTTCACTTGAAAATGTTTTCTGACAAAGAAGGCACATAGGCAAAGATGGATTTGTGGGATTTTCAATAAATCCATATTTTATATATTCCAGGCTATACTGCCGTTTCTTCTTTTTTCCTTGCAACATAATTTTGTCTTAAAAAAATGCCGAAGTAAAGAATGGAGTATTCAAAACTTGCGAATGGCTCCACCCACAGTATTCTTTCTGAGGAAATTACGCACCGTATGTACAACACCTTATCTAGTCACTCGTCATGCATGACTGACTGTGATGACGTGTGCGCTTTTTTCTGAGGCAGCGGGTGGGCCTCGTACTTTCAAGAATGTTCCAGTCATGTAGGCCCCGGCCTACAAGTACAGTACCTGAAGGGCCCGGAGAAGGGACGCCAGAGAGTGGGGACCACAGTATATATAATCTCCCTCCCCGAGGCCTCCGTATGCCAGTCTCCAGTTAATTTTTGCTCTTCAAGCAGTATACCCATGAAGGGCAGTGAGTTTGACAGGTAGAGTTCCTACCTGTGTCGTTGTGTCACCAGCTCCTACGAGCTAATCCCCCCCAAGCTCTTGAACTGCAGCTTGCTCCTGGATTGCCTTTCCTCCCTTGTCCTGGGAGTTTATGCACCTCACCCCTAGTTGAGTCGACCCGTGGAAGTCCGCCCCTGCCACTGGTGTTGCCACTAGCTCGCCACCTCTCTGGCTCACCCGCATCGTAAAGGTAGAGAAGCTAAAACTACCTTTCCCTGCTTGTGTACACGTACACCCCATCAGGGTGCAAGACCACTATGGCTCACCTAGCTCTTGCTCTGTCCGCTGCTTCATGGCTCGACTCTAGCTCTCGTATTATTTTGGCTCGCAGCTCGTGCCTAACTTTTGAATATCATGTATAGCTCTCAGCTCTCGTATTACTTTTGGCTCGCAGCTCGTACACAACTTACTTGAATATTGTCATTACTTGTTCAAATTGAATATCAAGTCAATTCTTAAGCCAATTACTTCAAGCATACTAGGTAACCGACACACCTATATACTAAGTGCAACTATCCATTTAGTTTGTAAGATTGTGGATCAAATCCAGACTGAATTACGCTCCAAAGATATATACGTTTATTTTTCCATATTTTGTATTGCACATGTTCCTATTCATTTATATTAATAAACCATCGTGTTTGAATGTGACTCTTATTCTACCTAACTCTCCTTGCTTTGCATTGGAGCTCATCGCCATCTACGGTAGAGCAGCAGTACCTACTCTGTTTGACAACTATCAGAAAGGAAAAAGTTACTGTCTTGTCCCCTAGATAGCGTTATCCGCTTGAATGCCCCCCAACTTTCTCTATGCCCTTTACTGCCCCCCTAAGGCCTCCAGCTCCCACAAGGGGACGTTTTCTCCCACTTTGAGAAACACTGGGCTAGGGTAACCAAAATGCTTCAATAGATAGCGTTATCCGCTTCGAAGCCCCCCAACTTTCTCTATGCCATTTACTGCCATGTGAACCCCACAATGATGTAGCACGCAAACCATTTTCAGGAAACTATGTAAAGCAGGGGTGAAATAAAAAAAAAGTACATTAATGAAAAATTATATTTACAGATATGCTATATTTTTACATTGTTTCATGGTGGAAAGTGGTATAACTGTGAAAGAATATAACAGTTGCATAGTCAAAAAATGGGGTCTCCGCTTTCAAATCCAGCCCCCTAAATTTCAAAACATGTCTATTATTTACAGAACAAATAATGGCGGTTTTTTCATCAACGTATAAGTCAAAATATGACGCCCAATTTCCGTAAAAAATTCAAAACAACAAATACAATTTCGAGCAGAATAAATTCAAGTAAACGAAGGGTTCAAGTCTTGAGAGAGAAATGTAACAGAATTTCGAAATCCAAAAATAAATGTTTCTTCAATAAAAATGAAGGGGAAATAAAATGTAAGAGGCATAAAAGTAAATTCAAGCACGATGATTGAACACAGTCTTTTCTATAATCGTGTGAAAACTAACGTTTTTCAGATCAGTACTTTACGAAGTGGCTCGAAAAATTGGGAAACCCCATAATAAAAAGGTGTTTTGCCCAGAAATCGACAGCAGTAGAAATATGAAAGTGCTATATTTCGTATTTCAATCTAATATTCAATATTGAATACGAAGGAAGTCCTAGGAGTAACCTTTTCTCTTCAAGTTAAGAAAAAAGACAACAATTTTTTTAGTCTTAAAATTAGGAAAAAAAAGGAACGATCGTCTTTGAATTAGCGGCTGCTGCATTGAATAAATAATTCGCCAACTCCATGGGAAGGGAAAAACAAAATTATAACAATAAACGAGTCAAAGGTTCAACTCACAATTACATTACCCACCCCACAAAAATGTAGATCATTAGCCAATGGAGACTAGAGTAATACGAAGAAACATGATCTAGTAGGAGGCATTGGATGTTAGGGTTTTTTAACTAATTTTTTACACAGTTCTAATAAGGGGTGTCGTTTTTCACCATTCATTTATTTCATACAGGTAACTGTATATTATTTACCGAAATAATTGAAACATTGGATTATACTTGAATTTGATGATTCAAATATGAAGGGTGTACTCGTTGAATTAGAATGGCGCGTTTTCTTTACAAAGCCCCCTGAAAGGGCGAAGAAAAATCAACGGAGCATCAGAACAGTGATTCCCTCGCTGGTCACGGGTAACGAAGGGCCTTTTTTATACATCATTATACTTTTTTTTTGTAATTCTCCAAAAACCACACAAAACTCCACGACATCCTGCTATTTAAATATAGATATATTCTTAAAATGTTTGCATTTCTTTAAATCTAACGTCATAACAGCTAATATGTACACACACTAAGCAGTCTAACTCCTTTTTCATTAATTTTTAAAAAAATGAACGACTTTAAATTCAAGTACCTATATTAATGTACATTTCAATATGATTCTTATTGAATCATTTCCCGTCATTTTTTCATTATTTACATTTATTTTAGGAGTGAGCCTGCCTGAGAGAACCTGGCCCACCCGAATATCACAGGGCATAAACGCATTCTTGCGCGACAATTTTTTTCTCTTTTTTTTTCTAAAAATTATTTTCAGACAAATTCAACATTAATACAAAAATATTTGAAATCCGTCTATAGTTTTCAGCTTACTTCCATTTGCATCGACTAAAATTAAAAAATAAACGCACACATGTATTCCATGGGCCAGGCCATATAAATTGTGTGCGAGGAAACAATTACTTTTCCTCTCCTAAATATTTTCTAGTTATACATTAGATTCCGTAATACATTAATATAAAATACGAGGTTTTCCTTTTATTTTCAGAGGTGTTTTATTTGAAATAGTTTTTCTCAATTACACAGAGCTATGGATTGTGAAAATTCTCCCGATTGTTGATCCGAACAAATGACACTTTTCACAGTCAATGAGATGTTCCAAGTACAAAGTATGAGAAGGAGAAAAAATGCAGAAGAAATATGTAAATACACCGAATCCACAACACCCAAGTAAATATACGAAAAAACAACATTTTTCTTCCCTCTTAATTCCACTTTATAAAGGCAGACACCATCTCAATACAGGATTAAACTGAGAATGTTCACAATTCACACGCATAAAGATTGGTAGTGAGTTAAAAATAAAGAAAACCATAATATTTATATATTTTTACAAGTAATGATATTATGTACAATCCCCCCAGCGCTAAAAGCTTATACATTCTAAAGCTATAACTTCTGCTTGGAAGTTGTAAAACTTCATCGTGACAGGCCCAAAGTCTGTTGAAGTCCCTACCCAAAACGATTCCTGAAAACATATGTATCTCCTATTTTCTTCTTTTTTTCGCATTTCAAAAAATAAAACAGAGTTTCAAAGTCAACAATGCACATTTCAGAAAACAAATGATAATGATTTTCCGAAATCATTCACTAATACAGCACATCCACGCATGCTGTCAGTTATTTCCGTATTGTCAGTATAATATATTATATATTTTCATTTCTCTTTTTCGTATTAAAGTACGTTCGTAGTCGTCGTATAAAACTAGGGGGGTAATTAGGAGGGACGTCCGTTTCAGGATCAGCACTAATTTAAAAAAGCGTTGTTTTCTGTAAAATTCGAGATCCTCAAAGAAAAAAGAAAGGGGGGGGGGGGGGGCACCGCAGCTGAATGGTAACATACGGCTAAAAGCTCGTTTCAATGAGCGCAAAACGTCAATTTTATGCTCGATAATCGTATGTACACAAAATTTGAGTAAATTAAAAGTGCCATGTACAGACTCAACATACTAAACCGAATACCAGGCACATAATACCTTGAAAACGATGAATGAGCAAGATAAATTTACCGAATTATTTAGCGCTTAAAAATTTCGATGGTAGGACCACTAAAGAGCTGCAAACGTGTTAGTACTATACATGTGTTGTTGCATAATATTAATTAATATAATTAGTCCCTCTTCAATGACAGAGTCAACTGTCCATTCAAGTAGCAGGTTTGTATCTGTTACGGTATTTACAGTTTATTTATTTGTATTTATCATTATTATTGATTCGTTACTTCTAACACAATATAGTGTAGTTAGATTTTTTACATTTGAAGTTAACACCTTTTATAGGTTTTGGAAGTAAGATGTGAAATTAAATTGAAAAAGTGGGAAGCATTTGCAGGAGAGAAATTTCGTCAATATGCTAATTGAAGGGAAGGATTCCTACCTAATAACAGTTGATGATGGCAACGGAAAGGAAATAATTATAACATAGAGGTAAATTTGAATTAATTACAGCGGCTTGTACATATATAGAAAGCAACCTTATATTTAAATAAATGACGTTTGCAGTTCTGAAGTGGTCGTAATATCTTAAGCACTAAGCGCAAAATAAAATAACGTTAACCCAACCAACTGTTTCACCCTGAACAAAATCGGTTTTTCAATGAAGGAACGGTGAACCGCTCCAACCGTATTCAGTATAGGAGTAATCTTGTTATTGAAAATTAATTACAGAAGGATGGAATCGAATGCAATTAAGGAAATTAGATATCTTGAGTAAAACCCATACAACCAGTTACAGAATCGGCACCGTTAACACAGAAAATGTACTCACATAACGGTGCTGATCCATAGAAAAGTTGGGAGGAAATAAAAATAATAAAGAATTTTCTCATGATTTGAACTAAATGGTACTGAGACAAATGGAACTTGAACGTATTAATGAAGTTAGAAGAATTGTAGCAAATCGTGAACGAAATTGAAAACATAAGTTGCATTTTACAGCGTGGTTTTGTACATATTTCTACAAGCGGTTGCTTTTTGTAGTTTCAAGAAATAGATATGAACAAGGATATAAAACGTTTCGAGAGACACCGGGTGCGAGAAAATTGACGTTGAGCGCTGGTATAGAGAAAAACTCGTTTTTCAGTGCGGAGCTGTAATAACCAGAAGCGTTTTCATTCGATATAACGGAAGTAAGTGCGTTAATATTTTGTCAGTCTCACTAGAAGTAAATAGTTAAAGGAAGAACCGTCGCGTTCTTTATCTCGGCTGCGTTCTTCGGACGGCTCGACGGAATTTCCTCTCGGGCTGTTTGGTTTCTGTGCTTGTCGAAGGGGGCGCCCTGCAAAATGACGAGAGATTAGAATGAGGATGACGGAGCGGGAAGAAATAGGGGAAAGCGATTAACTTTCTTAAAGAAATTGAGAATCTATGAATATATCACGTTCCTAGAACGTATACTTAAAAATGAATTAAGGACTCGACCATGTTTAGCCACTCTTATTGAAATGTTGAGAGGTTTGATTAAATCAGAAGCACAGCTCAACCCGTTAGTGGTGCAACTAGAGGGGGAATTTCTCTCTTAACAGGAAGGACAGTAGTAATGTTATTACAGACCCAGTTATTAGGACCCGAAATAACAAGAAACAATTATTAAATCCCTCTTGATCCAAAAGACTGTAAACATCACATTCCCTGACGTAGCATATTTCAATTCCTCACTCAACTCAACTTCCAGCATCTGCTGAGCCAGTAGCCTACATTGTATCTTCATAATTTTGTTCGTAACCAAACCAGCCAAGACAAATGGTATTTGACTCCAGGGAAATGTTATGTTCAATTTGAATAACGCACAATCGAAATGGTTTGATTAAATCAGCCACATAGTGCAACCCATTAGGACGGAAATTTCCTCTTTAGTTGCAAGGACACGAGTTCGAACTCAGTCAGAGATATCGCTATTTTTGGGGTATAACATGCCCACACATATCAACCCCAGTCGTTCTAAAATGAACAGACTATCCGTGAGCATAGCGATTAATCATCATATAAACCATGATTGATTCCCTATGCATACCATACCTAACGTACCAACACTTCAGAGCGTATCTTTTTACCCCTTTGAAGTGAATTCGATAATATTCCCAGACCATAGTCTAGTCAGATCTCCTTCCATTACCATTAATACCTTCTATTATAGCACCATAAAATATACAGGTACTTAAATAATTAAACTGATTAATTTCTGCATCTTACTCATTACCTTTTATCTCATATGATATGTATATATATCAAAACAATTGAAAAATTAATCAAGGCAATCATCAGATCGAGCTAAAAAACGTTCGAGAACAGCTACAGTAGTTCTCCCTAAATACTAAAATTTAAAAAATGAATAAATAAATCTGCTTCCTTACAGTGTGATTGGGGCATTAAGTTTAAGTGTGAGAATTAACACATTCATGCGAATTCATAGTTGTGATTGTAGAGCACGCCTTCCCAACACTCAGGATTCATAATCAGATCAATCAAAAGACATCGTTGAGTTTAGAGACCACGTTCCCACACCGCAAAGCAGGCACATTGTCAACTTAAGGTAAAAACGTATCGAGTATGCCCTAATGCGCTTCACACTTAACGTGGGCCCGTCTACCAAGTGAACTACCGCAACTGACAGAGGTTCCGGCTATGTGAGTGGAGGGTCACCCTCACTTTGGGCCCCTGAATCTATATTCGCGCTATGTCTATGAATTCCGCTATAAATATATTTTTAACCATACTTGAGTTACAGGGGCTTCTGCAACTTGAATTGCTGTCAGTGTAGCAGGTGACAAGTTGAATAGTGTTTGTGGAGTGACTGAGTACCAGCCACTATGCCATTATTGTTTCGAGGTAATTGATATAAATTTATACACAGCATTGTCACCTTTCTCAGTATTTCTCAGCATTTGGAAAAAAAAAAAAAAACAGTCTACCAAATTTGGAGTGGCATAAATCTTCCTTGCATCCATAACACGAATGTAAAGATCATCGAAATATTGCAATAATTCTGTAGCAAGTTATTACGGTTTGGAGGGGTACTAAATTAAGTTAGAGTGTGGAATCCAAGTCAGGTAGATTATGTACTATGACTAAAATAAATCCTTATCCTAAAAGAAATAAGACGTTTCATCCAAATCGAATAAAAACTGAAAAACGCTGCAAATTCTTTCACTATGGTTTATTATTCAATTGGCTTGCGTTCATGATTTGAATTTCTAAGCTTTGGAGTGTGCGTGTTTCGCAGTATATAGCTATTATTGAATTTCAGGAGATATGCATGGAGCACGTAAATCTGTCCTCAACCAAAATACCTATTTGGATTGATCAGTTGATCATATTTGTGTGCCTCCTGAAATTCAATAATCGCTCTATACTGTGAAACACGCACACTCCAAAGCTTAGTAGAAATTCAAATCATGAACGCAAGCCAATTGAATAATAAACCCCAAAGAAAGAATTTGCAGCGTTTTTTTATTGAATCTCAATACCCCCCCCCCCTCCCCCCCACAATAAAAACATCCATAATTTATCAAGTCCTTTAGCGCTCGTATTGCGTTAAAACTTCCCCAAATCCAAATTTTAACGATGTAGCCAAAGGAAGACTGATGTAGAGGAGGCACACAAATATCATCAACTGATCAATCCAAATAGGTACTTTGGTTGAGAACAGATTTACGTGCTCTATGCATATCTCCTGAAATTCAATAATCGCTCTATCACCTCTGAAACACGCACACTCCGAAGCTTAGTACAGATTCAAATCATGAACGCAAGCCAATTACATAATAAACCCGAGTGAAAGAATACTTATTTACCCCAGTAATAATATTGAATAATAATCCCCAGTAATAATATTTACCTATATATTATCAGAGTTTCATACATATCAGAATGCTTCAACCCGTGTATCGCCTATAACTACAAGTATCCACATCGGCTATCACTCCAGTAACCACATTCACTACAACTCGACGCTATCGGCATCTCTAGGTTACAAACAAACAATAATAAACCAAAAAACGCAAATGTTGACACCATAAATCGGGCCATACATCGGGAATGGTTTGACCTAAGGACGTGGGGAAGGGCTCATTTGATTCCTCGTGGTATGTTCCTCAAATAGGTAAATATTTAGGCCGATTCGACTTGTTTTGAGGTTTTTAGGGATTTTACAAAACCTTGACAGCCCTTAAAGGGCATTTTAAATTGAGTGAGAGAGCTGGCTCAAGAATTGGGGCGTCGTCGGGACAAGATGGATTTTTCCTAAAAATTTCAGATCTTTTGCTCCAGCCGTTTCGGAGATATTGTGCGTACGGCGGACGGACGGAAAAATGTTTATTGCAGATTCGGATTCTACACCCTTTGAAACGTAAACCATGAAATTTTCAGGGGGTTCGATTTTTTTTTTTTTTTTTTTTTTTCAGAGCGATTACAATGGTTTATTATTGAATAATAAACCAAAAGTCGTGGTTGTTGCAATGATTTAATAGAAGCAGCTACGGAAGCAACGATTATGATGAAACTTATTAGGGGTGATAAAATCGTCGTTTTCCAATTACGTTCCGAATTCGATCGAGATCTGAAAATTTAACAGAAAAACAATGACGTTTGATGGCTTTTACAGAGCAAACTGGCTTTTGTGAGAGATCAAACTGGTAGAGGACTGTTTTGTTACAACGATTTGTGGGCAGGAGACTCGAAACCTGAGTAGAACTGAATAGTTTTAAGCTAGAAATTTGAATGGAAATTTAGATTTTGATCAATCTTAAGAGAAAGCAATGTTTCTGCAAGGTAACTCCGTTGAGTGAGAGGCAAATCGTAGGACATAAAATGAGGATTGCAACCTATTAGTCAGATCCAGCAGTTGGGAGCCCTGTGGATAGATTTTCAAATAAGATACGTTCTTCTAACAAGACAAACTATAATTACGTAGAAAGCATATAATTTGTTACTCTATGATCTAGTTCCCCCTACTTACGGTTAATAGAATATTTGATCAATTGGAAGAGAAATAGTTAACTTTAGAGAGTAAATTCATTTTAATAAGCAATTCAAAGTGATGGCGGGTGGATAAGTGAAATGGATTAGCACTTCAAACGACGGGCATTTAATATTCAAAGAAGGAAATATCTACGAAGATGAAAAATGAAAATACATCGAGACGACTTACTGAGTCGAATAAAATTGACCATGCAACAAGTAACACAAGGAATTCAACAATAAGCCATTTCGACTGATATATTTTAATGATTTAACTACAAGAGTCATCCCAAAAAGGTGCAATATATTGTGTAACGGACGAAGAAATGAGCAAACGCGAAAGGGAAGCAAGCTAAATGGCGTCACACCAAGGACTCACACCAACCTAGCGAATAGGGGGGGTTGTAATATTCAATGTTGTCGTTCAACATTCTTTCCTGTTTGTTCGGGTAAGGACCAACTATGAAACCATTGAATTTCCGTTGAATACAAATACGAAATATCGACGACCGGAAGTTGCAGTTGAATCTAATAGTCTATTTCATTAATGAATGATTAAAAAAAGAAAAAAAATCATACGCGAAATTCGGCGTAGCTGCTCCTCCAGTAAAATTGAAGCAAGGCTTCACATTCGGATCAAACGTAGGAGGCTGAGCAGGGGTGGGCGTTGACATTGAATTTTGCACGTTGAAGCTGAATGACGCAGTAGCAGCCTGTTGACAAAAAGTTATACAATTACTGATAAACAATCAGTCGAATTCTGGTGGGAGCTACTTGATAAATGATGAAAAACTATTTCTTAAGTGTCTGTAAAACCAGTTTCGAGGGAACTTCAAGGACCGTATTCAAACGGATAATCAAGATGTAAAGAGTTTTTTTGTGTACAAAATTAACAAGTGCTAGAGATGTTGTGGTGGTGAGACCGCTAGAGAAGCTGGTAAAGTAAAGGCTCCTCTAATGTGGCATTCCAATAAATTTAAACACCTATAATACCTACTGATAGCTTTCTACAATGGTGGAATATGCTACCTAACAAAAAGGTAGAAGTCGTGCAATCTCATGTATGCACCTTTTTTGATCCGTTTAAAATGCCTCTTTTCTCGCATATTCTTTACGGGATTTCTACCTTACTTCACTAAGATCGTCAAAACATCCTTAATCGCCACTTAACATTTAGAGTTGAGAACACAGGAAAGAATGCTAAATTTCCTGTCTCGGCAAACGGTTTTTAAAGGTAATAATGGAGCCTAAAGTGTACATTTTTTCAAATTCCAAAATCAGCTATTTTTGAACCTTTTTTTTTTAAAGCAGGATTATGCGGGTCTCTTAAAAAGTGCGTCGAAACGGACTTTTTTGTTGTTGTTGTCACAATCAAGTTTTATAAGAGAAAATGAGGTTTGAAAGCGAAAGAAGGTGGGTTTACGGTTAAATCGACGTTATTCCTAAAATCGATCGTTATTCTTTAAAAAAATTACATTACCATGGGATTTTATGTACTTTCTATTCTCTGACTCTCTCGGGCCTCCACATTTAATAGATGGGGGTTTCAGGACCGAATCATCAATTGAAAAATTAGATCCGACCACGGGTTCTCAATGATTCAGAACACGTGGGAGAGCAGTCGTTCAATGCGGGTTAGCCCTTGCATCAGTAACACAACCAGAGAATCCAATTGCTTTGGTTTCAGGGGCTGCGATTACAGCATACATATTCATGGTTCTTCCATTTAAGATTCAGTGTTGAATGAATAACATTTTCTCTCAACAATTGAAAAATGAAATATTCCATTTTCCGAAAGAAAAAAGTTGTAAATCAACACACAGTGGTGGTTTCATGGTTTGTAATTGATATAAGTTACTTTAGTATTAAATAATTTATAGGATGCAAAATAATAGATACCTGTTGCTGAGCAGCAGCAAATCCAAAAGTTGGAGCAGGCGCCTGTTGTTCAGCTGGTTGCGAAGCTCCAAAAGCGAACGGCGCTGGGGCTGGGGTCGGGTTGTTGAAAATAGGCGCCGCAGGCGGTGCTCCAAACATGGGTGCTTGGTTGGCTGGCAGTGGGCTGGCGGCCGCAACTCCGAATTTGGGAGTTTCTGCATTGAAACCAAAGGCGTTTTGAGGAGTAGCATTTTGCACTGTTTGGTTGGGAACAGTGAAGGAAAATCCTCCGCTTGGTTTGGGTGCTGGGTCATTTCCTTTGAACACGAAAGTAGAATTGGCATTGGTAGTGCTTTGCATAGCCCCAAACGCCAATGGCTTCTGCTCCGTATTGTTCAATATGGCAGTTTGACTGCCAAAAACGGTAGCAGGCGTCGCTGGAGCCACCGGTGTTGAATTAAATCCACCCGTGCTATTACTGACTGTAGTCGCTAGTTTCACCTCGAAAACTGAATTTGAGCCAGCACCGAAGGCAGGTATTTGTTTCGCTCCACCAAAGATATTTTTATTTTCATTCGAGTCAGAATTGAAAAACCCCGACTTATTGGTGTCGTTTGCATTGAAAAAACCAGACGGTTTGGTCTCTGAAGGAGCAGGCATGCCAAACAACTTGTTGCTGGGTTCTTTATTACCAAAAATAGCTGGGACTGGAGTAGTGCCATCAACTTTGGACGTGTCTGCGACTTCAGTTTTATTGACAGAGCCGAAACTGAAAGTTTTAGGCTCAGTAGACGAAGACAGAAATGATGTTTGATTACTAGGCAAACTACCAAACGAAGTTTCTGGTTTCTTTTCTGGCGCTGAGAACAGCGCTTTGTTGTCTTTACTGGATCCGCTTGAAAATATACCAAAACCCGATGCCACTGTAGTTGCAGTAGGTGTGGGAGCTACACTTGCTGTCGTCGTTGGATCAGTACTGGAACTCACTCCTGTCGAACTGCTACCAAACTTGAAATTGTTTTCTGAACTAGTTTTGGCATCAGTTGACGAGGAAGCAGCACCACTAGTGCTTCCAAATGCCGACGTTGTACTCGCACCAGGGAACTTGAAAGTAGTTGTACTAGGCTCAGTTTTGGTAGCTCCAAAAGTGAAAGACGGCGCGCTAGTTTTGTTGACAGATTCATTTGAAGCACTCTCAACAGCCTTGAGAGCTTTTTCCAATGGTGCACCGAAACTGACTTTTTTCAATGGTGGTCTGTCTTTTTCATCATCGTCATCATCAATGACAACTATTGGACTGCTTCCAGCTCTTTTAGATGCTTGGGCAGTAACAGTAGCACTACCAAATGAAAATGTACTAGCTACCGTACTAGGTTTCTCAGTAGTGTCTTCCACAGTTTGTTTAGGCAGTGCTGAAGAAGGAACACCAAATTTGAAATTTTCAAAACCCGATGAACTATCTTTTTTAGCTTCATTAGTGCTAGGGTTAATCCCAAATGAAAATGTGTTAGCAGTAGTAACTGTGGGTGTACTCGTTGCAGTTGTAGATGCAGCACCAACAGTACTCACTGAAGCTGATGGAGGAATACCAAATGAGAACGCAGGAGCAGATTTTGGAGCTGGAGCAGTACCCGGTTTTGTCGTCCCGCAGGCAACACAGGCAGAATCAGCTGACTTATTTGAAACCATGCAAGCTGAACATTCCCAAGAGCCCTCAGGTTTTTTAAACATAGAGCTCAGTGATGGAGCAGGCTTGGTGGCAACTACAGCACCTGGTTTTGCAGCAGAGCATGCAACACAAGAGGAATCAATATTCTTATTCCTGACAAAACATTCTTTACATTCCCACGTATCAGATGGCGCCTTTGCAAATTCTTTCAACGAGCTCAATGGCTGCACTGACGATTTTTCTCCTTTCTTCAGACCACAAACACATCTGTCTACAGATTCTTTATTTTTGAAAGAGCATTTGTTGCATGACCACATCTTTTCACTTGATGCACCCATTGCATTGACAGAGGGCGTATCTTTCTTGACAGGCTTAGGAGTTTCGCAGCAGCTACATTTACATTTATCCTGAGGGTTAGAAACCAGACAAGTGTCACAAACCCAACTACCCACAGCTGGTTTGAATTGCTCCCCTAAACTCTTGAGAGTATTTTTGTTATCATCTTCTTTATTTTTGTTCTTATCTTTACCGAAGAAATCAGCAACACTTTCCGCATAGTTGTCAGGAGAAGGTTTCAAGGACTTGTTGGATTCTTCTACCTTCTTCAACTTAGGTTGGAATGTGGAGGAAGATGACAGGAAATTCATTGATGGGCTGCCCTTCATTTTCAGAAGTGGTATATCTGGAGCAGCATTATTAGAGGGCTCATTGAGCTCAGGCGGAGCTGAATTAATAGCGACTGTATCTGCTTTGAGTGGGTCCCTCCACTTCAGTTTAGGCTTTATACTTGGTACAGAAGCAACCGATTCGCTTTCAACAACGGGTTCCGAGAATTTGAAGGACGATTCGTTGGTTTTCTTAACACCGAACGAAAACACAGGAGATGCCTGGGAAGGAGAAGTGGTCAACACAGGTTTACTACTGAATAAAGAACAACTAGCTGTGGCGGGAGTTGTGTAAGTTGAAGAAGTTGGAAGGCTAGAAAGGTGGGAAAAAGACGGCAAGGTTTTGATGGGCAGTGGAATAGACGGCAGGTTGACTTTTTCTGCCAATTCAGATTTCATATCCACTGCGTTTTTTCCTTTCATGACTCGTTTCGGCTCAGGAGCATCATCTCTGAAAAGAAAATACATCATTACAATTAAACATAATTACAAATTCATTGTGAATTCGTGGGATTTAGGGGAATGGTTACTTTGTTTATTCTTTGATTTCAAGAGTTCTTGGAGCAATTTGATACGAAGATGAAAGTTGATATTAGACGAATCTTCACCTCTCCTAGAAATACAATTTGTAAATCCAAAGATGACAGGAGTTGCAATAACTTATCTTCTTCAAGTAATGAATGCTATGATGCCTTTAAACATTAAATGCTCAAGTGTGAACATTGTGATTGTTACAAAGCACTCGGATGATACAGCTCGAGAGACAGCCATATTTTGAGGATCACACACTTTCTGCCAACTATTCCACTGTCAGCAAAACTGGAAGGCTTTACCAACATTTCTTTTATAAGGGTTTCATAATACTGAGTTTAACGTTACTAATTCCCTTCTCAAATTGTGAACTTTAAAATATCAAGGAAGATAAAGATACTGAAAGGATGCTAACAAGTCTGGTGGAGCGCATTGCACATGTTTCTTCCCGTTCATCATGATACGGGATCTCGATACGCCATTATGATACGGCCTGTCCCATGTCGTGTCGGTTTTTGTCCGATCATCAAAGACAAAGGGCAATTTGATACACGATCATGACTATTGTGAAGATATGGATACGGAGCAAATCGGTGGCGACCACAACTTGATACGGGGCTTGATACAATACGTAGATACGGATACGGTGATAGGATCGAGCAAATGATCATCTGGACCAGGCTTTAGAAAATCAAAACGACAAAATCTTCTCACCTGACTGAGAGAGGCTGAATCGGTGGCGGTAACTGGTAAGGTTTAGAAGTACTAGGAGTAGAGGGAGTTGAAGAAGCTGCCGTAGAATCGGAAATCGTTCGCTCTCTTCTTTTTATTCTAAGAAGGTCCGGCATCGTAGGAATCACAAGATCCTCAAACGGCTGGGGTGCTTTCCGCTTACGCCTTTCGCTTTCAGTTTTCAATGGCATCTTTTTTGCATCTAGAACCTAAAAGAGAACACACATACAACATTATTTCCAAAGGGTAAAACATTCATCATAAGAGACTGTTGACTTAATGTTTGCCTGAAGGTGGGTGATTTCATCAGAATCGTGTCTTTCAGTTCTATTTAGTGATCAGCTAGGGAAATTGGAAATTTATTCCCCGAATTCTTCCATCAGAAGAGCACTACATATCCTGAAATTTCTTAATTGAGGGTTATGAATTAAAATAATGAGACATTCAGAAACGTGGTTCAAGGAACGCCGATTTAATATTCTTGCCGGCAATAACATCGCTTCATAAATGCGTTGAAATCCTCGAACCTAGTTTCGAGATGTAGGTAACCACATCAAGACCGCAAGTGGGGAAACATGAGCTCTTCAGCTTAGCCTTCATGTCTTCAACCATTCAATTCCATCTTGAAGACTAACATATCCTCAGTCAAGATTGTATTTAGTATGCTAATCACAGACTAATTAACCTGTGACGTCTCAGCAACCTTCTCGCATGGCCGTAACGACACGGATTCATTTGACATCGAAATTCTTTCAAAAGGGAGAAGTTAGTGTCAAAATTCTCTGGAAGTATCTAAGTCCGTTTAAAAAATAGAAGGACGATTTGGGCCCAACAAATCTTCTTTTCTGCACCTTGAAAACATTCAACAGATTCAAATGGTTTTTAGGTCCGCTTTACCAAACTTAAAACCTGGAATAAATGTAAACTAGTAACAAATAAGAAGAGAATGCCGGGCGACGCAGTTGGGAATTGTGTATTACTTTGATGGTTTACTAACTTATTCTCTGGTTCTTGACATTCTTCTGCCCTACCTATTTTTTAAGTTAAGTGATTTAGCTTCGAAGCAGTTCTGGCAGTTCCTAAGGGTTCTAGATAAGCAAAGTAGAAATTTATCGTTCATAATGATATAACCTCAGCATTCAAATTTTGGGTTCGAGATGGTTTGCTTTAACATCTGAAAGTTCCTTTTTTTGGAATTGTTTTCAAGACTGAATGAGGTTCCAATAGTTCTAGACAATTAAGAGCACAACAGATTCGAGAAAACTACAACAGTAGTGACCCTCTAATAAATACCATTTGTTAAATTTAAACTAATCGAGATGTAAAGCAACGAGTTACTTTATGACAACAAAGGGGACAGTAAGGATGTGACAAGCCACAATAGCCAGAAAAGATACCTCACTGGAGCTTTACACTAAACATACAGTTTTCCAACAGTTCTAGCGTTATAGTGTTACCTAATGAATATTTCCCACCCGTTCCCAATCCATCTATATTCACTCAATCTTTTTGTATCAATGAGGCCACCATTAATGGATTATAAATTTCTCACTTTTTGGGTCAAAAAGCATGAAACTTTATGAATTATAGAAAACCATGCGTTCCACTTTCTTTTCCTAACAACTTTTTTTCCTATGATTAATTTAATGTTAACTTAGCACGACAGATTTACTTGTATGTATACGATTTCATTTTCAGAAATTTTGTTTTTGAACTTTTTTTTAATTAATAAAAAGACAGAAGAATTCCTCTGACTTCATCTTGGTTCTTCTTCAAGGTATAAGAAAAATCTCTGCAGTCAATTGGTGTATCAATCACGAACAAACATCATGAAGAAGTCCCCGATTTCAGGATTTCATGCATTTATTGCCGTACAAAGTATGTGACTCACAGGGGTGGAAAATTGTTCGATAGCTCTGAGTATCTTGAGAGCCGAGGTGCTGATGGTGTCTCTGTTCTGGATTGGAGTTGGAATAGGTTTGACGCTGACGATTCGCGGCGTCCCGACTTTAGGTGACGTCAGTGAGAGGCTGAGAGACTCCTTGCAGCTAGAATTGCCACCGTACATCGTCCTTCCACGGTAGAATGGCGATGTCGTGGAGTCATCAAGCGTCCGATTGAAGCTGGAGTTGAACGATGAACTCTGTAAAATAAGGCAGTTCATTACATGGGGTTCTGCATAGCCTGTGAGAGTTAGGGGGTGACTTAAGCTTGTAGAGTAGAGACACTGTTGCTCTACCCTCAACCTTGGGTCGTTTACTTCAGTAGTGTGAACTACCGGATCTAGACGAGTCTGTGTGACGAACAGAAACGAAGATTAGAGACGAATTTTATTGAATGTGTTGTGTATTTTATTCGATGAATTGGAAGAGATGAGTAGGAAGAAAGACGAGAAAAAAGAGAGTGGGTTAGGAGTTGGATCGATTAAAGAGAAACCCACTGACCATCAGCCACTCTGCTGAAAAAGCTCATGTTTGATGACCTGAAAGAGTACACTGTTGTTAAAGAATGCCACCCCAGGCTTTTGATCAGTTCCCGTTTCCTCATTTCGCTTTTGATCCAACACCAGGACACTAAGATGAGGGATGATATAAGTCCGAGAGTTAAGTTAGAGGTGACATTAGACTACCTAGCCACAAGCAACTTCCGTCCCCTTCAGCACAACCTTTTCCGATTTCCGTTAATTCATTTCCTAATCGATCTACGGTGATGGAATACAAATGGAGCTCATAAAATAGCAAGTTATGGAAGCGCTGAGTTTAGATAATGTACCACGAACTACGTTTAATAAGCACAAATCAGTGATTTACGTAGAAGGGTTGCATAATACCGAAATGATAAACCCCTCAGTAGTTGTCGAATTGAACTACATTTTGAACTCGGATCATAATGTAGGTGAAAACGGCCGTGTTTCCAATCACCCTTTTTTGATCAACATGAATTACAAAGCATTCGTTGGTCTAGATTAAATTGTAATAACAATACTTATCCAAATACAGTAGAAGAATCCGCAAAGTATAGGCACTTGACTTACAAGAAGTACATACATGAAACAAAGTTCCAGTAATGCAGCACAGTAGTACGACTGAATTTTTCAGTTATCGAAATAAATTTGTGTTAATTAGTTGAAATTTGTGATCTTTGTGCGCAACAAAAATTGTTAACAATCAATAGTATTGTGAAAAAACTTTTATTAATATTGTTCTATTCAAAAAAGAATTTTGGATTCTTAGCATTTACGATCAACTTTTGTTTGCACATTTTAGTGAAATTTGAATACATTTTTCAGCATAAATTAGTTGTCGAGAGTTATCGTCTGGAATGGCACATTTCGCTTCGTACATGACTTTTTTGAAAGTTCGCCAACTAAAAGTAGGTTTACTCACTTTGTTCAAAGGGTTGTTGAAAGCGTAAGCATCGAATGATGGTCTACTTTTGATAAATGAAGAGGACAAGTCCATAGTACGATTCTTAGGTTTAATGGATAACCGTCTTCCACCTGTAACAAAATAAGAGGAAAATTGATGCTGAATTGATACAGACAAGTTGAGAAAAATTATGTTGTGTAGGTAACTAGCGGTAGTTGCACTTTCGGGTTAGTTTTAAACTGAAAGGCAGGCAGTTTTAAAAAATCACAGGCAGGAAGTGCAAGGTTGGGCGAGGACCAGAGAGAAGTTTTCCATTGTATGACTTTTACGAGCTCCAAAGGGATTGTAAAGACGTGCTGCACTGATTTGTAGATGATGCATCCCTCGTGTTGAAATCAAAATAGAATCACACGCATCAAACTAAGTATAGCATCACCCTGATTCAGTCTGACATACGGATGGCAGTGTGAAGAGGATCAGGATATATATATATATTAAAAGCTCAGCAATTCCATTAGAAATAAAACAAATACAAACCTAAGCTGTTAGGTGTGATAGAGAGTTTAGGCGTTTCGGGGGAGGGTTTAGGTGTGTTTTCTGGAAAGGGGGCTGTCAACGTCCTCTCGCCCTGGGGAACAAGTGACGAACACCCGCTAGTGGATTCACTGCCGTCGCTTCCTTCGTCTCCTGGAACACAAATTATAGTTTCGATGGAAAACAGCAAATTGATAAACGATTTACAGGTAAACAATTATTTATTTATTCATAAACAAGGGCTAAGCCCAATTAGAAAAATAAAATTGCTGCCTCTACAAAAAAAGAGCAACAGAGTTTTGCGAGGTTCATCATTCACTCAAGTATAGTTTGAAAGGAACTTTTCAAACTTCTTTGGGATACACTGAAAATGTCCACATTTTGTAGGTGCTCATTTGACAGCCTCATGATTCTTGAAGAAGGAGAGTTGACCAGATAATTGGTGCGGTTATGGGGAAGCCGAAACAATTCCGAATTCCTGGAAGCTCTAGCAGCACATGAACAATGTTCCCAACTCTTCTGCCACCAATTCTCCAGGTGTCCCTGATACGCATGTTCTACAAAAATACTGAAAGGAACTTAACTCACACTATGGGCAATAATTCGTCAGTTTTTTCTTTGTCTTTCAATTTTAGCTTGAAAGTGAACGAAAACGGAGCTAAGCACACATTCGATCTCATTTTAAAATAGTAAATATTCAACATTTCTTGCTAAAATAAATACATCCGTCTTATCGGGGGAGGGGCCCCCAAACCCGGAGCACAGTAGCCGATTTCTACGATCTAGTTGGACGAAATTCGCAGATGGAAATCCTTTATGAAATTGTGAAGCCATTGTGTCTCATCAGCAAAGCGTACAAAATGGGAGTTTGGGGTAACCCCGTAAATGTAATTTACATAAATAATAGATAACAAGGGCCCTAGAGAGGATGCTTGCGGCACTCCTATATTTTCTCTGCTGGACTATTATCCCAACCCAACTGTCTGTTCCCTGTCGGTTAGTTACGGAGACATAAGGCACAAAGAATATGGATGGCAACGACAAATCCAAATGATGAGTTTCTCATGGTTGACGATTTCAAACAAATTTGACAGGTAAAATACAGTACCTCTCGCAAACTTCCCCTATTCAGAAATCGGCAAAATCCATAATGGCACCGGAAGTATAGTCGCCGCCGAGCAGCAGAACTGGTCTTCCTCCATGACTTGGTATCGGGCCGTATTGATTGCCCCTTCCTCCTGTCACAGCTCAACTTTTATGCTCCTCCGTACGCCACGAGACAAATGCAGACATTTTATATGCGGCATTCCCCTACCAATTACCTGCGGAACGATCCTGTCATTCGGATCCAGGAGTCATTCAACCGACTCCCTGATTCTGACTCATCAGATCTGTTGGTGTTGACGCCCACGGCGTTCAGGGCGAGGCTCCGTTGTCTGCGAGATGAGTAGTGGCTCTGGTTGGGAGCACTGGTTTTGGTGAACTGAGTTGTGGATTCGGTTATTTTAGATGTAATTTGTTCAAGACTTAGAAGACTTGAACACTTAGTGTTTTTGCCTCTGTTATATTTTATTTTCATACATATTTATTGTTATATTTATAGTTACTATCTCTCGCTTTCTCTTTCAAAAATTGTTATGATATAATGTATCCCTTTACTATTGGGCTTATGCCCGTACTATTGTTTATAAATAAATAAGTACTCATTTTCGATCAGAACCCAAATTGAGTGGAAGAAAATACAACATTTTTCTCAAAGTAGTGTAGTATCTGCTGTTTGAGCGTTAATTCGAAAAAAGTAGGCAGTATTAGGAGATGAGAGATTGGTCTATAATTGTTCACATCCTCCTTGTAACCTTTTCTACATACGTACAACAAGGGACCTCTTCAGAACAACAGGTAAATGATTTCGAAGTAGAGTTTCGTTGATAAGGTAACAAAGGTTAATTAGTATGACTGGGGCAATGAATTTCATGACTTTGACTTCAAGACCAAACAGATACGAACTGTTGGCATTTTTCAAAGACTAACACAAACAATGATGTAACACGAACAATGTATCAACAATTTCCAGCGCGAGACTGAAAACTAATAGTCGAGCCCCCAGAGGAAAAAAATCGCCGTGAGATGGAAAGTTTTATTTTCTCACTTGATTCTTATGTTTTCGAAGGTGCTGAACATGAATCTGACGTTTGCAACCAAAATTTCAATCGTCAGATTCGTGTTCAGCATCTTCGAAAACATAAGAATCAAGCGAGAAAAAAACTGTCCTCTCCAAAACCACTGGGGACTGGACTATAACTCCTGCATGAGACTAATGTGTTCTGATCTCATTTCTACATGTACCTACTTCCAAATAATAAATAGAAACAAAACCACATTATCACTTTGATACTCACCATTCACTTTGACGGGTGCTTCTGTGGGTACCGCAGGCGTGGAAGCCACGAAATTTGTATTCCGGAGATTGAGACCACTGGGTCCAGGTATTGCTCCGTCCGGCTGGTCGGTCCTGTTACGAAGTATCGGACTCAACTCAGGGTCGCTTCCTGCAAAAACAAACAAAAAAAAAGTAGCGCATTTCAGGAATCTAATGACTGATGAGTCTGCAGGAAAAATTTGGGAACAGACGTCAACTTTAATTTTTTTAACTGGACCAAATTCGATATCTTTCGGTGTATTTTAATAAACACTTCTAGAACTCTAATACGGTTTTATAGCGTAATGAAGATGGGCATGAAGATGGGACCATGCCTCAAACCAACGTCAAACGTCACATCGCCTACGCACGCTTGTTAAGCACACATTTATTCATGAATGCGTAATTAATGTGTAAGTTTATATAATGGTATCTGAAATAGCCTTTCAGATAATCACGAACACATATACGTAAATTTCCTTTTCTTTTCTTAAATTATTATAATTGGCCTGCATGTTACTGCTATATAGTCGCATAAACATGAATTAACAGTTCAAGTGGTAGAAAAATGTTTTGATGGATCGAACGCGGTACAACTCAGACTTGTTCCTAGCTTGTATTGCATTGGTAGTGAAATGTTCAGAATCAACCGAACTTCCACGCCGTCCTTTTCATAGACCACTCAAAGATCTTGAATAGCCTCCACCAATATTGAAATCACAAATCAAGCTAATCCAATCTGTTAACACAACCCTTCAAATGCTCATTGCTATCGATTAGTTGGGAACAGTGGTGAAGACAGGCAGGCAGCAAATTATAGTAAAACACGGAAGCAACTCTTCACTATATAATTGAAGCAGTCTTGGTAGAGGGAAATTAATCAAATGTATATCTCTGATACAATTAAAACGTGTATCGACAGAATCTCAATAACTCATAATCAATCTCTGAACTTCTCATAACAAGCTGGGTAATATTAGCCGTAAAAGAGAAAAATAAAAATAGGAGTGATATTTGGGGTATTGTGAGTAGATGAATATTCTGTGTTTATTAAAAAGTTACATCATTATATAGTTAAAGCAGAGTCTCGGTAGAGGAAAATTAATCAAAGTATATTGCGGCCTGAAACGTAAACGAATAAAACCTATATGGACAGATTCGCAATAACTCACGGTAATAACCAACAGATAATTCATTTCTTATAATGAACAGGACCATTTGAGCGGTAAAAGAGATTAATAAATATAGGAGTGATATTTGAGAAAATGTGAGTATGAAGCAGAATGTTCTCTTGAAAAATGTCAATTCTCAAGGAAACTAAATATAACAATAACATGTTAAAACAATAAGGGAAAGGGTAGGTCATTGAACCTTGGGACACATAACATTTAAAAGTATAAAGGTACACACAGGGTTGAACATACTTATTTGGCGGACATGGTTTTGTTGAGTTGAGACATCGTTGGACGGATGTCTCTTGCAAATTCTTTTAGATGGAGGTTGCTGCCGGCCCCCTTCCTCATCTTCTTCATCACTTTCTACGCCGACGTTCTGCTGTTCGGCGGGGACGACCCATCTGCTCAGCCAAGAGGATGGCTGAGGGAGGATTTCCGTGACTCGGGTGGTGAGCCGCGAGAATAACGACGACTGCAACAATATTCAAGGGAGAATTTTAACTTCAAAGAAATGGTTTGGCGTGGGCGTATTCTACAGATTGCCAAGGCCTGAATAAAGGAATCACCAGGGGCTTGGCTTAGAATCAGGCTTGGAGGGTTGGTGAATTTCTTGCAATCATGTCTTCACATCTGTGAACCCACATGGTAAGAGACCATTTGGCTGAGAATCACAAAGGCGACGTTGACAAACAAGTGTACTCCGAACATCTGCTAATATGGCTCGATCTTATCAGTTTTCTTGTTATATACTATGTGATACAGGCGTGCCATGCTCAACTCTATGTACAAATGCGATGATATTGCACCGACATAATAAACCTTTTCATAATGATTTGCAGCGTTTTCAAATAATTTTCATCAGCATTGAATCGAAAATCAAAAACTTGGGGTTTCGAGATTTTAAATGACTTAGGCAAGTGGAGTGCAAGTAGTTTTGGACGCTGAATGGATTGAGATGGGTCCCAGAAAACGGATGTAAATTTTAATTTATCATATAAAAAAAAGAAATAAGTAAAACTAAATAAACCTTTGTGAAATAATTTGCAGCGTTTTTTGATTTGTGAAAGTGCTTTCAGTTTGACTTCGGAACAGCGAATTTCGGATAGTTATTAAATGCATCATTTCAATAAACCAGGAAAGAAAAAAGTTATAGAATTGAAAGTGGAGGCGAATGACATAACTATTGAATTTAAATTATCGAGAGTCTATTTTCAACTGTGAAAATTACTAGTGGTGAGATTTGTCATCGAGATTCGGGAGATTGTGCTATCAGCTGACACCGAGGTGAGAAGGGCCCCAGCAGTTGTCGAAAACTCGTGTTGACTAGCTATCAATTGACAAACAATAACATTGTTAAGTGGTTTCACCCTCCTGGTTACATCTCTCCTTTTCATTTCTTTTTTTTTGATCATTTTCGCTGACAACTTGTTTCAATGACAAAAAGAGGACGTGGCTACTGGGGATATTGAAGTCCTTGAAGCCCCATTTTGTTTCGAATCGACATCCATGACACTTCAGGAGTAAAGTTTAAATAATTTATATATTCTTTTCTTTTCAACCGAATGTGCTGAATTTCTCTGAAATGAACAATAACTTCTTTGTAGACAACTGGGTAACAATGAAAAATGTCAGAACCGCTCAGATGAGATAAATGAGCTCAGTAATCAGCACATAATGTTACATATTATGTTCCTCGTTTTGTGATTCAAGTTTTTTAGGGCAGGCCTCTTTCTTTTAAAACAATCAAAGTAATAAAGCCCCCATTTTTTCTTACCTAACCTAGGACTTATATCATTAAAGCTCCATCATTCAATTGATTCTCGTTCGTGGACTAGTTTTCTAGATGGTTTTATATTTAAAAAAATCGGCCGCTACATGTACCTTACATCATTGCTCTTGACCAAGTACTGCAAGGAAAATGCTGAAAAGAATCCTTCCTATTGTGGAGCGGTGCAATGACGAATGATCTGAAGAAAAATTGTTCTTGGGTAAAGAAAATGTTTATCCTCAATGTTTACTCGAGTGGCACACTGAACTCTGCAGTGGCAGCAGAAGGCTGATGATAGCAGAAATAATTATTTCGCAAATGGAGGCCACCTCGCTTAACACCAGATTGTTAGCATCAGCTAGATCTCATATGCGATTACTCGAAATTTAGAAGTAGATTTATATCATGCAATCAACGCCCTATCAGAAGGTGAACAATGTCGAACATTCAGAAAAACGCCAGAAATGAGCCTAATAGTGAGTTGTGTGTAATGTTGTCAAACTACAACGAAATCATTGGAAAGGTTGGAAATGGAGGACAAGGGAAGAGTAAGGATAATCGACAAATATCAAGAAAGCGCGAGACGAATGTAAATACCTACAGGAATACCTAAAAAATTACGCTAAATTTTCCATAATTCAGTTCCTTTGGGCCATCTAAAAAACAATTACAAGGTACGGAGGCGCAGTGATCAGCTAAAACCACAGCGGCCGCTGTCTTACCTAACAGACTCAAGGTGTTGAAACAGATGGTTTCTTTGAAAACTATTTCTGACTTGTATACTCACTGAGTTGAAAAATTCTATTACCTATTGAAACAAATTTAAAATTAAATCCATCCTCCACTGTCCTTTGCACCTATACAATACGGGATTTTAGCTTCCTCATAACCAAAGATTTGGAACAAGAATGTTCTCGAAGTTGATGTTTCGAATCCCCACTCCATTTTGAGCAGCTTTTTGATAAAGTTTTGTAATGTTTGTCTGTTTGAAGTCTTTGTTTATTTGTTTGCCCTGGGTAAAACAATACCATGTACATAATGAGAGTTTTATGAATTAATAGAACTTTTGATTGAGGGGGTAAGTTTGAACACAGCCTCCCGTGATTATTATCATCATGAAAGCTATGGATTAACGGTATCAAAATTGTGGGATTGGATGTGAGTTGTAATTTTAGAATATGGAGGCGGAATTCCACGACTCTCGTTACAGTTATTGTTACCGCCCAACGTGCGTTGAATGAGTCCAAACTCCAAAATTATTATGGCAAGTTAGCGGATCGTTCACGTTATCATGCAGAATGTCATCCACAAGTTCCATCAAGACCGCAAAAATTGGTCAGGCAAGTAGAGATTGGTAAAATTGTATCAGTTATCATTTCATCATATCACTTATCATTTCAACTTTCCACCCTAATTTTAGAATATATTCTTTCATACTGCAGAAGTCATAATATGATTGCAAAACACCTTATCGGAAGTTCGTCGGTGAACTAAACGTCAAAAACGAATTGATGTATTCAGACATTGAAACGGGAAGAACACTTATTCATGCACCGGAAGGGTAGTCTACATAAGAAAAATAGAGATAAAAGAAACAAGAGTAGAAAAATCAAGCATTAATTTTGTCTGTATTTTAGAAGCACCAAATCACGATTTGACACATCGTGATATTGTGTAAAACAAGGGCCGACCGCATTACTTTTCGCAACACCACTTTATTTTTTAGACCATCACTAACGCGAAAATATTAGAGAGAACTAACTACCGAAGTATGTATGGGTGAAAGAGCGAATACACAGTAGGATACCAATGCTTCGAAAGGAAACAAGAGACATATTGGTATGAGAGATATTTATTGGAGGTTTGAATTTGCGTAAGTGTCTCCCTAGAATCGAAATGCTCAGAAACAGCACACAATAAGGCTGAAGTAGAGAATAGGTGACCCCTACCTCTTATCAAGGGCTCCTTTGAACGTGTATCGATATATAGGTGTATACATCGATACCACTGCCATGTATTATTGAATGGTTTTCACGACGGTTATATCGATTAAAGTATTTTTAACACCCAGCGACACAAGTGTTGATCTGTGCCTTACAAGAAGGATTGATTTAGGATATTTTTTGCTTTTGAGACACGAGCGAAGCGAGCATCCAGACCAGCAAACTAGACAGAACACATCAAAAGTGTGGACCTATATCGATAGGAGACATCTGGTTCTTCAATATGGTGACGGTCTGATAAGGAAGAGGTCACCTATTCTCGACTTTTACCGACAATAAAAATTAATTCACCTAACTAGGCAATTCAGTACAATAAAACCAAGTAGGAACATCACTTATAATATACTTACTTAATATACTCACTATAATACTTATAGTAGCTCATTCCACAACCAAGCTACCATTCTAACGTATGAATTTGATCACATTATACGCACCTCTTCAAATTAGCATGGTAGGATACAGGTATGTTCCATATAGGTCTGTACATTAAGGAACTAGAAACCACCACTTGTGACTTTTCTTATGTACAATAAACCAAATTTTCAACATACGGTGAATTTGTCAATAAACGTTACCAGACAAGATATGGGAAGGAACGCCTCCTCCCCTCCGTCAAATTTCAGAACCGGGAGAGGTTATTATGGATCCGGGCGTCCAAATGAGTTCAAATCCTTCGGAAACTCGGGGAAGAAAGAAGGTTTTGACGAGTAGCGATTAAATCATCAAATATGCATAAAAGGTTACGACCAGATAGACGCCGAAACGTTTTTGGGACTCCCAGACGACACGAACAGGTGGAATGAAAGATATTTAGTGTGTCATCTTTAGGTGGGGATCGCGAAATAGTTGACCTTATTCCAAAAAGCCCCCTTCAAGGGAGTCTCGTCTACCCCAGCTCAGGTCAAATCAACAACTTCAGTTGTGAGCTTAGTCAGAGGGGAAATTTCATAAAGGAAAATTTGCTTTAGCTGATTCGAAACTCCGAACTACAAACCCAGAAAACGTCGATTTGGCGAGTTTTGTGTCAAACATGGAGGTAAAGGGGCTAGGTTAGAAAATGCAAAGCATGGTCCGCCGTTGAGGCATCAATTCGATCATTTCTCCGAAGAAATATGGATGTGTTGCCTACAAACATACACCTTTTACCGTAAGGAACTCATGTTGAACTTTAAAAAGACGATTCCGAATTCGGAAACTGACAAAAATGGGTCAAAATCTGCCTCTTACACAATCGTTTGGCGCCGAGCTAAGCGAAAAAAACCACTCAGTTACTTACGTTAGCAGAGTCGTATGGTTTGTACAGATGAGAGCGCTTTGGTTTCACGTCGTTACTTCCTTTAGCCATATTCGAAAGCAAACGGTGATGAACTGAATATAGAATTTGATCACCTCATAATTTCTACGGGGAAATTGTAACTTATTTCACTAAAACTTCACTTCAGGAGACACTTTCCTACACTCGCGACGGGATATGGCGGCATCAACGCTAACTTGATCGTTACGTTGGTCTAGTGGCCCCCCTGCCGAGGTCACACAATGCTGCCAACTTTCAAGGTGAGGAGGATTGTCTGAGGAGAATAAAAGAAGCTAACGATAACTCGCCTACTTTTTGGGAGCAACGGTTATAATTTAAAAATTTTCGAACGAAAACGGTGTGAATTTTTACACAAAGATTCATTATTTCTGTGTTAAATACCCGAAAAGCAGATGACAGATATTTATTAAACGCACCCTTCAACTAACTATGTAATTAATGAGATAAAATAAAAACCTTTGGACAAACAATGATGGAGGACTCATTTTTCAAAACCTTTCCGTGTTTTTCAACCTCTCCGTTCATTTTCAGCAGATAAAGAGCGAACATACATATGAACTTACAGCAACACGATGTTTATCATTGTAGGTGTATTAGGGGTGGCTGATGACAGGAGCACAGGCGCATCTGCACATTATACTGTTTCCAATTTTTCCACTTGAATCCTCATTGAGGAGCAGAAGTGTATCAAATGTACGCGCCAAACAGGACTTCAGGATGGGTGAGAGGATAGTGGAGTTTTGAGTTTGGTGAGGGAGGGTTAGGAGTAAGCAAAACCCCGTCTGTGCTCTGAATGGAAGGGGAACACAGCGTGATTTGGATCTGGGTCTAAAGAATGAACCAATACAAGGGCCGAAATAAACGTAAATTTACCCACACTGATTTATCAGCGGTGCCCACCAGGAAGGGGGGGTGTTGACACAGACTGCGACATCAAGCTACCATTTACCTAGTATTCATAATATCCTAATGAAGTTCATATTAGGATCTTGCAGTGATCGAGGAAGATGGGAAATGTGGAACATTCCATTTGAAGGGAGGCTTACACAACAAACCTCAAAG
This sequence comes from Creontiades dilutus, assembly GCA_031894815.1. NCBI lineage: Eukaryota > Metazoa > Arthropoda > Insecta > Hemiptera > Miridae > Creontiades > Creontiades dilutus. The sequence continues at coordinate 522,967 of JAVIWC010000594.1, forward strand.
GCAAGCAGATATCGTTCGGCAATTCTCAAGTTCAACCCACATTACTACGAGAAGGTAGATAGGCTCTATGGATGTGAGGTAAGTAATAAACTTTTCTGCTTCCTTTGTCTTCTTTGCTGTAATAATAAGAAAGAAGCTTGGGTTAAATATGGAATTGGGCTTTCACCTCCACAATGGTTCTTGCTGGGTAGATAGGAATTTCAACTGTGGCAAAATACGGTTTTCTGAAGTTCGACAACCATTTCAACATTTTCTTTTTCTTTTTTTTTTAACGTATTTAGAGAACTTTTTTTTTCAGTGAACGCTGGGAAGAGCGAGAAAAAAGGCCACTCGAGTTCTGATCGAATAGTATTTCATTATTAAAGTTGTCAACTATTGACTCAGTCCTGAAAATCACATATATGTGATTCACATAAATGTGAAACATATATTCGTTTTGATTCAGAAAAAAAAGTACATTAAATCCGACACTACACTATTTTTGTTGTTTTTTTAAGGAAGTCTATTTTGATTTTACCTTATTTACCCCCGTTTCCCCGTATTCAAACCTCATTTTCTTAATTTAAGATTCAATTGCAACAGAACTATTTGCTAGTCTGATAATATCAGACTTTATATTATAAAAAGCTGAACGCTTTGTGCAGTTTTTAGTAGGCTTGCACAGTCCTGCTACAAAAACTAATAGGAGCAGAAAAATTGGCAATTTCGTATTTTTTACAAAATTTACTTTATGGACCCCATTGTTGTGCCCCGATTTGGCCTCAAAATGTTTTGTTATGCAGTCGAAAGTAAACAAATTCAACGCTCTTTCTAACGGTAGCATTAAATTTGAATGTGAAGTGTAAATTAAGGGATTTATGACGTTGCATTTGTGAGACTGGTCGGACACGACTCTTGGAACACTGCATACGTATTTTAAAGAACGTGAACACCGTTTCAGAAAATCTTATAACAGATTTTCACGGAGAATTTTTTTTTTCAGTCAATACAATAGCTTATTTTTTCTTAAATAAAAATTCGCTAATAAGATTACGTTAGTGTCGAACGATAGAAAATTGTGCAAATTTTATTCGGGCCAGTCTTGCAGAGTATTTTTCCAACATGGATTTCCTCTTCCTTAAGTCCTGTTTCAACGTGCTACAAAAACTGTATCAAAACGTACACATTTAAAGCGTAATAATAAGGTTTTGTACCCGATTCAGGCTGAAATATGGACGAATGAAATAGGCGGTTTCGGATTTTTGGAATTACTACAATTTAGAAACAACTTTATTTGGATACATTTCTAAATCTTTATTTTTCTGTTGAAACCGACAAAAAAACTGACTTTCCACACCACTTTTCTAGAAATTGTAAAAAAATAAATAAATAAATGAATAAAATTAAATTAAAATAAATAAATAAAAAATCACTTTAGTACTCTGTATTACATCCTTAATCCTTTATAAACTTTTCGATTACAGCCAGATTACGGAGTGAAAATTCCTAAAGTGATTTTTTTAAAATGAAGGAACTCATCCAAATATTTTGTTCGTTGTTTCTACGTTGATTGTAGTAATAGACCCTTTTCAAAAATCCAACATCCAAATTTTTCTCGTGCGTATTTCTGACTCTGGAAGATGCAAAACTGTTCTCTTCCTTCTCAGCTTGCCGCGAAACATTGCACAACTATTGATATTTTCTTCACACGACTCAATTTTATTGAAACAACTTTTTGCTGGTCTACATTTGAATACCGTTATACAGGTGAAAGAGCGCCTTATTACGTGGAACTATGCAATTCCGCGCACTTGTTCTGTATTGCGGTCGGCTTGTTGCCTCCGGTTGGATTGGTGCCTTCAGGCACCGGCACCTACAATGGCATGACTTCCTTCTTTTCCTGGGATTTGCGGAAGTAATAACAAATTTATGAAAAAATTTAATGGAAAGCGTCCAGACATATAAAGACCGTATACCATCTAAAGACTACCTGCACGTAGAGAAAGCCTTGTTTCCATTTTTCCCAAATTTAAATTTCCACTTGAATTTCACGTTTTGGACCATTTTGAAAAAAGTCCTTGGAACTCAATTCATACATTTGAAATTAGTCAGTCACAAAAATTGTTACTATCAAAAGAATTACTCTGTTGAGCTTGATCCAATATGATTCGCAGGAATTCCAATTTTTGTTTAATTCAACTAGGTAGAAAACAAGGTGAAACTAAGCTGACCATTGATAGTGACTCATATATTTTATGATGTGCTTCAAAACAAGAATCTCATAGTTTCCGCAGTATTTGTTCTACCTAATTCCCAAATTTGAATTTTGGCTAGTATTAAGGTGATTAATTAACAGTGCGCCACTGAATCTTCCCATTTTTTCCCATCTTCAAGAAACTAAAATGTTGGAAATTTGGTCTCAAAATTAACAATCGGCCGGCGAGGTAACTCTGTTCAGAAAATAAAAATTCTCCTTTTTCCAAGTTGAGACTAATGAAAATATCAAACATTTAATTGAAGAAAAGTACTTTTCCTGATAATGCAGTACATGGTTGAATGTCAAACTACGGGCATTTTTCAACCAGCTAAGTTTTCAAAATTGATACTACTCTTAAAAGCTATAAAATATTTGTGGTGAATTCTGGGCAGCCTAGGGTTGAGAAAATACACCAGGCTAAAATCAAAGTCCTTTTTAAGCTCAAAATGTCTTATTTTCAAATTCTGAGCCCACGGTATTACCAACATTGGCATGATAATTACTGGCAGGTCCACACATACATATATACGAAACCTAGCTCAGGTTTGAATAACACCAATTTTTACTGTTTTCATCAAATTGCGATAGAATTCACGATTGCTCAGTTGTGGTCTAGATACCTTCCAATAGTACAGCAACGTAGACATAAATTACCACTCAAAGAATTCGGATTGGTTAGTGCAATATCAAAATAACAATAACAAATAATATTCCACTTAGCTTGGTATTGAACTGTCAAGATTATTGATCATCTATGTAAAAATATGTCATATTTGTCTTGAATACTTCAATCGACGTCTCATTCAGGAGGAGTGAGTACTATCTCACTAGGGAACAGTTGTTATCATGAATTCTGAAACTGGAGGTATTATATTCAGTTCTTATTAATTATAACTGCTCTTTCTAGTTTTTAGGTAAAAATGGCCATTCCAACTGCAAGAATGCGCCATTATTTTGGCACCTACACAACACCAATCCCAACCCAAACGGCAGTTTTGGAGTCCAGAGATAGTTTTGCTCCGAAGGGTACAAGATGAAATATCGTCTTATTGCACGATTTTTCCAAGTGAGGTTTTCCTGCGAAAGGTTTTACGTTTGAAATCACGATAATAATATAAGTTAACCAGCATCGCTGTAGGTTCATTAACTACCCAATTTTGAAGAGGGAATTCCATTTTTTTTTCTTGTTCCAGAATAAAGTTTTTTGGAAGAGAGCTTCCAACGGCACAATTATACGGTACTTGCGAATCACGCACGAACTTGCAGGGCTTGAACGGGTTCAGCCATTTAGTAGAAATTCAACATAGATCGTCACGAGAGCAGCGACCGTGAGTCCTGCGAAGTGGAATCGATGAAATGGATTCCAATCCATTTTAGAAAGCGAAGGTTCCCATTAGGGCAACATCTTACTGTTCGTGTGAGGATGGTGGTAAGGGGAGTTGGGGAGGACCTAAGCCCCTTAAGTACCTACATGTTGAGTGTTTTCTTTGCCCAGAGGTTTTGACCTGATTTCGACTTTTATATTTAAATCGTACAGCGGGGGACACGTCTAAAAGGTCGTTCTCGCCGACATCGAATGTTCTCGTATCGAATGTTCTAACGACAGGTTGGTAGCGAAAACTTCACAACCTATGAGCAGTCCCAACGGTCCCAAAAAAGTTGGCATCCGCCAACCGGAGAATACACTTGAATACAATTAAGTATTTGATTTAACATTAAACATTTTGTTTGTTGTTTATTTCGCGTCCGTTTTTTATTTTAGTCGCCTGTTTTCAGATTTTTACGGGGATTAATTTTCGAGGTCTGGTTAAAAAATTAGAAAATAAGAGACTGAAATCTTCTTCAGTGATCAAGTGAAAAATCAACTTAATCTGAATGTTGAAAGTCGGCATAAATTATGATTTTTTCCGCGAAATAAATAGTTTTGGTCATTATTCCGCAAAAATTGAGTCGAATCAAGAAACGGACATCACGTGAATCAGCGTTAAAAACAATGAAGTTCATGTGCCACACTTTAGAGTTCACCATCCTCCACTATTTGACAATTGTAGGGTTGCGCAAGCTAGCTGGACCGGTTGCGCGCCAGCAAAAAATTGGTTGAGGGATCAAATTTTCATGAATTTTTGGGTAAAATCCGAATTTGCAATAAAAAATTGAGGTTCCCATTCAAATTAGGAAAGTTAGTGTCACTTGCGCATGGTTGCGCAGTTGCGTAAATATGGTATATGAGATCCTTGCAAAACCATGAGAAAATTGAAAAAAAATTGTTTTGTTTACTTCCGTTTTGAAGATTTTAGGAGGGGAACAGCTTGTGGGACACCTTGTTTAACTTCAATTAAAAGAAATTTCAATGACATGTACTTGTATTTTAAGATGTACTTCGAATTTTTAGAGTATTATACCTGTAATTTGAACCTGCATGTACTTTTTTGTGTGAACTTTTGATATCAACCTAGATTCCACACAATAATTTCATGTTTGATAACTGTTTTTCTGATTGATAACTTTCGATAACTTCTTTTGACTTTCGAGGCCTAAGGATTGCATGCACGTGATTTGCGGAGGAAATATCCCGGTAATATTTTATGCAGTGAGAGCAGCTGGCTCATACAGGACGTAAACAGAGGTGCCCCCTTGTAGGCAGCAAACTGGGAACGATGCCCAGTGAAAGTCCTGTCAGAGGTGAACGAAAGCTGCTGTCCGCCCTCTCGACCGCCACAAGAATAAGTTCCCTGTAAATTCCAGCTGCGTCGGGATCCGATGAACCAACCCACTCCTATTGATGGGATTTTTTATAAGCAAATAAACGAAAAGCAAAAACCTCATGAAGTAATTAACGTAACGTTTACGCCATGTTTATGGCATATGAAGCCATCAATTCATCATTTACCCTGACCACTAGAAAATTGTGATACAAAACGCTACGAATTATTACAAAAAGTTTTAGTATTTCTGAATTAGATGATCCTCCAACACGTTTGGGGCACCTCGAACACAATCAGAAGGTGTGGACAGTTGAGCTGTGGGGTTACTGAAGCTGCTAATTAATTTTCTTATCTATTAACAATACTGAAGTTCTAAATGAAATGCTAAAATACGGTTACCAGGTGTGGAGGCGAACTGATCAGCTAGAAAGACCAGGAATTTGTAACTAATCAACTTATGCTGCTGAAATATATCTTTGAATACTCACCTAAAATTCAGTTAAAATTACAGAAGTAAATAGTAAATATTCCATCGGCTACCACGTGTCAGTACTCTGCGATGACAGAGAAACAACAAATTACAGATAAATAATAAATCTTTTGAAAACCTACTAAACAATCAATTAAAAGGTGGTCAGACACACTGGTCAGCGAAGGGAAACTTACAACTAAGCCCTTTCCTGATCTACGGAGCTGAAATTCAGGTATTTTGTTCAGCAGAGGAACAGTTGATTTTTGGTTTATTATTCAATAATAAACCATTGTAATCGCTCTGGAAAAAAAATTCTAACCCCCCTGAAAATTTCTTGGTTTACGTTTCAAAGGGTGTAGAATCCGAATCTGCAATAAAAACTTTTCCGTCCGTCCGCCCGCCGTACGCACGATATCTCCGAAACGGCTGGAGCAAAAAATCTGAAATTTTCAAGAAAAATCCATCTTGGCCCGACGACGCCCCAATTCTTGAGCCAGCTCTCTCACTAATTTAAACTTTAAGGGCTGTCAAAGTTTTGTAAAATCCCTAAAAACCTCAAAACAAGTCGAAGCGGCCTAAATTTATACCTATTTGAAGAACATACCTCTAGGAATCGAATGAGTCCCTCCCCAGGTCCGTAGGTCAAACCATTCCTGATGTATGGACCGATTTATGGTGTCAACATTTGCGTTTTTTGGTTTATTATTGTTTGTTTGTAACCTAGGGATGCCGATAGCGTCGAGTTGTAGTGAATGTGGTTACTGGAGTGATAGCCGATGTGTATACTTGTAGTTTATAGCCGATACACGGGTTGAAGCACTCTGATATGCATGAAACGCTGATAATTATCAATTATTATATTATAATATATAGGTAAATATTATTACTGGGGATTATTATTCAATTGGCTTGCGTTCGTGATTTGAATCTGTACTAAGCTTCGGAGTGTGCGTGTTTTACAGGTGATAGAGCGATTATCGAATTTCAGGAGATATGCATAGAGCACGTAGGTAAATCGGACCTCAACCAAAACACCTATTTGGATTGATCAGTTGATGATATTTGTGTGCCTCCTCTACATCAGTCTACCTTTGGCTACATCGTTTGAATTTGGATTTGGCGAAGTTTTAACGCAATACGAGTGCTAAATGACTTGATAAATTATAGATGTTTTTATTGTGGGGGGGGGGGGGGGTATTGAGGTTCAATAAAAAAACGCTGCAAATTCTTTCACTGGGGTTTATTATTCAATTGGCTTGCGTTCATAATTTGAATTTCTACTAAGCTCTGGAGTGTGCGTGTTTCACAGGATAGAGCTATTATTGAATTTCAGGAGAAATTCATGGAGCACGTAAATCTGTTCTCAAGCAAAATACCTATTTGGATTGATCAGTTGATCATATTTGTGTGCCTCCTGAAATTCAATAATCGCTCTATCCTGTGAAGTGCGCACACTCCAAAGCTTAGTAGAAATTCAAATTATGAACGCAAGCCAATTGAATAATAAACCCCACTGAAAGAATTTGCAGCGTTTTTAAATTTATTTTCTAATCATCCTACGATTAGATTTGGAATATCGAAACACAATTGGCACTTCCAGCCCATTTGTTTTCTAAATGCTGAAATTTGAATTTTCTGGTCCTTTGAGACAACTAAAATACAAATACCATGTATAGAAGGACACTGGTTACCTGAGGAAACTCAGCAGCTAACTTTTAATAGCGTTGAAATATGGTTACAAATAGATCTTGTTTAAGGCACCTAAGATACACTTACACCTTTTATAGACGTGAAGTTTACAAAGTGTGTGCACCATAGAATGCATTTAATAACCACAGACCTAGTAGTTGTAGCCAATTTAATGTAGAAATCATAAATCTTTATTTAATAATTTGCAACGTTTAATGTACATATTTATAGATACCTGTATACACCATACCTATCTCCTGCTTTGTTTCTCATATGACACCTACACGTTTATACTTATTGTCGAAATGGTCCACTGAACTCGACCTGAAATTCCCAGTCACCCTTTGGTTTTTGTTTTTATTGGGTAATTAAGTAGCTGTATATGTAGTTATAATTTGTGAGAAAACGGTGTGTCCAGAACTCAACGCTTGCTATCCAGAAAACAAAGGATCCTCCTCAACCTCTCATCCGCTTTGGAAATCACTGTGATGGGTTTCAAATGTCGACATTCGACCTGTTGAAAGCTCGACAGGTATCAGCTACTTTGGTTTCTTCTTTAGTGCCTCACCTATCTGTGTACCCACGTTATGTATCTACCTGGCAAACTCATTGTTCAAAAGAAAAACAAGACCTCTCACGTTAGCATGATTATGTGACTGTGTGAACTTCATTGTGGGAAAAGGTACCTACTTATTTAGACGCGTAAAGTAAATCAACCTGAAACCGCCGGTAAAGACGAATTGCTTCATCGGCAGGTAGGTTAAACTGATGCTGGTAAAATGAAGAAATCATTAAGCGTCACAAAACGCTTCCTAAGTCACAAAGTGTTCAAAGACGGCATCTCACGAAACCATTACTGAAATTTAAGACACATTAGCGTAGAAACTTTTGAAGAATTAAAATCACACAAATATTTACGTAATGCTTTCTCTGAACAGTTTCTGTGCAGGTTTATACACAATAAAATATTAACTATAAAATAAATTTGATAAAGCAATAATGTTAAAGCTCGTTTAAATAATATTTTAGGAATAGTTTGGGGCGTTTTAATTTTGTGGATGCACAATTATTACAATCATATCAATGACTGTATAGTTCACAGTAACCCATTCTGAACCCTAAAGCCACTTTTTCTCCACTACATTCCTAGTTTAAATGGGATTGTATCAATGGTAGTGAGAAATCGTATAAGAGGTAATTGACGTTTGCAGACTACGAAAGGAAGTTTTAGGATACCCTCCAGAATCAAATGCAAATCAAATTTTCCAAACGGTGAGCGAACGGTTGATCATACAGCAACCTGAGTGGTCTCATTCGGTTCATAAAACCAATTTCTATCTAAATCGAAAAAAAAACCCTGAAAATTCTTTCACTGGGGTTTATTATTCAATTTCATTCATTTGGCTTGCATTCATGATTTGAATTTCCACTAAGCTTTGGAGTGTGCGTGTTTCACAGGTGATAGAGCGATTATTGAATTTCACGAGGCACACAAATACGATCAACTGATCAATCCAAATAGGTACATATTTTGGTACCGATTTACGTGCTCTATGCATATCTCCTGAAATTCAATAATCGCTCTATCAAATAAAAACGGAGTAGGATAAAACGTTGTCTATATTTCCACGAAAGTAAAGAGTTACACTGTTAAATCGATTTCGACGGTTAGGTCATCATCAGTAACAAACATGAACTGAAAGTACATCACAGAAAGCATATCTTATATAGGATCGAGTGAGAGGAGATTGAATCCTATTGGCTCAGGGAAGTGAGAGGGAAGAGAAGGACCAAGCAATGCCACTTAAAGCTCACAACGTGAAAGGGGCACAAACAGTAACATTATAAAGATGAGGCGCCAAACTTATTGCAAGAATGAACCAAATAATGGTGAAATATTGTGAGGAATAACTCCATTCAAACATTTTCCTGACCTATCATTCTGGACAATTTCGAATTTTTCTAGCACATCCAACATCCTCCCTTTTGGCAAAAATGAGGAAATTCTACATATTTCCTGTTTGTCAGATCAAAAATAAAGCTGTGATTGGACTCATTCAGATGATTTGCTAAGGCAGAATCACCTTAGTTGTTCCTGAAATCATTTTCATGCTCTTTTATTCGTTCCCTAAATGTCCTACCAGTTTGACCACAGTACTCAAGCCCACATGAACATTCTAGCTTATAAACCTCACTTTTATCCTGAACTTTGGTTTTATCTTTAATCGAACTCAAAGAAGCTTCAAGATTATTTTTATTTTTAAACCCAACATTGAAACCTCTGGACAACAGAACTTTACCAACTTTATCCGAAATTCAATTACTGGTACATTCCGGATCAATGTTGAATTCAATTTCTGAAATCTATGTACCTACCTTGAAACGCAAACCAACAATTTTCTGGGTGGATTAACTTTTTTTCGTGGTCGATTACAAAAGTTCATTTAAAAAACGATAAACCAGAAATCAAGTGGAAATTTTGGTTTTTTATGGGCAGCATTTTTGTGTACTTTCGGTAGTGTGGAAGCAACATTATTTCTTCATGGATGACAAAAGTGAATTGCTATTAAAAATTATCCAAATACGTTTGGAAATTGGTCTAAATTACTGGATCGAAAGATCAATTACCTACCTACATAATGAACAGGTAGGTAATATTTCTTGATTGCGATCAGGGAAATTGGCCCACTCCGGCATACTAATCGGGTTTGAATTCAGAGCGAAAGTGTCGGAAGGTTCAAAAACGGAGCCATCCACAGTTATAGACGTGCTTGGAGTTCATATTTTGTCAACCCGCAAGAGCAGAAAAGGATTTAGGCGAGGCGGACTACGCTACGGCACGCAGCTGAGGGCAGCTCCAAGCGTTGATACCCGGTTAGGCCTGGAATGGCAACGCTCTCAAATTCATCGTATGGGCTAATTATCATTGTAAATAGGATTAAGTGGACGTGGAAATAATAAGAACTGTGATCAAAAAAGACCATGACACACATTCCTGAATATTTCCAGACTGATAAAAATTTCGAAGTAGGTAATAATGTTGAACTTGATAGGAACTTCTTTTCCAAGCGTGGAAGGTAAAACTAATTTAAACTTGAACACTTGTTCAACCCAAATTAAATTAAAATTCAAAGTTAGTTTCTATCTCTGTGATTATGTTTGCGTTTTAATTTAATCGTGTAGCCCCTCCACATTTATGGGGAGTTGATAAAAAAAAAAAGAAACATCTGACAAGTTGGGTGAGGCATATAGCTTCCTCATGTGGCAAAGATGAAAGTGTAAACCATAGAAACATTTAAAACAATCTTGAAAGATGTACAATATAAGCTGATTACAATGATATCCGGGACAGAAATCGGACGGAAAATGATCCCCAAAAAGTCCATAATATCACCCTCTATATTGTAACATGGGAGGTGAGTTGACGGAATGGTACAGTTGCCCCTTCCAAGAGCTGATGCAGTAATGCCCGATTGAAGGCGTCTGGTATATCTCCCAAGGCAACAGATTCAAGAATCGGGAAGCGCCTACGAACCATATCCACCACAAGATCATGAAAGGCGTCAACGCTCGTGAAATTGAGGAGGCTAGGGAGATGTTTTTGGTGGCTCTGTGTAATGGGTCCCACCCATTCATGTTTTTAAATAGTGCTGTTTAGTTTCAGGACTCAATTATTTTTTTTGGGAATTTATAATTTTAAAATTTATAATTTCTCATTTACTTTATACGATTTTGCCAACTGTACATCATAATAGTGTGCTTACAAGAAATTATCCAATACCTAAATCAACCTGCTATAATTTCTTCTTCCACCCGAGGGGTATCCGTTTTCAAATTATTCTAATATCGCATGACTTTGATTTTGTCGGAATGTGATATCCATGAAATGATCCCATGTCAAGTATCACTATCCCCTGAGGTACCAACTAGTAGCGATTGCATAACTCACTTCATGAATCCATTTTCACCCCGGAAGGAACCTAATATTAGTAGCTTATTACAGTCTGCGGTAACTATGAATCGTTCTCATGTAGTTATGTACCAAATAGCAACTATAGATGTTGTTGCTCAAACCGATATTTTCCCAATCAAACTCTGGCAAGTTGTGAGTGTCACATTACTTTCTCGAATAGGTAACATGAATGCTTACATAGAATATGATGTATATAATTGAAAAGTTTTGAATTATCTAAAAATATGTAAAACTTCAGTTTGTTGCAAATATTCCCGCGTCAGAAATGTAACGGGAGATTTCCCCTTTTCTTCAAGTAAGTGGGTCAACATACAGCAGGTTTGTCGCGGAGCTAATTCTATACTGAGTATGAAATCGATATAATCTTTTCACTAGATGAATAAGGAAAATACATGCTGGTGCCCAGTCATTCAGGAATCCGCTTTATCGAGCACAGAGGTATAACCTGCGAACCTACTGGAGGCGGAAGATCACCCTCCATGGGTTCGCCGGTGGGTGCTCTGCTTGTGCTGAATGACAGGACTTATTTGCGGTCAGGTGCTCCAAGTGAACATGGACGCAGACGAGGGTGTGCGCCACTTCTTTGCTGCCCTGTGCTGCAGGAGTTCAGGATCCACTTCCTAGTTCGGCACTTCAAGGACGGCAGTACGCTCATCATTCCTGGAAGTGCTTACCTCATTAAACAGTTTAATTGGTGAATGGAATCTCTGGGGCTATTGTGTCACAAAATTAGAGGAATAGGATACTTATGTGATAAATAAATAAACGTAATAATTAATGTTATACATAAATATGGAGCTAATAAATGTTTCAGATAAATAAGTATTTTAAATGAAATAAATGTAACGATTGAACGGTGTAGTAATAGGTAAATGTACACATTTAGGTGAATGTACATTTCGCTGACTCGTTTCACTCCGGCAGAGGGACGTCAAGTCTATTGCTGTATCACTTATTTGTTTGCTGTTTTTCATGTCTAATTTTGCGTCTGGTTGAATAAACATGTTTTCTTCCTCTTCGTCTAATATCGACATAATCAACTTCATATGAATAAACGACCTTTCCGCAACTTCCCTCCTAATATCAGTAAGATCGGAGGTTGGAAAGAGAGCAAATGATACTTGATGGATTTTATGCACAAAATGATGTATTGGGTAATTTGTAAGCAATGAAATTCATAATGTCAGTAGCTACAACTGATGCGATCATGTTGAAATTGATAAGAGATTAATACACTTTTCGTGTGTGGATGCCTCATCTGTCAAGTCGGCGACGCAGCCTCCAACCTCACAACCCTCCAGCAAAGGACGATGTATCACCAACACCATCAACGGTTTTAAAGGTTTTCTTGTCAAACATATTTTTTGTGGCGACAAAAACCATAAGAAATCGGCACCCCCTCATGTGTCGGTAACGTAAGGCCCAATTCACGCTGAACGGACGTGTGGCAAAGACGTGGCACTGAGCCCCCCTTTCCCCCTCCTTCCACGTGGTGCCAAGAAACTTCAAAACTAAAAAACCCTTCACTGACCCTAAACAGACCACAGGTAACTCCTCTCCTGAGACTCCACACAACTCAACATCAGCCTATCACCTCTCAACAAGCAGCCAATCACAGCTCAGCAACGCAGCTAACCACCACAAATCAAAATACAACAAATTAAAACAAAAACCGCATCCATTGTAACATGCGGAGCACTAAAAGAAATCAACTATGTAGTTTAATTTTCACTCTAATCATACTCCAGGACATAGAGGCGTAAAAAATACAACCCTAAGGGCCTCCTATTAGACTCCTATCTTGTAAATGCCAGAATGCCATAAAGATTTTTAAAAATGTTGGATTGTGTACAAAAATACTAGAGCAAAATCTAATAATCATGAAGTGAATCAGTTTCATAATTTTTTTTAATGGTCGTTCACAGTTACAGCAGTTGTTTGTGTTGGTGGTTGATCCCAATTTTAGTCGAGTTGTGCAACAAATCTCGGAAATTTTGCTTTTGCTGACTGGAGAGGGTAAAAGCCAATCTTTTCGATCGCTGCATAAGCGAGAATTCTCGACTGATAATGAAATTCTTCTAGCACATACAATTTCAATTTTGAAAGGTTGTGATAGTGTTAAATCGTTATTTCTTCACTATTTTTATCTGATTTTATTGACTTAAACATAATATTAAATTGAAAATTTTGTGTTTCCCCAATCTAATTTTAGTCTAGTTGTGCGACAAACCTTGGAAATTTTAAATTTCCTGTCAGTAGAGGGAACGGAGGGGTTACTTATACAATCCATTCAATCGCTTCTCATTCAAGATTTTCTTGATTCTTTTTGGTGTGATTAGGAATCGTGTCGATTTCGATGTTCCAATTTCAGATCGTTCTAATTTAATTAAGGAAGGAGGTGAACGGAGGAGATAATAATGATAAATATTCTTCACTATTTGCATCTGTGTTTTTATTTCTTATCGATTTTCGCCTAACAATTCTCTATTGTGCAATAAACGTCCGTAATTTTAAATTTGATGTCGGGAATAGGGTTCAATGGCCTATCCACTCAAGCGTTCCTCGTAGGTGCAAGGATTTTTCAGCCGATTTTCTAGCTTTTTTGTTTGATTAAGAATTTGGTCTACTTTTTAAAAATGTACGTAATTATTTATAATTATGTTTGTAAGAGTGATCATATAAGAACCGGGCACACGGACGTCCCTGCAATGCCTGCGTCAATGGGTTTTTGTGAAGGTTTGGCGGCCCTGGGGTTGAAGATTAGGGGCGGTTCGGGGGTCGCACCTGTTGATTCCCCCACTGGAAGCCGGGGGAAAGTTGATGACGTCGGAAACAGTTATCCCCGTGATCCCCTTTGCCGCCTTCCCGTCAGTCGGTCGTACGTACCCAGTTCGAGCAGGTGTTTCTCTTAACTTCGTCGTTTCTCTAAAGAACCATCTCTTATCTAGGGGTAGAGCAGCGGAGCTCTTTCGTATATCACTTTTTGGACAGTCGCGGATTTAAAATTGTAAGAAGTGTTCACATTTTTAATAAATTCCCAGAGGCCAAGTGTCATGAAGCCGCTCATACCCCTACTCGTAGGGAGCCTCCTCATTGCCGGCACCTACGCTAATACCAGTGAGTACCTTCATTTCATATAAATAAATATATATTTCTCGTACTTTGAAAAAGGCTAAAATCCGATATATAAAAATTAGTATTGTTGTGCGAATTATTGTTGCTAAAAGTTTGTACATTTATACATCAATTATATTTAATAAAAATGTTTAGAGAAATTTCTAATATAGTAAATGCCATCCCTACCAACACATACAGTATCATGAGCAGTTATTGTTATAGACCAAAGCAACTATAATAAATTTCATTGTGAAGTTTGGAATTAAGCCAAACTCCCGTCACTGATTTATTTTATTGCCTAAAAGCTCGAACATTTTTTAGTTTTAGTGCTAACTTGGCTTCAGACTGCCGTAAATTTAAATTGAACTGAACGAAACTAGTGAAGACACTAAATTCAACTGCCGGATTTGAAACGTTCCTTATTTGCTTCATCGAGTTATAAATTTTTACATCGGATTGATATCAGTCAAATTGATTACGTTGGTGCCAGTGCGTACCAAAGTTATGTTAACAAAAAAATGTTTTATAAATCAAACATTTGTCGTAAATATAAATTGAGTATAAAAGGAACGATAATTTGCCAACAATTAATAATACTGTTACTTAGTGAAATCACAGGAAACATCTCAACTCTAATAAACCATATCTATACTAAAATTAATTACTTAGCGCATTCTATTCTTCTAAAAAGTTTGAATTGAAACTAATGACAATATTAAATTTCAATATGAATTATTAAAAACGGTCACACAGTCAAATGTCTTAGGTATATCTCTCTTGTCGTACTGCAAAAGCCACTTCTCTTCGAATTTCTCAGTTTTCATATTTGAATGTTGTATTCCTAGAATTAACACGTCCGATCACAAACGCCCCTCACTTTCTCTATCAAATTCAGGTTGAACAGTTTTCAAACTGATCAAGTGAGGTTCCTCCCAGACATAAATTGATGAATCATTGGTAGTTTCTGTAACCGCCAGGTAGTATTTCCAAAATTATCATTTTCATAACAAACCATTAGGTACCTATACTGAAAATTCGTTTCTTTTGTTTGTGAATTTAAAAGAAATGTCCAAAATTTAACATTTGTAACTTAGGGCCAAAAAACCCATTTCAGCTATTCGCTAATTGAAACTAAATAAAACCAATGAACATACCAAATTGGAAAATGAATTATTTGGCATTATTAGTCAATTGTGAGCATACATTTTCCTACAGATATTGAAACGCAAGGTTGTAAATAAATGTACAATATTAAATTCAATATTAATATCATTAAATTTAATATTTTTTGCCAAAAACATTTCTAATTTTAATTTAAAGTTGAATAGAATTAATTGCATAAGTTACCTAAATTTTCAGTATTGAAATTGAAACCACAAGGTAGTGATTTTTTTTTTTGACATTTTTATTATAATTTATCGATCATATCGTTTTTTTTCCAGTTTTGAAATTTTTCCTAATCAAATCGGTATATTTTCATATCGGGTTTATTTTGGTTTGAAAAAATTATTGATTCGATATCTGAACACTTGAGACACGACGAACTGGGACGCCCTGCACTTGTTTTTCTTAAAACATTGGCGGCCGTTCAGTTTGATGGAGAAATGAGTCTGTGGGACCAGAGTTACATGAAATCGTTTAATTAAAATTGTAATGTAAAATAAATAGGAGAAGTTCCTATTTGAAAAACGCGGACTGGAAGCTATCTCGCCACTCCCGCAATTGATGATCAAAATCATTTTTAAATACACAACTAGACTAAAATTGGGATCTGAACAAAATAAGGATCACGGAAATCGGATGAGAATTATTTCCTGAGTAACATCTGCTAAATTTGTCGAAATAACACTTTTTTTTGGGCAATACCCCCTCTAATTCCAACCTTACGTCATAATATTAGAAATGCCCGCGGTTTGCCACGCAACTAAGGTAAAATTGGGATCGACCAAAAATTAATAACGAAAATCAGTTAAGAATTGCAGGCTGAGCAGCGGCAACATAATTTGTCACACACTTACACGCACTGTTATTCTCTTCTAATGTTAGGGTTGTCTGTGTTTCTTCTGTTGTTAGGGTACCTATTGAAAAAAAAGTTCATGTGAATATGAATATGCCCATTGCGCATATTCATATTTGAGATAAGCCTAAAAATATAAAAATTTCAATTTCCGTGAAAAATACAACAAAATAAAAAGTGAGACATAGGAAGAATCAAATAGGTATAGGTGACATTTTTATCATGATATGAACTCTTATCCATTTAAGTGGTTTGGAGTTTACGGATGATTAAGTACGTGTGAATTCCACTTCAAATTATTCAGATTGGACTTTTTATTTAAAAGTTATGACCGGTGTACAAATTCAACAAGGAAAATATCGCGGTGTGCACAAACACCATATTTAGTCTATTAACAAATGGGAATTGGCGTATTGAGGTTAAATAATAGTTTTTAATTATGAATATCAGTCTTTTAGCTGTAATGAAACTGATAGTCTGCGGGAACAGACTTTGGGGAAGTAATCGCGAGCTGCGGAGTATACCTGATCGGTTGTGTGAGCTCTGTTGCTAATTCCTTTTCGGTTCACTAAAGACACTCACGCTTTATTCAGATCCTGATAGTCTTTTATAGTTATCATTTATATAGACGAGTACCCACTTATGGAAATACTAGAGGAAAAAGTTCCAGTCACGTGAATTTCCTAAGGTTAGAGTATTAAATTTATGGTAGATAAATTGAGTTGAAATTTTAGCAAATTAGAGTACTAAGATATTTTAATTATAAATTTTATTGTGGAAAAAATGTATAAGTGATATGTGCTAAAAGATGATAATGAATAACAGATATTTTTATTTGATCTCAGAAAGTGGGGTGGTGTGTAAGGGGGGGGGGGGAGGTAGGTAAGGCGGATCAAATCAAGCGTTTCTCAAACCTGCTAGAAACATCAGCCGAAGCGGACTAAGTCCATATCTGTTATTAACAGAATAGCAGTAAGTAATGGGTATGGGGGAGAACTTGGTGATTCCATTTGGAATAAGGTTCATAGGAAAAAGAGTAGGGAAGTTTGTGTAATTTACTGAGAGAAATTGAGTTGGAAGAGAAAAAGTGGATTAGTACACCTTACTATGGGAGAAGAAAAAGTTGGTAAACTTCTGTCGTCCAGAGGTTTCAATGTTGGGTTTAAAAATAAAAATAATCTTGAAGCTTCTTTGAGTTCGATTAAAGATAAAACCAAAGTTCTGGATAAAAGTGAGGTTAATAAGCTAAAATGTTCATGTGGGCTTGAGTACTGTGGTCAAACTGGTAGAACATTTAGGGAACGAATAAAAGAGCATGAAAATGATTTCAGGAACAACTAAGGTGATTCTGCCTTTGCAAATCATCTGAATGAGTCCAATCACAGCTTTATTTTTGATCTGACAAACAGGAAATATGTAGAATTTCCTAATTTTTGCCCAAAGGGAGGATGTTGGGTGTGCTAGAAAAATTCGAAATTGTACAGGATGATAGGTCAGGAAAATGTTTGAATGGGGTTATTCCTCACAATATTTCACCATTATTTGGTTCATTCTTGCAATAAGTTTGGCGCCTCATCTTTATAATGTTACTGTTTGTGCCCCTTTCACGTTGTGAGCTTTAAGTGGCAGTGCTTGGTCCTCCTCTTCCCTCTCACTTCCCTGAGCCAATAGCATTCAATCTCTTTTCACCTGTTCCTGCATAAGATGTGCTTTCTGTGATGTACCTTCTGTTCATGTTTGTTACTGATGACCTAACCGTTGAAATCGATTTAACTGTGTAACCCATTATTTTTGTGGAAATATAGAGAACATTCTATCTTACTACATTTTATTATCAGCCGATTTTCTTGCTTTTTTGTTCAATTAAGAATTTTGTCTGGTTTACAAAAATATTCATAAGTGTGTCGTATAAAAACCGTACATAAGGACATCCCTGTATTGCCCTCATTATTTACCATTATGTTCACACACTGCCTCTGAGCTTATCGTTTATAATGAACAATACAATATCTGCTACCTACTGAAAAAAATACCTACTAAATAGAACAGCGAACTTCGAGAAGTCGGACGCGAAAATTTCAGGAAGTGGGAAATTTAACGGTGCTCCCCAGCCGTTTGGCGGGGGATTTCGGAACCGGTATCAGCGGGCTGGACGTACGTGTGGATATGTACCCGTAGTGAGTAGCTGTAAAATTTATCGTCCGCTCTCACCCGATCAACAAGCTCCTACAGGATCTGCCTATTCAAGTAGGTTTCTGTAAATTCGTAATCAATTTGGAATTGTTGAGGAATGATTCTAAAAGCATAGGGCCGGTTTCACTAATCTTTTTAATCAACCTTTGATCATTAAACCGGGAATCTTAGCTTTTGAACAACGATTTTCCGAAATTGTTTGTTACTGCTTTACTGTTTTTATGGTATTTCTGCTTCTTCTTGTTATTCTTTTTCGTTAGTTTTAAATTTTGTTAATGTTTTCCGACTTATTGGTCTATTCCTGTTATTAGATTACATAGGTAAAACCTGTCGTTTTTTAATCGACGTTCAAACCGTTCGTTCCATAAAACAATGATCTACTTTAACCTAGATTAGGGATAGTTGGTGAAACCGTGCAGCCTATCGAATCTCCGGTCAAAATTTTCAACAACTAATGAGAGAATGAACGTATTCAATGATTAATAGCTCCCGAAAATGTCGATGCCTACGATAAGATCCAATTGAAGGTCATTTGGCTGACTAGAGGGAGAACAGAGAACACAAAACAACACAAAAAAACAATTCCTACGTATCTACGAGGTAACCTCTCCCTAATTTCGAAGCGGTAACCCTTCAAAGATGGAACTGTGCCAGCTGTCCATAATACTGCACAAGAATATTAGGACAGCCCTATCTGGGAATCAAAACAATGTTTCTGGTTGAACACGATAAAACCTTGATAGTAGCTACGAACTAGAGGCCAAATTTCTCCAAAACCGATTTTCATGATTTTTTAAACTTTGCATATCTTTTACTTTTTTGTACTCCAGTAATCTTTTTTTAAAGTTTGAAGACCCCAGGTTGGGGAACTACTGTACATAGCTGCGGTAGATGCGCAAGGAAGGGTTCAATCGATATTAAACTGTATTAAACTTGGTAACTAAACGGTCGTATAACCCGTCGCTCCCGCAGATTGGAAATCGAGCGGCGAAAGTGATGGTTGTCAAGAGCTGAATCGCTGCCCCTCCCGAACGGGTGAATGATGGAAGATGACTCTCGGTTACAAATATCGGGAAGTCCGCATGGGTCATTAGATAGGGTCATTTCAAAATTAAAGGGCGCTTCAGAGTTTGGATTTTCTCAAAAAAAAAAAAAAAAACCTTCAATTACACAGCCCACAAAAAAAAAAATCAAGATCCACAATGTAGACTAGGGTATCCTTTTGTATTTTTCGATGCTGAATCAAAAACCAAGGTCCAAAAAATCCCCTGACCCCCAAAATTTTGAGCTATGTCCAAAAAACTACCCTTAAATTGGTACCAGAACCTTCTTTTTGAGTCAAGAGATTGGGATGAACTACGACATCTTTTTAAGGGAATTTCTATATTTTTTTTCAACTTCAGACAAGGAGAGTACTTGTGGAAACTACCTCCCGAAATCGAATTTGAACTTCCAAGAGCCTATAGGCATCTCTTAACCCCTCAACACCCCCTCCTAGGGGTCGAAATTTGGTTTTTCGCGCCTAGCCGAATAAGGTAAGGATTTCTGGGTTCCCAGGTTCGCTGAATTGTAGTCTCACACTTTTGGCCCTGAACGAGTGTGCTAATTTACGACATCAAACTGATAGTATTGGAAATTTCGCTTTAAAAAAAATTTGCTAAAAGTACCAAAAAATTCACTGGGGTTTATTATTCAATTGGCTTGCGTTCAAGATTTGAACTTATACTAAGATTTGGAGTGTGCATGTTTCACAGGTGATAGAGCGATTATTGAATTTCAGGAGATATGCATAGAGCAAGTAAATCTGTTCTAGACCAAAATATCTATTTGGATTGATCAGTTGATCATATTTGTGTGCCTCCTGAAATTCAATAATCGCCCTATCCTGTGAAACACGCACACTCCAAAGCTTAGTAGAAATTCAAATCATGAACGCAAGCCAATTGAATAATAAACCCCAGTGAATTTTTTCGGACGGACGGAAAATTGTTTATTGCAGATTCGGATTCTACACCATTTGAAACGTTAACCATGAAATTTTCAGGGGGTGGTTAGAATTGGTTTTTTCAAGAGCGGTTACAATGGTTTATTATTGAATAATGAACCAACAGTTTGTTCAATGTATATATTTTTAGCAGGATATTGTTCACAAAAATTGTATAAACTCAAACATATTTCTTTCGTGAAGTAAAAAAATATGTTAATAAGGCTGAGTTCCGTGTCGAAAAACATTGGTTATCGTAGATGTGGTAGTTAAAATGACTTTTGCTCTCTAATTGGTCATGTTTTTTCGCAATTGAATGTAGTAGTAAAAATAATCTATAAAAAAAGCTATTGATTTAAAATTGTAATATTGTTCAGATGATACCCGCAAAAACAAATAGAATGTTAGGATTGTTTTTCAGGGTTTTGTCGTTTCACGTTCCATACCCTTTTATCAAGTGTGAAAGCTGTTGAGGAATGCACTCTCTTTTAAAATCAGTCGTAGAAAAAGAAACTGCATTCACTAGAGCGCGGAAGGCACTGCAAGAAAGATTTTAACTTTCGACCGACTATGCAATAATTTTATTATTCTCTTTGAGTCCCGACATTTAAAATCATGAACCACTGTGATAGTTGAAAACGCTGCAAATTATTACACAGAGTTGTTAAAACGTCTGACGGTGGACGGCGGACGGACTGATATTTTTTTTTTAACTCGAGTTTTGAAATCTACGTATCTTGAAACCTAAACCAACAAATTTTCAGGCGGGGTTTACATTTTATTTTTCGTGGTCGATTGCAAACGATCATCGTTGAAGATAATACAAGAAAAAAGTCATCAAGAGTTTCAGTGGTGTTGTGTCCTTGAATCCCGATTATACTGGAGAACAGGTATTAAATAGTGAATTGCCAAGTTTTTTCTTCTGCAGTGATATCTTGAGGTAGCACTGAATTTGGTGACGTATAATTGATTCATCCGTGAATGTACGGAAATATTGATTTTTCTGCCCAACAACTGCCCCCTTTCATTCAATTTCGGAGACACTTGGGTACATGTCTTTTAAATGGTTCCGTAAGGTACAATTCCTCTAGCGCATACTTACGGCTTGACTAATGCACCGATTTTTATGTAATGGTCAGGGCTTATCGGATACATCTCACTAGGTTGCCGTTGGATTGATATTAGGATGTATAAATGCGCACACATGAACTACAGCTCTATTTTCATGTCATCTTTCAACTAATCCCGTACGTTTTTATCACGGTACCGAGGAACCTATGCCCTGCTACTTCTTGGCATGTGGATCGAGACGACCTAGTTAAAAAGTTGATGTAGATGGACGAAAAAAAAAGTTTGAAAATATAGAAGTATAAAAAGACGGAGGTGTAATTATCGGCGGAAGGAAGCGAGGGGTGTCACGGTGTGTGAACAAGGCCTGGGGAAAGAGCCGATGAGCATGCCTGTAAGAACTGATGGTGGTATAAAGTCTCGAATAGTTCGAAATTTGGTACAACGATTATATTAGAATTCAACCCTTAACCACGAAATGACTGCGCAAACAATCGTCAAATTCTGAAAATCACTGAATCTATGTTGTTGAGTTAAATGAATTACATACAGGCGATAAGTAAATTGGTTGTTTGGGAAAATGGAGATGGACGATTAAGATTCGGCGTGGGAAGGATGGAAATATAAAAAAGGAGTTAAAAATCGTCCGTATTGGTCTCGAGTGCGACGATTGTCGGGAGCCCCACGGTGGCAATCAGTCCGAAGAAGGTAATTTTTCCTTCCAGGAAAAGGCGGAAAGGTTGATAGGAGTCTCTTGGTGGGAAAGGAAAAACTTAAGGAAAATTTATGTGCTCGAAAACGTCGATTCTAAACAGTGGGAAAGAGTTTTTGATTTAGTCGCTAAAATTCGTGGTCCTATTTGTTGAAATGTGGAACAGAATTGAGAACATAAAAGAGTTTGAAGCCGATATAAAGGGGGGAAGTAAATTAAATTATGGTATAACTAGTGAAAGTATAGTACCAATTTTCAAGTACCGATCTTCCAGCACATCCGTGTTCGTTGAAGGAATACAGCGATTGACCCATCCGATCGACCTGGAAACATGTTATATGGTCTACGCGGTAGGGCGGGACCATTTTTTGTTATCAAGCCGGGGAGTTGAGTCGGTGAGATCTCATCTTAGGTTGTAAGAGGATTTCAACTATCAAGCTCACATTTCATTTGGGCCGTACCATGGGCTGCCCTATGGTTTTAAAATTTTGATGTAGAGGTAATACAATGAGCTAGGTATTTGTTTTTATTTTTATTGCTGGTAACAGACTAGCACGATTTTTACAGAGTTATTCACCGGCAGAGATTAGGAGAAGTAATCATTTTGCCGAAGTTAAGATGAATTAGGTAATCATCGTTTTAGAAAGGCCTTCTTTTAGTATTCCAGGAGGGAAAAATTGATTTGAATCACTTGAACTTCAACCGTTTGAAAACCGTGGGCATTTCCTTATTTTTACAGGCTTCACGTTTTGAGATAATTTTTGTTCATGTTGGAAATAGATAATTAACCCTCCTCTTATTTCATTGGTGATATAAAATAGGTATACAGTTCTTAGCTTGAGGGATTTATAGTTCTTCAAGAGACTTTAGATCAAAACCACAAAACAGTTTTAAAATTGTGTAAGGTATTTTGAGCAAGTGTCTTGAGGAGCTTTTTCGTAGAATAGAAATAAGCAGTACAATTGGTACTTTGCCAATGGTAAGATCTTAAAGTGGACACCCTGTTTGAATGGGTAATTAGAGCCATAATCATCAGTCATATTTATTTAAATGGTACTGGTACATGGTCATAGTAAGTACCCACATGTCACTCCCTCAAGTCGACCGATGGATAAACGACCGTGACTTTGAAGCTCTCGGCCACCATACAGGTTTTCCTTGGAGCAAGTCAAGTTGTACTACTTTTTGAAATCGACGCTCTTCCAAACTGCTTTCTCTCTGAAGGGCAAACTGCCGATGGAAACAGGATTTCCGAAACGAGACGTCTTTCGTTCATCGACTCGTCATGACTCCATGAGGAGGCTCCTCGCGTTCATTTGTCATCATGCATAACAAATCGGAGGAGTTGGGTGGAACAGGAATGACGTTAGATCAAACGGTTCTCCAAGCGTCTAGCTGTAGTTTTTCATTGTGTCTTCTTAACCACATAGGTCCTTCCAACTCTTGAAAAAAAAAAAAAAAAAAAAAAAAAAAAAAAAAAAACCGGCCAAGTTGGGTGGGCACTAAGGCACCTTTGTTTATGACAATGCAGACATTTGAAGCATTAGTTTGGGACCAAATTATACGGCATTGATTTTCTAATGTATATCATTATATTAATCGTTATCATTGTATTGCCTGTCTTAAACCTACTAGCATTGATAATACACTGGAAAAGGAACTTAACTGAGGACCATCCAAATGCGAAGAGAAGACAATGATTGAACATTTATTTGAATCCGCTCACGCTCGTACTAGTTCAGTGGTGATAAAATAAGGTTTACTTTTGAGAATTTCATAAAATAAGACAAGTAGTTTGGGCAGAAATTAATGTCGTTTGTAAACACAAATTACCGTCGTGATCTTCTGCAATTCAATAGAAATTTATCAGAAATAATCTTTACTATTTGATCTACTCCCTAATTTTGGTCATGAGATTGTAAGAAATACATGTTTCAACAAAATGCACCTCCACCCGTGTGCGCGAGCGACCGTTGAGTTTAGTATAAACATGATTAGAGAGCTTACAAGAATTCCACGTCTTCCCAATAGCTTGCGATATACCATCCTACGGATATTGTAACCACATGGAGTCCTAAGTTGCCACATGGAGTTTTCACAATAATCCAATTTGATATGGAATGTGTTTTGACCATCTACCATCCAAAATTATTAAGTTTTGAGAGATTTGATTGTTTGTTCATTTCCCAAGTAACATGTACAGTATAAACCCACATCAATGAAGAAACCAAACTCCAACTCTCTTTCCGCTGTGGCCAAGTAGGTTGTGTACCTTTTGATCATTTACTTCTGAACAGAAGTGGAAACATATAAATATTACCTTATTGGTTATTCAGAGCACTCGTGCACTACACTTGTGTCCTACCCTGTGTAATATTCCTTGTGAGAGGAATGTCTCAAAACAGAGTCACTGCAGCTACCACCTGGGTTTACCCAGGAAAAAAATATTCAATTATCTTGTGGTCCTCAAGGAAAAATGATAATAAAACAGTTTGAAAGGAAATTAAACACTGTAATAAAATGAATAAAAAAATGGAATAGAAAGCTAAACACCTCGTCCTCTCTAAAAATAGGAAAGAAGAAAATGAAATAACGTTGCTCCTGATTGAGCTAAAATGATAAAGTATAAAAGGAAAAATCTGACCTGATAAAATGTTGAAAAGAAAGGATAATCGCCACTGGAGTAGAAAATAAACTGAACTGAAAGAAACACCTTGGATTAAAAATCGCTACCTAGGAAGAATCGCTGGAAAAATGATCGCTAGAAAAGCTAAATCGCAAGTGTGAGAGTCTGAAAAAAATGCTCTCGCGAGCTTTGCTCTGACGGAGGCTTGAAGAAATAATGTCATCTGTCGGACACGGTTGTGTGCTGGTGGAGGAATTCGCTCCATGACAACTGAATACAGGAGCAATGCTGTACAACCTTAGAAACGTCATCAAAATCATATGAAAATTAGATAAAAAATCCATGAAACCTACGAAATGGACCTACGAACCTATGTTTTGAATTCGGCAGATAATAATTTAACTCGGAACCAACTGTTATTTACTAAGTATCGTTTGGCTAACTTGTTTTCTCTATTTAAGGTGTACTTACCCAACTTTATTGCAAGTTTTCTACCGATCCTTTCTAACGTCCTAAGGAATTCAACTCTCACCTCTCACTCGTCATGAAACTTAAAAGGTTGAAGATGTTTTGAAACCATGTTTAGGGACGATTGAATACATTTGTAGCATTTTTTAAGGTTGCAAGATCACTTGCGACTTTCGAAAACTTTCAGTAACAATATAGTCTTTGCCGAAGCACGGACTGTGAAAGAACTATAGAAAAAGATCTCAGAGCAGCATAATAGAAAACTTCACACAAAAGACATGGTATTTACTTGGAAAAGAATGATGCATTGAAAGGTTTAGTCAAAGGATAGTATAGTGTACAAATCTGAATACATAATTTATTTCTTATAGTCACTGTGTTCAGAAACGGTAACATAAGAACGAAGAAAAACCAGCTTATCGTTTATTATCGAAATTAAGTAAGAACTCTCTTATATTTACTGAAAATACTCTTATCAATAAAGGACGAAAATATGAAGATCTAGTGAAATGATCTGATGATGATGATGATGTGTAAGTGATCTTGATGTTTTCATGGTTTCGGTTCATGTTTTTATTTTCATTTTAAATGGTTGATCAATCATACCTTTCTCGTCTTGTTTTTCGAATAGGTTTAGCACTTTAAAGTGAATTCATTTTTGAAATTCACTTAACCCTAAGTCGAGATTTGCAGTCAAAAGGCATGGAGATTGGATTAGAACCAGGTACGGCAATCTTTTGAATCTAATGAAAGGGGAAAACGGTTGTTAAGTGGACGCTTCTGTTGACGAATCTGAGTTCTTATTTTGTTTAAGAAATATTTCATGTTTGATTCACAAGCAAGTTTCGGATCCAAGAAAACCCCAAGGATCCGTATAAATGTCGATTTAGGTATGATTACTCGTTACTCAGAAGAGTGTAGAGGATCGAGTTGGACTTTTGAAGGTTGATGGATATTTGCTATCGGACGTGCCAATCCTCCTTTTGAGGGTTTTACTCTTTCAGCCCTCAGGGAAGTCTTTTATTTTCTGTCGTTCTCTCTATCGTTGGGCCAAATATCAAATCTTCAACGAACTACATCAGTTCCTGAGGAATTTCACATTCTCCCTTAACAATGTCAGCAACAGTGATTTTTTGAGGTATTGGTATTATTTTCATTTCCTTCACCACTTTTCGTAATCTGATTGCACTGTCTCTGAGCAATGATGAATGTACAGCTTTTCGAGTTTTTCCTGCTTCACTGTAGAATAGCTTAGTGATCGCTTGAAGAAGACTTGATCCTTTTGTGACGTATCCACAAGAATTGTGGTGACGAAATGCTTCATGATTTTACGAGTTTCTATGAGGAAACTCCTTTCTTGACAGTGTCACTGCGGAGGTGTTCAACGATTCCAGTTCTTGAACATACAACTTGTAAATTTCGATTAAGATACACGTTTTTTCTTCTGAAATAATTTTTTTTCTATAACCTCACAGATGTAACTAAATGCTGCGTTGAGATGCTGCCTTCTCTCGTGTCATGTAGTTTGTTGAGTACCTTGTGCTTTGGCTGCTTTGTCCATGAACCTGGTCTTACAGATTCTGTGATATTTCACCTCTTTCGCCATTAAATCCCCCTCACCCACCAATGATAAAATACTTTGGTCTTCTGCAACTCTAGCAGCGTGTAATATTTTTGCCTCCAGGTTCTTGGTCGTACAATTACATAAACGCTGTTCGACTGTTTTATAAAGTTTTCTCGAATTCCGGCAAAATAAGCATGTTTTTCCAAAACTCCGGATGTACTGAATCAGCGTTGCTTGTCTTATTCGTGGTTTGGGATTACTTGTGCTTGCCTCTCCCTTTGGTACTGTGGCATTGTAAAGGAGGGGTCACTAATAGAAATATCAGGAGGGACTGTGTTTAGGTAACTTGATTTTAAGGCAGTAAATGTGGAATATCACTTGGTGTGAAATCCATAGGTATTGTTATTTTTTTGAAGTTTTGGTATTTGGAAGTGAGACCACTTTAAATTATGAAAGTTTCTTGCTCTCAGCACTGTGTGGCACTACCTCAACGTTTGAATATTAAATGGTTCAACATCGCCTTCATCATCATTTGGGCAATGGATGCAACAGGAGATAGAAGCCATGGCTGTGTGAGGAAATTACTAGCAGGAGTAACTTACTTGTCCAAACGAATGTCAATTTGAGTCACACGCCCCTGCGGAAAAAAATCAACTCATCAAGCATTAGTCAGCTGAAAAGTGCAACCTCGTAATTTCTAAATATAGAATGCTCATCCTAGATTATGTGACGATATTACTGATTTAGACTTTTCTAACACGTTAAACGAAGACCAGTTGTAAGAATTCTTTACAATAAACGGACTTCATAAATTTCACAAGCTTGTTGGAGAAATTTTTCTTAAAACAATACCCATAACAAGTTATGCTTCGGCTACTAATTTAATTGAATTATAATGAAGTTTTCTTGAACAAAAACCATAACACTTGAAGAGAGCCCTCCAGTCCTCAGTGACGTAAGAATCACAAAATTTATGATAAACAATCAGATAAACAGAACCAACTACTCTTCGTAAGGTAAGGCAACAGGTGTCCAAATTTTCCAGATGAAATTTACTTTTATTAAAATACGTCAGTGCACACACAGTGAAAACAATACCATTACAAACTAGCTTACCTTGTTAGTTACACACCTGAGTAGTGAGTCGAACATGCAGCGATATCAAAGGTAGGCCTTACTTCTTCATAAAAATATAAAAGTATTAGTTTTCAATATATTGCAAACCTATCCACTGTACGCACGTCTAAAAATCAAGGGCATGCATAAACGTTACAGAACAACCTTTCCGCAAGGACCACTGGAACGCAACTGAATAAAACGACGGGGCAGAGCATCAGGTAGAAAATGGAGAATACAAAACCCGATTTCTAGTTATGAGTTCGGTAGAAAAGTCACTCGCAAGTCACATGATTCGTGGGTGCGTTACAGGTAAACCCAGTAGGTAAATCGATGCAGTGATGCCATTGCATATGGTGTTGGATGTCGAGAGGCCCATAACTTTCAATTTGCAGAGGCAATCACTGCAAACTATATGACACCCATTTAAGTCAACTAACTTAATACATTATCATGTCCCATTAGCAACAAAAGGAGTCAACAAGCTTAAAAAAAGAAGATAGGTGAAGAAATAAAATTTTACAACGGCACTAATTTCCTATCAAAACTAATTTGCTCGACTACTTAATTCAATAATATACGAGTGATTCCATTGACTAATTTAATATAAAAAACAAACGGAAATTAATTTCTCACTGCTGCTAATTTTCCGTAGGTAATACGACGGCAGACAACGCTCAAAGCTCAATATTCTTTTCTGTTTAAGAAGAATCAAGTTTTATGAGTATTGAAATCAGTCATTTTTCAAGTCCCTTGAGCCCAAAAGTTGAGTCCTGTCTGTCGCCAAGTTCCCATAGGTTGAATGAAGGCCGACGACGTTCAAAGCTCTCTATATTCATCCCGTTTAAGAAGAACCAAGTTTCATGGGTAATAAAATCAGTCAGATTTCTTCAAATTGGTTGTACTTATCAGGGCCGCCATTTTCTATTCTATTGGATATAGCATTAATATAACAGCCATATTACAACAGCCAAAAATTTATTCGCTCAGTGAAGGGACACTTAGGTTTTATGCATGTGACACAAATAATGAAATCAGTCATGTTTTTGTCCTTTTGCCCTTGGACTATCCGAGAATTGTGAGATTAGACCGTCCCCTATTACTTCTCATTAGCTAGATGCTTACCTATCTCTGCCTCAGCCTATCTCGGGTTGACGCGACTGTGGTAATGGCATTTTCCCCAAAATTATTTATTTATAATACTTTTAACAGTACTGCTTGTCAATCTCTCATCTAGACTGGTTCATTTGCATGGACCAGTTAACATCAGTAATGAAGCATTGTTGATTACCAGAACTATCTTTAGTGTGTTCAATGTAGATTACCGCGGACGACCGGGTTCATTTTCCTCAGCAGAATAGAGGTGTATTTGCAATCAAATTTAAATGCTCAGATCTATCTTGGTTTGAAAAGTTATCACTCACTACTAAAACTTCATCATTAGGGCAGTAAATAAAATAACAGACATTTTATGGATTAATATCACCACCGCCTCTTAACCACGTTAGGAGCGTTCAATGGGAAGCTAAAGGAATAATGAAGGATATGCTGACCAGTAACTACCACACTACTACAAGGTTTACTGATACGCTATAAATGCACCTAAAAACAGCTTTGGTGATGTGGCTTTTGAATTGTTTCCTGCACTCCAACTTTGCCTTATTTAAATAATAAGAAACTTTTACAGCAATTGATTCGAGCCCTTTTTTCGAGCACAATTCAACTTCTCAATATAAAATGAGAAGTATATGGTTCTTATAGTAATCATACTGAACCTAACTTTGGATGTTTTGAACAGTGTAATTTGCACTCTTCAGCCATGGTACCACTTAAACCGGTCGATTGCGCTTTGAAGACCTCTCAATTACGACACGAAAACTGTGCGTACATTCACGGCGTGAGCTAATGAATCAGTGCGAAGGCAAGAGATCCCATTGTTGTACTTTGAGCACGCAACCTCGCTGTGGCGGTCGGACGGTCGTTGTGAGGATACCCGGGCAATTATTTGATACGATAACATCATCTCCAGACCCCTGAGACGAATTCATAAAAGGGGCTGGGACTCATCCGAGGAGCAATTAGGGCATTTTTGATGGGTAAGGCACCTGAGGAGCAAGCAGGGACGGTGTGATCTTCGAGGATTTCATCATCTTGCTTCATCATGTATATACAATTGCTACTTTCCGTGGTTTTTGAAATATTCAACTTCATTATGTCTTTTGTGTTCCCTTTCAAAAATATCAAGAAACATGATGAAACTGTGTCAACGACAAAATAGTAAAATTAAAACACAATTGAGTACAAGGTTGCCACCAGCAGAATGTTTCTCTGATACAGTTGAGTAATAATGACGAAGTAGATATATAGCCACTTGATCTGCTGAGTATAGGGTTCAAATGCAACGTTTCCTCACATTTGTTGAACAAAGATATTTATCTCCATGATTACTATCTCAAATGCAATTTTTAGCATTCATGTAGTATTATTTCAAAATTGAGCAACTCTAGTTGAGAGAATATGTTATGATAAGTATGACATTTATCACAAAAAAAGTTGAATAAATAATAAAAACCATTATTAGAGTTTTAACCATTCTTTGCATTCGTATATACCTTTATACATAAAATGAAGACAATTTTGGAAATATTTATTTTCAACATTTTTAGAAGCATTTATTTTCCCGTAAGATTCACTAAATGTAAGATTTACTAAATTTGTTCATATCACTTCACTTGCAGCTACGACTCGTGGAAGGATAAAAAAATTAAACTTTCTGCTGGTAAGTGAAGTGATCCCACTCCATCTCAAGAGATTGCTCTACCTCTCGTTACTGCGTCCCATCTGGCAATCTGGGTGCGAAATTTGGAGCTCAGCTGCCGACACGCAGATAAAAAAAAATCCAAACGCTACAAAATCGGGCACTTCGCATAATAACAGGAGCTCCTTCGTTTGTCCGAAATGCTACTCTACATGCAGACTTAAACATACCCCAAGTTACTGAAGTTATTTCTGAGGGGTACTAC
This sequence comes from Creontiades dilutus, assembly GCA_031894815.1. Lineage (NCBI taxonomy): Eukaryota > Metazoa > Arthropoda > Insecta > Hemiptera > Miridae > Creontiades > Creontiades dilutus. The sequence goes on from JAVIWC010000594.1 coordinate 553,930, forward strand.
AAATTTGCAAATCGGATGAACAATCATCGAAACCCAATAGTCAAGTTGGAAGCCCCTCGTACTCACCATCACAGCACCACCCTGACCTTCAACCTGCTCAAACTTAATCATTGTGAACTAATCAACTATCTTTTTGTGCGTTAGCCCTCCAGAGGAGGGTACTAATGCTACGTGTTCCAAGTTCAATGTATACCGCATTTGTAAGCACGCTTAATAGTGGCCAACCACAACAAAGTTTCTATTTAAAAAAAAAAAAAATACTAAAACTGAATAGTGGCGAATGGAAGTGATTAATAATTATTTTATTATGTTAACAAAATCGATTGCTTAGAGTCGATTAATCTTGAGGATGGGTGGTTAGAGCCGATACTGTTTTCTACGCTTTAATCCTTCTGATTTATGGGTAAATGTTGATTATGATTCATTTGAATCCTTCTCTAAATTAATATTGTCCCTCCAAGCCGCGAAATGGATAAATGAACTGCTTGATGATTTTCGCATACGGTCAGCCGTGGAGATGACCCACATATCCTTCAGTAGAAATTTTCTTCCCGTGCCGTGGAGAGGATGTAAACAAAGGTCGCCAACCTCTCAGGGTTGACCGGCATTGGGGAGGTCGTCTCATTCAAGCGGCTCTCGTTTGAGTCATACGAGTCACTTTGGCGACCTTGATCTACACCACCTTCCAGGCTTACTGAATTATTCAATCAACCAAAATCACAGTAAAGTGCTCCGAAATAATCGGTATTTCGAAGTAGTACTTAATTTAAGTTTATATACTGTAACATGGGGAGGTGAGGTGATGGCACGGTATAGTTACCCCTTCCAAGAGCTGATGCGGAAATGACCGCCACGCCCAGATGTCCCGGACGGTTGAAGGTCATATCCATCACACTCCCAGGGCTCTAGAAAAATCCGAGGGAGGGGCTGAATGTAGGAATGATTTCCAATCATGGGGGGGACTTGCAATAATTAGGGCAGGGGTATGACAATTATTAAAGGGGTCATAATTAGTAGCATCTAGCCGAAGGGCAAATGCTAGTGATTGGGGACATCAGGACAGTTAATAATAAAAGGGCCAGTGATCGTAACCACGTTCTGCAACCATGTAACATGGAAAGGTGAGGAGGTGGAATGGTATAGTTACCCCTTCCAAGAGCTGATGCGGTAATGCCCACCACGCTTAGAAGATGTCCCAGACGGGAAGGGCTAACTAACCTACCCATCACAACATTAAAAAACCAGACAATTAACGGTACATTGATTCAGTAAGATATTAACTGCGATGATACAATTTCAATATTAGTACATTTTATGTTTTAAAAAATCAACCGAAATCCGGCTAAAATTTGAAATATCATTATCTTTGTAATTATTTAATAAACTAGTTCAACTATTATAGACTATAGGCCAACCAAGATGTGCGATTTTGGTCACGAAACCCTATTGAAATAGTAATAGCAGGGCAATTAATGCATTCGCATTTTGTGTATTTCTTCCTAGTGGACCTTTAGGCAGCGGAAGTACTGTTTTCTCTTTAGGGAGATGAAACATTTGTTTTTTTCCAAAATTGTCAACGAATTTCCACTCTCAAATTCTTGTAAAGAGCTAATTTCTACAGCTTTCATTCGATTTAGTTAACATGTTTAAGACATTGGCAGATTAGGTTGTAAATAGTTCCCTATGAGTAACATCGTCTAAGCAATATTTTCTCACGTCTTAGTCGTCCGATGTTGCTCAAAAAAGTGGCCTGTTGGGAATTGCGGTATAATATTGGTTTATTATTCAATAATAAACCATTGTAATCGCTCTGGAAAAAAAAATGTTCTAACCCCCCTGAAAATTCATGAATACTTTAGTGTAGTTAGTAGCCGATACACGAGTTCCGAAACGGCTGGAGCAAAAAAGCATTCTGATATGTAATTATGGTGGCAACATTAAATATTATTCAATTATTATTACTGGGGTTTATTATTCAATATTATTACACTGAAGCATTCTGATAATATATAGGTAAATATAATTCAATATTATTGCTGGGGTTTATTATTCAATATTATTACTGGGGTAAATAAGTATTGTTTCACTGGGGTTTATTATTCAATTGGCTTGCGTTCATGATTTGAATCTTACTAAGCTTCGGAGTGTGCGTGTTTTACAGGTGATAGAGCGATTATTGAATTTCAGGAGATATGCATAGACGACGTAAATCGGTTCTCATCCAAAACACCTATTTGGATTGATCAGTTGATGATATTTGTGATCCCCTCTACATCTGTCTACCTTTGGCTACATCGTTTAAATTTGGATTTGCGGAAGTTTTAACGCAATACGAGTGCCAAAGGATTTGATAAATTATAGATGTTTTTATTTTGGGGGGTGATTTGAGGTTCAATAAAAAAACGCTGCAAATTCTGAACCACACTGGGGTTTATTATTCAATCGGCTTGCGTTCATGATTTGAATTTCTACTAAGCTTTGGAGTCTTAGTAGAAATTTTTTGGAGAATTTTTTTTTCACAAATATCAACCTTACTGTATTATAATAGTACAAGCTTTACGATTTGGTCGGACAGGCCGTAACGCAGGTCGACTCACCCATATGAATGCGTTGATGTCTTTGGGAACATGTGACACTGTTGACCCTTGAATCTTTGAACTTGATTAATTTCTACAGTTCTTAAAATTGAGAATTTCACAAACACTTAAAACAGATCAATGAATAGTACATTCATGGCAACAATACAAGTAAACTATGGGCCATACCCAACTTGGCAGCCTTAAAAAAAATGTCGTTTGCAAAGTTCGAGGAGAAAGTTAAAAAAAAAACACTGTTGTAAAAACGGTAGGTAAGCAGACAAAAAGTCAAGTTTACTGCTGGTAAGAAGGCAGTTGAGAGAAGTAAACAGATGTGGAGCACCGTCGCGCTCTGAATGCGCGGTGAGGCTCCAGTTCTCCTATAAAGACGCCGAGATGAGCTGTCATCCAGTCTGATTGGATTTGGGAAATATTGTCAAAATAATTTCATCAATAGTCTGTTCTTAGTATCAGTAATATATTAAACGTATGTTACTTGTTACTTCATTCCGTTCCGACTTGCTCGCAAAGATTCAGTCCAGTGAAATCTTTTATTAGTACACATGGTACCCACAATTTTGTCCCATAAACAGGCATTTACGGTTTGAAATATTCAAAACCATACGTAAGGAATTTGAACCATGACTACCACTATAATGAATCAATTCAAGGTTATCAGAGTTGGGAAAAAATGTACCTACTTGTCTGAACAGATACAATACTTGAAATATCGCAGGTACCAATATCTAATGTATTCGTGCTTGAAATAAAATTTGTATCTTGAACCATTTGTAATTAAGATCCACCCAAGTAAATCGCGACAACCTCTACTTCAACCTAAAACAGTATGGAGAATGATGGGAAGTATTTCGGACTGAAACGCACTCAAGTATATGGGATTGTCCTAGCGTGCTTCGGGTACAAGTCAGTGGCGGCTCCACCCCTGGAACCTCGGGGGTGCATTGTGACCGAAGGGGACAACCACGAAGGGAACGCGAGACAACAATGTGTTTCTCTCAGACGAATACAAATTTCAACTGCCAATATGCAAAGGATATCAATCTTGTCCGCTTTCTCGACTTCAAATCGTGAAAAAAACGACTCAATCCTAGCTTCACTAGTAGGTGCAATCAACAAGTAAAATCAACTGATAATAGGTTAAGAGTGTGTTTAGCTGATCAGATGCACGCATTCTGTGCTCCTGTCAGTAGCCGCCCCCTCGTACAAGTATTTGTAATGTTCTAACTAAAAACTGAACTTGTAGGTACGTGTGATTGTACTTGTACTGGCAACCTTCCCGTTTCCGAGGATCAGTGTCCATGAATGTAGCGAAACTTACCCAATATCAAAAAAACGTCTTACTACCATTTGGCACGATGTACAGAGCTTCATCGTCAGAAAAACGTGGTTGGAGCATTTTTACGCTTGCTGTATAGTTGTAAGGGTTTACGGTACTTGCACGTAGTGCAGCTGTACTTCGTGACTCTTATTTCTTGCTTATGTTGCAAAATATTAGTTTTCCTCAATTACTTGAAGACATACTTACAAATAAAATACGTAGAACCGATGTACTTTGGTATTCCAACTCTGCTTCTCATGCGATGAATTATCTCTCCTGAAAACAGGTAATGTTAAGTGATTTTCAGCCAACTAGGTATCTCGAAATGTATGTATGTGGTAATTTTTTTTTTTTTTTTTGTTCGGTTTAGATAAAAATTAATTCAATGAATCAAACAGAATGAACGCTGAATGTGCCCGCTCTCGCGTTTTTGTAGCATTTGCTTCTCGGAATAACCATTGAGAACAATAATTGTTCTCAATTATTGTTACTAATCCAACTTTGTAGAAGGAATTTTTGAGATTCCACTTACTGCTCGAACAGCGAAATGAGCTTTTTTCTGGATAGGTATCAATTGAAAAGAAGAAATGTTATCTCATAGCTAGGAATCGAATTAATTGAATGCCAAAGAGAGGAGTATTTGTTATAAGAAATACGTCTCATAAGTGCGGCAAACCAAGCACTTTGTAATAGGCAAGAGGAAAAATATTTAAAATAGTAAATAAGAAGCAACTAATGGTAAATTTTTCTCGGATTCCCTCAGTATATTCCAAGGACAGTTTTCTCAAAAAGTGCCAAGTTAGAGGTATATGGCAACCGAAATAGGGCGGATAACCGTGAAGTCAAAAGCGTGAATGGCAAAATGAAGTGAAAGTGGTCGCTCTTCAAGTCCCATCTACTTGTCCTAGAGAGTAATCAATACTTCGTCCGTCACATTTAATTTAGTTGGTGCTATTTTATTTTACACCTAGCCGTCACTTATGCACACATTCGTTTCTCTGAAAACAAAATTTCGCCCTTGAACAGCAACCTTGACTTAGTTTCGTCAACTCTGTCGTTCAGAGTAATAATTTGAGAGTTTAGGAATGATAATATTGAAATACCAAACGATATGATTGTGTTGGCTGTTATTTTTATTTGCCTAAACCTGACATGTGCGGGTGAGTTTAAAAAGGCCAAGATTCCAGGAATTGAAAAAAAAGGGGCTAAAGGCTCCATCATCATACTGCCAAGTTCGATGCATGAATGGAAGAATGGTACGATTCCGAATGCTCTCCAAGGCATTATAAACCAGTGAAATTATCGCTGAGCTGAACAGGGATAAGATTCTTACAATCTTATCAGTCTCGAGCTAAACAAAAAGGTAGGAGCAGTTTTTCGTGGAAGATAGGCCCCCCTCTCCTTTCCCTCTTCAATGAAATTCGATCTTCTCTGTTTTTCAAGAAAACCTCCTTTGTGTCTCATCGTACCAGTGTTCATCTAAGGACCCACTAAGGATCCACCCTTTTAAGTTAAGACGGTGGAAGCGGACCAGATTATGGAAGTCTAGGGTTGGTGGCCCCGATTCTTGAAGAAAACGACTCAGAAAAGAGGGGAAAAGTTCAGCGTAAGCAAGTACAGGCATCTCGTTTACTCCTCCGGCATTCCTGGCTCTGTCGAAGCCTATGAATACATCCTTCCTTGTCACCTTCAAACTGCACAAGTCGAACACACTAGAACTTCCAACAGAAAAGCCTACAATGGATAACTACCACTGAATGTGGAAAAAGTTGCTGATATTTCAAAAGTGGTTCACTACACACCAGATGAGTATAACCCATTTCACCAGTACATAATTCAATGGCCAACTTTATTTGCGGAGACTGGAATTGACAATGACGGGTAGTGACGAAGCTTTCTTCTTTCTTTGCCAGTTTTGATGTTATTTGGTCAAAATTTAAAGTTATTTTTAAATTAATATGAAAATGCTAAGATTCCAATGACTCTCACTTGAAATATAAAAAACCAAACATGATCTGTAATTCTGGCAACACCTCTCGCTCAAACTCAGTTCTTATACAAAAGGAAAAAAACAGTTTTTTTTTCTAGATTCTCTCAAAATGAGCAAAATACAATGTTAACATTTTCAAACTCACCCGTTCACATCTACTTCTTCGTCTGTTATAAAGCATTCTGCTCCAAAGACGAAATAGAATCACTTACCTCAATGTGGAGAGAATAATAGAGCAATTTATTGCCTCAAAATCAAAACACTTTAATTTACCTTTAAGGGGTACCCCACATACAACCGTAAAGATTATGCAAACGATTATGTTTACCTCAGAAAATGCAACGCATGACTCGTATACGGAAATGAGATTCTCATGAGGAATGAGATTCAGAGTGAAGACATGTTGATAGGTTCAACTTCTTCATGTTCCTTCTCCATGCACAGTATCTGATATTTCCCCGTACTTGGCTACCGGGACGCCTACTGAATTGATAGACTTATGTAAGTGACGTTCTAATTTCCTTTATTTTACGTAAAAAGAATCTTCCTTTCTAAACCAGGCTGCACTTCATCCACAATGATGGTAAGTGGATTTGTTTCAGCATACTATTACATCACAACCACTTATGTATTTTAGTTCATTATACAAAACTTTATTCCAATCTCGGGACATCACTAATCAAGTTACAATATTGTCAGTCCAATGGGCTTTGCCAAAAGGAGATTTCATAGTAATGGAATGAACTAACAAATAAGCGTGCGAATGATGTTGAATATCTTTTTCGACATTTTTCATAATTACTCCGTAGTCTCCACTTCCACGTAACTCGAACACTCCACTGCAGAATCGGTTTGGTTAGGATTATCAAGAATGGACTGAATACTGAATCCACGGATAACTGTATGTCTAGGTGTTTACCTAATTAACAACCAACCCTGTAAAAGAAAGTGTTGCAAATTCTAGTGGTCAGGGCGGCCTTCCCAGACTGCAAAAGCTCAACGAGGGCTCGAGGAAATGGGAGCGGGACGACACTGCTTTCACTGCTCTGTGTTTAGGTCACCGACTACGATTAGTAGACTCACTATTCCTGAGCTGTATGGCAAACTATACTTGAGCTTATTGTCATTGGTGTCGAGGGATCCTATCCGCCTGCATTTGCAAAACCCACGAGCTGGGAGCCGAACTTTCGCTTGATACCGACAATTGGGGGGGGGGGGGGGGTTCACTTCCATTTTCTTCGAAGGCACAGAATGTCTTGGAGCAGGACTTCTGGTTCGGTGAGTGACTCAGGGAATGGGGACCGGGGTTTGGCAACCGCGGTCATGATGACATTTTCTAAGGAATGGCTACGTGAAAACAATAATAACAGGTCTTCGTAACAAGTTCCAAAACAATTATTTCTGTATCTTTGTGGTGGTAAGTCATGCTGCAATAGTCAAACCAATTTTGAACATGTTTCACTACTTGAGTAACAAGCAGTTACAAGAAATCGTAATAGTTATTTGCAAATCGATCCCAGTAGGAACTCCTTTTAGGTACACCATCCATCATGAAAACAGAAACCTACACAAACTACCAAGTTGGCTTTTTCCAATCTAATTTACAATATTAAGAGAAATTCAACAACCGATTGTTCTATTTTATTATTGATGCCTATTTGGCACAATTTGGGACTGAGACTGATTCAATTTAAAGTATGATCAAAAAGACCAATAATCTTTCCTCAACGTGAAGGGCCATTTTCGCTGTAACAAAAGGGATCTGGGAAGCTCCCACAGAACATAGAGTAAACTATTTTCTATTTTCTAGTGTATTCTATTTTCTGTGGAAGCTCCCAAAGTCTAAAATGATTATTAATTTTTTTGAGTTAGGTGCTTCTTTTCCCGGTGGAATTTTTTTTTTTTTTTTGGTTAGCCTTGACCGAGCGAGGAAAATCCAATGTAGTATTGGTAAAAACCCAGGATATCCGCGAGCCCATGGACCAAATCGGAGTAAACATACATAAGAACGTAAAAATATGTTATTGCTTCTAACTACTGATTTATTACAGTCTATTTACTTACGTATTAGCTGAACAATCTCTTGTCGTGTTTGTGGGATTTTTTAAAGTGATGGTTGATTTTAGTGCCTGGCTGGATCAGATAATTTCAGAACTCATATTCATATTCGTTTATTCATGTATACATGCATCCCAGGTACATGCAGAACTTGTAAATTTTTAGAGTATATATACTCAGGAAATGTACAAGTTCTGTGTGAGCCTAAGAGTTATCTCACTATGACGTAACGAATTCAATAACTTGATAACGGAGTAGGTAGGTATTATCAGCAATACATTCAACTGTTATAATATAACAAATTTTATCAGATAACGTTCTCTCAGAATATAGTTCATCGCAGGATAAAAATACCGTCACATCCATTTGGTATTAGTATTTGAGATGAGTGTAATATTTTGAAAGCAAGACTCATAATCCTAGACATGTAACCAAACTCAATCCTAGTTTGTTCTATTTTCATTATCCAGTTACGTTTATCGGTGTTGATGCATTTGTGGCCATCTTCACTTTCCATTCAACGCGTAGGTGGGGTTTCTATTAGTGGTGGACATAGGATACCATGTAGGATACACTGATCAGTCTCTGTGCCTCAACGAATACATGCAAAATTTATCCAAAGCTCATCGAGAGAAAGTAAGATTATATCTTTCAATACCTAATGATTAGGTTATAAATTAAAACTTGAACACAGTTGAGTATCACAAAAACTGTTTTTATCCCAATAATAGCGCAGTGATTGAGACTTCTTTCTTGCACGTTTTTCTCTCACTAAAACTGTTGAGTTGAAGCACAGAAACCATCATTCCAATCATCGAACGAATACAGGTTTGACACCGTGTTTGAGAAAAGTAGATTCAAACTAAAAGTGAGGCCGGTCGTGAAGGCACCATTCTCAACACAAATTGTGAAACAAGGTCTTGAAGGTCATCAAATCTCTTATAGTGATGGGAGACTTTTGAGGGATGCCCAGCAGAACACACACTTCCCTGGCCGATTTAGCTACCGACCAATTTCCCCGGACTACAACGAAACTATCCAGGCAGTAACCATCTCTACGGCTGACCTACAATACGGATAGCAACTAGGTAGATACCTAGATGGCTGTTGGAGACCGCCGGAACCGCAAGAGCCGATTGGACGATTACATCGTTCGTTGGTGCTCGATTCCGTCGATAGGAAAAGACCAATTTTCTCATAGAACCCCGGTAAGAGCTTACCTCTTCCTCCTCACCCACCTGATTTCGGGCCGTTCGTTGATCACGGATTGTTTCTATGTTCGTGGACCCCCGATCGGACAGTAATGATCGATTTTTGTAGCTTCCCCTCTCGTGCTCGACAGGTCCAAACCGGTTTCCGGTCTTTCGGGCAACCGGTCTATATCTAATCGGTCGGATAACAGTCCGTGCCGCCGCTCAGAACAGTTTTTCCGATGGTTTTCCGGGGAGTGTAGGTTAAAGGTTCATCGAAAATTATCTCAACCAGACTCTACCGACTAAATCACTCGCGACAAAGGCGTGAAAACCTTTTTCAATGAAGTAAGAAAGTAATCTAGAAAGTATAAAGAAGTAAATTTGCTGGAAGTTCAACAGTTTAGCACAATTCCGCGATAATATCTCAGTTAAGTGCACGTTTATTTCTAATGGAATCAACCAATTGAGCGCGACCGTAATAAGAATGCAGTTGGCCTCAATTTTTATTTTCTCTTTCTCGTCAACAGAACTTGTTTACAACTAAAGCTTCTGATCTGTAATATTCTAATTCTATCTTTTCTACTTCATTAATTTTTTTTTTTTTTTTTTTTTTTTTTTTTTTTTGAGATCTAGATCATTTGTGAGCACCTAGGTCATCTAACTGGTCACATCACTCGTATGACTTACATTTATTTGAACACTTGACAATTATTTATCATTATGACCTAACCGTCGAAACCTTTCTAAAAAGTAACTCTGCATTTGGAAGAGATAGCAAAACTATCATTTCGTAAAAGGCAATCCCTCATTGAAAAATAATACGGCACATCTCGGAATACCTGCGGCAACCGTGGAAAGCGATCGTTGATGTATGAAGTAACCAGGGTTTACAGTACCTACTAAATATTATTACTTACAGGGGATGGGCATTTATGATTTATTATGATGGTTCGATATTTGGAGGCGGAGGAATGAGTAGCTGCAAGGGCTGAAGCGATAAGCCTTCATAACCCCAGTAGATACTAAAAAGCTTTGGGCTTATGCTCAGCTCAGCAGTTTCGAAAACATGTTAACTAAACTAAAAAAAGAAACAAAAAAGAAAAAGTTTCTGATTTGGAATCGATTAATTCACAGTTTGTGAAAAGCATATTTACAAATAGTTCAAATAGCCTCCCATTGCCTCATATTTTTCAAAAGAGTGACTCAATTTTCTTCTTTCTTTTGGTTTAGTCTTCATCAGTGTTTTGTAATAACATTACCTGTCATTTTAAACACGAGATTGGAGTTTACCATGGGGCTTACGTCACAAAGGTGATTCTTGGTTCTATGCCTAGGTATTTGTACCTTTTCGAAGGATACTGGCACGAGCGGCACAGTTTCAACGCGTCTAATTCCATTTAGTTTCAACTCTAGAGATTTCAATGCACTTCACATTCCTCCATACTCTGTGAGCCTTACAGCCTGATAGGGGAATGAAGGACTCTCGAGAGTCACGGTAATACCGAAAGTGGCTCCAACAGTCGTGGTATCGATAAATCGGTAGTAACCATCGGTTATAGTTCAAACTTCTACTTAGATTACATATCAAGTATACATCGGGAGTTGTGGAACCACCAAAAACCAACTCAGGTTGAACAATAGCTCCCGAAAGAAGCAAAAGAAAGCGAGTCGGCCAACTGATGATGAGAGATGATGAAGGCAGCAAGTCAGAGAGAGGGAAGGCAGGGCTCAGATAGCTGAGGTGTAGAAGCAAAGAAGTGAAGCCGGGCGGAACTTTTCGCGGTTCTCCATTGAAAAATCCGGTGGCTTTGTAGAAAGCGTTCGTCTCCAATTCATTTATTATTGAGTTATCCAAAAGGTAGGTCTCAACTCAACAATAGGGTTTCAATTTTTTTTCTTCCTTCAGTCTGGGGTTTATTGAGTTCGAACGAGGCCGTTGGCCCAAATTCGACAAGCCCGAAGATGTTCTATCATGACTCGGGCTAGGGACCACTGGGAGACCCCTCTATTTTTATTGCCTGTACAAAAATGCATGATGCTTGATAGCTGTAAAAAGCAGAGGTTTCCGAACAATACTGCATACTCAGTGGTTATGTAGATGTGCGACTTTTAATCTAAAAATTATTATTTTGATAAAATTTTAAAATTATTGAGAGGAAGAATGGATTTCCAATTGCACTTAAGGAAGATACACAACTGGCACAGATGTTCTACCTTAAATTTTGTTCTACTACTCATGAAATCCCTGATGAAATCACTTCCCTTGTTAACCTGCTCCATTAAGTATGTTCTTATTACACAGATTCTTTTCACCATCAACTCTTCCATATTAGTGAAATACATTTCAGAAAAAACTACCAAAATAAAGAAATTCCGGCCTCATCCTCGGGTTTAAGTGTCCTCGATTTCTTCGTTATCTTCTGAGCTTTGGTAATATTGCATAGATGATGACCGTTTCAGTATAAATCCTTACCTTTTCTAGGATGTCTAAATTATAGTTGAGAATGGAAACATTGATTAAAAACGTTTTTAATTACTAAGGTTTTAGCTCTTTGGCCGCTCATACCACACATCTTTGGTTATGTGGCAGGTATGGTATTAACTTCCGAAGAATCATCGCGGGATTGTACTATTAATTTGCGGATTCCAAAGAAATGGCTTGTATACGAATCATATACACGTATATACACATTAAAGTGCCTGCAGTTCCTGTAATGACCCTAATTTCTAAAATTGCCATCAGATTTTGATGACAATTTTATTGAATGCTCGCGTTAAGCTGTATGTGGTCCTTTACCACTTTCATCGCTCACAAATCGTGCTTCATCTACAATCATTGCTTTAATCTTTAGATTTAATCGTCACACATCTATTTCAACTTGATTGTACCATGAGCATGCGCCAACTACAATTCTATGAGATAGCCATGACGTCTCCATTTTTCAGCCGATTTCGATGACCTTCTCAGGAAATGTATGGTTTCTGGCTGTAGTCGCCACTTATTGCATTTTTGCTAGTGCTAGCGTAACATCGGCTGAGCGTCATTTTGCCGCATCCTATCTGATTGACCGATTTCGGCATTTTACGCTCTACAATTTACATTTTCTCCAACCATAGGAGCTCGCTTTGATCTCTCAAGATTATTCAAAACACTTCACTTCTTTCATGTTATAGTAATGAGACAAACGTATTTTTCTTGGTCCAGAACATTAGTTCGTTATTGAAATTGATAAACCAACCAGAAAACGCTGGGAACCATGTTTGTCGATTCGGACCGAAATTTCGAGGGCTTCGACACTAACTGTAACCACTTCAGGTTTTTAAACGGAAATGACCGCCTCCCGCTGTGTAATTTGCCCTCCCTCGCGAGCTGTAGTTGGGAGAGATGCATCTCACTTTTATTATAGTTACACACGCTCGACGGAGCCAAAAGGCATTTTTAAAATGATTGACGGATACGGATAACATACCCAACATATAACATTAAGAGGGGCCTCCGAAGGAGGGAACCTTCCTGGTCAAGTTCCACATGGAGCGGTACGTAACGGGACGAGCCATTGGAACTTAAACGGATAAAATGCAGACCTTCTCTCTCGTCTCCCAGCCTCCATTCTCCTACCAAGTAATCCTAGGTTTACCGTTCAAAAGAACGCTCTAGTGATGATTTGAGCGTGGAATTTTGTATGATAAAATAATCAATATGTATATCATTCAATAATGATGTTGATTTAAAACATTGGTAATTAATGCATGCCCACTATGCCCCTTTTTATATGATGACACTTATTCTTTTTTATAACTTATTGTTTTAATATTGTAATTATATTATAATTATCGAGGGGAATTACTAATGAAATATGCGCTGATTACGAAAATACGTGTATTCACTTCTGACTCAGACAAGACATAGGAAAATGAAAAGGAACCGACCAACCAACTCGAATGGTCATCTAGGGCAAGCAGTATCGACAGCTCCCATCTTCCCCTTTTGAAATACAAAAACACAATTAACAATACCCTCTAAATACTCGTAGGTATTTGAACAAAACAAAAGAAAGCATAATCCAGGTAAGAAATACAATGCTGGTGGTAAGCTGAATAGCATTTTTGAAAACCAGTAAACAGTAACTAGAAAAACAAAATACAAAATTTAATACAAAATACAAATTAAATCAAATCAAGACTAAACACTTCTCAATCTAAAGAGATTTTCTAGCTGTGTCGTGCCCCAAAGCATTGGATCCTTCCTAGAACAGAAACACAGGTATTTTACATACCCTATACTTCCTTTATCAACCTAACTGGAGGATTAATAACTCGGCCTGATCGAGTTGTTTTTACTTCCGCCGAGCCTGGCCTAGGACTCACAGGTTCTATCCTAGGGCTAGATAAAGATACTTGCTTAGGGCTAACTGGATTGCTTCCAGGACTTGTATTTGGGCAGAGCATTACTTCTTTGTCTAATGTTGGGCGTATGTAAAGTTCATTTCTAACATACTGACCCCCTGAGCCTCCTCTCACTAGATACGCATTCGGGCGACTATCTTTTCTAACAATCACTTCCGAAGACCATGGAGATTCTGGCAGTTTCTTAAACAGTATCTGCTGGCCAACTTTATATTCACCTCTAGTTGCAGTTGATCTATCATAATATAGTTTTGATTTATCCCTTTTCTCATTAATCAATGCTCTGTCCCTCTTGTAAGTAATTTTTGGGGCCAGTGACTTGAATGAGCAAGGTATGTTAGTTCGGAGGGACCTACCCATCAGGATTGCTGCGGGAGAGCTGACATTACCCCTGGGAGTGTTCCGGAAGTTGAGCAAAGCAACATATGAGCATTCATTATTCTCAGCTATTTTTTGTTTGTTGTGCAACATTGTTTTGACTGACTTCACCGAACTTTCAGCCAAAGCGTTTGAGCGAGGGTAGTGAGGGCTAGACATTACATGTAGAAATCCCCATCCTTCTGAGAATCTTTTGAATAATTCCGAGTCGAAGCTCAACGCTCCATCCGTGTTTACGACCACCGGGAATCCATGCCTAGCAAAAATGTCTTTCATTTTATCAACCACTGTGGAGCTTTTTAGGTTTTCCAACTCAGCTACTTCTGGATGGTTAGACAGCGCATCAACGACAACTAAGTATTTTTTATTATTCAGTTCAAATATATCACATCCTACCTCCATCCAAGGTAGTGATGGTACTGTTTTACTTCGCATAACCAAATTTTGTTGGTTGCATTGATATTTCAAACATGTAGGACAGGATAGAACAAACTTTTTTATATCCTGATTTATTCCTAGCCAAAACACTGATAATCCTGCCCTATCAGTCATCCTGTTCACCCCCGGGTGACCAGAATGTAAACTAATTAAAAGTTCTTTTCTAAAAACAGCTGGAACAACAATTATATTTCCATAAAATACTATGTCACTTACTACGTGCAAATCATGCCTCAATTGAAAATAAGGTTTCATAGGGTCACTCACATCTTTATAAGGAGGCCAGCCATTGTAAATACAGTTCCTAAGTTGTTTGATAGTAGGGTCATCGTCTGAAATTTTCTTAATTCGACTACAAAGTGATCTAGTTAGTGGCAAGTTTTCTATTAAAAGTGCAACCTGCAATTCTTCATCCATCTTCATCCAATTCTTTGTTTTCCGAAAATCCCGCCTTTGAAACATCTCTAGACAATACATCTGCCAAATGCAAGTGTTTTCCCGGCTTATACACTAATGTTAGATTGTAAGGCTGCAGTCTCATCAGCATCCTTTGCAAACGTATAGGAACTTTGTTAAGCGGCTACTCATAAAGCCCCAACAGCGGCTTATGGTCCGCTTCAACCTCCACCATTTCATGACCAAATATGTATTGCCGAAACCGTTCAACCCCAAAACAAATTGCCAACAACTCTTTCTCTACCTGGGCATACCTCTGCTGAGTGTCAGTAAGGACTCCTTCACACCATTATCGCGTACGCCACAGATGAAGATATCCCGAACCAATCCATCGTACAATCGATCAAACTCACATACAATCCCAAGATTCCGCAGGGCCGCCATGTACTGTGTATGATCTGCGTCATTAGATTTTTCTTGAGTTGGTTCCAGTGGCTGTACACTGCTAAGCTCCGTGTCTCAGCACTTCGTCATCCTTTTTCAAACTATGAATAGTTATCGAATCTTCAATGTTTTAATGTGACGATTATCTGATTACTTGATGTCACAAGTAAATCTTCCCAAAACCAACATCGATTGTAGATCTGCACACTTGTTTTCTTACCAAGAAAAATCGTCTGTTTTTAAAGTTTATGAAAAAAAAGGATATTGTTCAATTTTCAAACTGCTGCATGTTCACATCCCGCTATCGGAAATCAAATGCGGATATGGGTGCGTTAGGTTCCAGGGTGGAGCTCGATATGAAAAGGCGATTGCGACAGTGAAAGACGTATAAGTTGACAGTATCGGATGACTTGGAAGAAGTTCAACAACCCAGGCCTTCGAAAGCAAAAATGGTTGCTACCGAGACGACTTCTGTACAGATCTGATCAAATCTCCTTCAACTTAACAAATGCATGAAATTGCAGTCTTTCAAATTTGTGAGGATTAAACAATAGGCGTCAGATATCTTGGTAGATCTCGGGACCGAATAATATAAAAGAATAATAGACCCATTCAATGCCTAACTCTCAGGGATATGTCCAGAACAACATTTTCCGCCGACAGTCCATTCTTCATTTTTGACCACGACAAAAACGTAAATCTAGTTCAAAATTAAGGTGCAAAGTAAGGTGGATATGCGGCACCTGGAACATGTGTACGGACTAAGTCACTCGCGACGAAGTTGTGGAAACCCATTTCAATAAAAACGGCATAAAATAAAACGTTGTCTTTATTTCCACGAAAATAATGAGTTACACAGGTAAATCGATTTCGACGGTTAGGCCATATCAGTAACAACAGTTCAGTTCATGTTGTTACTGATGAACTCATTATTTTCTTGGAAATACAGATAACGTTCTATTTTACGCCGTTTTTACTAGAACAAGTGTTCTGCCAGTCTTTAACATCGAAATGAATTTGTATAATCAGTGGCACAGACAGCACCATTTCTACGTAAAAAAGTCACTTAAATTAACCGAATAGGTTTAATAATCTGTAATAATGACGGAAATTTACCGAAATTTGAAGAAAATTATAGTTGAATATTTCCTTTTATGTTCGCTCCTCTGCCCAGCTTTCAAATTATAAAGTTGGATGCGATAGTGTATGCGTTGTTTGGAGTGATCGAGTTGATTTCTTCAAGATTGTATAGTTGTACAATTTTTCTTTCAAAAGTTGCTTCCTTTTTTAGTGTTGGTGTAATTGTTGATCATCGATTTTCTTGTTATTAGTACAATTCGGCAGCGGATAGTGACTTTCGGTTAATTTTTTTACGAGCAGCTAGTCATTAATAAAACAACCATACGTTTCTTTCTTGCATTTGAAAAATAGGTGCGATCAAAGTATTTTGATTCGTTGAGAAAATTGGTAGTTGATAAAAATTAAGATTTCATGTTTGGTTATGAATTAACAGTATTCGCCTCTAAACATCGAAATCAGATCTTCGGAAAAGTTGCCTGTGAGTTATGAATCGTATTTCATTTGAAAAATGAATTCAACACGGGAGTTGAAGACTAAAAAGTGACGTACATGTAACAGAAAATGGTCCGTTTGACTCGAGACAGGGTTCGTTGGGTCTGATCGATTCGGTTTGTAGAACATTTGATTCCAAAACATCGGAGTCTTTTATCGCCGATGGTTTGGTGTAAAATTACAATCAGCTGCATTAGTTTTGAACGGAATCAGATGAATTCCTTTTATGGATCTAGTTCGATTGCTGCGTAGACGGTTGGAGTGAAACTAACATGGAGGACTTGGCACATGATATTTCTTGAAACTGAATTGTCCTAATGGGAGTTCAGGAGCTATAATACCGTTATTCAAATTTTAGATTGACTGTAAACCAGGAAATAGAGTGCTAAACTATGGGGTGTAATGGTAGTTATTAGTGGAGATGGGAGTGAAAGAAAGAAACCATGTCAAAGACAGCTGATTGGATGAAATTGACGACAGGTAAAAATGGTTTCTTAAACACGGCAGATCAGATTGTCGCCTGACTCCTGGTAACGGTACAGCTTCGTGTGAAGGGGGTCAATTTCAAAACGTTTTCCTCATGTCGAGGTCCGCTGGGCTCAGCGAAGAACGAACGAGGTTCTTTAATATTTTGTTTACATTTAGTGTCTGGTGCATCTCATAAGAGTCTTTCGACCTTAGCACGAATGTGAGAGTCAAACCTGAGTTACCCTCAGAAACTTTGAAAAAACTGGATTAACAAAGGATTAAATGTTTTTTCTATGAGGCGCAGTTTTGGCATCAGAAATCTGCGACCTCGCTAAAGTGGTTTCCAAGTCCATAATTTTGGTTCAATGTCTGTTAATGGGTCAGCGGTTATTATTTTCCCTGGACAAACTTGTTGAGTTTTTCAAGGGTTGTGCCGATTAGTGTGGCTCCTAGATAATCCGCGCACGATAGGAATCTGTGCGTTTGATTAAACGTTCCTAAACTTGGAGTTCACAGAACTTCTTAGCTCGGGATCCGATAACTATTGGTAATTAGATAAACTGTGGTGTCTGCTGATGGGCAGATGGTTAATTTGTTGTAGAGATAAAACGTAGAAACTAATCCTACAAAGCTGAACTGGGCATCCAGCTAGGTTGCAATTTTTACCATGCCCTTCTCATTGAGCGATTTATGGTAACCAATCGATGAAGGTGACTATTATGGTTTTGAGTGTTTGGAAAGTAAGGAAAACTGCATCCCAGCAGTATTCGGTAATTGGCCTCATTTAAATGTACAAATGCAATTAACCAGGTCAAGGAAATCTTGAAAAACACCGATCATCTAGAAATCGAAAAGGCTTTAAGTAGATATAGTGTTACAGTTAACTTGAGGCGCAGGTTGAGATAACGGGCTGTGCGGTTGATTTCACTTTCTCCCAAACCCCGGGCCCTGGGTAGGTAATTATTACCTCGAGGCATAACCTACCCATACTACTAGGCCATTATGTCTATTCTGATTCTATTCTTGTAGACTTCATTACTGGGAACGGGCCTAATTATGGCGGAGCCTTCCCAGGCCATAAGACCCGGAAAAGATGCTCCAGCATTATTAGTGCGAAGATTGATATCAGTTTTCAATGAGATCCTTCATCGAATTTAGCTTGGTGTAGTAACGTACGTATTTCATGGAGATTTTGTACCCTATGTTACGGTGTAATGAGTGTTGTTAGTGCCTGAACACTGAATGCCTGAACATTCTACAGTGAATGAAAACTGTAGAAGCCGTGCATGTTACAAGAATGTGAGGTTCGCGGATAAGCAGCAGCTAATAATAGAATTATGATGATGTTGATACAGGATGATTCAATAGTTTTTTCCGAACAAACAAATACTTGTTTTGTATCTTTATTTTTGTTGTAAATGACTTTAAAAAAAATATTTGCATACTGTTTTTTCATTAGTAAATTATGGTATTATCAATTTTTTCCCGATACCTGATCGTGTTTTCAAGCAATGATGTATTGTGTATCTCAACCCAATTAATTTCTCCAATGTAGAAAATAATAAAATATATCTACCTTACGTTGCTATGCTTATTATAGATGATTGTCTTCTACTCATCCTCATCAATAAAACTGTTGATAACAAGTGCCGATATTTAGCTAAAAGTCGGAGACCCGGGCTCCCAAAGTTACTTGACAAAACAGAAAAAAAATTAACCAGTCATTTCACACTTTTACTCTTGATTGAATCTACCTCAGGTGTGGGTATCTAGGTTAAGCAGCGATCTTTGTGTCATTGAAAAAAGAATCAAACTGCAGTAACATTGCTTTCGATTGGATATTCAGTTAGAAGAGAGAAAAAACCTTCGATAAGCCAATTACCTTGGAGCACGCAGAAACCATCGGTTGAGCCGGCAACGGTTTTTTTTTTGTCTTTCTCACTCGTTCAAATTAACTTTTAGAACCGCAAAGTTAAAAGTTCCTTCAAGAGGATGAGGAACTCGAAGTACCTACACAGTCTCAGTCACGACCTGCTCCCCCCCCCCCCCCCTTACTTCATTTGACCCAAGGAAATGGAACGTCTGGCTAATTAATCGATTCCCTTCTTCTTGCCACTTTGCCATGAACCCTTGAAATACGCAGTAAATATTGAATGATAACACTTAGCTCACGAAATAAACAAAGATGATGTTTCTGATGCTGATTCACCTTTGTCGACGAAGTGTGCGCTTTCGGGACCATTTTAGGATTGCAACACCATGGTAATCTCATGAAAGTTGATTTTGACAAATGCCGCCCATTCAAAACGTTTGCTGACTTGGATTTGTTCAATTATCACATTTGGTTTTTGAAATATATTTGTGTAACATAGTCATTTGTGGGCGTAAGAGCCACAAAACTTCTTTCGCTTATGTCGTTCGCTGTCCACATTTCAGCTATCCTTTCTTTATGGTATTTACAAGAAAACCCAGCTCATGATCTTGCTTTAATATATTACATCATGCGAGAATTCATTGAGAAGTGCTTTATTATAACTTTGTCATGTAATCACGAACTTCATCCCCGCTTCGTGTTACAAGACATTTGTTCGTCTCATGTAAAATTTTTCTCGACGATAGACTCTGCAGTTGGTGTACAGATCAAATCTTTGACGTTGAAACATCACAGGTATTATTGAAAGAAGTTGACTGGTATCAGTTCCGTAACCTCTTCTACCTGCTAGGATCCTATTTGGTATTAATTCTATGTTGAATGAAGAAAGATGGATATCTAAAACGAATCGTGTTAGCATTGAAAGGATGAGTTGATTTCCGGTGGAAAATCAGTAATGAGGATCAGATGACTGAGAGATTATTGCGGTTGGAACCTAATATGTTATGGTTTCTTTCATTATATTACGACGATAGATTGATACAGACACCGGACATCGTATCTACCAAAGGTTTCAACCACATTATTATTTTAAATCCTCATTCAATCGAGTAATGCCGACCTTGTGCTTACTAATCTAGAATCATCTCTTAGCTGCATAACATTAAGTTCGCCTGGGGGCTGTTGCGAATGAGCCAAACTTGAATACCATTTAGTCTCCTTGGTGACTGTTCTGTATGGCAACATTGGTCAGTAATAATGAAGCTATCTAGAAGTAGAAACAATTTGGAAGGTAGGTACGGTACACACATCGTGACAGTCCTCAACTGTAAATCGACACTTTCGGATCGCCGCTCGGAGAAGGGAGGGCTGGTGCCCATGCTCTCTCAAATTCAGCTATAGCTAAAATATTTCTGATGGAATGATAGGACAATAATATAAAGTATGTATCAATCCAGGAATTGGGCCCAGGACCTCCATCATTTGACATTTCATGGAACAATGCGTTTTTATGGGTTCCCGTAATGTAACTTAAAGAAGTGTTTGGGCCCTTTTTATCATTTTAAAAATACTCACTCAATTAGTGAAGTTGAAGAAATGAAGGAGGAATGATGGATGAAAATTAGTGTTATACGACCACCAGTTGAAGTAAGAACCCCAAAAAAAGCTGGTGGTGACGCCAAGATGCATTCCTGCTGAAATATCCAACTCGAATAGCTAGTTGACACTTTTCCCTTATCACACCTTGCTCCGAGACTCGTTAGCGGCTATGTACTAGATATCATTTTGCGGCTCACCTTTCAGTTCATCGTTTTCCATACACAGCCTTCCCCATGAAGGTAACAACTTGGATTCAAAACTAGGACATCTCCTTCCATAGTCAGTTATCTTACCCATTTGGCTTGGGAATGCACTGTAGTAATGAAATTGCTATGAAATTCGCGAGTAAAAAAAAATCACCTTGAAACCATTATAGTTTGTTATATTCAATGATCAACTTTTCTAATCGAAGAAGAAAACACCCACAGCATAGCCTCGAAGGCTGTTCGTTAACGTTTCAAGATAGGTAGATTTCAAAAATTGAATAAAATGATCCAAGCTTTTCTCCGAAACTACTGGACCAATGTTAAACACCTAAGATTTTTGTATTCGATTCAGATAGTAATTCGTTCCGTGAATTGAATGAGACCACTCCAGGAGTAAATACGATCATCCATTCGCTCCCAAATCGCAGGTCTGTCAGTAAATTCATGGATGATTAAACCAGTTGCGAGATGGATGCTGTAAGCCCCATTGCAACCCCCCGACTCATATCGCCGTTTCTGATTGAATTTTCCATTCATCATTTCTACAACAACAAGTGAAGCGTCGGTAGGGTTTTTTATCTAGTTAAATTTCAGGTTTTCTCTTCGTGAATTCCTACAATATGCTGTTATACAGCATATAGAAGCATTGTAGGCATTCCGATATCAGCATTTGTTAGATTTCAGTTGGGTTTTTACGTGCTTCGAGTGTACCTAGGAAGCATTGTCCCTGGTTGTACAGTCTAGTTCTGGTAGTCAGGCGATCCACGTATCGGGATCATCTCATACATAAGTAATAAACCTTTTTGTAATAAATTGCAAGTTTTTTCTCATCTAATCTCCTTTTTGTGCTAATTTGAAATATGTAGTTGGTCATGAAAGCCTTTCATTATTCAATAAGATTCTCAATAGTGTTTGTTCAATGAAACTAATATGGGACCACGATTTTAGAAATGTTTACAAATAACACTCGCTGAATATTTTCAGTTGAAGGCGGTGCCGTTTAGGCGTGTTGTTATTAGGTAATCCTTTTTTGGATGTGCGTACCATTACAATGCGATGGGTAACGCGTGACTCGGTTGGGTGATGGGGATGGCGGGAACCATAAAATTGATACTATACGTTAGGTAGGCATTCTCCTATTCTGAAGGAATGGTGAACGAATATGCAGCTTGAAGACTTCGTAATCATCATATCATGGCCCTTCAACTCGTATGTGTCTTCACGATAAAATTATTAACTGAGCTGAACCTACGGCTCCCGTGAACTTGGAAGGAACTTGAGGAACCTAACCCCCTCCCTCCCATATTTCTCATCGAAGTGTGGTCATTTGAATCAGTTACCCACTTATGGGTTATTTTATTTTACAAATTCTATTCGTTTATAATATGCTGTCGCTGATGATGATTAATTTTTTTAGCCACGTTATTCTGTTGCTACCTAAAGGCTGTAGCCTACAGCTGGTCTCTATTTGTTTGACAGTACTGAATAAGTTATACAAAAATGTCATTGCATGAACTCTGAAAAATTTACGAAATTAAAATTCCAATGTGGCATAGGTATTATAGGGGAAGCTGAGACAGTTGATCCTCTTCGGCGTCCGCTCTATGATTTCGGTGCACGAGCTCTGGACTTGAGTCACTGGTTTTAACAGGATAATGAGGGTTCAAGTCCCTTCTCTACCCGAATAGAGACCGGAGTCAGCCGTAGGCCTCTCTCTTCATTAGAGGTAGAAACGACTAGAATTGGGGCGGCCTAATCGTCTATTTCGAAAATCGAAAGGAACTCAAAATCCTAAGTTTACGTAATGTAAAAATGTGAGATCTAATAGGAGTTATTAGATCATTACATTACACCACAACATCGACAGTGCCATGAGTCCATTTGAGATTCATGATCATTATTTGGGGTTTAACATCAGGCCCATGTATATTCTTAGGTCAGGTTATAATTAAGGATTGAGTTTTGAACCGCTTGTGTTCATAGAAATATTAAGAAAACATATGATGAAAAGTAGTGATGACAATATCTGCAAAAAGTAGTGATTTGCACACTGCATTTAGCAAAGCGTTTGAGAAGTTATAAAAATCGTTTATTAATACAAACGAATCGGGCATTATAATGTGTAACAAATTCAAAATATACAGCTACCCCTTTTTAACAGAGAAAAACCAAATACTTGAGGCATACCTTCGTTTTATAATAGAAGTTTACAATTATTTACTTATTTGTTAATAGCAAGGATTGAGACTACGTCGATGGTGAATGGTACAAATGAAGAAATCATGATTCACGTTAGTGTTACCCATACAGTACAACCCCTATTGTGAAATGAATTATTTTGTTAGCTCAGAAACACAAAACCCCAGTCTCAGACCTTGTATGCAACAACCAAAAATATTCACTATGATGTTTTATTATTATTTTATAACTAAGTATTCACAGAACTTGTGACAAAGAAAACCAAATTCGAAGTAATCAATACCAATACATCCCAATAAATTATAAATTATTCTATTCGTTAAGGGAAAAGGCGGTTAATCGTGGAGCTTGTGCATAATTACTGAAAATATCTACAAACTTCCTCGGATTATCGTCCAAGCTAGCAATGCCAACAACTGAGACTGTACACGCTCTAACGGTAGTCTCATGGGGACAGTATCATCGGATACTGAGGAAAAATTATGTCAACTAACAGCTTTCGGAATTGTGTATCGCACCACAAAACAGCAATGCGATGTAACTGCGCCGCCATTGATTGAGTTTCTTCAGGCAAATATTTCTTGCAATACTTGACGGCATGTGGTAATAAGAACAGTACTGAAGGACTGATAACAGTTCGGTACGTCTTGAGCAATAACAAGAAAAGGAGTCGTTATCCTGCTGGAAATCATTTGTTGCGCCATCTCGCTAAAAGGGATGTTACCTTTGTATAAACTTTCAGCTTCTACACAACATTGTTCCCCAAGAAGGTCGAGATAGGGTTTTACGTCTTGAAACGAAAGGAGGAACCAAACCAGCTAAGAGGTGAACAATGCGAGGAAATGGGGGTTTGTGCGCTGAAGTCCAATGATGAGCAAGATTATTTGGATGGATCGTTGGCTGTTTAACCAGTCGCATTGATGGTAATGATGACGGTGTCCCAGGGTGTTCTGCATAATTAGGAGTGTTCTATTTCTGGGAGTGTTCTGATATTCCCATCATCATTCTTGCCGCCATCATCCGTCACTCGGCTCATCAGACGATTCTTTCAAAATGTCATTTCGATCTGATGAACTTTAACGAACTCATTCGTACGTAGGAGTCGCCCGTCATGGGCTTTCGAAGGTCAATACGATGGTAAATCATTCTGGATATGTTGTTTAAATGTGTGGACGAAAAATAGAGCGAAATCTCATTTCCCGCCAATGAGTAGTTACAACGAATTCAGAATCAGATAAAATGATTGACTAATGAATAATCAGTTTAAAAAAATAACTCTTATTTTATCTTTATTTCACCTTGTCTAATGAACTGAGTCCGAAGTTTTTTATGCTTCGTATTTATATTTCCTAGTATATCTAGAAAGGATTTTTATCTCTTTTGTCAGGTGACAAAAACAAATTTCGTGCAACATGCTTTATGTACTCCTTAACAATGTCAGTCCGTTACTTCGTTTTTTCCAAGTGAAAATATACGATTAAATTACTACTTATCAGGTTTTAATACAACGTATAGGAGCTTGCACAATAAATGTTAGCAGTGTAGATAACATTGTTTGTTGTGAAAATGAGATGACCTAGTCTAATTTTTATTTGCTAATAATAATTTTTCCGTATTTTTTTCAAGTTCATACACAAAGTTATCAACAATATTGATAACATTTGAGTGTGGCCTTTCATCAAAGTTCATCCCGAAGTGACCAAAATACCGAATGTCGCCTTCATCTTTATCTTCTGTTTCATGGTCAAAATTTCTGTCTTCTTCAATTCACCTATAATTGTCCAACAATAATGACGAGTTTTATTATTTAAGATTCATCTTTTCGCCAATTTCATCCCAATCACGGTTCTATACATTTCTTGGAAAATAGATTTTCAAGCCTTTTCACTACCCCCTGAATAACTCAAAATCCAAGTTAACCACTAAAGTGTCCTGTTTGCGTTTCATGGAGTTAGTGATATTATTGCTGTAAAAAAATAGCCTCACTAATTGAAATGTAAGTAGCAAAGTATCCTATAATATTTCGGGGGAAGAATTATTGTCAACATTTTTCGTACGCCTTAAACTGTTACCCAACCTCTTTGTCGATGTTAAAAACGTGTTACTTTGATGTTGAAGTAAACTTTTTTTAAATGCCATTAATAATGTTAAGCCCAACCACAAAAAAACAATTTTAACCCCTCGAATGTGTGGTTTAACGTTCCAAGATATGCAGAATCCAAAATATATTTATATCTTTTGTTCGAGGGGATTAAAAATCGTTGATTAACCATCTCAAATTAAATTTAATGCTTCAGCTCTTTTATCCCTAATAAAGAACAAAAAGACAAAAAAAGAACGTAAACGTGAATGTGTCTGAACTTAATATAAATCGCCCAGGAAATTATGACGATCTTGTCAGATATAATTGAAATACATATATAACTGCAAGGGTTGCTTTTTAAATCTAATTTTCATTACTTTTGTTATATATTTGCGAACAGGTGAAGCGTATTCCGTGTTCCATTTTACCTCGTTACATTTTAGCTGTTCCATTTGTGGATTTCTATGTTTGCGTGGAAATACCATATGTTAAACGATTTAGGTAATTAGGTGATTTAGGACGGTTTTTGTTTCGTACAAAGAGAAAGTAAAGGTGGTTCATGGAGTTGATTTCACAACGAAGTAATCCTCCCTTATTTGACGTGTAGAAGTCAATTACAAGATATGGAAACACACTGGTAAGCTGAAAGGCTGTTGTGGCTTCATTTTCCTCCCTAAACGATGTACCGTGCTGGAATATAAACAGAGCTCTTTTTCAGGCGAGAATAGAGTACACTACATGTTGAATACCGCACCTCAGACCACGTGTAATAAAAACAGTTTTACTGATTTACTCAGAGGGGTTATCTAATATAGAAATGATATACTTTTGTGTAATGATTTGCACCGAGTTTAATAACGAAAATAATAAATTAGTCTAACATTTTCACGTATTATGTGGTGTGGGGTATGGTGGGTTAATGAACTTTTGTAATAAATTTAGCACATTTTGAGATAAATATAGCTCGGAAACTGTGGGAAACGGTCAAAGCACTTGAAGGACTACTGTAGTAGTACCTAATATAGAAAATACTATTCCTTACAGTTGTCAGTCAGATAATGTCTTAAATATCTAATTCTGGCGCTTGATGTTATGCTTTGCGTCTATTAATAAATACATATCGTAGCGTGATACAGCGTGAACAAATGTCCTCTTGTCATTCATCACTTGAGAAAATTGTAAACATCCTCACATTTTGTGTGGAATCGTGCACGTATTTGAGCTCTTAAGTTTGATTCTTCATTTTTCGTAGAAATTCTTAGCAGTTCAAGGTCAATTTCTTTGTTTCTTTCATCTTTCAATTTCTTACCAATTTCTACAGTCAGAGTTTCTTATTATTTTGGTCTGATTTAGTCGGTGATTCAGTTCTGTGAGGCCCTCTAGGGTTCAGCTTAAGGAACATGTTTGGCAAGAATTTGAGTAATCCAGAACTAATTATTAAGTTATTGGTGTGGGAAAAGAGACTCTTTTCTCCTAAAGAACTTTTTGAATCGTACAATGTATTGCCACTCCAAGATATTATTGATAAACTTCAATTATTCTCATCAACAGCTGGTTATATACAGCCGGTGTCTAATAAAACCACAAACGCGGCTTCATTAATTTGGTGTAGTAGATTTAAAAAACTGCGTTTGGACTGTCCAGGGGAATACAATTATTTAACGGACTTCCAGCAGAATTGACAGGTTGTTCCTCTTTAATGTCTTAAAACGTGGAAATGAATCATATTTTGAAGATAAATACTCGAGCTAAAAAGTTAAGTGAAAGTATTATCAAGTTTGATTTTTTGGTATGTTCCTTTATGCTCTATTTGTTCAGTTTCTTGAAGAGCGTTCTACTTGTTTGATGTTCTACTTGTTTGATGTATTTCCAATTTTGTTAGGTGCTAGAATAACACACGATGACGTAGGCAAAATAACTCTTCTCTCTTGCCCAAGTTCAACCCAAAGGGAGAGTTCGTAAAATTTATTTAAAGCCAAGAAGCAACTAGTAATAGTTTAAGGTACCTACTAATGTTGATAGAGAAAGCGCATACGTAGAAGGTTTACTAGTTTTTAATTATAATGTATTAAATGGAGAGCGACAAAATGGAAATAGTATTACTGAGTGAAAGACATTCTTCCCAGTCCACCAAATGAACTGACTTTTCACCTTCATCACTAGTAGAAACTAGCTCAAAATTGACTTATTTTTCACTTTTCTTTTTTTCCAGGGTGTCGGTTTCCAGGGGCTCCCGCGCACTCGCACGTCGAGTTTTCCGACCCGTCGCTGAACGTCGGGACGGTGGCCACCTACTACTGCGAGCCGGGATTCGAGCTGTTGGGCCCTGGCAGAAGAGTCTGCACCGCTCAGGGCACTTGGACGCCGGAAGGGATCCCATTTTGTGGTGAGTCACTTCAAAGTTCCATTTGGCTGATATACAGAGCTCAACAAACTTCAAGGGTCGATTCTAGAACTCATTTCTAACAAAATATGCTTGTTAGTTGTTCCCTTTTAGAGGCGTTGTTTTCGAGTATTTCACTTTCAGGATTTTTTTTTCGTGATTCCGTTTTGTTACTCAACTACCCGGTAAAAGCTTCCCTAGAATCCCAGCTTGCAAAGGTTTAAGAAAAAATAATTTAAAGCAAGGCAAATAGTTTTTTATGTGGTTTGTATGCGGAAAAACTTGAGTTTATACCGTGAAATCAGCGTTTTTCATCCTAACTCGACTTGTTTCAGAAAAATAACTTAGGCATTGAATTTTAGGTTTTGTTCTTCGCTAAGTATGGTGACACTCTCAGGGTTGTCATTCAATAAGTAAGGGATTTTTTCGTTCTTTTCCCAGCTCGAAATTGCTGAACCACAGCCCACTCGAGTTCGTGACCGAATAGTATCCTATTAACTGAAATTTTTAACTGTTGTTAATTCCATATTTGTTGAGTTTGGAGGCTTGAGAGAGAGTCCACGCCAACCATGCCAGCAACTAAGGCACTGAGATTCTTATGAACGCAGATAGAAAATTAGATGGACAGGGATACTGAAGAACGGGCGTCAGTGACAGCTGTAAGTTTAGCCAAATTTCAGCCAGCCCCAGAACTAAGCTTAATAAAAGTCCTACACTTGTTGCTCGTGAATGTAATGTGCATCGGTTTCGTAACGGGTCTCCATGATTTTGAATGCAAGAAAACGGTATCGTCTTAGGTAAGGAATAAATCGCCTTCTTTTTTGGTTTCCTGGGGAGCGACGGCGGATGGCGGTCATTAATTTATCACTGTGTTGAATTGGAAATGAGAGGTTCGCGCCTTCGCTGTGAAGTTCCACAGAACTCGTACGAGGACTGTAGTCTCCTTCGTCAGTAAAATTACTCATAAGAACACTGAACTCCTTGATCCAAAAGGGAGGGGTCTACAACTCTCTTTTCCTTACGAAGAGCTTAGTAAAATTGTTTAATAATAACAATAATTATTATAAAAGAAAACATGATACATTTTTTCAACAAGATATCTTCATTGTGCTATTGTGTTACCGTTTGGAGAATAATTTCATATCAAACCCTCTGACGCTACAAATCGTGAAGAACCCAGGCCTTCCAAATAACCTTCTTCCACTCCAATCAGCTCAACTATTTTCTTTTCCATTTCCATATGCCCGTTCTTCTCATAATCTCTATTACATCATCTTTCCATCAATTCCTAGGCCTTCTCTTTCCTCCAGGTGTAGAGGAATAGACTTTCTTACCGGACCCATTGTCAGGCGATCACTCGATAGGTACAGCCTATAGTGACCGTCTATTGACGACAGTGCAGATCATGACCACTGATCTCATACAGTTCATCATTCGTTTTAAGGGGCCAAGTACCATCATCACACACTGGACCATAAACCGTTTGTAATATTTTCCTTTACCAGATCTTCAACATTCTTACATCCGTTGAGCCAATATGTTTGAACTCTTTAGACTCTGAAGTTTAGAGCATCCGAAAAACCCAGTAGGTGAGTAGCCCCAGTAGTAGTAGAGTAGCCCCAGATGGTGAGTCAAGCACTTTGTTTATTTGCTTTTCTGGCCATTTAATTACAATTTCAATTCGCAGACAGTGTCTGTTTGCCTGCAAAACCGATTTCAATGCCCAATCTTGGAGAAAAATTGGTATCTAGTAATCTCACGGTACACAAATTAGTGAACCCAAATCCTATAATTTTTCCTCAAATTGGATTTGGTAGATAATTCGTAACATACAGTCCAATTGTTTTTTGTTTGTTGTAGTATGTTGATATTTATGAGGTGCTGTGCTTGGTCGTTTTGCGATTTTGTCGATTTAATGGAACTGCGTACATTATGACGTTTACTAGAGGATTCGTAGTGCATAGGAAGGAATTCGTAAGTGAAAACCAGTGTAGGAAGCCTGCAGGATTTCCATTATAGCTTGGACTTCAATGTTCTTGAGCGTATTATAGTTCCTGACATCGTAGGGTACGTTAGTTATTACTCTTAAAGTACGATTTTGAAATCGTATGGGCCAACATGAAAAGCATTTTTTTGTATAACAGAGTGTTATTCAGGAAAAGTTTGTTCTCCCCAAAAAATTTGAAATCAATGTTACATGATTCTAATTCGAAAAAATTTGGCTAATTCTCTTTTTTTGAAATCATGTTGCGTGCCCTGAAACGTACTAACTGTGATTCATTGAGTTCTCTACCCCCTTTCTAAAAAATGTGGAAACGTACAAACAAACTTATGTTTATGTTGCTATAAATACAGGGGTAGGGCGGTACTCTAGTAGTTACCCCGTGTATATTGCTTTCTCCCCCCATATCAAAAAGGTATCCCCCTCTTCCGATTCGCTCCCTTGTTCCGTCGAGATGAGAAAAAAGGAAAAGTAGGTCTTCGCTTCTTCTAAAGGGGACTCTTTCCCATAACTTTCATCTCCATCAAAGATCCCGACACCTGCTTCAGTGTTCCATGTCCTTCCTGCAACTTCTAGGATGTCAACCTCATGGGCCGCGTTCATCCTTGATCTCCCCGGATCACTTGATATGTGGTGAACTAGAGGCGATCCCGAAAATCTACATTGATGCCCTGCTCCACCCATACAAAATTCCTCTTTTTATCTTGGAGTTTCCTGAAGCGATTTGATTCACCGACTGCCAGTCTGCCTCCTTACACCACAAGACAACCCCCCTCTCAATTGATATCTAATCCTTACTCAATTCTTAAGGGTTGTTCAGTATAGATAATTTTCGTAGAACTTTGGCTGCACTAGTGTTACTTTAGCCTAGCACTTCCAAACGGTACTAAGTAGAGTAAGGGTATTTCAGGAAAATCACAAACCTGTAAGAAGAATACAAAAAAAGAACATAATGTATTTTGAAGACAGAAGCCATTTTTTGAAGAATTTGTTAAATTTATTTTCAAGCCCATTTCATTCATTTTGTTTTCTTCTTTTTCTAATTCCATTCTTAAAAAATGGTCATACTGGTCGTTCCACTACGGTAGAATCCAAATGAATCCAGTTATCTCACTGAACTTGCCCTTGATGATCTTTAGAAGTGCACACACAATACCCAAACCACTTTCAGTAGTCCCTCCATTTCTTAGTAATCGTTTACACAGTTTCTTAATATTTTAATCATGCCTAATCGATTATTAACTCCATTAACTTATTACTACTGTTATACTAGCGTATTAACTCCATACATTTCCATTGTGTTTCGACAGATTTTTCCGGGATTGAAAAGATTAGTTTAGTGACACCTTTCGAATTTTGCAACTGGAATTGAAAGGTAACCCCATTATATGCTCAAATTCTTGAACCGATTCGCCTTGATTTTCCCAACATTTATTCATAATATTTTTGTCCGTCATTGCATTCCACTTGTTACTCAACATGGTTGTAGGCATCATCAGAGATGAATCAGGAACTTTTTCAACATCCATTATTCGTTTCGTAGATTTCTGAGAAAAATTGGTAAGCATGTACGTCTGTCGTTCGCCAATAATTTGTTTTCTTTCAGTTCAAAAAAGAGGACCTTCCATTGAGATACTACATGAACGGTCTAACATTAAGAACTTTAAGCATCCGTTATATCGAACGGGTCTTTTAAAATTTGATTTTCGGGTTCCATCCTTCTTGAAACTTATAAAGCCAATTTTGTGAGGGGTTAAACATTTCTTTTTCTCCGTCGATTACAAAGGCTTATTGTAGAAAATTACAAACCGAAGAACGCGAACCTAAAATGAGTCGCCCCGGACTAGATGACAAGAGAGCAATTTGGCAATAACTAATTATTTCCTCCAACTAATGAACGGTGACAACCTCAACCTACCACATCAAGGTAATTCACGTATTGTCATTATTTCCGGGACGTCCCTGGATTCGCAGTTTCACCTCACCCCTCGATTTACTTTTACATTCACCAGTCTAATACTGCTCATGAACATCGTGTACTTCTCTTCATAGCTTTTTAGTTGATTATTTTCAATGATAAGCCTATGAAATCATATGCAATTTTTTATAACTCCCCCTCAAACTGTCTCACTCGACGTTTCAAGGTGCGTAGATTCAAAAAAACCTTATAATTGATGTTAAAATCCATTCTTTTGCACATGGACTCCGCATGGAGTCTGGTTGGTCGTAACTTTTAGCATGCCCGCTAGCCTCACACTCATTGACGCTGTGGGCCAAAAACTGGTCGAAAACGTGCCAAAACCTTGTTATTCAGGGTTTTAACTGTTGTAGGCAAGTGGGGAGCCACAAAAATAAATAATTGTTGACGTAAAATCGACTGGGGTAGTTTTCAGATCCGTAGAAATCGTTCCTTAGTAATGAATCGCAATTTCTTAACCTAAAAGTGACCCTACAATGACATAACAATTAAAGAATTTGCAGCGTTTCCTAAATAGTTACAAAGTTTTGTTATGCTCTTTTTATTCTAACTTCCGGTTTGTACATTCCATCATTGTTTGTAATACAAGTCGGTATATACTACACTACTAATACTGTACACTACACATAGTATTATTCAATATGTACTGATTCCTCCTTTCAATGTTTTTAGTCAATAGCTTGTAGGTTCGTTGAATTAAACGATAAGTATGAACTTTCTGCAAATCATAAAAAGTAAAAAAGTGGATTCTAAGATTTATTTGCCCACCCCATTAAATATTTCTCGACATTTCTTGTTGACTTAAACTTGTGTGTAATAGTCCTGGTGTATTTAACATATTATGTTAAACACACAAATTTAAGTCAACAAGAAATGTCATATAAGTTTATATTATAAACTTTAAATGTCCAAAGTGTTATTTAAATTTGATTATTTAAATGCATTAAGTAATTCAAAAAATCATTCTTACAGCATTCAACCAGAATATTTTTGCAATTTCCGTTTGCGCGTGAGCATTGTTTTCTAGTGAAATTAATATTATGTCAACCATAATGACCATCCATGGTTTGTATCACTTTATATTTGAAATTCTCGTGAAAATCGGGTTTAATAATTTATTCTGGTTGGAAGAATCCCAAACGGGTTGCCTTGACAAATTGTTATTTCAAAAGGATATATTTGTAGGTTTTGTTCTGTTTCATTATACCAGGCAGTTTAGGTATTCATATTACTTATTCTGAACAGAGGGCAAAAATCTGTTTAGTATTCGGATGTTTTTCCATAAAACAATCACCGTTACCTACAACAGTTACGTTCGGTTACGAGAGGAAACCATGTAGAACTATGTAGGAAAAACACTTGCGGTCAAGCCGCAGATCATAGCCGGGTACCAGAGGAAGTGTTGCGTGCGAAAGTCTAATATATATGTGCGCCAGACCGGAGTCCATTGAACTTGGTTCAGCTAGGTTTTAATACCTGTCTAGGCTTTTTTGCTTGCCCAACCTAGAAATTGCATGTTACCTTCGTTGCAGCGCAATAAACCTGGAGATAAAGCAGATGGCTCTTTCAGGGAATATACGATCAGGAAAACGGTATAGTCATGCTTATAATTATTTGCTCGTCATAGGATGTAAAAGGGGAATCGGTGGGAGAACGAAAATGTATATCTGTCATACGGTAAGTTCAGATGCCATATTAAAGAACGGTGGATTGAATCAACCGCTTGAATAAAGTGTAGTGTGTTAAGGCCAGTCGTCCCGGGGCAGTAATTCCAAAATAGTCACCAAGTTGTGCTTCAAAATGAACTGAAACGTATCTCTCTCATTTTAAATATTATTTTCAATAATAAGTCTTTGTAATCGTACAGCGAACAATTTGTGTGACCCCTCCCTCGCTACCCTATAGGCATTGTCACGTGTCAAGGTGTGCCGATTCAAAATTTGCAATACCCGCCCGCCATCCGGGCCATAAAGGGCCTTAGAATTGAAGTAGAAAATTTGTTGAGAAGGGCTTCAGGTATAGTAGGTCACTACTTATAGCCGGCCTGATCGCCTCACAAGAGTAGAGGCTGTTAGCCAACAACAACTAGACCAAAAATGTGATGTGTTTTTACCGAGACAGGTAAATTTACTGAATTATTATTTACTGAATCTCGCACGGAGAATCGACTGGGATTGGCTCTTCATCCATCTCAGTCAATCCTAAAATGGTGAATGGTTTCGTTTCGGAACGATGTATTTCTGAAGCGTTTTATTCTGCTGTTGCTCGATCCTTCGAAATTGGGATTTTGAGCATGTGCCCCATATGCTTAGAGCGCACGTCCAAATGGGTCTTATCTAGTTTTTTAAATGATTAATTTATTTTGTAACGAGACATTGTGGTTGTTGAGTAGAGAAACTAGTTGTTTAGTTCGGTTTAGCAGACGGACGAGTATTTATGATATATGTTGCTGGAATGTCAAACGCCGGTCTAAGATGACTTCTAGGTATTTGTGGTGAGGTTTGTGTGGTATCGGGTGTTGAGCGTCGTTCAAAGCAGGTTCTGAGAAGTTCCTTTTATATGTGTGGGTTACTGTACATGATTTGTTGGGGTTAATTTTTATGCGCCACTTGGTACACCATCGACCCAGGCATTCCAAAAGCTCCTGGGGTCGCTGAGCTGCGGTTCCAGATTCTGGCGATGACACTGCATATACTAGATCGTCAGCATATAACCCGGAGAATTCCGTTTGTTCTTGTGGAAGGGGCATGTCGGAGCAGTAGACACTGTACAAATACGGAGCCCAGACACTTATCGAAAATATTACATTACAATTCTGAAACATCTAATTACTCATAATTAACAACTGTTCCGAGTGTCATATGCTGTTGTGAATCAGTATGGTTTAGTACCGCTCGTATTTACTGGTGACTAATGCAGTTTGGGATTATTCGGAAGACATGTGGAAACTTCGCGAACGACCACCATCATTCCCAGAGTAGTTCCTTTACCTTGCCCAGCCAGCAGTCTCACGATGACTTCGAATTTTAGCTTTCCCGGGAGCCTTCCATCCCCTCGGAAATGTCCCTCGTCATAGCGCAATCAGTTTAACCGGTTTGCGACAGTTGTTGAACCCACAGCGAGTCCCATATGGCGGTTATTCTCCGTTCTTGCGAAAGAATAATCCTACCGTACAGCTCTTGACTAGTCTACCCGCAACTCTTAATAAATTCTCATCAGGGTCCTTCCCCGTTATTTTCGATAATGTTCCCCTCGGCAGGAGAATCCTTACGGATAACGATCGCTTGAGAATCTGATTGAACCGAGGCAGCCGAGTCACCTTACCACTTCATTTCAATCTTTTCTTCCAGAGGCAACGGATGTAACGGGTCCATCTTCCTAGATTTATGACTCGTAAATTACTTATCTTCACCAGCACTCACAAAACTCCTAATTACCCGAAGCTAATTGTTTAGTGTCTAAGATTCATATGAAATCCTGCTTCCTCACTTCCAAAGTTAGAAATCATTTGTATTCGAAGAAGATAACATAAAAAAACGCTGCCAATTTCGACACATGGGATTTTTTTTTTGAATGACGAGAAGTATATATATAGTATATAGCTATAGCTTTATAGTGATAGTCATCAAGAGGTTTGGGAAGCTCATTTTAGGTTCAGAAATTGTGATTCATTACTATGGGTGAATCCCTACGGATCTGAAACCTATCCCTATCAACATTTCGTATAAAATTACTGGAAAACCCCACTTGCTGATTTCAGCAAAAACCTCGGAAAACACGTTAACCCACACAGAGCTGAAAATTGTAAGGTCATCGGTGAGAACTAAATATTTATTGCCAGGATTTCGTATCAAATTACTGGAAAACCCCACTTGCCGATTTCAGCAGAAACCTCGAAAAACACGTTAACCCACACAGAGCTGAAAATTGTAAGGTCATCGGTGAGAACTAAATATTTATTGCCAGGAATGTTATCCCTCATTCCGAGTATCAAAGAGAGGAGAGGTAAAAAGGGAATTGATGGTATTACTTAATGTCAAATTCTACTTATAGTTCATTTAGCCCTTCTGAAAAATGAACACAGCTGCACTAAGCAGAGTAAGACGTTTGTTGGAAAAGTGATTATTATTGTTTTTAAATTAAGCTGGATCGCATGCTGAAAATTTTAATCTCAACCACGTTTTTAATGAGTGTACTTATACAACGATTTTTTAAAAGTTTCAGACTTTTTTAGTACATTAGTAGTATATAGACTGGTCTATTGTAGCGTATTAATTATTTTAAGCTATGAAAAGTAATAGGAATACTGAAAGTAAGAAACTGTGGTATTTGTGAGAATTCCCAGGATAACTTAAACTTGAACAGTACATTTCTTTAAAGCTTCCAGTAAAAAGTATGCGCGCTAATTCAGTTACAGCCAATACGGTTTTAAAGAGAATATCGAAAACTTTAACCATTCGGTTTCCTTAAGGATGAAATGTCGAAACATCTACAGAAAAAAGGACGTCAACATGATTGTGTATGTGAACTTATTTGAACAAGGTAAAAATCGCCCATTAAATTGTGATGAACAAACCAGCTGATAGATGTAACAATAGAACTACGATTTCAAGAGTTCCTTTTGAAATCGAACTTTTTATAAGTTCAATAATATATCTGCGTAGGAGTAGATAGTAGGTAGGTGCATTATTTTATAGCTTTTGTAACATGTGCAATGAGAGTTTGATAACGTTCCAATGTTTAATCCTAATCTAAAACCCTGCAAATTCTTTCACTGAGGTTTATTATTCAATTGGCTTGCGTTCATGATTTGAATTTCTACTAAGCTTTGGAGTGTGCGTGTTTCACAGTGATGGGGCGATTATTGCATTTCAGGAGATATGCATAGAGACACGTAAATCTGTTCTCAACCAAAATACCTTTTGGATTGATCAGTTGATCATATTTGTGTGCCTCCTGAAATTCAATAATCGCTCTATCACTTGTGAAACACGCACACTCCAAAGCTTAGTAGAAATTCAAATCATGAACGCAAGCCAATTGAATAATAAACCCCAGTGAAAGAATTTACAGCGTTTCATGCATATCAGAATGCTTCAACCCGTGTATCGGCTACAAAGCCTTTTAGGAGTTCACTCCAGTATCCACATTGCTGCATCACAACATCACTACATCACTAGATTACTGACATCGGGAATGGTTTGACCTACGGACCTGCGGAGGGGCTCATTCGATTCCTCGTGGACAGTCTTCAAAAAGAGTCCAAATTTAGGCCGCCTTGACTTTTTTTGAGGTTTTTAGGGATTTTACAAAACTTTGACAACCCTTAAAGGGCACTTTAAATTAAGTGAGAGAGCTGGCTCAAGAATTGGGGCGTCGTCGGACCAACATGGATTTTTCCTGAAAATTTCAGCTTTTTTGTCTCAGCCGTTTGAGAGAAATCGTGCGTACGGCGTACGGACGGAAAATTTTTTATTGCAGATTCGGATTCTACACCCTTTGAAACGGAAACCATGACATTTTCAGGGGGGGGGGGGGGGGGGTTAGATTTTTTTTTTTAAGAGCGATTACAATGGTTTTTAATTGAATATTAAACCAAAAATGAAGCTATTTTTAAGACATCTTAAATACAATTACAAGGTATGCTAGGTATCCGAGTTTAGATAATTCACCATAGACTTCGTCTAAAAAACATAGACCAGTGATGTTCATAGAAGAGTTTTTTAGTACAGAAATAATGAACGTTTGTGTAACGATTTGCATCGTTTTCTTCAAGACGTCTTTCTTCAGATGACTTGTGATTTGGTTGGCACCACAGGTGATTGTCTAGTGTTTGAAACGCCTACTCTATGATAAAGTTGTAATGGTAAAACTATAATTAGGTACGGTCCAACTTTCTTTCCGATCGCAAATCCTGCGTTGGGCATTTGGAGGTCAATAGGTCCAGGCGGTAGAAATATTCCAGAATGACAATCGGGGGAATGTGGGACAGGAGTGTCGAGAATTAGTGAGCACTCCGGAAGTGTGTCAACCCCGCTCCACACCTACAAGGTGCCTACCCGGTGGGTTACTTTACCTGCTGAATGTTAGCTATTTTTTTTACAGCTATTTCTTTTACTATTCACAGCCGCCAATCTCGCACTTAGCTGGAGACGTGATGTCTAGTTACAAGCCCTCAGGTTTGATGTTTCAATTCATCATCTTTATGCTTCTGAGTATTCGTGGCTTCTTCTGTTATGAAGAAGTGCACAAAACTATTGTTGTCCCCTAAACTCGATATTTACATTCTCCTAATATGATAAATGTTGAAGATGGAATTGAAAATAGTATGTGCATCACCTAATTAAACGTGTTAGTTTTCACTTTTCAAACATGACGATCCTTCTCGACAAATGCTCCCCTATGATATAAGATACCACGCTCAAATTCTCTGGGTTGTCGGGGAAAAAAACTATTTAATAATTTCGTCTAAATTTCAAAGCGATAGTTCCATTCATGGGCGCGTGCGAACATGAAATTCTCGTAACTTGTCGACTAGTCTTTTGAAGGGTTTGACGTATGCGGGAATTTGTCTCGCTGCATTTCTCTTCCGTCAATCGTTCGGACAACTTATATCTACATCTTTCGAAATGTTCTAAAACAATGAAGATAGGAGTACGTTCAAGTTACCTAGACGAATAAGCTACTAGCCAACCCGGTCTTGGAGGCGTTTTTACATTAAACCGTTTACTCCGCACATGATTATTGAGTACTGGTAACAGAAAATCCCTCTCATAATAATGTTCACGTCCTATTTAAAGTTTCCAATTCCAAGATAAGATAAAACTTAATGTCAAGTTTTTTGGTTTTGCTTTTTGACGAATATGCTGTTGAAACAAGAAAGTTAACTAAGGTTCACCGTTAAACTGTCTTGATCGTACAAGTATCCATCTTGAACAGTTTAGCCTAAAGTTACCACCTTCCTCTCCGATCTTCAATCTCGTTTACCAGCAATTGTGAAAATCCAATATGTAGCCAAGGGCCTTGATCTTGGGAAACAAGTTCAATTTGAATGATCAGGAACTCAGTTCGAGAAAATGTGGGTTTCCCAGATTTATTAAAATAATTATGGAGGTAAAAAAGCTGTGTTGTGTCCGTTATCAATTTTACGGCAGTGCACGAGAGTAGAAGCCCGTTTGATAAACTGTAGTAATAATTGTTACAGTTTAATTAGGTATACTTTTCGTCTCGTTATTCTGGATTCAGTCGAATTTGTTTGAATTAGTTTCTCTCTGCCTAAAGTCAAACAAAGCCTTATACAACTATTTTTTAAATCAATAATATTGAATTAAATGACGTAATATATTATTAAACAGGTTTCATATTCTTCAGCCTAGTACTTATGGCAGCGAACACTTTTGAAGCAGCTTGTTCGAACCAGCCTTACCAATGTAATTCTTCTTCTTCTATTTGGGTACGTCATCAGGTACAATCTACGTACGTCATGCACCTATAACCTAATCTTCCAAGTTATTATCTCTCACAAAAGTGGTCTATTGTGTGGAATAATTTCATTAAGCCGGATTACTTCATGATCATCCCAGTATTATTTATAAAAATCGTGAAGTGAAATTGAAGATTTTGTGAGGCACATAACTTATTAAATGATTTCATTAACATATTTTCTTGGTATCCTGTAATAAGTATAGATTTTCTTGCAGTGACAGCTGTCTACATTCTGCTGAAGATAACCTGTACACCTTCCGTTCATGTTAACTCCAAACTACGGTTTCATTAGATAATAGTCCGAGCCTAAGTATTTATTCGCTAATTTCCAAGTCTATAGAAGCTCTATCCGGTTTTGGAATAACGTTGTAATTCCCTTCTATCTGTCATCTTAATTTCCATACAGAAACTGGATGTGCGATCCTTGGATCAATGATATCACTAGCAGGTGAAGCTGAAGGGAGAGAGACGGGCAAGGTCCCGGCCCCAACCTTCACACGCATTCCGCTCATCGGACTAACGGGGTCCCGCCTGCCTCTGTTCTTCAGGTCAACAGCTCCAACAGCGTCATCTTTCCACATTACGGATTCATGAAGACATGGAAAACAAGAAGCATCATCTGGTGAAAGGATGGGTAGTATGGCTTCTACCTCATCCGTCATATGAGAACAGTAAATGCACAGGGGTCAACCGATTAAGCAGAACTGAACAGCCCATTTGGTGGCGGGCTGGTGGACCATGATTTTATGGTTAAGAGCTGATCGGACTTACTGTCAGCTGATGAGACACCAGAACAAGGGCTCTTCGGAATGTGGGATACAAAAAACCACTATCATTTCCATGCATTTCGAGGAGCATCCATTGTTAAAGCAATCATTATGTGTATGAAAGAAAGAAATTTTGGGATCTGGTAGGAGACAGTTCTGTTTGTCACCAGGAGAAATAGATCACAGTTTCATAACGAAGTCAACGTTAGGAAACCGGTTGATAATCGATGTGCACTGCCGATTATAAAGTTGTAATATCATGAAGTGCATTAATGAATGGTACACCTGTTCACCAGTTCCTGGAGGGTAATGCTCTGGTTATGGAGAATATAGTGAATGTATCAAGTTGTAAAACAGCGCCTTAGGAGAATGGAGTACCTTCATGTCTGTCTGAGTTCCAAGTCTGTTGGAGTTCAAGTGGGATCTCAAACAGCAGTAATAAAATATATTTTGGGCTAAAACATGACAGCAGGGAGTCAGAAAGAAAATGTTCGGTGAACTTCAAGATGTGTCTACGATCGTCATGTCATTATACTCCGAATTAACTACAGTCATAGGTTGGAACCAGGCTGATTTCATCAGTAAAATGAAAGAATGAAATGCAATAAACAAAGGAAAAAAAGTTTTTTTCGGAAAGGGTCACGTCAATAGAAACCTTCTTTCGGCACATAGAAGGAATAGAGGACGATCTGTGTCGAATGAGGGTCTGTTACTTCCATTAGGGGCTGACACACTTCTGACGGCGTCCCCATCGACAACTCCGACCAAACCGATTTCGATTGTAGGTCGGAAACCTGTCGCGTGAGAGTTTTTATTCCTTTTTCCACCGGACCCCCCTCGCTCTGCCAACAACTCTTACTCAGTTCCCACTTCTAGGGAATACTATCACCACTGTTTCATTGGCAAATCGAGTACAAGCGAAAAAAGCAACGTGTCTTATAGTAATTAGTTAAAAAGTTATTCTATAAAATATTCATTTGATCCCTAAACGTCGTGAAACCTAAACTTATTTGAAAACATATTCCAGGTCATCCTGTTGGTTTCCTTGATGAGTTAGCGCGTTAAAATGGTTGTCATTTAGACCGTTAGTCGATTTCAAACGTGGATACAACAAGGAGGCGAGGGAATGAACTAGTTGCCCCTTCAGGTTTACCAATTTCAAGATACGGAAGGAGATACCCATCACGTGTGGCTCCTGGACGGGCTGTTGAAAGACATCGTGAAATATGAAATGCTTCCAACATTGACTCAATTATGTTTACATCAATGTGTGGTATAATGAACTAGTTTCGCGCAAAAGAGTTAAGGCTAAATTATACAACTTCTTGGATTTTCAAATAAGTAGTTTTATTATTAAAATAGATAGGTAATTTTCGGAGTCTGATCATCACTATCGGATTGAACACCAGCCGTTAGCTAGGCAACAAAACTTCTCCATGGCACGCTTCTCTCGGCACATCATTGTCAAAATTTCCAAAAACCAAAATTAATTTTCTCTTCATTTTGAAAAACGCAATCGCCGAAGTATTAAAAATAGTTTGTGTTGTCTGTTATTGTTTCTGTCTAAAACTATTGTGATTCTATATACTTCCCTATAAATGTATATAATTTTGGTTTATTATTCAATAATAAACCATTGT
The DNA here is from genome assembly GCA_031894815.1 of Creontiades dilutus. Lineage (NCBI taxonomy): Eukaryota > Metazoa > Arthropoda > Insecta > Hemiptera > Miridae > Creontiades > Creontiades dilutus. The sequence goes on from JAVIWC010000594.1 coordinate 595,404, forward strand.
AATCGCTCTGGAAAAAAAAATTCTGAACCCCCTGAAAATTTTATGGTTTACGTTTCAAAGGGTGTAGAATCCGAATCTGCAATAAAAATTTTCCCGTCCGTACGCCGTACGCACGATTTCTCCCAAACGGCTGGAGCAAAAGATCTGAAATTTTCAGGAAAAACGCTGCAAATTCTTTCACTGGGGTTTATTATTCAATTGGCTTGCGTTCATGATTTGAATTTCTACTAAGCTTCGGAATGTGCATATTTAACAGGATAGAGCGATTATTGAATTTCAGGAGGCACACAAATATTATCAACTGATCAATCCAAATAGGTATTTTTGTTGAGAACAGATTTACGTGCTCCATTGCATACCTCCTGAAATTCAATAATCGCCCTATCCAGTGAAACACGCACACTCTAAAGCTTAGTAGAAATTCAAATTATGAACGCAAGCCAATTGAATAATAAACCCCAGTGAAAGAATTTGCAGCGTTTTTTTTATTGAACCTCAATACCCCCCACAATAAAAACATCTATAATTTGTCAAGTCCTTTAGCCCTCGTTAAACTATATTGCGTTAAAACTTCCCCAAATCCAAATTTAAACGATGTAGCCAAAGGTAGACTGATGTAGAGGAGGCACACAAATATCATCAACTGATCAATTTTATGGTGCCAACATTTGCGTTTTTTGGTTTATTATTGTTTGTTTGTAACCTAGTGATGTCCGGCCGATAGCGTTGAGTTGTAGTGAACGTGGATACTGGAATGATAGCCGATGTGGGTACTTGTAGTTTATAGCCGATACACGGGTTGAAGCATTCTGATATGCATGAAACGCTGATAATATATAGGTAAATATTATTCAATATTATTACTGGGGTTTATTATTGAATATTATTACTGGGGTTTATTATTCAATATTATTACTGGGGTAAATAAGTATTCTTTCACTGGGGTTTATTATTCAATTAGCTTGCGTTCATGATTTGAATTTCTACTAAGCTTTGGAGTGTGCGTGTTTCACAGGTGATAGAGCGATAATTGAATTTCAGGAGACACACAAACATGATCAACTGATCAATCCAAATAGGTATTTTGGTTGAGAACAGATTTACGTGCTCCATGCATATCTTCTGAAATTCAATAATCGCTCTATCCAGTGAAACACGCACACTCCAAAGCTTGGTAGAAATTCAAATCATGAACGCAAGCCAATTAAATAATAAACCCCAGTGAAAGAATTCGCAGCGTTTTTTTCAGAGATCAAAACTTTTTTTCCGTTTCAGATTCAACCAACATTCCCCTGTTTCTCTGATTTTAATAGTTCGGGGAGTTTTAAAAATGCGTTCATTCGATTCACCATGAAAATTACGTAGTTATACCCCCTCCCCCTTCAATTTCATCCAACACTAGAGGCATTATCTCATGGCAAAACGCTCGTTTCGTTAAAAAAAATCACGTTTTTCCACGTTCAAATATGAACGTCTCCAACAAAAATTGTTCTAAAATAAAAATTTAATGGTACCGATAGACAGCTGATGAAATGTATATGTTTTTACCGTAGACCGTAGAGCTGATCCATTTTCCAGTATATGATAAATCAACATCGAAAATTGTTTAAAGAGCAGAAGGTCGACAAAAATTCAAGTTTAGGCTAGAAAAAATCGTGAGCGATGTGACTCAGAAAATAATTGTGTGGAATAATTTAACATAAATTTATTCAGTAAATTAACGATGTAATGGCCATTTCGGTGTAGTAAGGTCGAAAATAAGAAAAAATCTTTGATGTAAAATAGGAAAAAGGAGAGAAAAAAAATGGTGAGGCAAAAGTGGTAGCAAATTAGTTGCTGTATCGGTCCCTGAAGTTTCGTCGTTCTTATACAACGCCCTGTATAGATAGGTAGAGGATAATCGATATAAATAAAGAAGTGCAAGCTTTATCAGTGAATGAAAAAAGTCTATCGGATTAGCATGCATTTGGGCTTTGAAGCGAACTGGCGTACTCCCTATTGCTAATCTGATTTTGAAGAAAGTTGGAAAATGTGGATTTGTGGATTCTGGTCTTTGAGAAATCTGTAGAAAGTATATGATATCTATTACTCAGAAGTTTTGACAAACTGCTCATTTGTGATTCACCAAGAGAAATACTCTAGATAGTCCCTTCACAAGAAAAACCCACCTACTTTCGTTCGACGTGGCGAGAAGGATCGCGTAATGCTTGTTTTGTTCTAATAATTGTAATGCTATATTAATACGTGCATTTCCTGGGACCATAAATTATGATCACATTAGAAACTCTTCGGTATACATAACCGTTTTTCACTATCCAAAGACTATCCAAAACTGCAGTTTCTTGACACCGTTTCATCCCATCGCACATTTTCCTACCACCTTACCATCAATAGGAGATTCCTCCGATTGTTTGCTCGCCCGACTGCGCCACTGTCGAGCATCATCGGATGCGCAGTTATGATTCCTCCCTCGTGTTTTCAGGTCCCCACAAAAACTCATTCATCCGAGTTAGTACCCGAATTATCCAAAGACTGGAAAAAGCCTACATAACCCGCGACCCCTTTATTTTCGTCGGTTGAATCTTCATTTTTCCCATTTCTTCCTCGTAACGGGTATACGTTTATTCGGTGGGCGAGATTAGGCTCGCTTGATGGTTTTCATTCCGGGTTCTGCTCTATGAGGTTCGGGAATATTATATTACGTTGCCGTTAGATAATAGGTAATCTATTAAAATTATGAATCGGTTCGTGCAACAGCGGGTTGTGGTTTCGTTAGATTGCTTCATAAGACTATTCTGAGTTTCTTTACAAGTCAAAGTTCAGAAAATAATGTGAAGACCTACACATCATTCACGGAGCCAATTACATATTTTCCCTTCTTTGATTACTCCACTGAATACTTTACACCGTATTGAATGTGAGTTAGTTTCACCCAAAATACCACGGCACGACAAAGGCCTTATGTTCTCTACAACGAGATTTATCTGTTATGATCGTTCCATTTTACGAGGTAAAACTTGAAGGTTACAATTTATTTTCAACATTCCCCATTCAAGTAAAAATTTCAAAAACACGGTCTTCTCTAGGAAACCAATGACCGTGGTTATTGAAACTTGTAACATAAATCACTCATGGGCTGAGGATGATTCTGAATCATTGGCATCTTTCTACCAGCTCTAAATGGTAAAAGCGGAGGGCTAAAATATCAAAATTTCAGAATTCTTTCGAAATAACACTAATGTTTTCATATATTATAGGCGGACATCCCTGAGAATCGAGTAAGTAAAAAATTCTTTATTTCGCATTTCAAGAAAAAGGATGAGTTTGTTGCACAACACTTGCTGTGCATAGTAAATTAAAAAAACTGGTAATTGTTGGATTTATAAATATGTATTTTTTGCTGCATATTATTCAAAAAAAGTAATCTTAAGACCCTGAACTAGGTCTTTTAAGAACTCAGACCTATGCAAAAAAGCTTGAATTTCATGGAAATTTGATTAAAAAACCTATAAATATGCAAACAATTTTGAAAACTCAAAATTGTTGTTTGAACAGAAGAATATGAGAAGTGCAGGTGTTGATATTACTATAGTTTTTGAAAATTTTTGAATGATTGTCACTTCTTTGATCAGATTGTATTTAGGGGAAACAAGTTAGTTGAGAGATTTGAAGCAATCCTTTGTCGATTTGCACCTCGTTTAAATAACATTGTTTCCCTGGTTATTCTTAACGCGTGAATTTGGGAACTGATCGTTGGAAAATAACGGTTTTCCATGCGGTATATCATGGGGAACACACACACTCACACCTACTACGATTTTCGAAACATGCAATGATTACGCTAAGATCATATGCATTATGGGACATTCAATCAACAGATCTCGAGTTAAACTATTATCTTAAAAATCTTTCAATATTTTTTTCCTTCCGAGTCAACAACAGTAGCGATTTTTATAACTTTTTGCCTTATAAACTGATTTATATTTTCTGGATATTACAATTGTTCCAAAATTGAAAAATTGACATTTCCATCATTTTCTTCTTGTAATGTTTTGAGGCATTCAGAAGCGGTTCCTGGTTTTTTACGTTTTTCCACACTTATTTATATGTATGTTCCTCGTTAGCATGAATTCGACTCATATGTTGGATTGTTGGAAAGCTTCATCAGCACAATAAATTGGACGAATTTCTATAAATGTGCTTAAAAATTACTATAAATGGCAAAAGACGGCTAAAATCCTGTTAAATTCATATTCGTTAGTACCTAGTCTATAACTCAGAAACAGTTTATCAGCTAATATAAAAATTTCAAACAATCTCAGAATAAGCGTATATTGAAAAGGGTTCTTAATTGAACACAAATATGCTAAAGAAGAAAACTACACAATTTTTTCCAGGTTAGGTGTTACTAACAGCTTCCTCGAATAGTTTAATTTAGATCATTGATATGTTGAATTTAAGCTTTTGGCATGAGAGAGAAATTCTTTGGGATAGAAATACCGTGTAACACGTTGACATCAACGCCTTCAAAAGGTGGGTCCACGTGTATTCCACGTTAAACCATTGTTGCACCAAATGAATTTATTAACTATTACAATCTGACTTATATTACTGCAACGCATTTTTCCTAAAATGCATAAGTTTGTCCCATGTTTTTAGAATATATCACATTCACATCAACACAAGCTCATGCGGTTTCAGGCATTCAGTTAGACCTTGCACATCATGGAACTTCACAGCTTTCTCATTTTTCAGGATCTTTTAGTACGGTAAGATCCGTACGCACGCTTTTTCATCACTTCATCCACACTGTCCGCTTGAAGTGAGAGGTAGAGTGAATCATTTCGGATGCATGGAGGAAAAAAGCTTGTTACAAGGATCTGCGGACACACGGACAGATAGACAGTCATATCCTCCAGTTTAGGAAACAAAAATTGTTGTGGATTGTGATAGCACCATACTAGCATGTATTAGTGAAGCTTTGGATAAGACTCATTCCGAAGAGAAAGAGAGACTCATTTCCGTCTTAGTCTTTCATTGAGCAGCGTCATCGGTGTTGTCAGCGACAAAACTTTTTATGACACAAATCTTACAGTATAGATTTTTTTCGGGGAGTAAAAGTTTCATGTTAAAGAGCTCGAAATCAAGTTCAGTTGAGATACTAAGCACGCGCCTCCTTCATCGGCAGGAAGGGCGTTCAACCAGAGACGTGATTCGTTCCCATAATCACGTCCTGCCCCGGTAGAAAGTTCTTCTTGAAAGCAAATATTTTATGCGAAGGCGATATTGTCCATTCGGAGCTAAGTATAGGCATCTCCGTTAAGCCGAGGACGTGCTTCAATGAATCAAATAACACGTGAGAAACTGTTAGGTACTTTGAGAGAGCCGCATGATTTTTATTTGAGTATTACTCGCGCACATTTTGTAATAAACCACATAAAACCGCTCATCCATGAAAGGTCTGCCAAAATGAGTGAACCACAAATCTTCCTCGTATCTTGACATTCATGTTACAGATCATGGAAATGTGGGTAATGATTTTGAAACAAGCAGAATAGGCTTCTTACTAGGATTTTTGGGCAACTTTACCATTGGGAATGTTCTCGGAGATTCGGATGCCTTTAAAACGACTTGAATTGCGCCCTCACTTGTGGACTAATGGTACAATCCAGTTGAAATTGATATGAGATTATTAAACCTAGTTTATCTTCTACCCTGCGAATTTGAGCGAGCTAAGACCACTAGAACCAGCAAAACTATTCTTGTGCAGAGTATTGATATTTGGTAGATGAATTTCATAGAGGAGCCCTAATTACCTCTACACCCTAATCAGCACATTTCCTGGAAGTGTAATCAACATAGGAATTAAGCTTTTTAAAATTGCTATGAGATTATTGACCGCTCTTCCTCGACTATCCACCCAATCGAGGGATGCTCGGGCGATTAAGCAGAAAGAAAATGCACGGTGGATTTTGCACTTATGCTTGGGCAGAACGATGTATTGATTTGATACAACAGGTAAAATTACAGACAGTTACTATGAGATTATGTGAATGCGAAAATGGATTATTTGAAAGCAATAACTCCCAAAGATATACAGAAAACTTGGAAGCAATTAAATACGAGAGTAAATCTGCTTTTACAAGTTGGGTTCCAAGACGGGAAATAAATTGATAGATGTTCAGACGATTTGAAACTTTTTACTTAGCAGGTGCTGTCCCTATCCAATACCGTAGTTGTTGATCAGCTGTATAATCAAGGCTCAATGTCAGCCTTCAATGTTACTTTAAATGAATGTTACTTTAAACCAATCAATTCCCAATTACATATGAGTTACATTACTATTATACTTTCGTTACACTTGGATAATCTTCTTGAGAGACTCTTCGGAAAATTAACGCTTTTGGGTTTAAGGTTTTCAAGACCAACATTTGTGTTCCCCTGTTATGTACGTTTCTATACAGCAATCTGATGCGAAAATGTTAATCACAGGAAGGCGAACTCTCAAATGATTACGTTTCAAATAAATTCGCTGAAAGTTTTGACAAATTCATTATGAACATTGGAAACTTCATCATAAATCTGGCATTCGATGTTCATCCGCTATTGTCAAAGTAACGGGCAAACGTTTTACGAACCATACATCGAACCGCTAGTAAACTACTTGTTAATCTAGAACGAGATGTTAACAAGATAGAACTTCTCAATATCACGTGATTGAACATAAAACCAATGAATAAAAATGATGAGCAAATCATATACTTTTATCAATATAAGAGTGTTAAATAATATTTAACATATTATGTTATTCACATTGCTGTAATGTAGTTTAATAATTCTCTATTTATCTTTCTGTAACTGTCTGGTGTTTTCCGAAAGATGCCTAAACCAAATGTCTCCTTTACCAAACTAATGTCTCACAAAGCTTGTTTGTTTTTACAGGTAAGTGAAATAAACCAAGTCACAAGATGTCTTACGGATTCGTAAGTAGTATAGTTTATAATGAACTATGAAAATCTTTCGTTAAGTGATAGTAACGTTTGAAAGTGTACAGGATGTCGAACGTTAAGGACCCCCGAACTTCAGGAGTCGTTTCTCCCATTGATTCCCGATCGAAAGTGCCTCTTAAGAATTGTTTTACTCTTCCAAAATACCAATTCTTTTCCATTTCAAAATTGTTTCCGACCTTATAAAACTAAGATGATCATAACTCCCTTAAATTGCAGGGTAAAGCAAACTTTGAGGATACTGTTGGAATGAGCAATACTTTTATGTTCATAGTGAATAGGAAAATGATCCTATTTTACCTACATTACCTACATCTCGCAATCATATTATAATTTTATTCAAATTGGCAAAAATCTCAAATTTTTCATTTTGTTGTTAGGGTATTACTCACACACGGGTTTTCACATACCTCAACACTAAAATCTACGCCAAGATCTCCAACTCGCGTTCCAACTGTATTATCAGTTTAAATTTGACACCCACATGTTGGGCCCAAAAAGACGTTTGAATGTGAAAAACCGGATTTCGCCAACGAAAATTGAGATTTGTTGGTTCTTTAGAAATCCGGAAGTTCCAAAGAATTAGGGGTGGGATTCATATTAAACGCTGATTCGAAAGTTCCCATCACTGCTACTTAATACGAGGCAGCTTTATTCGGGTTTCGATCGAATGGAATTTAAAGGATATATATTTTCATCAAATATTTTACTTACACATAAAATAAGCTCACCTTCATCATGAAAGTACCTAGAATAGAAGGGAATAGAAAAAGCCTAATTTTGTCGTAAATTCTCAAAAGGCAATGTTAGGTCTACATTGTTACCTTCCAAGTAATGTTGAAATATTCTTATTTTTTCCTGGGGAGATAAAGAATTCGTCGCTCTTTCCCACGGTGTTCAAAAAATTGATTTGAGAGAGCAGCTTAAGGAAGTTACAGCCATATCAGTGGCGTAAATCGTAAACTCGAAAAAATCTTGAAAGTGAAATAATTCGGAAGAAGCCTCTAACAGGAGTCATTTTTTGTTGGAAATGAGCTCTAGAGGTCGCCCACCCTCTTATATAAGTTAGTCACAGTTTTTGCGACCGCGTGGGGTTACAATAGTTAAAACTCACTAACCGCTTTAGTATTTCAACTGCAGTTATCAAATCTAATGTTAAGTATCGACTGTGTTTATCATGATACCAAGCGTACCATGATAGTAACGTATAATATACGGTAGTAGTTAATAAAAATCTACATGCTCAAATCTGGTTTTAAACGGTAAGTACTAATGAAAATTATCTGGCCGATTCACATTTCACAAATATCTATTGTCTCCATTATGTGTAATGTAATCATTCGTACTTAAATGAAAAGTAAGAAACAACTGAATGAAGAAAATCCCTATAAGTTGGAGGGGATGTACTTACTATGTTAAATTTGGAAGCATTTCGTAAAATTTCGAAAACTTGGGATCTATGTCGAATAAGTATATTTCTTATTCGAATTAAGCAACTGACGCACTTTCATATCAAGCCCATTAGCTTTATGTAGATTTTCAGTTAGTGTTGAAAGTCCATTGCATAACGACTACGGCATAGTACGGAGTAACCTTTCTACTCACGAAATTCAATGACAAAAACGTATCTCACATCGCGCACCAACAATGCACTTATGTATTCGATAATCCTTTCGAATCACCGGAAGAATCTGATTAGGAGAAAACCATTCGAAGTCATAATGAATGGGCGGGGTCATGCAACGATGAATGAACCATGAAATCATTCCATGGGACGTAGTGAGTTACCCTGTTCAAATCCCACTCCCTTCTGCAAAAAACATCCCGCCTACTGGTAAGAGTTGTGATTGTAGATACCGAACCATGCAAAAGGATATGTCCGGTTGATTAGGCTGTCCCTTTTCTATTTGAGAGGTTAATGACGTTGAGTAATCACTGGTGGTATGGGGTAAGAATGAATAATATGGAATGAAAAAACATGGGAACTGGTTTTTTTCCGGGTTTTTTGGCCTTGTGCTCGTAGCTGTCGTTTTGTGGTAACCACATACGTTACGATAAATGAGGGTCGATCGGGAGTAGACTGTTGGAAGAATGATGATAAAGATGATAATACGATAAGATTGACGAAATAATTTGTTGAAAACGATACAACATTTCAAACTGAATTAAATGTTGAAGGTAAATTCAAAGGAACTAATTTCTGAATCGCATTGATTTGTTTGATATTGAATTCACGGTGACCCTACAAGTTCCACCAGACATGACGTCATGTCATACCGTTAGTTCAGCTTAGAAAACTTATTCAAACACTTTCAACTTCATTTATCCATTAATTTAATTGGTGAAATAGTTCATTCGATTCGGATAAGCTGTCTACATGTAGGTACACGGTTTGGCCCTCGTACACTGTACCCTATGATCCCTTTCGTGGCTTATCAATAATTTGTTTTTCTTATATTGTTTCATCAAAAGTTAGTTTGTGAAGTTATATCACCAATACACTCACGTAATATTGAAGTATAGCAATTAATTGATGTCGATAAAATGTCTATATGATTGATTAATGTCTATAAAAGCAAAAATACTCACAATTTGCATACTTTGCACTGTTGAGGTAGTTAAAAGTATGATGGACATGAATACATTTTTATTATTTTAATAAGTTTATCCAGTTAAGTGCGAACCTTTATCAATCAGTGCCTTTAACAACTTACAAGATTGGGTAGAATTACTAGATACTAGTAAAATTGGGTATAAACAAATTTCATTGCAAACTTATTTTTACCTATACCTACTGCTCCTCCTTGAAGGAAAACAATATAAGTTTTTAGTAATTTCAATTAATTCATAAAATTCTAATCGTTTCTTTAGAAAATCGAGGTTTCCCGAAACTGCCGTTCCATTCATCAATGTTTCATGCAAAACTCGCTTCTCTTTTAATTAAGTATAAGTAATTAGGTACAATTTTAACAAGTATACACACTTACAGAACACACAAGACACGTACACATCAGTATATACAAGTTGGAAACTTGGTATTTACGGAGGTACTGGTTTAAAATTAACCTTCGTACTGGAACCTTAAAATGGACCTTCCAACTGTTAGCCGATGTGTTTATCCCTGGAATCTAAGGAATCGTCGTTAGTTCGCACTGGTGGAATGGAGTCCGCCTTCTCTTTTCAAATCAGCATTTAAACCGCTAATTAGCCACGAGATGGAAGCTTGATAGGCGTGGATGTTGGAGTTACTCTAACGATAGCAATCCGGGAGAGCCATTCAGTAGTTTTCTACTAAACTGCAGTACCAATTTCCCTTGTTCTTCGATCCCCATCACTACGAATACTCTTACTCTACCAATTACACACATCCTTACCCTGCCCAGGGCTGTACCAAAGACATGAAAAACAAAGAGCAACAAAAAACTATTAGTAAATTGAATAAAAAACCCAGTCTTATTGTAATATTGCGAATGATATTACACAAATTTTTTTTATCCCAATTATTTTACTAATGTGTTGAAAATATAATTTATTACTCTAAATTACTTTACGTTTTTGAGCTTGGTTTTATACTCCATCTTTCCATCTTAATAATAAATCGATCTTAGTACTACCGTATCCTTGAACACGGAAGATGTTGCACACCTTCATGATCCGTCAAACAAATTTTGATGGATATTTAAGAATTTTATTGTAGGCGTCTCATGAGTTTGATTTCTGACAGAAATGTCCTGTTATCTCTGATGAGCGAGGGATTTTCCGCCTACAAGTGACTCAGGGTTCCCCCTTGCGGTGAAAGTGAGTATTCACTACTTCAAAACTAGGACAACCGCGTCCGTACTTCGACGAATCTTCACGTCGTTATCTCCTGCATTCCTTTTCGGTGATCTCGCCACGCCTTCTTCCATGTCCTATCCGTGTGGAGCATTCCTACACTGGAAAACAATTTCTATGCTTCGACGTCCTACGTCACATTAAGATGAAAATTACTATTTAATTGTGTACGGGAGAGTACTCTTTCTTGTCTTCGCATGAGTAGAGTGATGTATCAATTCGTGAGCAGTGAGACTAGTAGGAGACTATGTGTATTGTAACTCGCACATTCACTGAAAATGTCATCAAAATTGGACGAAACACACAGGCAGACAGGCACGAAACGAAAATTGTTTAGAATGGTCATAATATGACCATTATACAATGGTCATTTGTATATTATACAAAAAATTGCGACTGTAGGTAAATTTTCATTTTGGAGAAAAATCTTCTTTTTTTTCATCTCCCAAAAGTAAAAACAAAGCTTCGAACAAAGAATAGGCAGATTCGGGAGCAAACTGATTGTTTATCAATTTTGATAGGCAAATTTAAAAATATTCTCTAATTCACGAGTTATAGTTCATTTTTGGAGAATGCATCGTTCTACCAGGCTTCTCTCATGAATACAGAAGATTCCTCCCCTCTTAAAGCTGCATTTTGATATACTAAATGGGACTCGGGTTATTGTGTTGTTACATTTTCCCACTAGGAATGGGACTTGCTGGGAGTAGATAGTGGATATATGGGGAGTGTGGATATAGGATGTCTCCGGGATGGTGAAACACGAGAGCGGTGAAAGTGACCCCGAGGTACCCCCGTGAGGACGCCATTTCCTGGGAGTGGACTCGACGCAGGTCGCTGCTCCTGGTGCAGTTCACGTTAGACTTCCTCAGGTGCTTCGTGACGAAATTCGCTCCTTCATTTCATTCTAGAGACGTAAACCCGAAAAATACGAAACCACATGATGTACGTGAACTGCAAATTGATCCTAGTTTAAAAAGTTCGGGTTTCAACGAATTGAACCAAGTTTCATGGAACGCGTTTTCGCCTGAGCACTGTTGAATTATCTTTGATCCATGGTTGAACTTTGATTCGAAGGGCTTTTACTCAAGATTGAACTAAAAAAGTTCCAAAATGTACCTAACTAAAATATGAGTCTTAAAATTAAAAATTCTCGAGCTTAATTGGTAAAAGGTAGATCATACAGATAAATGTACGTGTCTATAATGGAGCCGTGCCACTATTCGGACCTTCATGGCAAAGGATAAAGATCTGATGTTGAATAGATTGCATCGTAATTGATTGCAATGTGCGAATGAATAATAATGAAAAATGAAGAACATATGTACAAAAGAAAAGTTGTAATTGTAACTACGTTCACTCTAGATGGACTTGCGGGTGGGATTCATTCTCACTTTCTCCTAACAATGGGTTGACTGAGCTTGAATGGCTTCGTTTGGTTTCCTACCAGAGAAAAAAAAGATTCTTGAGATGCACTTGTTCTGCCTTCATTGTTAAAAAACCCTCACTTGGGAAGTCGTATGAACAGGTGGACTTGAGCAAGGCCTCGTCATTTAGGCCACATTCTAATACCCTCCTTCGAAGCGATTTTATTGGTCTCCCGAAGAAGGCATAACGGTTTTTCGGGGAGGGAGGGGCCTTAACGCCCCAGGCCTTTCTTTCTTGAAGGTTTTTTTTTGTTTAACTGAAGAATGATTGTTTGAGTTTTGATGCATCCACTCGAAAATGTTATTAAGAGTCGTTAATCATTTTGCTGACTCAGATTTCTAAGGTTGGAAGGCTTGGAGAATCAGAGCACCAACAACTCTCCGTAATTCATAATTCAGTTCTCTACTTTACTTTCAAGAAGTATATTAAAAACATTATTGACAAAAAAAGCTCTGATAATACATTTTGTCTATTCGTAAGTTCGTAGTAATGTGGATACTGGAGTGAACTTCTAAGAGGCTTTGTAGCCGATACACGGGTTGAAGCATTGTGATGTGCATGAAACGCTGCAAATTCTTTCGCTGGGGTTTATTATTCAATTGGCTTGCGTCCATGATTTGAATTTCTACTAAGCTTTGGAGTGTGGGTGTTTCACAGGTGATAGAACGATTATTGAATTTCAGGAGATATACATAGAGCCAAAATAAATATTTGGATTGATCAGTTGATCATATTCGTGTGGCTCCTGAAATTCAATAATCGCTCTATCACCTCTAAAACACGTACACTCCAAAGCTCAGTATAATTTCAAATCATGAACGCAAGCTAATTGAATAATAAACCCCAGTGAAAGAATTTGCAGCGTTTTCGGTCAGTTTCATGCCTTCCGAATTGAGTGCCGCGTGTGACCTCTACCAGCTGCGATCTATTCCCAAGTATGTTATTTTTATTAGCTAGAAATGAATGTTTCATTGTTATTCATAATGTTAATGAGTTATTTGACTATTTTAACCATTTAGTGATGTTAATACGAAAGTAATGTTAATGTTATACGAAAGAGTACCGGCGTTTTCTATGTGGTTTTCCCGAGCCGTAGCCATATGGACCCTCTGGCCCAGAGGCTCTGGGCCCACACAGTACTCTAGCCGTCGGACTTTTCAATTCGTCTCTGAATCGTGATTTATTTATTATTTCAGACCTGGATTTTCCCTTCAAGAGCACTTATTTTATAGCATTTTGACGGGTCTGAAATGACACGTTGACCAGCCAGTCGTCAAAGGGAACAATTTTCTCCTCAAACCTATTGAGGAGGGCTTTTTAAGAGCTTGAGTATTTTCTTCAGTATTTTTCCATCAGTATTTTCTTATGACGCTGTCACGTTCAACTATCGTTAGTAAACCAACTTTACAGACAACCAATTTTGTTTTACGTGGAGAGGAGTCAATTTGACTCGTTCTTTCAAACGTGGGTAAGAAACAGGACGATGCCAATAGCTATTTCTGGGATCCTCTGCTCCCTAGTTCCACCATTCTAGAACCTCTGCCAAAGATCGTGCCACGATTCCTGGCCTTTCCCCTGGCTAAACGTTTCCTTTATCTAGGAATTTTATTAAACCCGCAAGGGGCACCTGGAAACCTCCTGCCACGCTCTTCATCCCCGTAAGCGAGACCCAACACCAAACCAGCCGCCGCCCGCTAACGGAACCCGTTTTCACCACCGTACGATGTCTTGTAATTTGCATGTAATTTTTCAGCTTCGGGCTTGAAAAGGCGAAATGAAAGTTTCGTTGCCGCTACCTACAGTTACCCGAAGGATTTACCATGTTATTCCTTAAAATGATTAAGCTCTCCTTCTCTATGTACCCGAAAGTGGACATATTAGTCAAGGAGAAACAATAATTATGAAACCAATCGAACCATTCACAAGGAGGTGGGTACCTACTTAATTGGTCGTGTGAAGGAATGATGTACTACCGTAGTAGTATCCATATTTTTACATTAAAATATAAAAATTTTGCACTCTTGTAATTCATTTATTTCATTGAAAGTGAAAAAGTAAATACAATGAGTAGTAACCTTTAATATTTCAATTGCGAAGGGGCTTGATTTCTTTCTTCAACTGTGGAAGTGGGGATTGGTGTTTTACTGGAACATGTAAAAATACCGTTGAACTCGTTAGCTTTGCTTGTCTGTAATGGCGAATTCTTGAAGCCAAGCTAAGGTTGATCGGGGTCGTGATGGTCATTTCTCACATCCAGCTATTCTCGTAATGGTAGGAACGAAACATTGGGCATGGACCAAATGAGCCTTTAATTAATATATCAGTTAGAACGTACCCTGTGTCCTAACTCCTTCTCCATTATATCAAAACAAACAAAAAGTTTCATTTTCCTGAAATGAAAAATGTTTTAGAACTAACTTGGAAAGATCCGATTAGAACACTTTACCTAGCAAATTTCTTAAACCAATCGTATTTGTGAAGAGGATATAGTCAAGGATTTTCCAAATCTGTCAACTAAATGAGGTTAAATTATTCTTTGGAAATCTGAGCTTAATTGTGTAAAGCTGCTCCCATAATAACGAACCAGCAAAGTTGGATAGTTATTTAGTTAGTTTCATTTTTGCAAAATTATTGTGATCAGGGAAATGCATCAATTTTTCATTTTGAGGGGGGCTCAAAAGTTGTAGGTTGCCTTCTACTTTCATTGAAGCCAGAGCGGCGATCCGAAGACAGATGGGAAGAGAAATTGGCTGATATGTCACAAGTTTCGAAAGTCAACGGAACTGGTTGTGCGGTCTGTCTCAAGTTGCCGATTTCAAAGAGGCATACAATTATAATGATCTTGGATTCCAAAATCGATTCAATGAAAGCTCCCTGAATATAAATTTTCCCTCTGGCTATAATGTCTCTACAATCTATAATGTCATCCATTTTATTTATCAAGAGTGTCCAATTGCTCAATTCATTTCGACATTGGCTTTTTCGTTAACAGTATTGTTCGAGTTTCGGTGTTACTGGTAACCTGTTCTGTAAGAAGTATATAAATAATCTAAAACTTAATGATTCGATCAGCTCATTCAAATAAATAAATCAACAATACTTCTCAGAGCCAAAGTGATATATAGAAATGATCATCAATTACATTATTGAGAATCAATTGACTTCTATACCGTTTCGGTGCGATCGATAGGCGAGTCCGAATGATCAATTCACCATGATCCACGTAAAATCTACCTTACAGCCTGAAAGGTAGATTTACCGCCTTACGTGAATATTATAGAATTTAATTATAGATTTATATTTTAGTGTCTTGAAACATAATTCAACAAAATGTATTAAGGAAGCGTATTGAACAATCTTTTCACGGTTGGAAAACCACAAAGGTTCCCTATTAATGGGCCAAACCTTTAATATTTTGTGAATGATAACAATGATCAAAGCGGAAAACGTTTCATCAGTATTGGAAGTAATGCCGTAATTAGCTGCTTGAATAACTTCTTTTTGGAGGTGCGTCGTTAAAAATTGTAAGAAGCATTGATGCCGTTTTTGTTCTCTATAGAGTGGAGTTTATATTAATAATTTAGATTGTATATACCTGCCAATCAGGTGCATGGATAGACCTCGCAATCACATTTTCCTCAATAATTATTCTATTCTTCACACTAGAAGTTGGGTGAAAAACGTTCGGCTTGCTGATCAGCCATGATATCAACGATTAATTCTTCTCTTCAATGAAGTCCATTCCACATCGAATTAAACATTTGGCGTGCTTAATTAAAAGTGAAAAAACGTTATTATGAGAGAACGGTGGCTCGGGGAAGAGAAACTATTATAATAGAGGGGTTAGCGATCAGCATAGCCAGGTAAACTGTCATACTAGTGACGGGTTTGCAGCTATTTGAAAGGGGCAAGCCATATTAGCCGAGTTATTCACAAAAGAGGAACCGGAGCAAGTGACACGGGCTGTTTTGTGTCGTGTGCCCTCGACCACATCAGTTTAGTTCTGAACTGATTACGACTTGTAACCTTCCGCCTACTTACTAAGTCTCGGAAGCCACTTTTGTTGTCATTTTCATTTCACGAAGCTGTTATTTCTCGAAAATTGCAAGGAAACCAGGATCCAAGCAGAGGGGGGGGGGCTTCATTCCTGGGGTTGCAGATATCTGCAGTTACTTCAGGTTTGTAACTAAGCACTGACCTAATCAGGTATAGTTGGAGTGAACTAACTAACTAATCGACTACAAATCGGATTGTTGCCCCCCCCCCCCCCCTCCCACCACTTCATTTGTAGTGCCCTAATGAACTAGAATTGTACCAGACAGCAAACAGCCATGTCTACAAGAAACTCAAAGTGCGAGCAATTAAAACAAATAAGAATATTTCTCCATCACTTTTTACAGATTTAGATTTTTTCCACTCACGAACCAAACATTGAATCATGAATATTATGTTTCTGGTTATGGAACTTGCCAGTTTACATTTCAACCTATTCTTACCTACTGGTAGGAACAAATTATTTTAAATTATTCCAGAGTAATTTAATGGTTTAGTCGGTTTATTTGGTTGGCCAAAATTATCTTTCCAAACAAAGGAAGACAAATTGTAACTGAGAAAATGGCCTATTTATTACCTAAATAACCACTACAAAATAATATCGGTATTAAATGGATAAGATAAACAATTTTCATTTTGCAAGAAACGCATGCACAAATGTACTAATACTATACCGTGACAACTGGTAGGTACTGTACTAAATGTAACTGAAAATTGGAAAATCGAAAATGAACCAAAGAAAGCTGTTAAAGGGAACCCAAGTCTTCAATATAGGGAATCATAATTGTTTGCTGTGTAGCATACATTTGAAAACACTTTAAGCACCATGGTCAGACAAAGTTGTTCATAAATTTTCTGTTTATAAACAAAAAATGAGATTAGATACTTTGATTTCGGAGGAAATAAGCTTTTTAATTTCCGAACCCGAGATATAAAAAAAAAAAAAACGTTCACAACTCTGATAGACCAGCGAACAAAGTTGAAAAAAAACTACCTTTTTGATCTGAAAATTAGCTGTTTAGTTGACCTCTTTCTGTTTTCAACACAACATCGTAGCTGAATAGTTACTGATAATACCAGTTGAACAACGTCAACTACTCCAGTTTTATCCATGTACTAACGCAACCCGAGAACCTTTATGAGTAGTATCACAAATCGAATTCAAGGAGAACGACACAACTATAAAAGGCAAGGTGCTCCAGAGGTAGAGTTGTATAATTGCATAAATGTGCATATTTATTTTAAATTAAAAATAAATTTAAAATTAAATTTGTGTGAAGTAGACGTGAAGAGAGATGAATTCCACCCTACGTGTCCTACGAGATCTCTACACTCTACAGGATTCCAATGTTATCACTTGAATGGAGTTTCCCCTAACGTGGGTGTTAGTCTCCTTTCACTCTTCGTTCAGTCTCAGGTCAAACCTGAAGTAAGTTAGAAACCCCTATTTTCATTTAACGGAAAAATGAAAGTATACAAAAATGTAATTACATGCCAAGCAGGTATCATTCTGACGATTTTTTTCCTTCCAAGGTCGGAAACAAAACACGCTACGCGTCTCACGAAGCCGATTACATACTTAACGATTACCGTCGAGTAGAGAAAGAATTTTAAAATAAACTTAAAGCCTGCCTATCGTTTTCCTAGTTAGTCACGGAAGGTGTTACAGGAAAAAATGCCCCTTTGGTCAACGCTTTGGAAATGCGCTTTCACCGCTTTCATAATTACCGATTGTTCAGTCCACAACATAATAATACCTACGTCTTTTATAGGCTTCATTGGGAGTTAGCATGGGATAGATGATTCTTAAATAAATGATTTTCAATTCAATTGTGCTATTAAGTACAATTAATAGAGTAGGTACTCACTTGTATGGGGTTTGCATTGTAGACACTTTCTCAACACTGTCGATGTCTTATACACGTCTAATAGTCATAACATAATCGCTTACTGAAAATTAGTTAAACACGTTGGATGCGGCATTTAGCTTCCTCGTGTAACTAAAAAGAATGTGTGGATCATTGAAATGTTTTAGTTAAACGTAAAAGATGAAGAATATAATTTTGTTACAGTTCATGGGACGGAAATGCCGCTAAAATGTTCTCACTGACATCAACACCTTGAAAAATTATGGGCGTGATTAGGGTTACCAGACGTCCTTTTTTTGAAGGACATGTCCTTTTTCTTCTCTCTGTCCTTGCGTCCTTGTTTTTTTTTTCAAAAATTGACAAAATGTCCTTTTTTTCAGTTTTCTATTTATTTTTGTTCTCTTTTTTATCGAAAAATCCCCAAAAACAATCAATATCGTGATTTCTCCGTTCTTCGTGTTTCTTGTCAACCAGTAGGTACCTACCTAATGTGATTTCTCTGGTCGACGGTACAGTTCGTTGTGTCCTGTCTTGTTAATATCGAAATTTCTCCGTTCTTCGTGTTTCTCGTCAATAAGTACTAGGTACCTAATGTGATTTCTCTGGTCAACGGTACAGTTCCTAGTTTCGTGTTAATAATGCTTACCAATAAATTGAATATTTTCTTTGTGTGAAATTGTCTTTTTTTTGCATCCTTTTTTTCGAGTAAGCGTCCTTGGTTTGTCCATTTTTTAAAGCTAGATGTCCTGGTTTTGAAAGTTTTCATCTCGTACCCCTAGGCATGATTTGCAATTCTGTTGTGCGAATTCTAAAGCGGATACAATAATGATACGATCTAGTTGCAATTGATAGGAGATGACAAATCCGGCTTTCTTCAACTAATTTCAAAAAGTTTGGAAGATTAGAAAATGATGAAATCATAGTTGTCGAACTATATGTTCGAGATTGAACAGGGAAATGTATTCATTTGTGAGCTAGTGAAACTCACTAGGGACCATCTATATTCTAAACGGTGCATTCCGCGAGAATATCCTCAAAATCGGGTAAAATCTTATAGAAAACATTTACGGTCGCGCATGAGCTACTACTCATAGTATAGTGTAGGAATTTCCATTAGATTAGGGGAACGGTATTGACCGACCACCCTCCAAATTAGAACAATTCGGCCAATAAAAAATGAAACTGTGGATTTTGCTTTTAGAAAATTATGAAATTATGATTGTAGAATTACAAATTACTTGTATATGTACGAAAATGAACAGACTGATGTATTAATTCGAGAGCAATGAAATTCACAGAGGACCATGAGCACCCTACTTTTCACATTTTCTTAACATTTCAACGAAATTCGAAATAAACTGTTGAGAAATAGCTTGATACAAGTATCTGCTGACACGCACACACACTCGCACAGACACGATACGAAAGTTGTTCAGAATAGTCTGAAACATGAAATGCTAATGGAAGTTTGCTAAATTTGTTTTTGAGTTTGCAAAAATAATTTTTCATCTCCCAGAAGTGAAGAAAAAACTTTCTTTTACAGGTAGATTAGCAATCAATAGAAGCTCTAGAACCCCATTTCCCTTGAAATACTTCAAAATCCCACTTAAAACATGGGCCCTTACTTGTGGTGAAGAAAATAAGATATTGCAACGGCTTCAATATCAGAAACATCAACTGTTTCAACACTACCAGTTGTTCATCATTCTGACACATTTGATATATATCAAGTTTTGGTTTACTACACTGGGGTTTATTATTCAATTGGCTTGCGTTCATGATCTGAATTTCCACTAAGCTTTGGAGTGTGCGTGTTTCACAGGTGATAGAGCGATTATTGAATTTCAGGAGATATGCATAGAGAACGTAAATCTGTTCTCAACCAAATACCTATTTGGATTGATCAGTTGATCATATTTGTGTGCCTCCTGAAATTCAATAATCGCTCTATCACTTGTGAAACACGCACACTCCAAAGCTTAGTAGAAATTCAAATCATGAACGCAAGCCAATTGAATAATAAACCCCAGTGAAATAATTTGCAGCGTTTTTTTTATTGAACCCACAATAAAAACATCTATAATTTATCAAGTCCTTTAGCACTCGTATTTTAGAATAATATTATACCGCAATTCATATAACCTTCTAAGAATGTTTAGGGCTGGTCAGTGAGAGCTCTTCTTATTTCACCAACATCTTCAGAATATATTTTCCCCACCCTCAGGACTTATTGATCAATGATATGGGCTCAAAAATCAATAGTTTATGAATAATGTTTTAATCGGATATGGTGTGGTTACACTGGTTAGATTTACTTAACTTTATAATATCCAGACACTCCAGGCTACAAATTATATATACCCTTAGGATCTACATTGTTTTATACATTCGTTTTTTTTTTTTTACCAAAAATAAAAAATCTCAAAATAAAATACCGAACAATAAAATATAAAGTAAGGTCAATTCTCATATTCAAGTTCTAACTAAATTTGCTCTTGTTCTCATATTTTATAGCAGGCATTCAAATAGACAAAGTTTTCCAAGTTAAACTTGTATTAAAATGTGCGAGAAGTTGGTAAACCTTGATTTTGTATTCCATAGTAGATATCATACTGAAGAATGTTTTTTTTTCTTCAAGATTTTATTGTAGGTAATAATTTGTATTAACAAAGTGATAACATTTTACAAAATTGGAGTTGAATAAAATGTGACCAACTTCTAAAACTTGCACATGTTCGTATGCTATACAGTACTCCATCGTTTTTTAAATTTGTGAAACTGCACAATTGAAAGTTGAAGAGTAGGTAAACATAAAGTGATTGAAAATAACTTTGGTTTCTCCTGAATAACATGTAATTCGAAAACCATGTTCATATAATAATTAATAACGATTTCGCAAACAATATTAAAATGAAATCCAAACTAGATTACTTCCACAGTTTTTCTTCATGAGTGCATAGTTATAAAAACCCAAGCGAACTCGTGATAGTGCACTATTACGTTTGAAAAATGTTGTATGTGTTTCGAATTTGCAGAAAACTGAATTTGATAACCTTGAGGCCTAATCGTGAAAATAATCTGACCCTTGTACAGGGCGCCCCTTTGAGTTCAAGTGGAAATAAATTTTGCACGCCCCATCTTAATTGTGAGTTTATCATATTAAAAGGTGGAACAGGATTTGCATAGCGGTTGTTGTGTGAGACGAAGGCCGTTCATTTTTTCTCGAAACCGTTTGATGATTAATTTGTTCTGTTTCCTCTTCGTACCGCTTGGTACCCGCTCAAATACCAACTATTTCTATGCGAAATGCGTAATGGTATTTGAAGTTTTTTTTTTCGTGTAGTTCATGACTCTTGTCCTAAAAATTGCGTCCCGATGTCACACTGGTTTATTATTTTCAATATTGAATCCCTGCAAGCGGTTAAAACACACCTTCCAACTTAGGTTCGGCACTACTTATGTTTTTAATATGTGTGATTGCTCGTACCACTGTGGGACAATTTTAGGTTCAGTAATACAGTAAACCCTCTCATATCCGGACTAATGTGGCGCCGGCCGATCCGGATAACAGAAAATCCAGATACGAGAGAGAAATTATTTTTTAATGTGGACACAGATGAATACTGTAGAACAATTACTGTATTCTCAATTATACCATGCCGGAACGTTTGTTTATACGGAAGCGTTTGTTTATTAAATTAAACCACTGTATTTTGGTTCGAATAGCTTCAATACTGTGAACAAACATTAACCACCTAAAGTGTTTTTGATTTTTTTTTCTTCAAAGATATGAGAGATCCAGATGTAAGAGGGTCAACTGTAGAGATTATTTCCTAGGGGTAAATTTCTGCGGATCTGAAAAAATATTCCAGTCGATTTTGCGTCCAGACTTACTAGGAAAACGACATCCTTACTACCCTTCATCAGCAAAAACCTTTGAAAACCACATTTTTTCCAGTATTGGGGTATGGAATCTATGTGTGTGATGCCATCGGGCTGGTTAGACGACAAGACCTTTAGTAGAAGAAAGCAATTTTGCATTAGTGCTGAGACCTCTTATGTAAGTACGGCATATTGCGGATTTAGATTCCACATACTCTGAAACATAAATCGTCAGGGATGGGAGGGGGGTTACAAAAAACGTTTGCTGTACGATTACAAAGGGTTATTATTGGAAATAATGACCAAAGCGGGTCTCGCGAAGCCTTCAGGTGTGAGACAGGCTCAACTGTTTGTTGAAGTGACAGAATCGGTTGCGACCTGTAGTCCTCTTAACTGATCTTGATACACGTCGATCCTGCTCCAAAATAACGTCATCAAAATTTTCGACGAATTGTTTGCTCCAAACACCTTAGTTTCTTGGGCATGATAAATACTTTTTTCACAGTGTTGATACGCTTCGAGTGATGAGTCGGCAGATAAAAACATAGTTTCTCGTGTCTTACTAGCTTTTGAGCTGAAGGAAAAATGAAAGTTACGCTAATGTTCGAAAAAGAGTGAGAAAAAACATATCAACTCCGGTGCAGGAAAAAACTTTTTGAAGATTAGGATTATTATTGAAGGCAATCAGACAATAGGGTAATGGGTCGGGATCCTCTTCTGGAGCAGCTGAGAAAAAGCTGTTTCCCAAGAGGTGTGGGCTGGTTTGTTGGGTGTGGGAGGTGAGAAGAGAAGTGACGGAAAGGCGGCACAATGGGGCGCATGTGGGTCAGGAAGGTTTAGGCCGGGTATCTTAGAAGCCGAGAAGATAAGGCCTATCGTTTTCACATGGTCGGGCTTGTTGATACCACTCCCCGGCGTTACTTTCCCAACAACATGTTCACCCATTCTATTCAGGTCTCCTCATCACTTGAAGGTATTAAGTCATTTAGGTAATGTACCGCTCCCCAAAAATAATCCTGATAAGTATAAACCGAAAAAATTGAAATTTTGGCAACATTGCATCATAAGAATGTTGAGTATCCTAAAAGGAGTATCATGGGAGCAGAAACACTTTAATCTCTCAGTTTTATTGCATACACGATCCTCAACTATCTCCGCAACATGAAACTCTCCAATTTTCCTTCAAGATCTCACTACTTTGATTCGGGGGGGGGGGGGGGGGGGTAAAATTGATATGATTCTATAATAAATCACTATTGCTCCAATAATTCTCACTCATATAGGCGCTCGATCATTAAATTTGTGTACCGCTGTTATCCCAGAGAACCAGATGAGATCGAGCAGTTGTATTGAAAATCGAAAAAGATGAAAGAAAAATCGTTCTAGTCGGTTGCGTGTACTTCTGTCATTGTCGTAACTTTTGTTTAACGTTGGTGAACGATATTTTCAAGGTACGTGTTAATTATGGAACTTGGGTAGGGTCAGGTATTATAATGATCACTAAAAAATGTAGCCAACATAAGTGCGAATTGGACTTTATCTTTTTGGAGGTAGAATTGCAGAAAAAAACTTTTTCTTTCGCGATACATTTACCTATGTAGCGATACGTATAAGTAGGCTATAATTCTAACCGGTTTTCATGATTCTTATTTCGTTCTATTTCAATTTCAGTCTATTTGCGCAGCAAACCTCGGAAATTTCGCTTTTGCTGACTAGAGGGGGAATGGAGATTATGATAGCCAATCCTTTCAACCACTGCAAGAGAGAATTCTCGACCGGTTCATGTTATTCTTGTGTTGTTCCTCAGTTGAAGTTTGTTTTTCTTTTGAAACATATTTCAGATCTTTCTCATTTAATTATGTAAAGGGGTGAATAGAAGGGGTAACAGTGATTAATCGTTGTATCCACTATTTTCATTTGTGTTTTTTTTTTTTTTTTTTTGTCGGTCCCGGTTGTGCCTGCCAAACCTGCAATAAATCTCAGAAATATTGAACATTATTTCAGAAAGGAGGAGGGGAGGGTTCATGGCAAATTTATTCGAGGGTTTCTCTTACCTATTCAAATTCCCAGCCGATTTTTGTTCGATTGGGCTTGCCTGTATCAAATGAATAAATAAAGTAATTAACCAAAATTGGAGTTTAAAAAATTTAAATTAACACCCATTTTCAACATTTTAACAATTAAAATGAGATTTTATGAGCTCGGACTGGTCTAAGACCCATTTCAATCGATTTGCCGTTCAAAATTACGTTATAATGTCGTACAAATATTCATAAATGCTTTTAATGATTTGTAGAAGTGTGATCACATGAAAACCAGAGATAGGGACAGGGGTCTCTGTAATGCATTCATTATTTACCGATGTGTTAATATCAGGTCTCAGAATCCTCACGTCCATGCTGAAATTAATCGTTTACCGCGAGATGAAAGTGATTATTATGGGCCAGCGGGTTATAGGCCGATGAAAAGAAAAGTGTTTCTGGGGGAACGCAGGCTGTGAATACCCATTGAGTGCGAAGGTAAGTATGAGAGGTTCCTTATTGTTGCCATCTCTTTTGTGATTCGCGGACACGTTGACGAGAGAGAGCGAGAGAGCCGACCCAGAACCCGCGAGCTCATCAACCTCAAGAGCCCTCGACCTCGAAAGTAAAAGTTCTCACCAGCCAGAAATTAATTGTGAAGCCTTCTGGTTCACCACTAGGTGGATTGAGTCTGGTGAACCAACTTCTATTGTCAGACGAGGGAAAAAATCCTGCTGTATTGCTAACTAATTCATACTTAGTTTACACCCAATTTTTTAATTAAGTAAAAGGTAAGGATTTTTTCTAACATAACTACACATTTCACAAACCCAGTCGAGTGGAAGATAATGCCATCAGGCGAAAGGAGAATAATGTTTAGTGCGTCCAACCCTATGTTCAACATCCAATGGTACACCTTCTACTTCAGACAGGTTGAAATAAAAGCTGTCCCAACGTTATCGAACAAGATTTATTCAGCACCTCAATATCCGATATAGAATTTGAATAACCTAAGCCATTGTGCTACAAGGTAGGCTATTCTTCGTTAAGCTAAGTGTGTTATGTAGATTAAAGTCATTGGTGACGGAATCAATCCTTGACTTTCAATTCAAAAATTCTTTGCCAAGCAGACAAAATAACTTATATTTGTCAATCAGTGTTAATTCAAGTTTCAGTAGGGATAGATATTCGCTTTCCGAATCTACAAGGATAGCAGAACCTTTACGTTAGCTTTCAGGGGTATTTAGAAGAACTGACAAATAAACTAAGGTTATATAATAAATACATAAAATATAATACAATTTCCATTTCTCATTTCAGGTTTGCATAGTAATTCTTTTAATTACTCTTATACCGTTTCGAAAATGTCCTTTGTTTTACGTTTATGAGTCGCTACGTCACTTAGCCTTATAACTTGCACCAGGATACTGAATTTGTAATCGTTTCATGGTTGAAACTTTTTAGACTCTGTGTGGATCTTTATGGATTCCACTCATTTTTTTAGTCAAGGCACATTACTTAGTTTCGATCCGTTTCCAAAAAGAAATAGAATGTAATATTCAAGGTTTTAGGATAGTATTTACTGTTTGTACAAATTTAGGTAGTACGAGGTTGATTACGGAGTATAAGACATTCTTTACCCCCACAGACGTAAGTCATAGACTGATTTCTTAACAAGTTGCAAATGTAGGTATTCTGTGAAGGAACAGAAATTTCACTTCAATGAATAAACCAGTCAACGGGATTCTCATAGCTGTGACGATGGGACACGCAACGATGGGAAACGTCCGGATGAAGGATCTGGAGAAATGACTCACTCAGACAGTTCGCTGGTAGAACACGACGTCAGACGAGAAAGTACGAAATAGACCCGGAGGCGGCTCAAACGTCCGAAAAGTGGAGAACTGGGGCTCATGTGGGGAGCGGTGAACCCATCTGAATCACCAGGAAGGTCAATATTCTTTATCTAGGTCAATTAAGTGGGTGTTGGTGTAGGTCAACATCCTTCAAACAGAATCCATCGGTGTCAAGTTGGCTAAATATTTGTGCCAGATGCTTTTCCCGATTTGTAAAACCTAGTTTGGAAATGCTGATGGATATGATCTGTTTTGGATGTTGGCAGCACTCTACTGTATGAAGAAAGGACAATCATCCAGTGAGTTAGGACCAGTCGTAGAAATAGAAAGTTAATAAAAACTGTTGAATGGAGAGTTATAATAAAGCGGTAACTGTTACAAAATTACAAAGTTAATGGAATACTCCACTTTCCAACTGGAAATTATCGTATGCAAGCAGTGGGAAAAAATACGGTTTTTATTTTATTTGGTGGGAGGTACACATTCGTCCAACTTTTTAAAAATAGACAAGTTCGCCTCTTTTGGGCTCTTCGTATTTTGTATGAACGTGATTTGTGTTGTTATGGGCTTTCATTTTGAAAAATGTCACTTTAAGGTTTTATTATGATAATCACCGTTTTCCATTTCTAAATTAACCGTTCTGGGCTTCTCCGAAGAATAGTAAATTTCAGTGAACTGTTTTGTGATCCTCATTAAGAACCAACTAATTCAAAACTGGGAACCAAGTCGTGAGACTGCAGTGAAATGTAACTCATTTAATATTTCACATTTATTATTCGTTTTTGTTGTCTTGCGGTTGCGCCAGTTAAGAGCCTCTTCCTGGCTTGTCGGCCAGGTTAGGGCTACAAGGTATTTCAAAAGAGACCCTGACAGATTTTTTTTCTGACGACGTTATTTCCCTTCTAAAACTTGAACTATACCTGATACCTGTGCTATTAGGGGGAATCCTCGTTTAGATTTAGAGGAGGGAGATCCAAACTTGAGAACAAAAAAGAAGGAAAAGATGGGGGCACCGCCCGATTTCAAAGCCTTAGGTCGACTGCCTTAGCCGAATTCCCGGTGTCACCCTGACTCGTCGTCAAATCCCACGAAAACTTAGAAGATGTTCAGGGAGAAGAAAAAGACTAGAAGCCGTTGAGTTAAACGAAATAGTTGTGGATTATGCCACCAGAATTCGTGTTTTCTCTCAGCCTTAATAAACCTTAATCGAATAAATTTGACAACATTTGAAAAATCGTGACTTCCTTTTCAGGCGTTGAGGGTTGTTATAAAACGCTGCATATTGTTGTACAAAGGTCATTGTTTCAGTATCGATAGTTCTTATGAGTAGCCCCGTGGTATAAATAATTGGTACACAGAGTGTTTAAAGGATACGCATACATCATTTAAATGTGAATTCAAAGACGTTGGCACCTATCGAAAGAAAATACACGAAACTTGACAATCAATGAAACTAAATAAGTCAGGATTGCTTGTAGTGAGAGCATGATACCTCCATTATTCTGCAAGGAGCCCCAGTTACCCTCGAGTCAAGATTCTTAAAACTAAGCTCACTTGTTGTTTGACGGGCAAGATTTTCTGGTATCTCTTTTGGTAGATCCTTCCATACTTGAAGTCCAGTAAATATTCATTCTGGACATCACAGAAATGGTACCTGTTGAAATTACCAAAAAGATTTATGTTTTTCCAGTAAAATTTTGTTAATACTTTATCGATATCATTCTTTTTACTATCTTATGTCGTGTAACCCCTTGTAAATGCATATAAACCGGATAATACGGCAACTGCACTTACATGAGTGTAAAACTCATTATGAGAGGGCGAACTGACACGCATTAACTCCCTTATTTCAATGGCCTTCAATACTACTCAACCTGGACACAACCTCTTTTCGTTGAGGTTCGAAATCAAGTTCAATGTCATGAAACGGGAGAATGAAGACCTTAGTAGAAATTGAACATTTCAACTTGGTAGTATTCAGCGTAGGGTGCAGCGTGGGTTAAGGAGATTTCGTAGAGGTCTCAGCAGCACAGTGGCGAGCTGTTGAGAGGATCGAAGCCCAAATAGTGGCTCTCATACCAAATCCTGGACCCACGTCGTGAACAAATGCGAAGCACAAAACCTTGTCAAATGAAGGGGACAGCCTACAGTAAGGTACTGCATCCAGCCTCACAAACATAAGGTCAGGGCTTGCATCTAAGTGTCCGAAAGAGATGGTCTCATCAACGTTTTTCGATATCAAGCAATCTCAAAAATATTTGGGATCTAAGGTCCTGATCCTAACAGATAGTTCAAAAGGGTCTGACAGCATGAGCTCATCACAGTTGTCCTCAGATAGGACATCAGTATGAGATGCCGATTCCACCTTCGTTTCCAAAGGTTCTAAGAGGCGGCATAAAAATTAGTTTTGTACTGAAAAGTAAAATACTACTGCCCGACGAGTGTAATGAACAGACCTTAATACTGCTGAGGTGGTAACGTAGGTTTTGAATTACATTTCATAGTTATGCCGCATGATTGATCTAATGCTAATAATTTAACCAATAATTTCCATTCTACTGTCCATTAGAAAACATTCGAAGGACACAGTGTCCATCCAACTAGACAACATTTTTTCCAAAGAAGCACTTCACAAAAATCCCTCATTTGGCATAAAAACCATGAGCCTTCATTCCTCCCTTCCATCTACCTCACATTATTCCCCAATTTCCATATCCCAAGTTCAATCACGAACTGCGCTTTTATCCACTTGTTACTGACTTTCTTCCTCTTTGCTGGATACCTCAACTACACCACATTTAAGTCTCTGAGAAATCGATCCTCGAGTTAAAAATCACTAGTAGGGATCCAGGTCGCAATAGGACGGTCAGGGAAATCGAAAAGAGAAAGATTTGGAATTTCATATTCTAGTGTTGATTTTACTACCTAATTTGACACGGTCTGGTTGGCATTTGGAGGTTTTTAGAAGATCATCACCGTTACGGGAATGTGAAAAATGTTCCAATGGTTTCACAAGGGAAACAGGAATTCGTAGCAGTTCCTGGAATGAAATGTGATGATTCCATTTAATAGTAACACTTGATTTATTTTGTATTTTGAACGATATTCTGCATGAATTTGCACCTCCATGAATAACATTCTGAAAATAATTGTGAACTCGGATGTGAGGAAATGTTTTGCTTTCTCACTATTATTATTAACTTAACCGTTTTAACAGGTAGTTGAAACAAAATTTGTGGTCAGGAGTTGAATTTTCCTCTAGATTCTCGCTTTTCAAAATTTCTAAGCTATTTAGATCTAATGAGTCTGTTTGTGGTCATTCTTTGTCTTGGGTAACAATACAGTTTGATATATGTAGTTCTAATTTGAAAACTATGTCAGGGAATGCGCTTGTTAATTCCCTAGATTTCATCACCAAAGAATTAGGAGAGTATGTGTTTGAGAAAATGTAATTCCTGAGACTGATCTTTATTCAATGGATCGAATCCTGTCAAAATTGAAGTTGGTTGAATGAATCGTGATGAATTTCTTTGCAAAATTATCAACCACGCGTACCTAAAGTTCGTTGTCAATAGCGAAAACACCGAAACATTTTAGCGGAATTACTAAAATTTTGTGGGAATTGTTTGAATTGGCTTCTGAAATATAAGTTTCTTCATCCCATGAATGAACCGTGTAAAACCAAACAAATTTAACACCAATTAGTGAAACACTTATTTTTCCCTATCTCCTTGTGCATGCAATCTCCAAATTGTTATCCATCATATTTTTTATGAATATTTCAGGGAACAGTGATCATTCGCTCTTAGGAGATTCCTGTCGAGTTTTTTCTTCGTAGGAGATTGTTAGCAATCATACGTTACTGTTTCTACAATTTGTTTTCATCATTCCAGGTCTAGGTCTCCCCTCCTATTTGTTTTCTCCGGTTTCTTTGAGTATTATCATGTAGGTAACGTTGCTGAAAACCTAAACAGTGAGAAGGTTTTTCTGGAAGAGGCAAAGTGGGAAACTGGGAGGTTAATTCGAGAGCCAACAGCTGCGTTTTTCCTTGTCCTTTTTGCATCCTTACACGAATTACGAATGGTGAATCATAAAGTGCAAAATCTACTAATATATATCACTCATGGATCCCAGCTCGCCCAATCAAATTCAAAATAAAATGTTAAATATCTTATTTATTTACGAAGTGATGCTGATGAACTTATCATTATTACGTCAAGACGAATTCTATGATTAATAAGTCAAACAAACCATTAACCTAAAGTGTTTGGTCAAATGATGAGTTATTTTTTTGCCATTCCCCCAACTTTGTTTGGATTTATTTTAGTTGTACTCATTTACTTTAATTGGTCAGGACCTTCAGAAAGTTGGTGCATTAATAACAAAGTCATCCCTCCAAATGTGTCATTTTAGCAAGCGGTTTTCTTTTTCCCTACGGAAGTCGACATATTTTTTGAAAGCTGATATCACTGGAAATGATTTATCGTTAATGAAAAAAATAGGTGACTGGGATACATGAAGACAAAGTTTGAATGACACGTTAGAAGCGAAAGCAGGGGTTTTTTTTAAGGGGCGAGAAAGAAAGTGCACGGTTGACCACCATCGTGTGGCTTGGTTAGATCTGATGAGTAACTCCCTCCTCGCAGCCCACAAAACCTGGACAGAACATTAAATGTTTTTGTCTTCGGTCAACCTCAACAATTGGCTCAGTGACGGAAGTTGATTTGTCTCGATTACCATACTTGAGGATTACGAACGCGTTGCTCTTCAATGTCTGCGCTAGCCAGTGTTGCCAAATAAGGGGTTTCCCCCCAGATTCAGGTTTTTTTTGTGAAGGGGGAAATTCAGGGGGAACTTTTTTGAGGGGGTTTTTCAGGGGGATTCCACTCTAATAGGGGAATTTTGGGGGGAAAACAGAGATTAACGAACATATTCCAAAAATACTGATTCAACCGATTCGATTAGCAAA
Source organism: Creontiades dilutus (assembly GCA_031894815.1). Taxonomy (NCBI): domain Eukaryota; kingdom Metazoa; phylum Arthropoda; class Insecta; order Hemiptera; family Miridae; genus Creontiades; species Creontiades dilutus. The sequence goes on from JAVIWC010000594.1 coordinate 626,322, forward strand.
GATTCGATTAGTTAAGTTAGTTAGGGGTTTTCAGCACATTGCAAATGCGAATGCCCTCTGACATAGATATTTTACAGAAAATGGATAGCCTCCGGCCCGAAATTTGCACTTCGCAAAAAAAAAAAACCAGAATATTTGACATTGTGAGCCAGTTTAAAAGATTTAATGTAACGGAGGTTGAAGAAGAGTGGGCGAATCGTCCAACAAGAATTGGGGAGATAGCGTCCGCACCACCAATAGATTTTGGGCTGACGATTTCAGCAACGTGGGCAGTACTGGGAACCGTAGGTTCAAAAATGTAGGGAAATTTGCTCTTTCGCAAGTGTCACTTCCAATTTCAAACGCTGTAGTTGAGAAAGCCTTCTCAACTCACAGTACTATTGAACCTAAATTGAAAAACCGTACCTCCATTGAATCAATTCAATGTATTCTTATGGTTAGGTACCATCTTCGAAACGAAGGCATTTCCTGCGTCCAATTTTCTCCCTCTGAAAACATGCTGTCCCTATTTACTTCTCACATTTACGACCATGTTAATAAGCAACCGGAGGAGGAGGTGGAAGTGAACGCAATGGATGATATTTTGGCGGGCTTAGGTTGCGAAATGTAAAAAGTAGTTTTTTCAAAATATTCCTGTTTTTTTTTTTTTTTTTTGTTGTTTTTTTTAATAAGTTGTTACTTGAGCTGTGGTGTACCTATTCCATTCTTCTCCTTTTTGAGCATGCCTGAAGTAAAACGCTTTGCATATATCTATTTATGTTCCTCCTTTTCACTCACACATTTTCAGGGGATTTTTTGGGGGGAATTTACTTTTTTTAGTGGTATTTCGGGTTTTTTTTTGCAGCACTGCAGGGGGTTTTGGTTGGAGTCATTTGGCAACACTGGCGCTAGCGGTAAAATATGATAGCACAAAAACGATCATGTTCGAAATGTTGGAGTTGTTATAAGCAATATTCAGGTAATTCATTCAATATACGGTTTATAAGATCTAAGATACTCATCTTTAGATTTATCGTTTTGGTAATTGAGTCACTAGACTTAACTTCACAGCTTAGTTCGTGTGGCAAATGATACAGAGAACATTATTCTTGACCGGCAACTTAATTATTTCATTTTCTCGAATTTGGTATCTATTTCTAAATTCAGGAAAAAAAAAATTTCCAGTTCTAAACCCATGATAATATGTTCCCTAATCAGTACTGCCGAGTTAAACTTTCAATATCTCTGCTTTGTTTTACGCATCTGTATGCTTCTTAGGCTCTTTTAGGCATCTGTAGGCTCTTTTGCTTCCTTAATTCCTCCATGTATCATTTCAAAAAGACATATCCATATCCTGATATTACGTACGAGTTTTCTTGCAATCATATCTGATCCAAGTATTTTTGAACAATTTAATTTTTAACGTAAATGTTCGTTAATCTAACGTAGGTCAGTGACGAATAAACAGGGTCATCATAATCTTACCTGTATTCAGAGGCTCATTCACGAATTTCTTTTTTTCCAATATTTCTGTTGCGTGTTCTTATATATATTTAGATCAATGTTGTGGATAAGTGATTTTAGTTCATTTGGGTTATTGGCTACAGCCACCTAGTGCAAATGGGGGGTACAGAAGTGGTGTAAAAGTATTCGAACAAAAGAGATGCATTAAAAAAAATTGATAATGGTAATTTGGAAAAACCCAGGTGGCACCATCGAGGCTTCGTCAGCCGGCACTGGTAAGAGATACAGTAAGATTTGGACATAACACTTCTTGTCTAAATTATTCGCATGTGGTATACCACTTTATGTAATTTTTTTCTGGTAACCATTTGTAACGGAAATTATCGTGATTAGAAGATTAGTGGTCACCTATAGATCGTGTGAATTGTTACAGTATCCACATCTACAACTAGATTCAAGAGTGGGGTGTTGAAGGGTTGGCACTAGATATCAAACAGGGAATGAGATAAATCGATTCGAGAAACCTGATACCCGTGACATCGACGATAAACAACCCTTTGGTCATGTACACCTCTCCATTCTCTTCCAGAAACGGCGGGAGAGGTTTTGGAGTCGAAAAAGAACTGGGAACGCCTTGCATACAGTCCACTTCCTACTAAAAAGTGAAACTGCCCGTTTGTCGAAGGAGTTTGATAGCTTACTAAACAGGCATTCTATTGTTATGATAAGGTGGGAAGGCAGGTTCCAGGGGGGGCCAACGCTTCCGCATCCCATCCCTTGGAGGGACCGTGAGAAGCGTCCGCCTCGCTGAAGTACCAACCTAAGGAACAAGAGGTTTGATTTCCCTAGTCGGACGTTATTAGAAATGGTTTCATTGTATCAGTTCGCGAATTTCGTTCCGGTGACGCAAGACATCAGTCTGAAATGTTTATTCCCATGATGTGGAAGTGAATGCTATTGATAGTAAGAATCCAGCAATTCATTACTGTTGATTCCACTTGATTAAATCACCACATTAGGCCTAAACGTATTGTTTTCTTATAGTTAGAAACATTGTCATTTCCTTCAGGAAAATGGAGCCCAAGGGTAATTTTAGGTCCCAATCAAACTAAAAAGCTGACATTTGAATGGTAGTTGGTGAGGGACGTCTGAAATCTGGCGAGGGCGCTCCTGATCAGCTGTTAATTTTGTTCAGCTTGTTCAGTTGTTGTTGTTAACCTGTAAATAGATATTAGTTCTTTTATATTGTTCCTGAATTTCTCATCACCCAATTGTGCAAAAATATTATTTGAATTTCATCATTGGGAATCTCCAATCGCATATTGTTCCGTTTTCATTTGACGTACGTGGTTGTTGATTTCATGTTTTTAGGGTGAAAATAGCATTTAGTAATTCCCATATTAAATTACGCTCGAGACGAACAAATTCAAACTGAAACTGATTCTACATTGAGTGGATGCAATTATCTGTTGGAATTAATCATGGTCTTAATGTTCAATTCCAAACGAGATCTCGAATCCCTCTTCGTTAAAAATACAAATTGACAAGTTTTACTCCTCATGTAGGACGAGTTTGGGAGCCCGGGGCTGATTCACCTACATTCAGCTGAATTAGGCGAGGTCGTACACTGTTTCAAAACACTCAGAAGCATTTGGGTTTCCTGCAAAACGGCTTCGAGCTCCTTCGACAGTGGCATAACGCATCCTGTAGTTTTATCCAAACCTGCTGTCATTTATAATGAGTTACACAACTCATACTAACTGCTCCGCCGTGCAAGCTTTGATCGCATATACAGGTGGCTGCATAACCGACTGGATTCCCTTTAAAAGATTTTCTTATAACTTTTATCTGGGGCATTCTCGAAATGGTTTTCGGATAGGGTCGCGCTTTAGCCTTTCGGGTTAAGAACTGAAAGGAGGAAGATATGAGACTGACCGTGCTACAATTAGCTGTCTTTATGCAAGCTCAGTCTCTTTCAAGCCTGAGCAAAGTTCCGCGTTTCGAAATCCTTCTTTTTCCATCTTGAAAAAACTGTCACGAGTCCTGGACCTCTTTTGAATGACGAATTAGACGAGCATCATTATTTTAAACTGAGTTTCTCACAATTGTACCATTTGAATCATTGAAATTGAACTGCGTAGTTATAGGTTAACTTATGCATGAGTTTGATCAGACGAAAACCGGACCCCAGAATGCATGCATTACTTGACGATTTGTTTATTTTTGACGATAACAGACAGGTGATAGCTGTGTGTCTTGTGTATGTATTGAGGCAGAGAGCAGCGTTGCCTTGCTATGTGATTTGTAACTATTTTGTTCCTCCACCCGGCCTGTGGAGTCCATAATGGCAAAATCCACCCCGAGACGAATGGCCATCACGGTTCACGTTGAGCCCCCTTTAGTTAGCCTTATTTTATTTTCTCATTTATTTATTTTCAACTCTTAGTTGTACAATTTATAGAATTAAACGACATACATTTCCCATGATCATACTTATCCAGGAATTCTAGCTGTCTTCAGACCTATTTATGCGAGTATAAAGAATTGAATGCTCTCTTCAAGTGTTGTAAATATCTAATACAATAATTACAGTATAGCAGTAGGTACCCAGTTAAAGTTGTAAAATCACCTTGTCTGAGGTCCCGATTCCTGAAATGGAATGGCGTGAATAATAAACAATATTGGTACATTCAATGCATTCAACAGAGAGAATGATATTGTTAGTATTTTGTAAGTTTTTAAGCTTCTAACTTTTATATTGTATTTTCCAGGTAAGTTCTGGCACAACATACTGTGAGGACAGTTTTTTTTAAAGCAAGTAAGTGAAATTACAATGCTGACAGTAAACAAATTGGAAGGTCTTGATGGGAATATGGCAAACCGCACAGTAAATGGACATTTGCTTAAGGTGTTTTCCATTTTCAGCATCCCTTCTCAATGCGCCCTGGTTCATTTTTCAAAACATTAAACCTACTTCATCATCTTTAGCATCTCCTGTTTCGATTAAACTAGTTGTTTCTCCCTAACTTCGCCCAAACCTTCGTAAATTAAAAATGTATAAACATTCTTCAATTTAGGAGTAGTTGGACGCTTTTGTCTATTATTGCCAATAATAATTTATTGGGCACCTACTTACTACAGTTATTGAGGACTGATGCTTTTTCATTTTTTTAATGATTTGCAACCAAAAGAAGGACAGAAATATGTATGGGTACCTAGAATATAAAATTGTTCGGTTCAGTAGTTTTGGAGAAAAGTTCAAAAGAACGGATTTTAATCATTTGATTTCCGGATTCTAGTTACATATCTCAATGTAGAAACAAAAGTAAGGGGGTTACATTTTTTAAACTTAAATTTATGAATGATCAAATCCAGAAATTGTTTTACAACTCTCAAAAAGGATTAATTTGATGAGCATTTGATGAAAATATTATTTATTTCAAGTTTAAAGTGACCGTAATCGCTCCAAAAATTCGGTCTAACCGAGCTTAAACTGAGTTTTCAACTAATTGATTGAATTGACCAAAGTAAAAAGAGAAGACTAAAACGCTGCCTCAAGGAGTCAGTAAAAGCATAAAAGACCGAAACTGTTCCGCTCTCGACTTTCTACCGCCGTTAAATAACACACATCGGCTTTTTTGAGAGGAGTAAAAAGTGAATGGTATTTAATCAGCTGGAAACCCACTGCTTCGATTCTCTCCGCAAAAGAATCGATCATCGTTTATAAGAGGACGATGATGGGCATTTGCCCGCGCCGCCGGATAGGTACCGCTGCGCTTCATCGTTCGGAAATCACATAGAGAAAAGAGGATGGGAGATTTTTTTGGCTTATTAGAATGAAGGGAGGGGTCGAAACATTGAAATTGCTCCAAGATGCTGATGAACCATAACCGAAAGTTGGGCAACTAGGTCATCAAATGGGTTGTTCCTTCCTCCTACCGCATTCTGGGTCACAGACGACGCTCGCAGTTCGAAGTTGGGGGCTATGCTTGGAACTCGTCCAACAGGTGGTTCTGAGTGAAATACTTGTTTCCTACCTATTGTACATTCCGGTGCAAGGGACGTCATTTCATTTCTTGAAACGCCCAACCATGAATGAAAACGTTAACATTACCGCTGGTGTTGTCCACAGCACTTTAATTCTAGGATTTGTACAGTAACTCGTGTGTGGGTACGATCTGCAGTTAGCATATGGATCATACCGTTACAGTGCAAAAATAAATAAATAAACAGTTGGAACTACTTTTTACGAGCCATTGACAGGTTGGAGGGGTCAGCTGTAGGTTCAGAAATTGCGACTATTCGATAAGGGGAATTTCCCTGTCACCATGAGCGGATTTAGGTCAACATTTTTGGGGGTGCCATAGTAATGATAATAATGAAATTTTGAAAAATACAAGCTAAAAAACGTGTTTTCGAGCTATCTGATGCACATTAAACTTTTACTAGTTAATTATTATTTCATAAAAATTTTCAAGAAATAACTTTTTTAATCACCCAAATAAATTAAACAATATGTGTTACTACCAACATCAAACTGTGATCATCCCGAGCGAGTGAAACATCTTTCATAGAAATTAGCCTTTCTTTAATTTCATTATGTCAAAAATAACGAATACAGACACAAAGTTGCTGAGTTTTATGGTATCTTGCTTCATCAACTAAATTAGCATAGAATTCAGCAGTATTCACATCTTTCACAATTTTGGGTAATTGTTCAATAATAAACCATTGTAATCGCTCTTGAAAAAAAAAAAAAAAATGTCTAACCCCCCTGAAAATTTCATGGTTTAGGTACGTTTCAAAGGGTGCAGAATCCGAATCTGCAATAAAAATTTTTCCGTCCGTCCGCCATATACCTTTACGCACGATTTCTCCCAAACGGGTGGAGCAAAAAATCTGAAATTATCAGGAAAAATCCATGTTGGTCCGACAACACTCCAATTTTTTAGCCAGCTCTCTCACATAATTTAATGTGCCCTTTAAGGGTTGTCAAAGTTTTGTAAAATCCCTAAAAACCCCAAAAAAGTCAAGGCGGCCTAAATTTGGACTTTTTTTTTTGAAGAACTTTCCATGAGGAATCGAATGAGCCCCTCCCCACGTCCGTAGCTCAAACCATTTCCGATGTATGGCCCGATTTATGCTGCCAACATTGCATCCACATTCAGTACATCACTAGGTTACTGCAATCAAAACAAAAACGAAAGTGCTGACTAAAGAATTGGGGCGTTGTCGGACTAATATTGATTTTTCCTGAAAATTTCAGATATTTTGCTCCAGCCGTTTGGGAAAAATCGTGCATACGGCGGACGGACGGAAACATTTTTATTGCAGATTCGGATTCTACACCCTTTGAAACGTAAACCATGAAATTGTCAGGGGTGTTCGAATTTTTTTTTTCAAGAGCGATTACAATGGTTTATTATTGAATAATAAACCAAAGATAAGGTTTTAGAAGGAGGTTATAAAAAGTTATGCTGTACGATTAAAAAGGCTCATTAATGAAAATAATAAACCTTTGTGTTAAAATTGGCAGCATTTCTGTACGTTATCAATAGCTACACTATGGTAATTTGTACGTAGCTTCTTCCTTTTTCAGATTCATAAGTATCCCAAAAACTGTTAACGTCTTTTTACTTCCAAGTCCGTTTTACAAACGTATAATGCCTTGCGTAACTAATCATACGCTCCATTACTCTTCAGGAGTTAGGAAATAATGGATTCTCGTACCCCTCAGGAAAGAGGAACCAACCGCGAATCGACTCAAAGTTTATTGGCTAAACTAAAACGGAAATGCTTCCAAACCGTTCGAAGGAAAGGAAAGGGTGACAAGCTTGAAGGAATGCCGTTTTTTTATGGAAACTAGAAACGTGGTTACGTCTCTTTGTTCATTTTTCTCCATTCTCTTAGTTCCTGTAGCAAGAAAAACTGTTAGAAACAGTTCTTTCTTACAGAAAATATAAAAGTTGTTAGAAACTAACTGATTAGTTGATAATGTGGTATTTCTTGCTGTTGAATAGAATACCATTATTCTGTTTTAAACTTACGAAGAAAATAATATTACGACTCTTTCTCTCTAGTATGAAGGTCAAGAGGGTCTCGATGTTTCCATTAATTATAATTATTTTATGATGAAATTTTGTATCTCCATAGTGTAAAATTTCACTTTCATTACTGTACCCTAACAGCATGTTATGAACTGATCGCCCACAGGAAAACTTTGGTATTTCAACAGTAAATTGTTCTGTGTGTGGCAAATTGACAACCATCTCACCATAAGTGGACACAACCGTTCTTGGAACTTGGGAGTAAGTTGATTGGTGCTCGGTTTCCAGTATGATTGAATACTCATCGAGAAAACAGTAGTCTTCACGTGAGTTGGTCCCAGAGCTAATGATGAGAAAAGGGGCAATATTGGCTTCTTCAACACAGCTGCAAGCGCGTCCTTCGACTCGCTTTCGTTTTCGTGAGCACCCCAGTTTACTGGAGAAGCTTTCAATTTTTTCAACAAACCCGCCGTTCGAAGTAGGTGACTCCCTCGTGGTTAACATTCTCAACGTATTCGTGAGATGATTGTTCTGGCATACTAATTACCTAGGCAGTTCAGTAGATACTCAAAGGACAACTCTGTAGTCAGCACACGATAAAGAAGTGGAGTTACAAGTCACTCGCTGTGTTTTCCTGTTGACCATTGAGGATGTTATGTATCTGGCAGGGATACAGGAATAGACCCAGTTGACGGAGATGAGACTGTCTTCATTTTTCAAAAACCTATCAAAACCCACAATGAAAATGGAAGAAATTTAAGAGGGGAGTAAGGGGGGGGGGGAATCTTAACCACTTATTCAAGAAATAGAAATTTTTGCCTTATGTGGGGTATTGCCATACGGGGGAGAATGACTTGGCGCACAGGAGTAAGAACTTCGAAAGAGTTTTGATAGCTTAAGGTTGTTTTTCCCTTCTTCTTCGATCGTGATTTATGAGATGTATTTAGAAGTCAATTAAGTTATTGCAGTATTATTACTAACCAAATTTTACTGCCTTCTAATTCTTCGACCTGTAGAAGATGTAAGTTGACTCTTACGAAAAACCCGAGAAGACTGGTGTCAATATCAGGTGTCTCCAAACTAAGGCCCGCGAAAGGATTTGGTCCAGTCCACCGCCCGCGGATGCCAATGGAAAAAATTAGGCTACCGCCAGAACGGAAAGAAACTGCCATGTGACCCAGCGAAAGCTCCCCGTTTCTTGAAAATTCAATTATGAATATTTTTTATTAAACTGCAAAAAATTGATTATGGAATTTGAAAAAATAAAATCACTAAAAACTAATTTTTGTAACTCTATTAGGCCTAATTTTGAGTTTGGCAAACTCGTCTAGGAGTGCTTAAAAACACTGTTTTCAAGTGTCTAAGGGGCCTCCGACCCCCTTTTGCTGGGGGACTAGCCTTCTCAGACCTCTGGTGTTTAGAAGAGGTTCCTTGTTGGCATAAGTTCCTGGTCGTGTCTCCTGGCAACCCTTGTAAAGGTTGCAAATAGATAAAACAACAGCTCGAAACAGGTGCAGTCTATTATATCCTGAAAAATTTAAATCATACTTTGGATCGCTTGGCACTAGATCCAGCGATTTTAGAATAAATATTTATTCTAAATTCCCTGACCCAAATGTCCCAGAAGGGCTTCGCCGTCCCAGGTATTCCTCATGTGTTCGAAGTAGTGGTTCCTTATAGTTCTTGATGACTAACAATTTTGCCTATTGTATTGTGAGGACTCACCAAGGTGTTGACAGAGATTAAACCTCCAAATAAAAGCACGTGCCGTATATTTTGCCATCCTCGGCAATTTTCGATTCGGTCATGCCAACTTTGGACGAAAACCCGTTTCTTAGTGTTTAACGGCAACGAAAAAGTCGATTACGAAACTCTGATGGATCCTGCTGTATATGAGTTTATGTTACATTTCGCTTTTCATCCCAAAGCGGACCTACTTTTCGAATTAATTTGCTTACTAATAGTAGCTAAAGAATTCAGGCCATTCTATCATCATAATAGTTGAAGTTTGAATAATTGGAAAATTTTGTATATGACGTTTTGAATAATTGAAAATTTTATCGTCTCACGCTTTCGTACCTATATACCTTTGTTTGTGGTTAGAGATGGGTTAGGGATGGTTAGGGATGTTAGGGATGGTTAGGGATGGGATAGGGATGGTCACTATTCAAGGGATTTCATATTCAAATATTTTAATGGTTGAAAACGTGTTTTAGGGATGGTTAGAGATGGTTAGGGATGGTTAGAGATGGTTAGGGATGGTTAGGGATGGTTAGGGATGGATGGTTAGGGATGGTTAGGGATGGTTAGGGATGGTTAGGATGGTTAGGGATGGTTAGGGATGGTTAGGGATGGTTAGGGATGGTTAGGGATGGTTAGGGGATGGTTAGGGATGGTTAGGGATGGTTAGGGATGGTTAGGGATGGTTAGGGATGGTTAGGGATGGTTAGGGATGGTTAGGGATGGTTAGGGATGGTTAGGGATGGTTAGGGATGGTTAGGGATGGTTAGGGATGGTTAGGGATGGTTAGGGATGGTTAGGGATGGTTAGGGATGGTTAGGGATGGTTAGGGATGGTTAGGGATGGTTAGGGATGGTTAGGGATGGTTAGGGATGGTTAGGGATGGTTAGGATGGTTAGGGATGGTTAGGGATGGTTAGGGATGGTTAGGGATGGTTAGGGATGGTTAGGGATGGTTAGGGATGGTTAGGGATGGTTAGGGATGGTTAGGGATGGTTAGGGATGGTTAGGGATGGTTAGGGATGGATGGTTATGGTTAGTGATGGTTAGTGATGGTTAGGGATGGTTAGGATGGTTAGGGATGGTTATGGATGGTTGGTTAGGGATGGTTGGGGATGGTTAGGGATGGTTAGGGATGGTTAGGGATGGTTAGGGATGGTTAGGGATGGTTAGGGATGGTTAGGGATGGTTAGGGATGGTTAGGGATGGTTAGGGATGGTTAGGGATGGTTAGGGATGGTTAGGGATGGTTAGGGATGGTTAGGGATGGTTAGGGATGGTTAGGGATGGTTAGGGATGGTTAGGGATGGTTAGGGATGGTTAGGGATGGTTAGGGATGGTTAGGGATGGTTAGGGATGGTTAGGGATGGTTAGGGATGGTTAGGGATGTTAGATGGTTAGGGATGGTTAGGGATGGTTAGGGATGGTTAGGGATGGTTAGGGATGGTTAGGGATGGTTAGGGATGGTTAGGGATGGTTAGGGATGGTTAGGGATGGTTAGGGATGGTTAGGGATGGTTAGGGATGGTTAGGGATGGTTAGGGATGGTTAGGGATGGTTAGGGATGGTTAGGGATGGTTAGGGATGGTTAGGGATGGTTAGGGATGGTTAGGGATGGTTAGGGATGGTTAGGGATGGTTAGGGATGGTTAGGGATGGTTAGGGATGGTTAGGGATGGTTAGGGATGGTTAGGGATGGTTAGGGATGGTTAGGGATGGTTAGGGATGGTTAGGGATGGTTAGGGATGGTTAGGGATGGTTAGGGATGGTTAGGGATGGTTAGGGATGGTTAGGGATGGTTAGGGATGGTTAGGGATGGTTAGGGATGGTTAGGGATGGTTAGGGATGGTTAGGGATGGTTAGGGATGGTTAGGGATGGTTAGGGATGGTTAGGGATGGTTAGGGATGGTTAGGGATGGGATGGTTAGGGATGGTTAGGGATGGTTAGGGATGGTTAGGGATGGTTAGGGATGGTTAGGGATGGTTAGGGATGGTTAGGGATGGTTAGGGATGGTTAGGGATGGTTAGGGATGGTTAGGGATGGTTAGGGATGGTTAGGGATGGTTAGGGATGGTTAGGGATGGTTAGGGATGGTTAGGGATGGTTAGGGATGGTTAGGGATGGTTAGGGATGGTTAGGGATGGTTAGGGATGGTTAGGGATGGTTAGGGATGGTTAGGGATGGTTAGGGATGGTTAGGGATGGTTAGGGATGGTTAGGGATGGTTAGGGATGGTTAGGGATGGTTAGGGATGGTTAGGGATGGTTAGGGATGGTTAGGGATGGTTAGGGATGGTTAGGGATGGTTAGGGATGGTTAGGGATGGTTAGGGAGGGATGGTTAGGGATGGTTAGGGATGGTTAGGGATGGTTAGGGATGGTTAGGGATGGTTAGGGATGGTTAGGGATGGTTAGGGATGGTTAGGGATGGTTAGGGATGGTTAGGGGATGGTTAGGGATGGTTAGGGATGGTTAGGGATGGTTAGGGATGGTTAGGATGGGATGGTTATGGGGATGGTTAGGGATGGTTAGGGATGGTTAGGGATGGTTAGGGATGGTTAGGGATGGTTAGGGATGGTTAGGGATGGTTAGGGATGGTTAGGGATGGTTAGGGATGGTTAGGGATGGTTAGGGATGGTTAGGGATGGTTAGGGATGGTTAGGGATGGTTAGGGATGGTTAGGGATGGTTAGGGATGGTTAGGGATGGTTAGGGATGGTTAGGGATGGTTAGGGATGGTTAGGGATGGTTAGGGATGGTTAGGGATGGTTAGGGATGGTTAGGGATGGTTAGAGATGGTTAGGGATGGTTAGGGATGGTTAGGGATGGTTAGGGATGGTTAGGGATGGTTAGGGATGGTTAGGGATGGTTAGGGATGGTTAGGGATGGTTAGGGATGGTTAGGATGGAGGGATGGTTAGGGATGGTTAGGGATGGTTAGGGATGGTTGGTTGATGGTTAGGGATGGTTAGGGATGGTTAGGGATGGTTAGGGATGGTTAGGGATGGTTAGGGATGGTTAGGGATGGTTAGGGATGGTTAGGGATGGTTAGGGATGGTTAGGGATGGTTAGGGATGGTTAGGGATGGTTAGGGATGGTTAGGGATGGTTAGGGATGGTTAGGGATGGTTAGGGATGGTTAGGGATGGTTAGGGATGGTTAGAGATGGTTAGGGATGGTAGGGATGGTTAGGGATGGGATGGTTAGGGATGGGATGGTTAGGGATGGGATGGTTAGGGATGGGATGGTTAGGGATGGGATGGTTATTGATGGTTAGGGATGGTTAGGGATGGTTAGGGATGGTTAGAGATGGTTAGGGATGGTTAGGGATGGTTAGGGATGGTTAGGGATGGTTAGGGATGGTTAGAGATGGTTAGGGATGGTTAGAGATGGTTAGGGATGGTTAGGGATGGTTAGGGATGGTTAGGGATGGTTAGGGATGGTTAGAAGGATGGTTAGGGATGGTTGGTTAGGGGGATAGGGATGGTTAGAGTGTTGTTTCGCTGATGTGAGTTTATTCGGCCGGGAAAGATGTGCGAGCCAAGCGGCGCGGGGCCCGACATCACAGTCGCGGAAATCATAATACAAGCAAACAATTGTGTTACGCAAGTCGAGACGGATCTGAATAAGGTCGCCGCCCTCAGGACTCTGCCGGTCAGGGGGCCTATAAATGAACTGTACCGTACAATAACCGCATTATGTGAGTATTTAAAAACTGCGCATGATAGGGTAATTACTGATAATGAAAAATACAAAGAGGCTCAGAAACGAAGTGACGAGCAAATGGCTCGCCTCATGGACGAAGTTGAACGTCTTAAGGGCGATAATCAGGAAGATCCCCAGGATAATGATGACGATTTTATCACGGTACAATCAGGTAAAAGGAAGAGGCAGAATAATAAGGCCAATGTACCGGTCATGAATCAAAATAAAGTAAAACCTCCGAATGTCAGTAGTTGGGCTACAAAGAAACCTCCTCCTATATATGTATCAGACACAAAAGAAGTTGGTAAAGTAACCAGCCTTGCAATGGAAAATCAGATTAAACCTACAGTTTTGATCATGAACAATAAGAAGGTAAAAATAAACGTTGATACGTCAGATGAATTTCGTAAGCTATCAGGGTTGCTAACAAGCCACGAAATTCACCACCATACTTATGAGAACAAACAGGAAAGGAACATAAAAGTAATGATCAAAGGTATTCCATTGGACCTGACAGAATCTGAAGTAAAGGCGTCCATTGAAATGGCATTAGACGTGCAAAATGTTAGTGTCACCAGAAAGCTAGATCGGAAAACCAAAGAAAAGTTATGTATGTGTCAAGTGGAATTCCCGCAAAACACAGACATCAAAAAAATATATAACCTTACTGTACTTGATGAAATATACAAAATTAGAGTTGAACCGGTCAGGTCATCGAAATTAGTAGTACAATGCAAAAAATGTCAAGAATTTGGTCATACCAAAAATTTTTGCGGAAAACAGCCTAAATGTGTAAAATGTGGGCAGTCACATGATACTGCTAGTTGCACCAAACCAAACAATCCGAAATACCCTCCGCACTGTGCCAACTGCCTTGGTGATAACGTGAAGCCAAAAGATGCGCAACATACTGCAAACTGGAGACAGTGCCCAGTAGCCCTTAGAGCACAAGAAGCCTATGAGAGAGCAACAGGGGTAATTAAACCTAATCCGGAACAAGTAAAAAACACCACCACGTTTAAGGTGAAATCTCCAATCATGAATAACCAAAGAGCGCCTATCAACCTAGATTCTAATCTGGCATCATTTGCAGCAATTGTCAGAAATGCTCAGCGCAATCAAAATCAAGCTCAGCCTCCAGCTCAGCAAGAGGAAATCACCCTCCAAATGATCATGAATGAAATCAGAAATATAAACAAGCGCCTGGCAGCCCTTGAAAACAGATCGGCCTCCCGAAAATAATGAAAAGCGCCATCAGGATAATGAGCTGGAATGCCAACGGATTAAAGCAGAGATTAAAGGAATTAGAGACAGTGTTGCATCTCAATAAAATTGATATCTGTCTTATATCTGAAACTCATTTTACGAAGGAGACATTTTTCAAAATTAAAGGCTACATGTGCTACCATGCTCTGCACCCGAGCAATCTGGCGCGGGGTGGTAGCGCAGTACTTGTAAAGGAAATCATTCAACATCATGAATCTACCAGAATTGAAATCGAAAAGTTCCAGATCAGCGGCATAAAAATTCGGACACCCATCTACTCACTGGAAGTGGCGAGTATCTACAGCCCACCCAGGCACACCATCACGCAGGAGGACTATGAAGACATCTTCAACCAACTTGATAATCGCTTCATCTTGGGAGGAGACTTCAATGCCAAGCACACCAGATGGGGCTCACGCCTCTGTACTACTAAAGGCTTCGCCCTTAATAGAGCTATTTCCAGACTTGACTGCGAGCCGTATTCAACAGGGAAGCCGACCTACTGGCCAACTGATCCAGAAAAAATACCAGACCTGGTGGACTTTTTCATAGCTCGTAACCTCTCAGCTAATTACTTGCTGGTTGAGGAAAATGATGATCTTAGTTCTGATCACTCACCAATTGTCATCACCTTGAGTGAGCACATTATCCAAAAATCCTTCAACCCAGTACTTACCAACAACAAAACTGATTGGGCACAGTTCAAAGTTGACCTCAGTTCAACAATTAATCTCTCTGTCTCTATCGACACAAGAGAGAAGATTGACCAAGAACTCAAACTTCTCACACTCTCTATCCAGGATGCAGCTCACAGAAGCACACCACTCATGATAAGAAGAAATAAAGGTATAAACTACCCGCGTGAAGTTGTTGAGGCAGTCAAGGAAAAACGCAAAGCCAGAAAGCGTTGGCAGGCGACACGGAGCCCTGACCACAAAGCTGAATGGTACAAAGCATCAGCGAGGCTAAGGGAAATAATAAAAGATATCGACGATGAAAACACTCGACTGTACCTTAGCGAGCTCACCTATGATTATCATACTGATTACTCCCTTTGGAAGGCAACTAAGTACCTCAAAAGGCCTCGCATTCATGCTCCTGCAGTGAGAAAACCTGATGGAGAATGGTCTCGTGACAACCAATCTAAAGCTGATGCATTTGCTGAGCATCTTGCAAACATCTTCACACCTAATCCTGCTTCACCAGATGAAGAACCACTGGACGATATTCCAGAACAACAACCCCTAATGGATATACCTCCTGTCAAAGTACGGGAGGTAGTCAGAATAATTAAGCAGGAAATAAATCCTAAAAAGGCTCCTGGATATGACCTCATAACTGGCCAGATAATGAAACACCTCCCAAGAAAAGCGATTGTAAAAATTACTCAAATTATTAACTCAGCCATCTTTCATCGTTACGTTCCTCAGTTGTGGAAGATTGCCGAGGTAATTATGATCCCAAAACCAGGAAAACCAACAGACCAGCTAACATCCTACAGGCCCCTTTCATTGCTGCCAGTAATATCCAAGCTGTTTGAAAAGCTTATCAATAAACGGTTGCTACAGATAATCACAATACGCAAGCTGCTACCGGAACACCAATTTGGTTTTCGCCAGCAACATTCAACCATTGATCAGGTTCATAGAATAGTTAACACCATCGAAGAAGCATTAGAGCAGAAGAAAGTGTGTTCAGGCATCTTCCTGGACGTAGCCCAAGCGTTCGATAAGGTCTGGCACGAGGGCCTTAAATATAAACTGAAGAAGATGTTACCATATCAGTACGTCGAGCTGCTCGGTTCTTATCTTTCAGAGAGGTATTTCCGTATCAAACAGGATAATGCTTACTCTAAGCTCATGAAAATAAACGCAGGTGTACCACAAGGTAGTGTATTAGGCCCACTCCTATACCTCCTGTACACATGCGATTTACCAGAGTTCCCAGGAAACGTCACAGCTACGTTTGCTGACGACACTGCAATCCTGGCAGTTGGAGACAGCAATGATGAATCGATCAGCAAACTCAACAAATCTATCTCCAAAATCAGTCATTGGACGTCCACATGGAGGATAAGGTTAAATGAGGCAAAGTCGGTGCATGTTGATTTCACCAACCAGAAAATCAACTACATCCCACTTTACCTCAACAACGTGGCAATTCCCTACGCGAATAAAGCCAAATACCTGGGCATGACGCTTGACGCCAAGCTCAGGTGGAAAGAACATGTGAAAAAGAAGAAGGCCGAACTGGTGATAAAACTCAGAAAAATGTACTGGCTTATTGGCAGGCAATCCTCCATGACCATTGGTAACAAGCTGCTTCTGTACAATCAAGTGCTTAAGCCAGTTTGGACGTATGGAGCACAGTTGTGGGGCTGTACAGCTCCAACCAATAGACTGATTATCCAGCGTTTTCAGAATACCGTACTACGATGCATCACTGATGCACCTTGGTACTTTAGAAATGATGCTCTTCACCGCGAATTGGAAGTGGACAGCATAGACGAAATAATCAAACAGAGGGCTACCGCTCATCTAGCCAGACTACGAGGTCATGTCAACGAAGAAGCTGTGAAGCTACTTGATGTGCAAGACCTAACTAGGCGCCTTAAGCGCACAAAACCACATGAACTTGTGTAGGAAGTGAATGTGCTGAACCTCAGAAGGACATGGACTGGAGTAATGGATCTTGAGTCCCAATAATTATGTAGAGAATTTAAGTCAGAATAATATTGTTAATAAGTTATTACTTGGTGCAATAAAAAATTATTAAAAAAAAAAAAAAAAAAAAAAAAAAAAAAAAATGTTGTATTGCACTTCAGGCTGCCATCGCGTGTTGATGTTTTATACTGTCCGTTTGGAAATATGAAATGAGTGAAGTATGAGCTTGTATCTTCATGTCAAAAAGTTACAGTTCAAGTTAGTCTTCATGTTCATTGCTGCATAAATTACTGGGAACATTAAGTAACTTGATAACGGCAGAACGAATGGCTTATAAGAATTATGTGAGAGATGTAATAATGTATGCCGATATTTAGGATAACCGACCTAATATGGAGATGTCCAAGCTGGTATTACCGTGATAAAAACCAAGAATTATAGTACGAAAACCTACTTGTTGCATCACTTGACCGATTGACTTGATTAATAGTGTTCCAACGTCGGAAAGAAGTTATCCGCGCAGCCAGACACCGCAGACACCTATGTGATTCGTGCGACTTCTTGGTGACGCAATGAGAAGATTATAGAGATCGCTATCTGATGTTGCATCGTTTCTGGTGAAGACAGCACTCTGACATACGTTTGATATATCGTGTCATCAATAAGGTTACGATCGCTCAACACCTCAACAATTTGTTTCCCTATTATTTTCGTTAATAAATAGTCGTAATCGTGTTGGACAACATTTTTATAACCCCTTTCAAAATTTTTCACTTGTGCAATTCAAAAATTTTCAAAGTGCAATGTCCGTCCGACGTGAAGACCATAAAAGGCGTAAGACCTTACGTAAGAAATCAGTACTTTCGCACGTGAACTCCATTTGGGGTCTGGTTTCAACCACCTGACTGGTTTGTATGTATGGATGGTAGTGGCCAAAAACGGCTCAAAAACGTGGTCTCTCGAGGTTTTTATTGGGAGAGTGTCATTTTCAAGTAATTTTGAATGCCGAATCGATTAAAACCGGTTCCGGGTTCAACTGACTTTAAAAACCTCATTTTACGGAAGAAAAATATTGATGAAAGAGCGCGTAAAATTCAATTATTTGAATTCCAATGTTCTCATTTCCTAGTTTTGACGGCTTGGCAGTGAAGAGAAGTTGGGAGGGGATGGGTGTTGAAAATATTGCAGGTTTTTTTCTTGTTCTGCTTTAAAATCACTTTGTATGATAGAATATCTTATTTTAATACAGGAACATAATCTGAGAGAACAAAAGTGTGGCTTGTTTCACTACGAGCACCTACACCACTTACAAAAAGTAACAATAAGTATATTATTATATTCCGATCAAATTAAATCATGTTTTAACAGAAGGTCTTTTTCTACGAACAACATCAAAATGACAATTTAACTTCGACTTTCAACTCCTTTGTTAAGGAGAGTTGGGCAGTAACGTAGTGCTTCTATCGTACTTCTACCACTCCGTGATCGATAATTATTACAAACACCAAATGCGTTGAAAATAAATTAAATACTTGGATCTGAGCAGTGTTATAAAAATGCCATGGCACTCTACTTTCTTTCACTTTTATGAACTAAGGTTTTATAATCTACACAGTTAGAACCCGGATTAACGAAATGCATATTCACCCAACGTTTTTGGTCCCACATGGACTCCTCGTACAAAGTCTGAAAAAACCATACAAAGGTTGGTAAATAAAAGATGGCATTTTCACGTGGGAAAATCGAATATAACTATTCAAGAGATTGTCATATGTGATTTATAAGAAAACTAATAATAAAGTTCTTCCTCCAGAATGTGATACGTTGAATTCAATTTTGGTAATCCATGTACCTGTTAAAACCAATAAAACTGTATTCTTGTTCTCATTATCGTGGTCCTGGACAAATGGGGTCATGATCTGCACATACTCGTATGAGTAATTCTAGAATTACTCAACTTTTGTCAGAGAGTTTGCAAAGTTTTGAATATAAAAGCAAACAACTTCTGTCACTGCCGTGTCATGCTCTTTCCGGGTTACTTAGATCATCATCACCGCATCCGGCAACTTTTTGTGTGCGGGGCTAGTCGGCTGGGATGGCCGCATTATGGCCGCTGGACGCGCACCATTTCTCCCGCCCCAGGCAGCCTGTAATTCCCCGTTCCAACAATTGGGTTCTTGAGCGTAAGCTCGGGAGCAGTGAATTCGTTTAGAGGTAACTCACGGAAGACAAATTTCCGCTGGTCCGTGACGCATAGGATAGGTAAGTCGGGGATATGTTGAGAGCAACCCACTCGTAGAGCCGAGACTACCCTTGCCACAATGTTTGACACACTATGATCACACCATTCCAAGGAAGAAATCCATACTAATATTTCTTTTTGTCGGTCTCTTAAGAAGTGATTATTGAAACTTCAACATCTTTTACTTCTACAACTACTACTAAAACTGTTTTATTATAAAAATTCAGTAAAGGGGAACGGATATGCCATCATTAACTATTCTAAACGCAGTCCTTCTTGGAGGAGAATTCTTTGCGCAACAATGGTGACTGAGAAAACAACACCGTAATCTAGGAAAATTAGATAAGCGCTTACCCCTGCTATGAGAAACAGTGGTGACTCGCTAATGGAACGGAACTTACCCCAAAATGTCAAAGATGTTTCTTCTATTTCCAGTCACCACTATTTCCAGCTATCACTATTTCCAAGGTTCGAATATTTAGTTATTAACTGGAATAGTCGATTAAAATTAACATGGGAAGCGTAAACCGAAACTTATGGTAGTTCTGATATCATTGGATTTGTTACAAAAAATAATTTGAAGCTGTGACCTCCTAAGTATTCAGAACATTTGAGTGCTATGGAGAAGCTGCAATTTCAAAAGTACGGAACCTACGGTACACATATTTATAGTGTGTATATATTTCATCCAAGTTAGGAATTTCTTTCCGTCGTTTTACTAATTTAATCTTGAACAAGCCCAAAAGAACAGGGCATACCAGTAGACCATAATATAGTATGTTCTTCTGGGCTTGTCAAAAGATTTGGCTATTTAACCCATCTATATGAGCCCATTAGGAATTACAGCCATACGGTGCGAGCTATCAAAAAATTGAACCGGATCTTTTCTATAGTATTTTCACTTGAAGATGGTGGAACCCGTTTTTCATTTTTCGATGTTTTAGAGCCTCAAATCTCCGATTGAAACTTGAGGTTGTCAGTAGTATATATATATTGCAGAATATTTCAAAACAAACCTCTTCTTATAACGGGTCCTAATCAACGGTCCCATCTGCGTCCTATTCGTGCAGCGTCTACAGCTGAATGCCACCAGGGAGGTACAAACTAGAAAATTCCAAGATGCTCTTACGTCAAGAAACATAACTGACCTGATGGGCTTGATGCTGGCAAAAAATATCATATTACGAGATGCTCACCAAAATATTAAACTGAAAATGAGGGTAAGGATTTCCCAACACAAATCTAAGCACCTTCAGTGATCCTTATGAAATGAAAACCGCAGTTGGCATTTGAGCGTTGGCATATCTGACTTAGCGTTTTCATGCGATGAACAGCTCATCAGGGGTAACCCAAGAGGGATTTTTTCCATATTTTTTTCACTGCAAATGATTTGTAAGCTCCCGTCTAGAGGCAGTGGATATACCATAGACGTAACCGCAAATGACTTGACGTTTACTCTCCACACTTTCCCTCGATGGAGATGACCTTTCGTATTTTTTTGATTTTGCGTTTCTCTCTTTACTCCATAGTGTCAAATTAATGGATCTTTTCCCAGATATTGAATTAGATGATTCCTTATCCATGTAGTCATGAATGAATGGTTTGGTAACCATGAAACTGTTTCATAACATCTACCTACTTCTTTTAATAAATTATAACTAGTTACTGTTTATGAGCAGATTACATTAAAGAAAAGTGATTAAAACTAAATTAGTTAGTAAATTATTAATACCAAGCTTTTAAATTTGAACGCCACGAAGTATTTGGTGGATACCCCTGGTATATCATTGCCTGTGCTGTTTTGGGCTATCCTTTAAAGCAGGGGTCTCCAAACTATTCGCCAGAAGGCATCATAACGTTGAGGTGGTGGTGCGATCTGACAGGAGCTTCCGCCCCCCCCCCCCCTTCAAAAAATTTTGAAAATTAGACAATTGAAAACAGTGTTTTTAAGCACTCCTAGACGAGTTTGACAAATTCAAAATTAGGCCTAGTATAGGTACAAAAAATTAGTTTTTAGTGATTTTATTTTTTTTAAATTCCATAATTACTTTTTCGTTGTTCAATAAAAAATATTAACAATTGAATTTCCAGGAATGGAATAGTTTGAAAGTCGGACACTTGAAAACAGGGTTTTAAAATAGTCCTAGATGAATTTGACGAATTCAAAATCAGGCCTATTATAGGAACCAAAACTTGGTTTTTAGTGATTAAACATATTTTTTTAATTAATTACATGATTATTAGTTTTTCATTTTTCAATAAGAAAAAGTAACAATTCCATTTTCAGGAATATAAAAACAAAGCATTTAAGAGAAATATATTTTGTATTTATTTATTTAAAATTATTACATTCAAAAGGAGAATCAATCTAATGTGATGTGCAATTGATTTTTGCTTACAATTTCCTTCCACTTAGGATCAAAGTTTGTTGTTCCAGTCACAAGCATCCCTCGATATTTGGAAGGTTTGGAAGGTTTCAAACAAACGTTGAACCAAAAATTGTTACAATTTGTCTTGATTCCCTTGAAGTCATGGCGGTAGCCTAATTTTTTCCATCCATACATTTTTTCCATCCATAGTTTGGAGACCACTGCTTTAAAGCAACGCTTTCGTTTGTAGAAAACGTACATTTCCAGACCTACAGAACACAAATGAACGGAGGGTTTTACGTCGATTTAGGGTTATATTACTGACCTTGCTTGAGGTAAAATGAGTTGTAAGAAGGTCCCCAAGAATATCTACCTAATAACTTTAACGGTAGCTTCACTGAAATTCCATGCGCTTACATCACATAATGAAGACAGGTTTTAGCTTATTTCAGCTAACCTTGAAACCTCTTCACTATTCAGCTAAACTTGTAAGATGTTTTATTTTATTTTATTTTTATTTTTTCAAGTTTTCTAATTTAAGGGGTGTTTTTTTTTTAAATTTTACATCAGTTTTCGAGTTTTGTAGTTTTTTTTTATGGAGTATTTATACCAGGTTAACTTGCAGGTAGTACCTATAATTTGGAGCAAACACCCATACGCTGTAAAATGTGAATAGTTCCCATACTCCCACCGAGGCTGAGATGCTAGATACAAAAATTATATTCTCCCAAAACACAATACTATTTAATGAGCGGGCTGGACAAATGGGAAGTGTTGAAATGACATTCGACGGTATCTTGACAACTGAAAAATGAATGTCTTTTACGTTTTTATCGATGCATTGGGTTCATAGCCAATCGGAACTGTGGATGAAACTGGAATAAACTGTTGGGGAAGAAGGTCTTGAATGTTTCGGCCTGTAATGTCAAACTTTCATTTAAGAAACAAACTGGGCTTCGCGTTGACTGATTCTACTTGGTTTAAATCCTTTCAAAAGGGAAACAACTACAGTTAGACAAAAGAAGACGTCTCTTCAGATAATGCAGGACGGAGCACCCTGGCGTGAGTAATGGTCACGATTATGAGGCACTTGGAACGAGAAAAAACTCCAGAGTGTCTAATCAATCATAGGAAGTCACGAGACTCCGGGATCATTCCAGTTCACAATGGAGGTTCAAAAACCCCTTTTTTGTACAGTCGGTGATTGTGAAGAGTTCGGTAGCCAGAATTGTTCTAGTTTATGGTTGGTGTTACTAAGAGCATAAGCGATGTATCTAACTGAGAGTGGCTAGATTGTTTGCTTGTTCTTCTTCGATCAGATGATTAATAGGTCTGAGATGCCATGCAATCTATAGTTCCTTACTCCACCTAAAGCTACACTAGATATGTCTATTCAAATTACATGTTATCTAACTTATTTTGGTATAAATCAGAAAACTTTATATTAGCCCCCCTGAGATTCGCATGTTTCATAATACAATATCTTAGCTGTTTTGCAGGAGTTGAAGGTCGAAAGAGCAAATACTCGTAATTGAGGGAAAAATTATCAGTCTGAGAAGGGATTACTCACATACTCTTTCATGTTTCAATTATATACAATTATTCCTACATGGACTCGTTAAGACCAATGGTAAAACAGTTTTTCCTTAATTGCATTTGTATTTCCAAATGAGAACAGCTTCAACCAACTAGCGCTATGGGGTTTTTGCAAAAGGTATCGGCATCAGCAGTCATGATGTTTTAAAACGGTCGCCTATTTCTTTAAGCCAGAAAACGAAGACCATTAAATAGATCACCATCAAAACAAGCAATTTCTGTAGTTACTCTGCTACACCCATTCATAAAGTGAGTAGCTACATCAATGCTCAACTCGTTTCAATTATGTACAACTTGGGATTGCACCTTTGAAGACTTCAGCAAACCAGAGCTCTGCAGATTATTTGTTCTATCCAAAATTCGTGCCTACTACGTCCATGTTCTTCAGGAGTTTTATATTTCTTTCTCTTTTTGTGAGGGGCAATTATTTAAATAATAGCCCGTTATTGAATTAACCCATGTAAGCACAAAAATATCGTTGAAAAAAGATACTATCATGGTTTTATCGCTCAAAAATTCAATCGCTTAAATTGTTAAATTGTTAAATGGTAACATGTACCATTTATGTACAAGTTGGGCAAGTAGTGAACTATCTTCAGATATAGAATACCTGAACCTACCTAAGAATTTGTAAGTAATCTACTTTCTGGAAATATTTCGACTATCGCAAATCATGGCTACATTTCTCTGTGGGAAACGAATATAACTTTAACAATTCCTAATATAACTTGGCAGTTCCAAAAACTTTCTTGGATGGCAGGAATTTTCCTCTTGAATAATAACTTAAGGAATTTCACTTTCCGCCTTTGGGATGACTTGCGCGATATACACTACTGTAGGTGGAGGAACGGCGATATCTTATATGTCTACCAATGGCTTGATCTCGACAATCAAGACTTACTACTGAGAAATTCGAAAGCCCAATACACTAGAGAACCACAATTGCAAAAAAACGAAGAAACAAAAAAACGTTTTTGCAACTGAAGTAGAGAAAACATTCAAATATTTTTTAGTTTAATCAACTCAGGCTTCTACCTCAGTTCGCTGTCATTTTACCTTCAACAGTCCTCAGATTCAAAATCTGCAGTGTTCGTTATCTTATGCTGTACAGTCTGTTAGAGGCCTTTTAATTAATGTAAAAATTTGTTCTCTAACACTTGGACTTTTCTTGGGGTCCAGTTGGTGTCAGCTGCCACCTATCCCAATCGACTCACACGTGTAGATCATATGTGACAAAACTGGTGGTTTTTGGGGACTCTTTACTGACGTTGGCAAGTAGGGTGTCATTTTCTTGTAATTTTAAACGAAAAATCGACTGGGATTGGTTTCAGATCCGTAGATATTCTCCCAAAGCAAAAAACCGTAGCTTCTGAACTTAATAGTTACCCTAATAACCTCACAATGAAGTGTCACGCATTATTCAAAAGATAATAAACCCATGTGCTCGAACTGTTGGCGTTTTTCGAATGGTGAGCGAACGGGTGATCGTACTGCAGCCAGGGTGGTCTTATTCGATTCACGAAAGTTATTGCTATCTGAATCAAAGAAAAAACTACCCTTTAAAACTTACATCAAAAGTTTTTGGGATACCGATTTTTTGGTAGTTTAATCCCTAAATATAATCCCTAAGGGTTGATTGATCTAAATGCCGAAATTTCTTTCACATCCCGGATCGATTTTCCATTTTTGAGTAAAATTTCGTAAACTTTGGTCCTGTAGTTCCGGAGAAAAGCTTCGATTGAATTGATAGTTTGCGAATAGTACATGTAATCATTTTGCTAGAAAAATATTGAAAGCGAAATTTCTTTTATAAAACGAGTATAAATACTCGTCACTTCAGTCCTCACAGGTCTATATTAACTAATTGAATTATTAGTGATTCACCTATAACTTTACTTGGCTTAGTATTAAGAAAGTGAACTATGGATTGTATAACTTAGTTTCGGAACAACGCGGTGGATTTTCAATTGCTTGTAGAATCATAAATTTCTCATCGAAAGTAGGTAAGCAATAACATTGATTTTAATCAAACAATTCGCAATCGTCGGTTTCACCTGTGGTCCTGCACCTAACGCGACATTTCCAAGAAACTATTTTATCTCGACCCTTCATCGATTTCTCTGTGTGATTCCCAGGTTTTCAAATGAAGTTTGCAATTTTCCATCAGATCGAGAAATCCGTTACGTCGTTCCTACGTAACTTTGGGATGACCTAGAAGTTTCATAATTCAATACACATCCATGTGATGACGAAGATTTCCCAACATGTTTACCGCATTTTCTAATTTTCTTCCCATTCTCAGGAATTGAAGACGACCTTTGTGGTTACCTATTGATATTTCACCACATACAAAAACATATTACTGAATGGGCCAAGGCTCACACCTCACACGATGAACGTAAAAAGCGGATAATATAAACTCAAGTAATAACATTGATGAAGTGAATAATTTTGTACAATTAATCCAATGCCGATTTATGTTTGGTTTCGGTAATTCGTCTTTGTCTGCCATTTTTAGTTATAAGTAAAATATCATTATAAATGGTGGGAGGGAGGGGATTGTGAATCTTCGGATCCGATAAATAATAACTAATATGGATCATGGGGCCTTGAAATGAGTCCTACAGAAGACGTGCTCAGTTCTGTTTTAATTAAATCACATCCACGTGAACCTAAAGATGAAGGTAACTATTGTGTTACCCACAATTAATTAACTATTGTGTCCCACACGGCAGAGCCAGTCTACTCTAGTGACCGAGCCAGTTGTGATATTGTTGGTCTGGGAGTAGTTTGGGAGCCTATGCGGGACACCGATAGAATCGCCGGTAGAAGCGAACCCCATTTTTTGCACATAATGCCCAGAGCATTATCATTTACAACGCTCAGGGTATAGCTATGAAAACTGGAAGAAGGCGGCTGCGTCTCGGAAGGCGAAATTCGTCTACCGACTACGCAAAGCGCACGAACCGGCGATAACCGCCTTGGCTGAAAGCGAATCGCAGATGATTCAGCTAATGCAAACGCTAATAGCGGATAATCAAAAAAATAACGAGAAGCAAGCGCAAATTGATCAATTTATCAAATATCAAAAAAGAGCACCGGAAGTTGAAAACCCACCTCAAACTAAGGGGAAAGAACAGAATGTGAAAAGAGAGGTACCCGCTTAGGTAGAAAAACCAGAAACCACCAAAACATTATGAAGCAGCGATTGATAAAATACCTTTCTTCTCACCGTGCAATCCCACATTAAGGCAATTAAGTTTTTAATAGCGACGTCAGAATTAAATGACTTAATACTAATCCATGAGGTGGTAACAAGGTTAGTGTTGAAACCTAGGTTCAGCTACTTGAAGACAATGCTGAACGACACTCCTTTAATAACATACGACGTAGATTAAAACGAGAATTGTTGTCAGGCATAGCTATAACAAAGCTGACATCGAAACATCTAAATCAACCCCAAGGCCAAAATTAACGTTAAGACGTTAATTAGTAGTTACGAAATTGCGTAAAGACATAGTTAGGCATCATGCAATAATTGATTGCTACGAACCAGAGGTACTGATTCAAATGATGCTAGCAAATGTCAATAGTACGACACACCAGTACTTTTCGTTTCAAAAGGCACCAACCAACAAGGAGGAAATGAGCACGTTAATACAACACGTAGAACGAACAATATGAATCCAACGTGCGTCATATCAAACTACGCCCAGACCACAACAATACCAGGCCACTATCACTTGCCATTTTTGACTAGCACTTCCGAACTCATTGAAGTCTGAACAGCTACTGAAAAGGGTTTGGACGCGAGATACGACAAACACGGCAGAGCCGCTAGTCGGCCCTAGGCCGTTCGGACCCGAGATTCCACACACACCGAAGGTACAAACTTCGGCTCGGAGGCTCGGTCCCGTGGATTTCGGCTCTTCCGAAAATCCAGCCGTTCTTCCCCGAGCCACGTCGAGCAGCTAGAACTTCCCCACACATGGGCGAGATCAGATCGGCGCGGGGCCGTCGTGTATGGCCACCTTGGAGAGCACGGAGTCACAACAATAGGCGTGGTGAATACTAGATAACAGCGTTAAAATTCGTAGGAGGTCCACAAGAGTAGAGCACGAAAACATTCCTGGATGTGGCTTGGAAATAGGATTGTGATTGGAAATAGGACAAAAGCAGACTTCTTCGACGTAAGGGTTGTAGACACACGCTCATGGATAATCACGATGTGATTACAATGCTTCAGTGAACTTTGCAGGTATGGAAGTTCAAATAAATCGTTGTAATTTACACATTCTACGAGTAAATAGAATTAAAATTTGCACCACAAATGTAGCATTATGTCTGCATCAGAATAACGATGGCATGGCAGCATCTATAACGATGCAATGTGAGCCGTCCGTGCGATGAATGCACGCTCTGATAACGTCAAATGAGCACACGGTTTTCCAAGTGGGACCACATAGCCTGATACTTCAGAAAATTTCATTGGAAAATCGCCACGAGTTGCTCTATATATGGAATTAAAGTCCTTTTGGGGATGATCACGGGGGAATGATCTTAGACAGTACAGATGTTCAAACGAGTATGTGGCCGGAGGTACAACCGGCCTAAGGTACACGACTTTCCGCTACCTCTGTCCATAGCTTGAGTATCCAGCGGATAATGTGACAGAGTCGAAATTGACATATTGGACGTCATGGTTTAGCTTGCGATACCATATACAATGAGTTGTGTTAGCAGCTCTCGCCCTAGAGCAGTTTCCCGTGGGCCTCTATGTTTCCAAGTTATCGAGAGAGGTGAATCCTAGGTAACACCGCTTTCCTTCTGCAGATTTCTCAGCTCACCGAAACCCACCATGCGTCCAAGAAATGCTGCCAGAGCCACAATAACTGTAAAACTACTTGTGCCCTTCTCTGACACTATTGAGAATAATCCAAATATAGTTTGAGGCAATGAAAACAAAGAGGAGCCAAACCTGTTACTAGGTACAGCATACTATACAAAGCGCGATCATTTTGTTTTCCCCGATCGCGCTCCAACCACAGATGATCCATGAACTACATCCAAACCAATAGAAGGTTTAAACCGCTTCAATTGTGTCCACGCGTTATCTTTTCTCTTTATTTGTTAACAATGAAGGACGCTGTCAATGCCAGAGTGACGCGGCAGATGATTTTTCAGCCGGTTTGACAGGACGGGCCAGTGAGAGTTGCCCGGTTACTCCATCGAGAGAAAACTGCCCAAAAACGATGATTGGCGGATTTTTTTTTTTTTTTTTTTTTTTGCGAGTAAACGCGTAATAATGTAGATTTATGACTGTGAAATTAGAGGGAGAAACTGTAAAAATCGCTCAATGATCGATGGGACGTGAATAATACTCCTCTACGGTCCATATTTCTATGCAACATTAATAACTTTCGTCAATGTTCGTATTAAACTTTTATAGGCAATACGTAGCTACTTGTTACTTGTATATGCAGTAACAGCAGAATGTGCAATGGAACGGCCTTATTAGAATCAAAGGTGATCTAGATTCTTCTTTTTCTGTGGGGGGCTGGCTGATAGAAAAATGGGGCACGTCCGCAACTTACGAGTATTTTCTGCTCCCTAAGGCATAATCTCTAGTTTTGTCAATATACCTGCATGGTACGCATTATCGCCAGATCCTGCTACATATGACGTTTTTATTTAGAGGAATTTGAACTTTGACTTTTGGAAATTAATACTTGAAACCAGAAAGTGGATGACGATTTCAGACATGAATATTCCCTCAAAGAAAATTACCGTAATTAAAGATTGTCGCCGAAAATCGGTCTGAACTAAACCCCAAATGTGATTTTGAACCAAGTTTCTTCAACTTTTATAACTGACATTAACTTTCATGACTCCTCTCTTGCCTTTGTGAGTGAAAACCTCGAGGAACCGCGTTTTTGACAAGTTTTTGGCTCATACGCATGCGTGATCGCGATCCTCTTTATGAATTATATGCTGCTGGAAAAAATTTTGACCTTAGCTCCGATCATTCGCCAATTATAATTACGTTGAGTGAACATATCGTCCAGAATTGGGCACAATTCAAAATAGATCTCAGCTCACAAATATCGCTCGTAAAAACCATCAATACAATAGCGGAAATCGACCATGAGCTCGAAATTTTTACGTGCTCCATTCTGAATGCGGTTAAGAAGAATACTCCAATAGTATAAAGCTGCATCAGATCTTGGAAATATGATGCAGGGTATTGATGATGAAAACACTCAAGCTTATCTCAGCGAACTAACCACCGATCATTATACTGATTATTCACTCTGGAAACCAACTAAAATATCAAGAGACTTTTGACATATGCTCCTTTAGTTCGTAAATCTGATGGGCAATGGGCACGTTACAATCAGATAAAAGCTGACGTGTTTGCTGAACACCTAGCAAATATATTTACACCAAACCCTTCATCGAACATTAAGGAACCTCTGAATGAGGTGGATGAAGAATAAGAACCACTGATAGCCCTAGTCAAGGTAAAGGAAGTAATTAAAACAATAAAGCAGGAAATAAATACTAAGAAGGCGCCTGGGTATGACCTCATAACTGGACAAATCCTGAAGAATCTACCTCGAAAAGCTACCATTAAAATAACCCAGATCATCAATGCAACTATCTTACACCGTTACGTCCCACAACTGTGGAAGATAGCAGAGGTACCTAATAATGATACAGAAACCTGGGAAACTATCCGAACAGCTAACATCGTACAGACCTATTTCATTGCTGCCTGTAATGTCAAAGCTATTTGAGAAACTCATCATTTAGACATCAGATTGGAGCGTATATTAGGTTTATTTATCGGAAACGTTTCGTCCCGCTGTGGGGACTTCTTCAGTCCTGTCATTATGTTATAGTTATGTATGTATATCCAACCAACATCATCCTAGTCAACACACATAGGTTATTGTTGGAGTGATTTTCATTATCATCCCAATAAAATATATTTTATTATTACAATTATAAAATAAATTAGAAAATATTTTCTCATGAGTTATCTTACAAAAAACTTCTAGTTCTTCTCTAGTCTTCCTTTCTGGATTTTCAATGATGATCTTATACAAATTTTATTGGCATGATAAGGTTAAAATCATTCCAACAATAACCTATGTGTGTTGACCAGGATGATGTTGGTTGCATATACATACATAACTATAACATAATGACAGGACTGAAGGAGTCCACATAGCGGGACGGAACGTTTCCGATGAATAAACCTAATATACTCTCCAATCTGATGTCTAAAATGAAAGTGGTCGCACCACAACCAACAACCATGAAACTCATCATCAATCGATTACATATCACAATTGAGGAGCGGAAACTGATCCCAATACACCAGTTTGGGTTTCGGAAACAGCACTCCACCATTGATCAGGTTCACCGAATTGTGACTATCATAG
This sequence comes from Creontiades dilutus, assembly GCA_031894815.1. Classification (NCBI taxonomy): domain Eukaryota; kingdom Metazoa; phylum Arthropoda; class Insecta; order Hemiptera; family Miridae; genus Creontiades; species Creontiades dilutus. Next base: position 656,831 of record JAVIWC010000594.1, read on the forward strand.
AAAAAGCACTAGAACAGAAGAAGGTATGTTCAGCCATCTTTCTAAACGTGTCACAAGCATTCAACAAAGTTTGGCACGAAATATAAGCTCAAGAGGATGCTGCGCTATCAGTATGTCGAGTTGCTCGAATCATATTTATCAGATCGGTATTTTCGCATTAAACAGGACGATGCGTGTTCAGTGCCAATGAAAATAATCGCTGGTGTAAGTACCCCAAGGAAGTGTATTAGGCCCACTACTGTAGCTCCTGTACACCAGTGACTTACCAGAAGTAGATCAAAGCACAAAAACAACATTGGCAGATGACATTGCAGTCCTGGCAGTGAGTGAAAGCAAAAATTAATCAATTTCCAAACTTAATAAATCTCTCTCTAAAATAAATATCTGCACATCAAAATGGAGGATCAGACTGAATGAGGCCAAGTCAGTGCACGTTGACTTTACCAATCGGAAAATCAACGACATCCCCACTTTCCTCAACAACGTGGTAATTCCCAACGCGAATGAAGAAAAATAGCTGGGCACGACGCTTGCCTCAAGTGGAAAGAACACGTAAAAAAAAGAAAGAAATCTGAACTCGTGTTAAAACTTAGAAGAATGTATTGGCTAATCGGTCGGAGACCCACCATGACCATTGGTAACAAGCTGCTATTGTACAATCAAGTACTAAAGCCAGTGTGGGAGTATGGAGCGCAGTTTTGGGGCTGTACAGCTCCAACCAATAGACAGATAATCCAACGTTTCCAGAACACCGTTTTAAGATTTATCACGGATGCACCGTGGTATTTCCGAAACGATGCCCTCCACCGTGAACTTCGAGTTGACACCATGGATGAAGTTATTAAAAAGCGAGCTACTGCTCCCCTTAACAGACTCAAATATCATGTAAATGAGGAAGCTGTCGAGCTTCTGAATGTACAAGATATAACTCGTCGCCTTAAGCGAGTAAAACCACATGAACTTGTGTAGGAAGTGATTGTGAAAGTTGAAGAGACATAGGACTAATTTGGGTACTTTAACCCTAGTATACCCTTTAATATCAGTAAAATAAATCAAATTAATATCGTTAATAAGTTTACTCGGTGCAATAAAAGAGTTTAAAAAAATACATTAAAAAAAAAATCTCCCGAAAGTGAAAATAAAGCTTACGCTACCTAAAGGTAGACGCTTATTACATACATGGGTACTATAGGACCTGATGGATCTAACTGCGAATGTAAGGGAGTCTTGGAAGTGAGTCGCAAGAGGAATTTTGAGCATTAGAGACGATTTTTGTCGCAGAATGTTCAAATCTTTCCTTCCATTTTTATTCCCCACAAACGTATTTATATTGAACTTCCGTGGGTTGATTGGATGAATTTAATTATCGAAATAATAGGGGAACCTCTCAAGGTACCGAAGTTGGTTTTCCAAAATTCTCATTCACGGCTGTGCCCTGTCGAAAAACGGGATAGGTCATCTTCTATCGAGCGGTCAGAATCGCGGCGATTGTGTTGATAGAGGAAGGAGGGAGGTTAAAGTAAACTTAGCGTCCGATGAGAGGGCTACGTGACCGCTGACCTTCCGTTGCTTTTATGTTCGACTTTAACCACATCGACAAAAGAGGACTGAAAAAAGACATCAACCAACTCCGGAACGGAAGGATCATCAACTTGAGATGGGTATATTGAAGGATCTAGCGGTAGAAGCAATTTATGACCGTAAATGAACCTACCTAATCGACAGTTAACCCGAAAGTAGAATATTCGGAAATTAGAATTCTTCAAATTATGCAGTTGTATCCATTGTGCACCTACCTACAAATCATAAACAAAACAAGTATATTCGCCATGTAACAGACTTCATTCGACTTACTTTTGAGTTCCAATTTTCCAATTGAACATCAATTTTAAAATGTAAGAATGGTTTTTGGGATTTAAGAAGTTTTGGCACCGTAGTTATGGGAGGGGCCATTCCGAACTGGTTCTTTGCGAGTTTTCACGTCTATGTAATAACCAGGCCACCTCCATCAATTTACATTATTTGATTTGTAGTTTGTGTGGGACAACAAGAAATGCATGAAATGATGGGTTCTCCCTGATGTCCTGAATGAGCTGAATTATTTTCATTAGTCCCAGGAAACACTAGTATTTCGATCACTCCGACCACATTTCCGTCTTCAGTGCCTAAGACATACTGTAGATATGACAAAAATTTTAGCCTGATTGCCAAAAACTGAATTATAGGTGTCTTTTAAGAATTACCGTACTCAGTCTTTGAAATCAAGCCCGACTTCTTCCCCGGTACGAATGAGCTGTACGTGCTTCACATTATCAAAAGCCTTTTTAACGTCAGTAAAACAGGCGGAGACTGGGCATCGAACTGAGTATCCCCGATTTCGGTCTTTAATACTTGATATTATAAAATATTAATAATGAGGTTTTCAAATTAGCTGAACAGCAAGTATAGGATAGAAGTCACCTCCCTGACGAATTTTCCTTGGGATGGGGTGGCTTTTCACAGATTGATTATCGGACATAAGTTTTCACCTTGCGAATTATTTCCCGATTATTTTTTGACGATGAAGGAGGCAGTAGGGGGGAAAGTTACAATCATCACTCGGTATGATGTTAGCCATAGTCAATTTGAATTTAATAATTGAAATAATTATACGGGAAGGAAGCGGTTCAGGAACAAGTATATTATAGAGATGAGAAAAAAGGGGGCTCGAGGGACACTAGTGTTGTCCATCAGTCAACAATGCCTTAAAGTCAGCTCAGTCAGCAATGACCGTCTAATAAAAATAAGCTGTTCGCTTTCTTTGAAATAAGTTAATCAGACGGCAGAAACATAGGTCATTCGCCTATTTTTGGGGCATGTCCCCTTGTAACATGAAAGTTGATGGAACGGTACTAATACCCCTTCCAATGGCTGAGCCGCTTTAATTTCCGCATCGCTCTACGACGCTCGAAGTCGTCTGGTATATCTCCGGAGGTGATGGTTACAAGGATTGGGAAGACCAACAAACCATAACCATCACATCCTTGACTAAATGTTGTGTAAATATAAAAATGTAAATGTAAAAATGTCATCCCTAGTCGATTGATCATAGTTGATTGAGTAAAGAATATAATCTATTCCTGGCAAGTACATAAAGTAAGAGCAACCTTGCAGCAAACTCTTTTACCTTAACCTCCCGGCCTGTGACAGCTCAGGCAATCACCGTGTCAACACCAGCTTTGTTGCAGTCCGCTTCAACGGCTGGAAAGGCGGCTTCCCAACAGGCGATTTACATTTTCCTGAGAGCTAGAAGAAAAAAAACTTTCGGAAACTTCCTCGAACCGAAGACAACTGAATCGTTCGAACGGAACCTGGTGACATTTTAACGGTAACATTCTGACGAGCGATCCCACTAAGTATAGGCACAAAAGAGCCTCGAACGAGGAAGCAATGTGCGTGGAAATGCTTCAGCCGCCTTCGAAGCGTTCTCTAGGAAGTCGTAAAGCTTCGGACGTCTCGAGTTGTCGATCGTAAAATTCGAAGGGGGTCGAAAAACAATGGAAAGTTAAAACCGTCATGATGCTGGAGCTGGATTGGTTTTACCGAACGTAAGTTGTTGTGTATGATTGCCTGCAATCAGTGTTCTGATCCTTACTCTACGTCCAAGTTTTTCATAGCACAAAACGTCAATAAAACAAGTGGGAACATAGCCTATCGTCGAAGTTACGGTCGTGGAATACGACCATGAAACCAAGTTTTGTTTTCATTTTTAAGGCGTATTTTCGTGGAAAATGCTGTCGCAATGTTGTATAAAATAGTTCAATTCAAAACGGTGAGGTTGGTATATGATTCATTTTGGACGAAGCAGTAGGTGTAAAAGGTTAGGTACAATTTTTGGAATTTAAATACCATTGATGGTGATTAGATTGCCTAGGTACCTAATGGATTAAACCCAATAAGATCCTCCCGGGAGTTACGCCACCAGATTCGACCCCGCTCGCATGGTCTCCCAGTTCAACGGATCGAGAACAAGCCCAGTGAACGAGCCCATGAACGATGAACCTGACCTCCCGTGCGCTACCGAGTCTTTCACTGATTCACTTTCCCCTTCGAGAGATAGGAATGACCTTTCGTTTCTAGGACGCTTTGAATTTAAGCGTGGCAACCTGTCAAGCTCTTCGTGGTACAAACAATAATATTTTATTCTGTATTACAGTGTACTAGCTGGTATAGGGTCAGGGTAATGAAACAGATGAGCGGTTCACATAATCATTGCCACAAAGAAGTCCTGTTGTTCATTTTCCCCTCCATTCCTTCCCCTTATTTAAATAATTAGTTATTTCTCCGTATTAATGCAAGCATTGAAACACTATCAATAAAAGACCGCCAAGCTTTGAACTAATCGTCAGTATCTTTAGCGAACCTGAAGGAAATTAGCAACGCAGCCGATCGAGACCTCTCCGTATCTCACGATTATTGCCCGAAAGTTGGTAGCACTATCAGTTTATCTGTTCGGATTCGGTTATATTTTCATAATATGCATAGTTTTCCATATGTCATTGTTGACCAATTTCACGGGGTTAGGTTTCTTCAATTTTGGAAGTATACATAATCATTTGTGATCATACGTGATTGAAATTGTTATGGTAGGCTCCGCTCTACTACAATAACATTGCTTGTAATGTGGAAGACTGAACAAGCAACATAAAAAATATTATAATATAGTAAGCAAGACAACCAACACAATGCATATGCTCCGGTTCCGATCATCCCTCTTTACTCACTCCCATCTTCATATATACTTACTTACTTCTCAGATGATAGCTATTTGATGGTCTGACCTATACCTGTGACATATACCTGGACACCCAAGCCATGTGTGGCTCAGAGTTTTGGGAAATCAAGGAGCTCATCTTCCCCACAGGCATTATGATGAATCTCGGTTTTATACAATGACACGGTTTCGATCATTCTGTTCTCTGTCGACCTCCAGTGAATGTTCAGTGCGGATTTCCATTCAAATTATGCCCTAAGACCTATCTCTCAGACCAATATCAACTTGTCGCATTCAAGAACTCTGAATCTTCCTCTCCCAATCTGTCTGGTGGTGATCCTCAAGAATCCGTCTGTCTGTTATCTATCTCTCTCTCATTTTTCATTATTGATTTACCATCTTGTTTCCTGATGACGTGACTATTTGTGTCATGTTTCTTGATGACGTACATTACTACATTTATTGTTCTCCAGAAAATGTAACTACTGACATTGGAATGCTGAAATGGCTAACGTGATAGACTGGCGCACTGTGGTCCAGGAGCGGCCAAAACCCCAATTTTTCGAAATTGACAAAAAACGTAACGCGCTTCATTTTTGTGCTCTCAGATAGTAAATTAGATGATAAAAGCACAAAAAATCTGAATAGCACGGCGCACATAGTATTTCCAGGCTCCAAAACATGAAAATTGTGGGAAATCTTACAAAAAATTACGTGGTGCTGGGACACTTCCTGTGTGAAAGTTTAACGGAAAAGTTTGACAACTGCCAAAATTTTCCTATTCTCCTATTCTCGGCGGACTTGAAAAAGGGGGAGGAAATTTTTTTTCTTGTTTAGAAGGGAAAATACACTGATATTTTACGTCAATATTCGCAAAAAAACACATAGTTTGAAGTTCACTGGAGGAGAAGAATAACTGCGAAGCCGTGCAACGGTTTCATTCTTGTTTATAAACGTGTAGAGGGATCCCAACTTGAGTATGAAATACTCCCCGCCCCGATAATAAGTAATAAGTGTAACAGATTCATACGGCTCGTTGGATTACTGCAACCGCCTTGCAGCAAAGGTGAGCTTTTTGTAAACATTGGGATGGCACAATCAGAGATGATTCTAGTTCGGTTGCTCAGTTCTGTTAAACTGAGGGTGATGGAGCGCTTCACTTGCTCATACCGTGACCTTTTTGAATTTTTTTTGAAGAACAGGAGGGATAGCGAAAATTTTTGGGAGGACCTAAAAGTTGATTACGCTGCCGTTCTCAATCCAGAACACTTGGTCGATTTTCGCAGATTCTTGATTCAGACGTGGATACCTCAATTTAATAAAAGTTGGGTGGAGTCAGCTCGAGGTAAGGAGAAGTTTTTACAGAAAAATGGACAGTGGCTCGAAAATACGCGTTTTTTTTTTTTTTAAATATCGGTGACAGTATTCGTCCTTGTGGTGGTGGTGGGGGTCGTCCAACAAAACCTTTCGAGGAGTGTGCTGAAAGGACTCGAAAAACTAAAGTTCATCAGCTCCTGACCAAAGCTGAAGGTGAATTGATAGTAGCTACTGCTTCAAAAATAGCGAGTCATGAGGAAATTCAGCCAAAATTTTCAACAGAAAAAGCTTTAGCTCTATTAGTAGATGCTTCATTGACGAAACATCAATGTAACATTCTCAGGAAGTCGTCTACAGAAATAGATTGTGACATATACGTTTGATGCAGGATAGCGATATAATAGTAATCGTACTTAGGGAAAAATAAGTTCAAAAGCTAGGATTTCAGAGGTAAGATGAATGTTGTTATGGATCAAAATTGATTGAAACTATTATAAAAGTGCAAGGTTTGTTGACAAAAAGTGTTTCACAAAAATTAACTCCAAATGTGAAATCAGCACCCAAAAAACGGGGGTATAGCAAGTTTTAGCCATTTTTTCCCCAAGGCAAGAGGTTTTGGCCATTTTTAGGGGATTCTGGACCACAGTGTGGCGCTCAAGTCTGAAAAAACGCAATATAATATAGTTATTCTTTTAAAAAAAGAATAATCTTACATGTCTCTTTTCAGTCAACGGACTTCACTATTTCTCCTAATGATTTTGTAACGAATCCCGGTAAATTGGAATTTCCACATTCCTCCCATAGTTGAACAAGGTTGCAGCCAATTAAATCCCTTGAGAAGACTTCGCAGCTATACTCCTTCCAACCTTAAATTAATTTTTGTGAAATCTCTTTTGATCCCCCACATTGTATGCTATTTTGAGTATTCTCTACCAATCTGGTCTGGAGTTGTCTCTAAGCGGCTCCAGGTTTGTTGTAATTCAATAGGTAGTTACCTACGTTTTTAATATATAACGTTTTATAAAAGCTGATAATGTCATATCTGTTCTTATGATATTATCTATCATATTACGATCATATCTTTTCTTCATCTGACTCATCGGACGAATTATGACAAATCTTTTCAGGATCAGAGTGTGTTCTTTTAATTTTCAAACTTATTCATGGTGTGGGCCTTAATCCTGAATACCTTGAAAGAATATTGGTATCTATTGATATGTGGTCTATTAGAAGATTCATGCTTATTTCGTTATAATAAATAACCAGACAAACAAATTAGGCCCAAAGAGTAAGACGTAGATTTCTGATGACTTAGGTCCGTTTCCTTGCTAATATCATCAATTTTGTTTTAAAAATGTTAGTTATACGATTGAGTAGATTGCTGTGTCCTCATTATTACCCTCCTTATCGGTTGATTGCTGATTAGGCATTTGGTGAGGAATAGATGTGGAAATCTTCTTCTAAATTAAGGATTTGCGTAGAACGATTTTTTTCTTTTATTTCTTATATAAAATCTTAAGCGCCGATCTTGTCTGAGATTGCGTAAATCATATTATTTTCCAATTAATTTAGTCGGATCAACCGTAAACACATTAATTTCCACGAAAATAATATGCGAATGCGGAGTTGGATAGTTGGCCACCAAAGTATATTCTTGTCCCTCAATGATCGTTGATCAAACCCAGGTTGATGACTGTTTACGAAAACGACTGACGTGTCATTTATTCATTTCCAAAGTTCAAATGTTGAACAGTACGAGAAATAACCAGAAAAAAGTGTAAAACAACCATTGTAAGCAATATTTCTGGTAGTAAGACTGGTGAAAACAACGATTTTTATTATGCTTCTACTCAGATTGGTCAAATGTTGACCATACAAATAAATCTTGTTCAAATATAGGTCTCTGATCTTTTCTATCCATGGAAATCTTTTTTCCATCCATTTATTGTCATAATTCTCAAGTGCCTGGCGGAATTTTCAAACGTAATTCAGTATAAATTTTTTTGAATAGTGTTTTCAAGTGGCACTCACATTGACTTCAAATCACCACCAAAAATTGTGACATTTCTTGTGTCGTATGATCAACTTATTATTCTGTTCCTCGTTTCAATCCGTCAACTTCCACTTTCACAGACGGTAGGCACTCTAAAAGGAAACGTTATGGTGCTCTCTAGACAGTTTTTACTGCGGACAATAACGGTGAAACAAAGACGGTCAGTGATTTTCAATCGTATCCCGAAGTTCTGTCGCTGGGCGGAAGCCAAAAAGAAATCGCTTCATGATTTTCCTGACATTGTTTTTGATACATCTCTCGTAATAGTTCCATTGTTTCATCTGCTTTGAAAACGTGGGGGAAAGAACTGAAGTTTCGTTTAGAAAAAAATACTGCCTCTCCACAAAGTCACCGTATATTGTTCGCGCTTGAATGGAACGAGGTGTTATCTCATGGACCCGTTCACATGATTGACTTCAAACTAAGACTTATATTGGTAATTTTAGGCATAATAATAACTTCCTTTATACCATAAACCTAATACTGGTCTTCGATCTCGTGATTACTGTCAAGAGAATGGATGGTCCAAGGCCAATCACCTTTTCTGGATTCCTGAGCATGAGGACAATAAAGCTACTGGTCGTATTGTTGAAATATGAGCCAACTTCATTCCGGTAAGCTATCAATGCAGGGCAAACGGGAGATTGTTTGCCCATCACTACAGGGACTCGAGGAAGGGTGGATTGTGTACCCATTTATGGTGATTATGGATGTTAGTGAAGGTTATGGATCTTTTATTAGTAATAAGAGTGTTTTTTTTTTATTAACTTCCTTTGGCTATGAAAAAAATACAACTGTATTACGAAGCCCGTGTAGTCACCATGTGCTTCATGGTTAGGTTGGTACCAGGTCAATCGTTGTTGGAATACCAAAGTAAGTATTTCTTATGTTTTTCAAGCGATTAACGTACCGGATGTTTTCCCTCTAGTGATGGTTAAACTTACCCAAGGATTTTCAATAGAAGAAAGAAAATCACGGAATTGGGTCTAAATAAAAGAATACTTATATTAGTGAAATGGTGATCGAATACAAAATGCCTAAGATGTCAAAAGAAATAGAATAAAGGTCAAACTTGTTGGAAAAGATCACTAACACACGATAAGTTAACTAGGACAAAAAAATATTTAAGCTCCTCGTGTACTTGCAGTGTGAAAGTCCATCCTACACACTCAAAATTATAAAAACATAATAATTCCGATGATAAGAGTCGATTTATTATTATATAAATATATATAATTTTATATAGGAATTTCCGTGATGGAGAAAGCGAGAACAGCAATTACAGCGACTGCAAGAACAAGGAGAAACTTGACTGGGGCTATTTATGAAGATCATTGTTATATCCGCAAAGAGCTATTTCACTTGTCTAAAGAAATGAATGGTCTATTGTTTTGACTCGCAGTTTGATCAATGAGTTTGATCTATTGTGTACCCATAGAAGTATGTGTTTAAGTTAGAGCTTGGGGAGCACCTATGAACACCCAAGCTTAGTAAAAGCCGTGGACGCAGTTTATTGGATTCATTGATACTGGAAATGTTTTTGAAATGAAATTATGAGGTGTCCTCGTATGATTTTGAGGAACTGCTGATATCGGTAGGAAGAATAAGAATTCTTGTACCAAGCCTAATTTCTACAGTTTTCTCCTGATATTATGCTATTTTCTGGGAAATTGGGGATCATAATGTAGATGGTTTCTTACGAGTTTCATTGCTTACGAATCAAGTTCATTCTGTTGCACAAATATAAAATTCTTCACTCTAGGTTTCATCATTTTCTTTTCTTCTGATGTTGCTTCAATATGGAACATAGTTGAGGGAAGCTGGTGTAATCATCCCATATCATTCTCAACTCAATCTTATCATTATTCTATCAGAATAGATAGATAAATAGATTCAGAGCAATAGAACGGCAATACTTTTGTGATCCAAATTTCGAAGGCGGCAACAGGTCTCGCGAATTTCTCTCCCGTGAATAGTAAAACAAGCTCAAATACAATTACATTCATAAGTTTATGTTAACTGTACGAGAAACTTAGCAGGGGTTTTTCCCTCTTCAAGTTAAGATGTCGGTCGATACAGCGGAGCATGTGCTGGGAGTTGATACAGGTAATGATTCTTACTAGACTGTTATGATCGGTATGTTCCCAATCACCACCATGATTATAGCAAGTATGATCGCAAAACTTATTTCATTGTGATAAAGTGAGTAAGAAGGGCTTCTGCATCTTCTCACGATCTCTAGGTATTAAAATCATTTCCATGTCTAGGCTGTATTTATTGATTTCATTCATAATAACACGAACCTTCGCATCCTACTTTGACTTTACCAGTGAATTAGATAAGCAAAGCGAAAATGACCCTGAAAGCGAACCAGGATATTCATGTTTTCACCTTCCAGAGCCTTTGCTTCAACTAACTAAGCGACCATCTATACCTGTCGACTTCTAGACAATGACACGTCCACAGCGTTAACATGACAACACAACAATTAATTACTCTCTCTTCTCTTCAGGTGCTCATCCAACCTTTTGTCACTTTTTTACATTGTTTGCTAGAATATGGCACACTTTCTACGCACATAAAATAGTCAATAGCTCCAATATGCGGCTACAATGTCGAATTTTCTAAGGCTATCTTCCCGTTGAAGCCCGCATCCTTGATCCGCATTCTGTCCCTATAATAAAGATTCTCTTTTTTCAGCGAGCTCAACGCGTGGTGGGAAACCTGTAAAATACTTTCTCTTCTGAATGGAAAGGCTATTCCCCTCGTGCGGTTTCATTATTAACTCTTAATGAGATCACTCAGTCAGGAGAATGATCATTCACTGATTGAACTACTGCTTTGATATCCCCAGGGATGAATTTACATGCTCTCTGTAATGTGACTAACAGCTGATGGATTATTACGTAACTCTGATTTCCTTGGTTGGAAATTTATCAGCACGGTTGGTTAACTAGTTCATTACCGTTCACAGTTGAAACTCGGTATTCAACAAGCCAACTTTTTAAGTTCATTTACACTACAAAATATTGTTTCGTAGATTTTCCAATGCTGAAAACCAATATTAAGCACTAAATTCCAACCAGTCTCATTTTGCCGTTAACGAAAACATGATAATTATATGAATAATAATATAAATAATTATTATTTATGTTAAATGCCTTATACTTCGCGAATGGCTATTAAAATAATTACACAGGTGGATCGAAATATCGCCTTTTTCATTGATATGAATTCTAATTCTTTTTTTTTTCTTTTCATTTTTTATTTTAACTTTGTTTTACAACTGCCGAGGGCTGATTTGGCTAATCCCGCGTTACTCCTGAAGCAAGGGGTTAGGTTTATTCTAAGGTTGACGGTTCTAAGAAGCGAGAAGGGAGAACTATCCATATCCATCCCATCCCTGACCAATGTTAGCTTGATTTTTGGCAAGCCCCTAGGTTTATTTGCATTTGATGTGTGATACCTATTCTCCCTGCAATAAGTGCATTACTATTTACATAAGTAATTTGCAGACGCAAAATCTCCAGAGACAACTGGCGAAAACTGAATTATACGTGGGAAGTTATCCTTTCTTGTACCTCAGAAATTATAATATAGGAACTACCGCCTAACATTCCTAAATAAAATGCACTTAGCGATAATTAATTAAAACATGTTATGGTCCTTATAATAATGTTAATCTACAGCGCAATTGTTGCTTACAAAATCCCAATTTACGTTTTATTGAAATCTTTTTCACTTGAACTGAGCTACAAAGCTCTACGACGCCAACAGTTTTTATTCTTCGTACCACACAAAAATTCATTAATAAATAATAATTCATCCAAATTCGAGTTGTATGTCATTTATATACCTCTCACGTTATTCGTGTCTGGGCAGAACCACAAACCAAGATTGTTGGGCTATATCAGTTTTCTAATTACTTCTGAATGGTAATAACAATGAATTGCCAACACGAGCAAGTTATCATGATCATTGCACACAGTTGGAATAACGACCCACGGTCAGCACCAAGAAATGAGCGGACATTCTCACGTCCTTGCGTTGGAAGTTCAAAGAGCGCTTTTTTCTAGATCATTTCGACATCTTCGGTTTCGTAATTCCTCAGCGGAAAGTGACATTAATGATGAATGCAATCGTGTTATCATATTATCACAAGCCAGTTTGTGTAAGTTTTGTTCAAACTAAGATCTTTTTTATGATATGCATCCTTAAAAACGGTTTAAATGCTTATTTTGGTAGTGCGATTACCAAGCTAGAATGTTCAAGAATCTAAGTCTCAACCAACCATCAATTTCATTAGGTTTCGGTTGCTCTGTAAACGTTCCGTAGTAAAATATGCAAAGAGTACCGGTCTCAGTGAAAGAAAGAAAAAAAACCCACTGCCAACTGCACTTTTTAAACTGTTAATTCTATCTAAGTTTTTCGAGAAAACCTCCAGTTATTAATTATTATTATTGATGGCATAGCTAATCACACTTCACCGCTCAAAAACGACTCTTTTCAACTTTTGACCACATTTTCGGATTTAGCGTTAAATGTCCCAAGTGCCCTGGGCGTTTTCATATTCAAAAACTGACTGTCATACCGATTGTCTTGACTTCTACCCCAATTGCAGGTCAAACGCTCAACAGTAAGAAAAGAAAAAAAGCTTAAACTTTAACTTTAGTTCTAAAAATGTGGAAGAAGGAGTCAAACATCTGGAATGTTCCCGAATTTAATTAGCTTTCCAGTAGCTCGGGGAACTTCCGATTCATAAATTCTAACCCCCCCCCCCCCCCTGAAAATTTCATGTATTACGTTTCAAAGGGTGTAGAATCCGAATCTGCAATAAACAATTTTCCGTCCTTACGCCGTACGCACGATTTCTCCCAAACGGCTAGAGCACAATATCTGACATTTTCAGGAAAAACCCATGTTGATCCGACGACGCCATAATTCTTTAGCCAGCTCATTCACTTAATTTAAAATGCCCTTTAAGGGTTGTCAAAGTTTTATAAAATCCATAAAAACCTCAAAAAATTATCATTGTTTTTGTTTTGATAGCAGTAACCTAGTGATGAAGTGATGTAGTAATGTGGATACTGTAGTGATCTCTTAAAATGCTTTGTAGCCGATGCACGAGTTGAAGCATTCTGATATGCATGAAACGCTGCAAATTCTTTCACTGGGGTTTATTATTCAATTCAAGATTTGAATTTCCACTAAGCTTTGGACTGTGCGTGCTTCACAAGTGACAGAGCAATTATTGAACTTCAGGAGGCACACGAATAGGATCAACTGATCAATCCAAATAGGTATTTCGGTGGAGAACAGATTTACGTGCTCTATGCATATCTCCTGAAATTCAATAATCGCTCTATCACCTGTGAAACACGCACACTCTAACCCTAGTGAAAGAATTCGCACCGTTTATAAATATAACTTTATTGCATAAGATAAATTCATTACAAGGTGGGTTCCACTTAAATGGTATACATATGTAACATGAAATTTGATTTGGAGGTGAAGCCCATTGGCTTTCTCCTGAAATATATATCTACTTGATATTGACGAGTTTTGAGTAATTTAACAGAGGTAAGTTCTTAATGGAGGTTAACAGTATCGTGGATGATTCACTCGCCCTCGTTCGTTAAGTCTCGGTGGTGCTTCCGTTTGAGGAGTTCTGGGGTGATTTCAAGTGAAATACTAGATCCCAGGGGATTTTCATGATGTTCGAAAGAGCTGGTTAGGTTGGCATAAGATGTCTCAGAACTTCTTAGGCAGTAGGCACTTTGAGGTCTTTATGTAGGTTGGTATTGGTCATGAACCATGGAGCATCAGTGCACGATTTTGAAAGACTTGGATCCTGGCAAGTTGTGAGTCGCTGGCACTCTGCCAGATACTGCAGCCATACTGCCACACTGGTCGCAATAGTGTTAAATAAAGCAGACGTTTGACATCTAGTGGTAGTGGTGAGTATTTTCCAAGCAGGCTTCAGAGAGATCTTAATCGGTGCCTGCACTTTTGGAGCGTGGTAGTTATGTGTTCACTGTAAGTAAGTTGCTTAGTACTTAACTTTGTCCTGGGTAGGCTCTGAAACTGGACGACACGGAATTGCAAAGTTGTTTTTCATTCTATTTCTAAACCACTTCAGTCTTTAGAAACAATTTTCAGGATTAGAAAAAGGTAGATGTACATTTTTTGCTTATTTTTCTAAGAATAAAGATATTAGTTGGAAATTTTGCTTTTTCTGACAAGAGGGAGAATATAGGGAGTAATTGCCAATTTCAATCGCTGCTCTAGCGGGAATTCTCGACGCACCTCATTCTTTTTTGTTCTGTCAAGATTTTGGTCGGTCTTTCAACATGTTTTAGCTCATCAAATATTCATTATGAAAACAGTTGAATAAAGTGGAAAATATTCCTCTCTTTGTTCGGTTGAGAATTTGGTCTAGTTTAAAAAAAATATTTCTGAGAGGGACCCCACCAAACCGGACATAGGATCCCTGCAATGCTTGCATTACTTAGGCACCAATATGTTTAAATTGCAAGTTATCAAAATAGACTAAACTTCATAAACTTGTTTCATTTCACGTCTTCAATACTTTTCATTTAGCACTCGTTGCTCTAAAATTTCTCCAAACAAATGTATTGCCCCCCTCCCTCCCAACCTCTTCTTGATAACCCTAGACGCCAACTTGGGGGCGATCGCTTTCAGGATTGAAACCACTGTATTAAGTCTATCGTTAGTCTTTGTAATGTAACAATTACCACAATCAATTGTAATTTTCATGTGTAGACTAAATTATTTTCGAATTTGGTGAACAGTGTTGAACGTGGCAGCTGGCAAAGCTCCTATGCAGGTGAGCTCTGAGGGCGGAGGTGTCCCTCAGAAGGCCATCGACGGAAGTACGAGCTCCTTCTTCAGCCCGGACACCTGCACGCTGACGCGCCCGGAGCGCGTGCCCTGGTGGTACGTCAACTTACTGGAGCCCTACATGGTTCAACTGGTCAGACTAGATTTTGGCAAACCTTGTTGCGGTAAGCATCAATTCTAACAAGAATTTGTCTAAACTATTATTTGTATAGGTACGTACTCAAGTAACTGAAAGAAGTGCGACCGTTTTATTTATACTCGTATTTCAATCCAACAGAACGGGCGAACTTCTATCCAGAGCCTCCTGCTGTATTCTAATAAACTTTTGAAAATGTTCAAGTTTACCATCGAGTTTGCATTACGAATTCCACTTATCAATTAACTATAAAATACAAATGATGGAAATTTGAATTTGAACACTCGAAATGACATTCTCTCACCACGTCCAGACTCAACTTTCTCAACTTTAAACACATTTTGGGAACCGTTGAAAGTTATCTCTAAACTTTGTTTTAATTTCTTCCTTCAAAAAATTTGTTTTCCAGTTCGACATTTATTTACAAGAATAACAATAATATAACAACTGTGCATCAACTGTAGAGTTGATAGCACATTGGCTCACCTGAGATAGCACCCATTCACTACACTGAACCGCCACTAACATGACATCACACAGTCCAAAGGTTTGGTCCTGTCAAGCCACTGGATGACGTGGCTGTTGTGTAGGAGGTGAAGCTCTTCGGGGTTTTTTGTGCTCATGAAGTTGTTGTTAGTGTTAGATGGTATGCTTATTTGTCACTTCGCTCACTGTTTCCATATTAAAGTCTCGATCTACGAATGTACATGGGACCATTCACTATACTTCTCAGCACATTATTTTGAAAAATCTGAATCATATTCATATTAGTTTTTCCCGAAGAGCTCTATACCGTACGTCCACACAGGTCCCAGAACTTCCTTATACAGTTCCAATACCGTACCAGTTGATTATGTAAGGAAAAATCGGAATGCCTCCCGAGTAACCAATACAATCTGCTAAACTTTACATCTTAAAATGCGAAAAAACGCCCTCCTAGCGTTTAAAGACAGCTCCACAATGAGTAGGAGGGGAATAGGAGCGTGTCCAGAACTAGCTGACACTCCCTCACCGCACCAATATTTTCAAATTTTGATGGTCCTCTAATGTCCCTCGTGTTTGGATTGCTGCTGCTGGTATAGAGACAACCCTAACATGAGCATCCATGTTTAGTCAGTCCCTGAGGTGCCATCCTCTCGGTGAATTCCTTTTCATTCCTAGAACGTACAATCATACCCTGACTTTCTATCACCCGTACGCAGATGAATTATAAGATTCTTGCGTCTTGTTCGTTTTTTTCTGACAAAGCTGTCGTTCCAGTTTCAATTGATATTCCCAATCATAGAGAAACTGCAGCTTTTGGTTGAAAAAAAAAAAAAAAAAAAAAAAAAACGTGATAAACCACCATTCGATCTTCTCTCACCTCCTTATTCTTTTTTTCATGGTGGGGGAATGTCATGTGAGGTGAGGGAATGCCTCGTGAATTCGTTTTCATTACTTAGGTTAACCATTCTCTGAGATGTCGATTATTATTGCACGAGTATTGGCTAATTATTCCTCGAGTGTTCCATACATATATTAGCAAGGGCTTTCTTTCCGTCCAACTAAATTACTCAATAACTTCCATGATTCCGAAATTCATCAAAGCATTCATGCGTGTTCCGTCTGAAAATCTAAAATTTTGCAAATTGAGTTAGATCTGGTTGTATCTAGATACAGCTTGGCAGATTTTTTTGTTGGGGGTGACGAATCGCATCTTCATCGGAGAAAGTTGGGATAACACTGACAATAGGGTGACGTACTCTTTAGCGAAAGGTCGCGAAGTAGGCGGTAAAGTACCTAAGAAAGTAGGCGATGCCTCGAAACCGACAAATAAGGCGGTGAAAAAAACACTTGGCGTATCCCAGGTCAGGGATTGTCTAGTTTGGTAGTGACCTCTTCCACCTTGAAATGTTAAAGGGAATTTATAACTCATACATGAGTTAACTATGGGTTATTTTGAGCGGGATGGGTCGTGAGGCTTTCGAATTAATCCAGGGTTAATTCAAGTACTTCCCTTAAATTTTTCAGGTACTACTTCTGCCTTTGGATTACCTAACCTCGCTTTTATCCCATTTGGTGAAATGAACCTACACGACTTGAAATGAGAATTGTTTGTGTCGAATGAGTAGAGAATTCTTGCCATACTAACAATGGTTGTTACGTTTTAAACCACGAATTTCAGCTCACAGCGTAACGGTAGGCTGTAGTGTTACAGGCTGAACTTAGAGGCAGTGGAAATGTGAGAAACTAAAATCAACAAAGTCTTCAATTATCGTCCAAAGCCGGAATCATTCTTTATTCGTTATTCCTTTTCTTAATATCTGTACTGGTATGATTTTATGTTTGATCAATCAAGGTTGGATCAATCCTATTAGATTGATTTTAACTAGTTATTTTGGAATTTGTTTTATTAATATTCTTTGCCACCAACAAGGGGAGTTAAGCTCAGAAAGAAGTACCATCAAATAAAAGAGCAACTTTTGAAAATATTTGGAATTGTTCTAGTTGCACGAGTAGTATAGGTACTCTTTTGTGAGCTGGGTCATTTTAACTCAAATGTTTGTTTTAAAAGACCTGGTTTTGAGAAGGCCCGTTCATTTCAGTGCCTTCCTAGAAACGTCTTATGATTCAGCTGTGAGTGATCAGATCACTAAATACAATATTCTGAAGTACTTCATCACTCCGACTAACCAAAAGTCAAATGGTCTCACTACATTTTGATTAACAACAACATTTCTGTACAAGTATTTTCTCATTTATTAGGTTTCAGCTCAGTTGAAGCTAATAAACATTGCATTTGACGCATGTACAAAATTCGAGATCGATTCATTGATACCTAAAATAAAAATACATCGAAAATTTTCAGGTAAAAATAAGCCTGCCACTGTCGTCGTACGAGTGGGGAACAACCGACCAGACCTTGCAACAAATCCGATCTGCAATAGATTCACTGGCTACTTGGAAGAAGGTTGGTACCGTTGAGTTTATTTTCACAAATTTGACAAATAATATAAGTACTATTCTAGTCAAACTAAGATTTGAGTGTCGTTCCACCTTCGAATTTTAGAATTCTCTTTTTGTTCATGAACTAAGCAATTACTCACAGTTCTTGTTCTATAGTTACAAAATTAATCAAAAAGCTGTGAAATGCAAGAGGCAAGAAGAAATTTCAATTTTGAGGGACAATAAATCCGTCTACACCTTTTCCAATTATACAGATGCGCTCCATCTTTCATAGTAAAGAAACGAAGCAAATAATTGGTATACTATCTGGTTCAACAAGGTGCTATTAATTTGAAATCTATGTATTCGAAAACGTTGGTATAAATCAAGTTTCCTGCAGACTAATTTAATTACAACTGTTGAATGATCGTTAAATAATTTCGTCTTCAGTTTGGATTTTTCACTGAACATTTTCGTTTAATTTTCAGGGAAACCGCTGTTTTTGCCTTGCAATCCTCCGATGCCCGGGGCCTTCGTCAGCGTTCACCTCGAGGCGGCTTCCAACGGCAATCAACTCTCGATTTGCGAGGCCTTTGTTTACACCGATCAGGTACCTAATTAACATTTTCCGTCAAAACCTACGACTAATCATCATCTTGTTAGGAAGGAACCGTTGGAAGATCATCTTTGATTGGTTCAGTCAAACCTATAAACAACCGTACTTCGGAACCAATAGAACACGATACGGGAATGGGTGATTTTCCTGCTGCTTATTTCTGATTCCCAAAATGTTCATATTTGAAAACGGCCTTACAATTTTGAAAACGTTATTTTCCACATCAAAATTGTAGTGACTGAACCGAACACCAAAACTACAGAAGGGGTACTTGGAAAAACCGTAAGGAACTAAAAATGAAACGAAAAAACCTTTTTGAGAAAGCTTCTATTTAAATGGCCTAAAAAGAAGGAAATAAAGTTTTACTTAAACATTTTAAGTGTCTACTTATAGCCTATATACACAATTTATAAAATCATAAAAGCTTGTCGCGCGATTTAGGCTTGTGGAAATTAACTAGTTTCTAGGTACCTATTTCATTGACCAACTTATTCCGATAAGTTAATTTTTTTTTTATTTCTGTTTAATTAGGTAAATACTTACAGATCTAGTACCTACTTAAACAAACGTCGCGACAGGATTTTATGATTTTATGAAATGTATATAATATATTATAGGCTGTAAGTAAACATTTATTTCCTTCTTTTTAGGGAATTTAAACAAAAGCTTTCTTAAAAAAGTTTTTTTGTTCAATTTATTTATTACTTTTCATTTATCGCTAGCTGGGTTTCTGAGTCTGTTCATCTTATTCAAACCATCATTGTTGCAAGGTCTTTTGCCGGTTAATTTGGAACAGTCTAGCTCTTCAATAAAATCAACCGATTTTACAGGTTCAAATGAAGAATTTCAATAAAAAATTTAGAGGTCTCTACGCCAAATTTCAGGAGGATTCCGAAAAGAGCTTCTTTTTTTTAACATACATTTTTTCTCAACATTAACTTCCTCTCAATAGGCTCTTTTATTTGAAACCAACATTCAACAAGCCCTATCATTTTATATCTATATTGTAAAAATGCATTAAAAATGACTGTTCCGCCATCTTGGATGGTCCGCCAAATTGAATTTTCATACAAAATTTCAGCTTAATCGGTTGAGAGTACCTGCTTCAAATTCGAGGTCACAAGACTCCACCCAAACATCCTTACATACATTGCAAGTTAAATAAAAGCCTTTAAAAACAATGGTCGGCCTCATAACCTTTTTACAACGTCTACATCGCGTAGGGGTTTCTCAAAATTCAACTCTGTGTAGACTAAGTGAGGAGGCTTATCAAACAGGATGCCGCGGCATCCCAATAATCTTTGAGTGTCCTGCACTCACACAACGCAGATTTGTATTCGTCGAGACACAAAGCCCAATGAGATCTATTCAAAAGAAAACAATTAATCAAGGGCCTCATACTCTTCACTAGAGGTGTGACGTTCCGGCTGTAAAGATTATCATTATGGAAGTGTGAACGGCTAACCTCAAATACTATGTTGCTCTGTACCTACTGCCTTTCAAATTTCTTAGAACTGGTATCCTGGTAAAGAAATTAAAATTAGCGATATCTGAACTGAATGAAAATAAACGACAAATGTTAAACGGACTGACGGATTGAACGAAAAGCTTAGGAATAGTGCAAATGTAACTGCAAATGTAACCGTTAGTCAAAATGATAGGAGTTTGTAACGCCAAATGATGAGAGAGAAATAGCGTCAGAGTGGAACTGGAACGAGTTGCTCGATATATAATCTATACGGAGTATACACCTACCCCATTACCTATGTAGTGAATTTTTCTTGAGAACTGAAGCAATTTGACAGCCATCGTGACTTTTCATATTTTAGTGTTTTAGAAATTAGTATAATAATATTAAAAATTAACATCTGGAGGTTTTGGTGCCCAAAACAACTGGAACGATTTGAAACTGGAACGGCTTATTAGAGCCGCTCCACGGGTGGATAGTAATCATACCGGAACCGTTCCGAATATCCCAATGGAATGTCTCACCTCTACCCTTCACCAAGGGTAAGTCTCTTCGATTATATGCAACACTATCAGGGAAGTACAACAACCCAACACATTTTCTTGCTCAGGGCTCAAAACCCCAGCCCTGAGAGTTTTCATCGCTGATTAGTTTCGTATGAACTTTAAACAAACGGATACATTCCGGATTAACAAATACAGAAATCGTTCGGCAAGACTCCTTCACCAGACATTGTGATAATAAACCTGAATTTAGAGAGCAATAGTTGCAACGAATTAATTAATATCGCAGGTTGTTAGATGATTATATGACACAGTCGAATTACAATTACGAACTGAGCAATGTAGCGATAGCGATGTTTGGCCGTAAGGTCAGAACTGATTAGATACTTATACTGATTAATATGGACGAGATCGATTGGATTCTGCGACTGCTTCGTTAACACTAATTCTGAATACACATGGTGCATACCTATTAGAAGCACGTCCGCTTTACGCCAACCGCCGTACGGCTCCTGAAATCATTTTTCAGACAAGTACAATAAGTCAAGAGAAAAATCATAAGGAAATACAGATAAAAATGGATTTAGAAATTATCAGGCCGATACATCAATTTAAATTCGATTAATTTATTAAACAACTTAGATGAAGCGAACAATGCATAATTCAGAAAATGATAATCCCATTGTTGGAATTGCCAGCGTTTTTCGAAAGCGATTCATACAGTCTGCATATCCAATTTTGACAGGCACTTCCCATCGAAAGGTGTCCTCAGTTCCGGGATCAACCTCCAGGGAGCACTGCTACCTACAACGGCAAGTGCTACATTTTCTACAACAGGCAGCCGCTGAACCTGCGAGACTCTCTGAGCTTCTGCAGGAGCAGAGGAGGAACTTTGGTCGACGAGAGCAACCCAGCCCTCCAGGGATTCATCAGTTGGGAGTTGTGGAGACGTCACAGGTAACATGCTTAAAATAAAAGTACAGAGTGACACAGTTAAATCGATTTCGATGAAAATGTTTTTTCATGTTTGTTACTGATGATGAACTAACCGTCGAAATCGATTTAACTGTGTAACTCTTTACCTTCGTGGAAATATAGACAACGTTCTATCTTGCTCCGTTTTTATTGAAATGGGTTTCCACAGCTTCGTCGCGAGTGACTTAGTCCGTAACATGCTTAATTACGTGTTTGATGACTTGATAAAATTGTCAACGTATCATTTCAAAATTTGAACATTTTGACTGGATAGATCAAATTTAATGTATTTTCTGTAGGTACAAGACATTTGTTGGAAATCTACAATAACTGTAGAAATCTACAAATCATTACGCACTAACGAGACTGGTGTTGAATTTGGTTGATCAAGTTTTATATTGGAATTTAAGATAATTATGTCATGATCATGGAGTACGCGACAGAAAAACAAAAATAACAACAAATGACTCACGGGGAGTTGTGGACGTTTCGCGACGATGCGTTTTCAACACTCACATATATATATAATGGCTCTACAAGAGCATATATAAATGTACGAATTTTAGAAACAATAATTCACAAAACTACACTAATTTTTATATTTCGGCTTCTAGCCTTTTTCAAAATACGAGTAAAATAACAGTAATGGGAAATTTTAACATTGATGATAAGAAATTGTTTGCCGTGGAGAAATTTGGTTACCCTGTTAACGTTTAATATTCAGGCCTGGACGATCGTACGCACCCAACACATTGCTATGCGCTTTTTCCGAGTGAAGCAGCGTAATTTTGTTGTCTTGAGGTTTCATTTTCTTCAAAATTTTGATTCCAAAACACCCATCGAAAGTTTCGCCATGCGCTGTGGCATGACGGCTCACACGCAAATCGGTGTTCCCTCCAACCATAGGGCATCTGTATTTATTCTGTATTGTCTGTGTGACAATATTCCTCCCAGATTCTGGCCCTGTCGATGTGTCTCTCGAGACACACTCTTGAATGAATCGCGGGTCAGGGGACTGGAGGTAAGAATTAGTTGAAGATCACGGAGGATCCCATTCATCTTCTGAACTCCGAAGAAGAACGTCGTGACCTGTTTTTCTGAATAATGGGAAAGGAGACTGAAATGGACATGGCTTCATTCGATGTTATATTTACATGGTGACCAGCATCCATGGTTCCTCCTCGCCCCGTGTTTAGGAAAACCAATTTATCGTCTAATTTTGACAAAGAAAATAACAAATTCTTCTTTCCTCTTTTATCTGTGAAATTTCTTCCAAATTAAGTTTATCAAGTACATATATAAGAAATGTCCTTTAACGGAGAAAATCAGTTTTTAAAAAAGAATTTTATTTAAACACCGAAAGTTACTAGCAACACAAACGGAATTGTAATGGGTATTAGTCCTTCATAAAGTACTAATTAAATTCAGATTGAATTAAATAGTTTTCAAAATGAAGTAAGCACCTGATAAAATGAAATAAACAGTTTTCAAATAAATTAAACGGTAACCAAACAACGTAAATAACCTTTTATTAAATATGAAAACACTTTTAAAAATGAATGGAGAGACTACATTGCAGCTGCTGCTGGCAGGAGCCAGGAAGTTACCATAACATAATTGGTAGTCTACGAACATGATTGCAAGCAAAGCTAGAAGAAGACAGTCTTGACTTCTGGATAATACGTTTCTCGCAACTGATTTTATTCTGGGAAAGGCGTATTCCACTGAGTTCAACATTTGAGGGTACGGCGACAAAATTGTAAGTTCATTTTCAAACAGCAAGCTAACTCCCGAACTTCCAAAGAAAGATGCAAAATCATTAGTGAGAAACTTATTATCCAGACCCCAAGACCACCTTCTTTTTAAGTGTTTAATTCATTTCACGGGATATTCTTCCTCTTTTTTAAACCATTTATATTCAAATTCTCAGGTGTATATTCTGTTGTACTCAGATCCTCACAACCTTCCAATATTGCAAAACCGTCTCTCTCACAACTCAGACAACTGTAGAGCTACCTAGTTATTCTTGATTTGTCCCATTAGCTGAAACACGCACCCACTACTAACGTTCAAAGTTCCAAGTACAAGTTCACCATCCTTCAGAATAATTCTAATTGGAGTCTTACGCTATTCAAGACCTGCCATTTTGTCTCATAGTTAAAGATTTCTTCGTGTTTGAATAACTTGCTTGGCTGGATCCTTCCAGTAACTCAGTTACATTGATGCGATCTCTCAAGTTTTTGACGTTAATGAAATTTATGATTACTAATTGTTTTACCGATGCAGGAGTGACACAAGCAGCCAATACTGGATGGGAGCAGTTAGGGACCACACAGATCGTAACAACTGGAAGTGGATCAGTGGGGATGACGTGACGGTCTCGTTTTGGAATCTCCCAGGAGGTGATGAGGATTGTGCAAGATACGACGGTTCCAAAGGATGGTTATGGTCAGACACAAACTGCAACGCCAAAATCAACTACATCTGCCAGCATCGTTAGTTCATTTACTATATTTCGCTCTTCTTATAAAATTACGGGGTTCCTACTCTATCTATTTCTATGATTTCAACACAAATTAATCATTCGCTTTATATAAAATTTATATCTCTTTAGGAATTTGAATCTCTCTTACAACCTATTGATGTTCTTGTCCAATCAAAGTAAGTTAGTAACTTATACAGTGTCTCAAGTTGAATTCACATAACTTCAAGGATAGATTCTAGCTCTACCTATAATTTCCAACAAAAACTAACTCAGACTTGTTTAGTTTTCCCGACCTTATGACACTAAAATTTCCATAAATTCCTTAACCTACTCTTTAAAATCAATTTTGAGAATACTTTTGGAAAGAGCGAGACATTTTCTTCTTTTCCTCATGGCTTTAATCAGATTTTCAGAATTTATGAAAAAACGACTTTTGTCTATGTTTTCTTTCGCGCATAATATTACTGCAGAAAAACAGTAATTCATAGTGCGAAATAGAAAGTTTTTCACGCAATATCGACTTGCTACAAGAAATGAGTTCGGCATCGGATTTCATGTATATTTTTTGCTGAATCAATGGTGACGCTCCTCCGCCGGGACGGGCCTTTTCCCCTTAACGAATAAAGGCTTTTCAGCCCTTACCCCTGGTCAGAAGGGCCGAATCAACAAATAGTAATCATTATCTTATTAATTGAAGTTTTCAGCTTGGAATTTTCCTGTCTGAAAAGATTATTTTGATAAATAATCGTATAATGAAATCACCATAATATCATAAAATGATTTTATCATTAGCATGTTTGCAGTTTACAAAGACGAGGCATTTCATATTCAAACCCTGTGATGGATATGGTTAGTTGGCCCTTCCCGATTCTTGAATCCGTCGCCTTGGGAGATGAATCAGACGCCTTCAAGCGTCTGGGTCATCCTCTCAGCGTGACGGGCATTACCGCAGTCAGCTCAATGGAAGGGGCAAGTATACCATTCCATCACCTCATAACCCTTAGTGATTATTTGTGTAGCCTACTCAGGCATTGGCTTGGGAAGAAGGATATTTACTTATTGAATCAGTAGTAGGACAGAAGATGAAGCCTCTCAAATATTCACAAATGAATTCGTCGACTACATCATGTATAAATTAATATTTCACTGTGGCAGAGCCTAAAGCTTGTGGTCGACCGGAACAGCCGCCAAATTCGACGATGATTACCGAAAACTATAACGTTGGCTCGACGATCGAATACGCCTGCGATGAAGGTCATCTGTTGGTGGGACCCAACACCAGGCAGTGCCTTCCTACAGGATTCTACAACGAATTCCCACCCGTCTGCAAACGTGAGTTCTTGTACCATCAAATAGTAAACATCAATGTTGAGCTGGCAACAGATGGCTGAGATGACATGATATGCATATAATATTCATGTTCAGTATTCGGAAGTCCAAAAAACCTTCGAGAAAAAAAATTGTTTCGTCAACAGGTGAATCCTCCTTTGAGACAGTATCTGTGGACATCGGCAACTTCATTTTGTACTATACTTGGATTAATTATTGTTGTGATCGGAAATTAGAGGGAACACATTCATTAAAGTAAAAAGACCAGGTTGCAGTAAAGTTGTATTTATACCTAATATTGCTTATCAGCTGTTATAAGTTAGCAATCAATCAAAATAAACATGGTCGAGGTATATCAGATAGTAATATCTGGTGTTAATTGTGTAATACATATGTAAATGTACTACAACCAACTAATTGGTTAGGTCTCGGCTGGCACCTTTGAAAAGATGAAGCTTTTGTGCCTAACACTACGACCTAAACCACATCTGACATCTTTATATTGTTGTACCTTCATTAATTCTTCTCAGTTTCAATTTTCTGTAAACTTGGAACAACGTCAACAGCAGAGGTTTGATTATTTATTGATGGGATGTGAGTTGTCGCCACTTCTAGTGTGTTTTTTTTTTTAAGTTTTATTTGTCCGATTTAGAAAAATAGAATTGATAATCGAATTAGCTGATTTGTTAAAAGAGTCAAAGGAAAGTAAAGATGGCAATTTTATGTAAAAAGTGAACTATGAAAGACTTGATTTAATAACCATTACTTGCTGGTACCTGTTACAAGGGTGATATTAGAAAGTCCGCATCATGATTATCTAATCATTTTTGCTTTCATCAGGTATCCAATGTGGTTTCCCAGCTGATATCGCAAATGGAGACTATCAGTTACTGAACGGAACTGTGGGCTATCTAAGTCAGGTCCTCTACGGCTGCAATGAGGGTTACAAAATGGTCGGGCGGGCTCAACTGATTTGCGACCTCGACGAGCGGTGGGACGGTCCACCTCCCAGATGCCAACGTGAGTGTCACTGCGTATGACAGAGTTTGCATATGCATTTAATCTTACTGAAATATTGTATTACGACGCAGTGTGGTTTGAGGTTCTCACTCGTCACTATACAACCACTGTTTTCTCCATTGTACATTCTGTTATTGTTCAGTTACTGATGATTTAACCGTCGAAATCGATTTAACGGTTATACAGGGGTGCCCAAAGGGCGTTTTTGAATGGGGATGGTGAACCGAACACATTTATTACCGGTTCTCAAAGTTGGAGTTCATCCACTCTATGACGGAACGACCTTGTGAGCTGGGCACCAATCCATTTTGAACCATAGACCCCTCGTCTGTTCCAGGGGCATATCTTAAAGATAATCAAACACTTCATTGTCCGGGAGCAGCAATAACAAATCCGTAAGAAGTCCATAAATCAAAAACAAATCCAAACGGTGGAATTTGGAAATTTTGGTATCAGCCACTAATACTCACCATGCGGGGATCTGATCCCCCAGAACCACCGCGCCCTTCATTGTGCGGTCGACTCCATTCGCAGGCGAGCGACCCTCAGCAATTCGTGCGAATTAAAAGAAACCAAATGTGCTTGAAAACACACGTTTTTTTGCATAAAATCTCAATTTTCTTGAAAAAGTTCCCTCTAAAACATAAAACCTACAGTTATACCATTGGAAAGCTGAGGTTTTTGTGCATTTTTTAGGCTTACAGGCTCAAACGTATCATCAAAAGTAAGGAGGACTAATGAGCCATTTAAATTTTTTTTTTTTTTTTCAGAATTTGACAAAATTTATTTTTCAGGCTCATTTTTCACCCTTTAGTTAGGTGTCTTTAAAAAATTACTGTTGAAGACTGAAACGATGGGAAATTCAATGTCCTTTCCTACGGCATACTTAGATTTGCGGTACTTTGAAAACTCCGGAGTTACGGCCGTTTTGGTGAGGTAACGTCGAAAACACGAAAAAAATCTTAAAAGTGAAATAACTCGGAAACGAATCCTCTAAAAAAGATCTCTAAGTGGTACTTTTTGTTGGAAACTAGTTGTAGAATACGAGTGCGACGTAACTCATTAATTCTGTGGAAACAGACTACATTTTTTCTTAAAACTCTTTTTCTTTACATGGATTTTCAAAATTTGGTCTCGAGTGACTTAGTTCGTATGCGGATGGAAACCAAAACTCGAGATCAGCACTGCTTGGAATGTGTATTCAAACTAGGGAGATAGCAGTTCACATGCGAAATTTTTATCGCTTAGCGTAATCTTTTTAATACTGTATAATTGAATAATTTTTTTTGTAGCGATACTTTGCGGAGAACCGCCAGCCGTCACCAATGGGGAAGTATTCATCTCAAGTAACGTCACTACTGCTGGAACTGTCGTGGAATACGCCTGCATTTCGAAGAAATATAAACTTATCGGGCCCAAACAAATCGTGTGTATGGACAATGGACAGTTCGACAAGAATCCTCCTGTTTGTAAAGGTAGGGCTGAATTCAGTTGGATGTATTTACGTGTTTCGTACTTATACTTATTATACGTATATATGAACTCTTGCTTGAGAAAACATAAATTCATCGACGACATCGCCACGTTCGTACCACGCCCCACTTGTTTTTGGGGCGAGGTACGCACACGGAGGTGGGGCAAGGTACGCGCATACACACCAATTTTGAAAAACGGTCGTGACACCGACAGATTTTTTTTTCTTCAAAAACTGCTTTTTTTCAGTGCTTAACAGACATATTGGACAACACTTTAAACAGAAAATTTTGTGAAAATACGACTTAACTCAGTCCTGGGATGATGAAATTTACATTCTTCACGATTACAAAATGGCACCTCAAAAACGTTGTAACGTTCTCCCAAGGTGACAGTGCTATCACAAAAACGTTCACAACCAATTAAACCATTTCCAGAGAGCTCCAAGTCTTAATAATATTTTTCTATCTTGGTAATATCACGGGGTGGACGAGGTACGAGCAAGGGCGGGGAAAGGAACCCTATATACTCTGCGATACACTTGTATTTCCTTTGAGGGTTAGCTCAATTTGCTATTCAATGCCATGATCCATTAAATATTTAACGTTATCAGCACTGCCGCTGCTCCTTCCTCTACGCCAAGATTCCTCAACGCTTGGTGATGATTCCTGAATAGAGTTGATAAATACCTATTTGTCACTGGATGAGTTAATTGTGACTGCCAGAATTTTGTGGCCACGCTGCGCCAGATTTCTCTTCAATACCTACCGAGGTTACCCTCTAACCTTATTTCGCAAGAGCAACTCACATCTGCTGAGCCGAGAGGGTACAACGCAGGGAGACCCTCTTGGCATGATGATGTATGCTGTAGGTACACTGCCACTTGCAAGAAAGTTAAAGCAACACCTAGAAGGAACAGATTGCGTCCAAAACTGGTATGCTGACGATGCAGCCTGTGTAGGAAGCCTGACCAGTATTCGCTGGCTTTCACTTATCCAAGTAGAGGGGCCAAAATGGGGTTACTGCGCCAAACCTGGCAAGAGCTACCTCATCATTAAACCGGGCTTGGAGGAATCAGCCAATTCTGAGTTCGCTGGTCTGAATATACAAGTGGTGTATTCCCAGAGATTTCTTGGAGGTGTCGTGGGACCTGTTCAAGCAAAACGCGATTATGTCCGATCAAAGATAAATGGTTGGATCGAGAGCATTTCGAAGATGTCCGAAGCAGCAAAGCAGAGCCCACAGCCAGTCCACACAGCATTCACCAAAGCTCTCCAGCGAGAATGGGCATACATGCAGCGAGTGGTAGGAGGATTTGGAGACGAATACATGGCGCTGCGTGACACAATACGAAACAAGCTGGCACCAGCCCTTCTTGGCCGGGAGGCAGGAGTTTTACAGGAACTTCTCGAATATCCAACAAAGTTGGAAGGCCTTGCTCTCGAAAATCCTGTCATGACGGCCTCAAAAGCTTTTGAGGTATCCAGAGAAGCCACTGCGCCACTCATTCAAGCCATAAAAAGTGGCAGCACGTTAGATGTTGCTGTGGTGTCAAAGTTGCGAGAAGTGGCTACACGACGTAAAGCCACTGAGCTTGCAGCCAGCGAGCAGCTCCTGGCATCACTGCTACCCACAAGGCAGCAAAGAACCATTCGAAGAACAAGAGAGGCGTCCCAATGGCTAAGCGTCCTCCCATTGGCGGCAGAGAACTTCGACTTGTCACAATCCCAATTCTGCGATGCACTGTCCATTCGGTACCTACGGTTGGGAATCGAAAGGGTTGCCAGTGTGGTGCGACGGATGCGGGAGTCCCATGGACATGAATCACGCCCTTAACTGTATGAAGGGAGGCCTGATCAAACAGGGACATGACCTCGTCCGAGATGAATGTGCAAAGATAGCGAGCCTTGCATGGAACGGCGTCGTCACAGAACCAGTTTTACGTGACAGCGCTGACATGAAGGTAGCGGACATGAAGGTCCATGGCGTGTGGGACCGTGAGAGACCTGCGTTTTTCGATACCCGCGTTATAAACGCTGACGCAGTCTCTTACTCCTCCATGGATTGGCTTACCATCTCCCGGCGTGCAGCCCAAGCCAAACACGCAAAATACGACAGAGTCGCTGAAGACCTGAGAGGGTCTTTCACGCCACTCGCCGTTTCATGCGATGGCGCGTTGCATAAAGAATACGAAGCCTTCCTGAAGAACGTTTCCTTACGCCTCGCCAACAAGTGTTCGAAATCCTACTCTCAGGTGATGATGTGGGCACGAGTGAAAACTCAATTCTCGGTTCATCGGGCAGTTTCCATGAGGCTAAGGGGCCCGAGGAAACACGTTCGAGGACTGGGACTGGAGGACGGAGCAGCAATTTGGCTGCCGGAAGAATAAAATCACACACACACACACACTACGTACTTACATACAATCATATATACTATAGTTAGGAAAAAAAGGAAATCAGATTAGTTTGGCAAAATCAATTTGAATTTTTGGCATATTATAAAATTGAAAATTTTGGCAAATTAAATTGAACCTTTGGCACAAATCAATTTTAATATTTTTGGCATCTCAATTTAAACTTTCGGCGACTCAATTTCAACTTTTGGCTTACCACTTCGAGCTTTTGGCATATCAATTTATACTTTTCACAAATCCCAACTAACCCAACATTCCACCCCATATAATGATCAATAAATGTTTTTTCTCTCTTAAAAAAAAAAAAAAAAAAAAAAAAAATTGTGATGCCAAAAAATTGTGTTAATTTGTAGTGACTACCTATTAATGAATGCCTTATTGCTTTGTTTAGAAGAAGAGCGGCCGTCGGTACCGACCCTTCTGCCCAACCGGCCGATCCCGACCGCGAGACCTCCATCCCGCGAGAGACCTCGACCCTTCACCACAAGACCACAGACCCCGAAACCGATTGTTCCTGAATCCGAAGTTGATGACAACAGGTGCACACAGTGATATTTAATTAATATATAGGTGTTGACCTTTGGTAGCTCCCACAGGTCAGGTATCAATTGTACAACTGGTTTGCCACAAAAGTTGCCCCTTCAACATTTGTTTAATCTCGCTTTTTTTGTTATCATGAGTTATTTCAGTTAACGGATTATTTCGTTGGTCACTAGAATGATCATAATTTAGGTACTTAATCGAGCAAGTAACTTCATATAGTCGTATTATCATACCGTTGGAAAAGACTTGACAAAGACTTCCGTAAACCTTAAGGGGGTTAGCAGTATTGTGTGATGGGTTTTTTTTTTTCAATCCGAGAAGTCTTAGTTTCGTTACTCACTAGAATGATCATAATTTACTTAATCGAGCAAGTAACTTCAGATATTATTATACCGTTGGAAAAGACTTGACAAAGACTTCCGTAAACCTTAAGGGGGTTAGCAGTATTGTGTGGGTTTTTTCAACGAGAAGTCTTAGTTTCGTTACTCACTAAAATGATCATAATTTACTTAATCGAGCAAGTAACTTCAGATATTATTATACCGTTGGAAAAGACTTGACAAAGACTTCCGTAAACCTTAAGGGGGTTACAAGTATTGTGTGACGAGTTTTTTTACAATCCGAGTAGTTATAGTTTGGCTGTTTCACGTACTGGCTTGGTCACGTACATGGATCGCTTTGTACCGGTTCATGTAGTTATTTAATTGTAATTTTTTTCTCGTCTCCTCCCACTCCGTGACTTATTATTAATACGGCTTTTAATTTCAAAGACTTAGCGAGACGAAACACGTGCCTCACATCGTCCTGGCTGGTCACCCGCACGATTCTGATATCGCCGAGAGCATCCACGTGAGAAACGACTTGGCCAGGAACGGCGTCGATATCCCTTCTCACACGCTCCATGAGGATAGACCACTGGGTGCTAAACTCAATCTAGGTAAGTATAATACAAGAAACATCATGAAGATTAGCTATATTTTCTTTAAAACATTATTTTACTTTCTCAATCATATTTTTCAACAACGAATTATTACAAGAATTCAAATCGCTATCCAAGAAGTTCTGTGATCAACACTAATTCGATTTTGTGTCATGATGTGTAGAAAATTACCTATCCAAAAAAAAGATCTTGGAAAAATAATTTATTTTGTTTTTTTTTTTCTTATTACCAATCATTGTCAGAGCAGGTCTCATGAAAAATTGGGAGGTCCGCTCCTTCCTAGAGGGGGAGCCCCCTGAACCGCAAAACCGCTGAACCTATGGCTAAAATTCAAAAAACATGGAACAAGCTTGATTTGCGCTCATTACTTATAAGGATGTATTTTCTTTTCACGGTACTGCACAGTCCCCTTAATACTCTTGAGAGACCCACCTATGTCGGCAGTATTTGTTCAGTCTCCTTCATACTCTTGGGGGACTTAATACTACTCACGCCCCTTGGCAGTCGGGGTATAATCCCTTCCATACTCTCATGACACTTTGGTATGCATGCTAAAACGTGAAATCCTGGTAAGAAGCCTAATGTCTTAAGTTTTCATCCGATTTTGATGAAACTTTCCGGGAATGTGGGTTAGGCTGTAAACGGTTCGGTCCATTGCTCACAGAAAAATAGGTGAGGGAGCGATTATTGAATTTCAGGAGATATATCTCCATATATATATCTATGCTTTTTTGCGACAAATTATGTTGACGCTGCTCAGTTCAATCGATTTTCACGATTTTTAGTTTTTTCGAACCCAACTTTACTGTAGTTGTGCAAGAAACTTAGGAAATTTTGCTTTTCGGGCTATTCAAGCAAGAATTTTCGACCGATTCATGTCATTATTTTTTTGTTCAGTTAAGATTCTGGTTTAGTATTCTAACATATTTCAGAACATTCAATTTTCAAAATGATGGGCCAACAATTGTACCATGGCACGGGGACCGTAAAGTTGATGTAAAAAAAAAACCATAAGTTGGGTACCTACAGAAATATTAATTTCAAATAAACGTTGATTGCAGTATGAAATGTTTACAGGTGCTATAATCGCTCTCGGGATTTTCGGCGGGTTCGTATTCCTCGCAGCAGTCGTAACGACAATAGTCATTCTCGTCAAAAGGTAAGAACTAAACTTTTTCAGCCGCTTAAAATCTTGTCTGGCTTTTGCTGTATTCTAAAAATCTGTGTTTTTGAAAACTCTCCGTAACTTGTGTACTCTCCTATTTCATTCGTATTTTTCAAACGCCACCTTCTCTTAACCTCGATTGAATCATTTTGTAACTTTTGTCTTTAGTTCATTTCAGTGTTCACTAACTTTTCCCGATTTTCTCAACTTTATTATTTGTAAACTTGTTGTTAACTTTATTAACCGCTCTAATAAACGCCTATCGTAGGATGAAATTACTGCAAAGAAGTCAATCTTGTACAATTATAAAAGTAATTATCAATGTCTACAGAGATGTGGAAAATATTTCTTCAATGTAATAGAATCTTTTTTGATTAACTTCCAATGGAACCTCTTGACCGAAGTTTGTATGAACCTTTACATTAAAAAAAAAATAATCATCCCACTTGGCACTAGGTAGCACGGGGAGTATTAGGTTTCCAAAGAAATAGCTATTTATGTTTAACTTCATATAAGTCCTTCATAAAATACTGATTACCAACATGGGAAACGATTTTTCTTTTTTTCAACTTTAGACCTTACATAATTTATTTATGGTTTCCACAGTTAAAATTTTATTGCCTCTAATTGTTGAATCCCTGTTAGAACTTTAGATCGTGTTCCAACCAAGGTGTCTATCCGATAAATAAATAACCTATAGCCTTTTACCTTGCTCCTTGGTAGAGTAGTTTGTCGAATGTTGCATGGTATTGTACGTTATGGGCTTTATGAAAATCTGTTCCAAAGCATATTGAAAACTCCTGAACGTTCTTCGTTGATCTGTTATGAACTAGATCATTCCTTGTCCAGTTTTTCATATTGAGCTTTCGCTTTTCGAATTTGTTTGTTTATTCTGAATGCATGCAGCTGCTTCACATCCATCAAATGTCCTAGATTTGGTACTGAATTATAGTAAAAAGCAGTTATAATTTCTTGTACGTCGAAGTTTTTATTAAGTACGAACCTTGTCCACAACCAATGAAATATTATACAGGGTGTCTCATCTGTATGGGCCCTTAAGGGATTACAGCCATACTGTGCGAGCTATCAAAAAATTGAACCGGACTTTTTCTATAGTATTTTCACTCTGCTTGAAGGTGGTAGAACTCGTATTTCATTTTTCCATGTTTTAGTGCCTCAAATCCTCGATTGAAACTTGACCTCCTGACTTCCCTTACCGATACTTCTTGAGCCCCCTTTTTTATTTTAGTTTTCGATTCTACATTGAATTTGGAAGAGAAAATACATCGTTAAAAATGTTTTAACGAATGTTGGAAACGGGTTCCACCACCTTCAAGCAAAATGAAAATACTATGGAAAGGTCCGGTTTAGTTTTTTGATAGCTCGTACCGTATGTCTGTAATTCCTCAATGGTCCCATATCGATGGGACACCCTACATAACAACAAAAAGACGTTCGCGGAAATGGATAAATAGTTTGGAATTTCATACTTACGAGCAAGTATTACCACCTACATCAACTCAAGTTGTATGTTGTAACAAATGTGGTTTACAGCACTAGGATACTCCATCTATCAAATGAAAAAAAATTTCGTTTTTGCAAACCAATCAATGATTCTCATTTGGATGTACATACCTGCCCTATAAGGTAGATACTACCCGCTTCGGTGGTTGAATTTGTTGATGAATTATAGACCCTGTCCCGAAAATTCCAACGGCTTTTCTAAAGTGATTAGATACTGATTTTCTTCAAACTATGATTGTCAAAAGCGAAAAAATAGAAGTACTTATCTCATGCATACTTGTCCACTGATAGGTACCTCCCCAATTACCATTCTTCCTTGAGCGATCGTGTCATCAACTTTATACTTCAAAATCAATAAACTAAGAGCAAATTC
This sequence comes from Creontiades dilutus, assembly GCA_031894815.1. NCBI lineage: Eukaryota > Metazoa > Arthropoda > Insecta > Hemiptera > Miridae > Creontiades > Creontiades dilutus. The sequence goes on from JAVIWC010000594.1 coordinate 691,706, forward strand.
GTACGCTATTTAATAAATCATCGTCTTAAAACATCTGTATTCAACTGTATCTTAAATCTAGCTATTTTCCTCCCTCGCCTATAAATTTTAGAAAGTAATAGTTGGAGTTTTCTTCCAAATCATATTTATTTTTTTAGTTTGGAGTAACGTTCACGAGGGCATGGACATTATATCGTTGTTCCTGTGAGTTTTCCGGTTTCTACTTTTCACTAAAATATTCATGCATCATTCGACATTTTCATTTTTGAACGTAACGGTTTTTTCGTCCTGTATTATTTCCTCTCAGAACTTACCGGTTGGCCAGCTCAAAGGAATTGAAGTTGAGGGAATTTCGTTGTTTTTTAATACTATTTCAATCTCTCTCCCTACGGAATATTCAGTCTTGGTTCCTTACGCAAGGTTAATTCCTACTTTACGGACAGGTTTAATGAACCTAATTTTTAGAATCTCCTTCATTTCCTCCTAGAATTGTTCGGATAATTTTTTTCTCAATATTGCATGGTTTCATTTACAACCGAAAAGTCCATTGACAATAATTAATTATTGTCTAGAATATACCCATCTGGGCTGTTATTTTTATACCTACTAATTCTTGAAAACATTTCGAAGTATATTGAAGTGGTTCATGGATCCATTTATGTGCATTTTTCTAAACACTGTTAGTTTTTGGAGCACGTCAACAATATGTAAAAACCTTATTACTAACCAACACTCTACAATCATCAAGAGATACGAAAGTGCTCTCGCCAACCACAAAATTCTGAATCCTACACTACCAGGACATTTGATTAGTCTCAAAACCAATACTGCACTACGAGAATTAATCTATTGAGACAAGACTGAAATATCCTATGGGGATTTTATAGTGCGGATATCAGTAAATATGAATGAAGTAACGACGGATATACCTATCATAATATCGATATTTTATTTGTATTTTGGTCATTGTCTCTTAGAAAAATACCTTTTCTATTTGACCCAACTCCGATTCCTGAGCTGTGCGACTTCTCACGCTTGGAGCAACTATCGTGTCTGTTGGATAACCGGCATCCGCACCCTTAACCTCATGCACCTTCAGCTAAAAGTAGGAGAATGACCACATTTTTCTTCCTCTAGTCCACCATGAATAACCCATTACGTGCTATCATATTATTGAGAAAAGTAACTAGTTCACATTCGGGCTTGGCCTGGTGATGCAACATTATTTATTCTTGTTTCTTGTTAAGTTGCCAGCAACTTCCCAATCGAGGACTTGTCTAAAAATAGCTGTATTCCTTGCTATGATATATGGTATATACGATCTGTATCGGTTTTGAAGATCTTCTCTTCATCTGATGTCTTTGGGCAATATAGTATACTCTGATTTTTATTTTCTATACTATGGTTGAATGGTAGAACTTGTTCGAATAGAAAAAACTTATTCTTTGAGGCATGATGTTGGCAGCAAGGTTAGCCTAAGCTGGAATGCTACACCCGTATGTATACTAGTAGCTTTGAGTAGTATGATCGGTAGGCACTGTTTAACTATATTTCCAAGCGGAAGCCGTTTAAGGTTGTGACTGATATGGGACTTCCGTTGCAATTGCTTTGGAAACTTACCACTCATTAGATGAAATGGAAAGACCATAAACTGAACGAAACCCTGGTGCAGAATCTACTATCTACCCTAGTAAAGATCATATCTTTTGTTATGTTTATGTGGAACTTTCAAACGGTACCTCGAGAGTATTGGTACCTACGTACCAATACTCTCGTACCAATTACGTACCAATGGGTACCTAAGCTGGATTTATTCTACGGTAATCCAACACACTTATTTCGAAGGAAAAGTTTCATAATGTGGAGTAAAATCACTACTTCTAAACTGTGTTCTTTTCTGGCTAGTTGTTCTCATAGTTACGAAACATCACATGAAAAGCATCACATTTACATACGGACCTAATGTTGTATTTTCTACCTTCAGATCTAAATCCACTGTAACGATTGTGACAACCACCATCTATGTACGTTCTTGAGGGTTGGGTAAACAAACGTATTCTCCTTCCTACAGCCCCTCATATCCACCCTTCCTCCATAAGCACCATAGCCGCTCTATCTTCAGACACGATAGAACCACCCAAGCCAAAGCAAACATCCCATGGAGCGAACTGTTTTATCTTGCCATTTTCAAAACTTGAAAACGACGAACAGGCCCTAGAAAAAAGTCTCGTCCTTTTTCCAGCGGAAGGCGGGCGAAATTGCCCCCTTCGCGGACGATGCCGAGCCGGTGGTATACGCTGCTCGCGATGCCTTTCCCGGACCAGCAAGTCGGCCGCAGACAGTTTGCCAGGGCCTACCACAGTCGAGCCGGATATTTCTCTAACCCCGTATGACACTCGAAATCTCCGGACATGTTAGATATCCTATTCTAGAAAACAAAATATACCGAAATAGTACAAACTAAATATAAGGTAAATGTTCCTCTTTTTTTTAATTTAAGAACTTTTGTTTGTGTGTGTTGTGTTGTTTTCTTGCATTTCTTTCTGGCAAATGTTTGGTAACCGTTCAAACCCCCGTCCAGCGAAATGAATGAATTGGAAAAACGTTTCTTGATTTAAAGAAGTCACTAAACCATTCACAGTCAAGTGGTTTTTTGCATTATTTCAAATGTAATGTAATTCATTACTTATTTTTTCTTTTGTTTTCCCAATCCTTTAAATCTTTCTTCAAACTTCTTGGTTTGAAATCTGTGTCAAGATATCGTCTTCGTAAGTTTAGGGATAAAACTACTAAAAACCCCCTTACTCGAAGGTAGTGTGTTAAGGTACTGAAAGGAGAATAAAACTTGTAATATTCCTCTAATTCGTTGGGTAATCTACCCCTAAAGGGCTTCGTATTTATAGTCACCTTTCAGAATTTGCAACATTGGGCTGCGTACCGCAAAAACTTAGGCACCCCAATACATTCATTTTGATCTTGATCGTTAACCAAACATTTACCCCCTTCTCGACACTATTTGTGGTTATGTTACTAGCAACTCTCCCCCTCAACCACACCATCAACACTTGCAATACAACATCCACCCTTTAATTAGAGTTTCCCATTCATTAAAAAACCAATGAAAGAGCACAATATAATATATTTTCAAATCAGAACAGTAATTCATTGTTACTCCTCACCGTAAACATGTTTGGAGGTGTCAGTGTCATACCTTTTTCCTCTTCACTTCCCTCTACTCTTCTTCTCTGCTGGTATTGCCACATCTTAGAACTTCTGCACGGCTCTATATCGCACGCAGACAATTTTGCACTCGTCACCATTTGCATGAGGCTTACAGGTGATTACGTCTTCTTCATTTCATTTAATTTCTCAATTTCATTCTTCATTTTTCCGTGTCTCCTCTATGCTTTGATATAAACATTTCTTTGTGATTTTCAGGCTTGAAGCGAAAAGGGGGTTCACTCTCACTTTAAATGGACTATTTTCAACAATTTTAACGTGATACCTACAATATCCCTTTTCCCTTCTCCTTCGGGATTTATATTTTCACCCTTAAAAATGAGATTTTTTAAGCCAATTGAGCACGGACTGGTACGGGACGCATCACTTGCATACCTCAGTAAAAACCGCTTGTGATGCGATCGGGCTGGCTAGAAGTTTGGACCAACTAGAGTTCATTGATCCATTGATTTTTAAAATAAATTCTACGGCCTTTTACGGCCCGTTGGGCGGTGGGACGTCGAGGATTTGGAATCTACACAACTTGAAACGGAAGGAAAATTACAAAGGCTTATTATTGAAAATAATAAACAAAAGTGCTAATTCAACATCAATATTATGATGTTACCATGAGTATAATCCACGGTGACAGCAAACATTTTTCCATTGTTGGATTATTCCCATTCTATTGCAACTTTCTTAACATGGATCCTCATGATTGTTTTCATTCCTGTTTTTCCTAAATACAGGTACAACTTGATATGATTTCCTCGAGAATCAGGATTTTAAATTATGAAAATGATTGATCACAGCAACAATCCCTCATCGTTGTCGGTAGGCTAAAGCTCGCATTTACACTCTTCAGCAATACCACGGTTTCGGAAGGGGCACAATACTGAAATAATTGTATTATTCCGACTTAGTTGTTGTAATGTTTTGAATTGAAATTAAAAGATTTCACGCCCACTACATAGCACATGTTAAATGGGAGAGAAGAACCATAAGACCATGTACTAATTTCATTGATGAACAAAATAATCATAACTAAACAAATCAAAATAATAACTTATGCTCATCAATCTCCACATATTCCAATATTGGAATTAACTTTCCGTATTTTATTATTGGTGGTATTTCCGAAGTTGTGAGATCGCCCTGTTTTCGCTTTGAGCCAAGATCACGATCATGTTTTTCTGTCACTTTAATAACCACTTTTCTTCTAGCATCTTCTTCGTTTCCATTTCTTCTTTCACTCCTTTCTGAAGCACTTTCCTTTTAAACCAAGGACACAATGTGACTCACAGACTCGATTGACCGAATAATGAGCAACCGACAACCAGAAATGACGGAATAAAGAGACACCAACTGCACTCATCATCATCGAATAGTTTTGATCTATTAAAAATAGATTGTGGAAAAATAGAGAGGGAGCGGATATTAAACAGTTGTATGTACAACATGTACATCTCGAACAGCTCAGTAGAACTACACCACTACGTTGAATTAAAACTATAGTTTCTAATAATGAGCTAGGAAAACAAGAGAACTTTCAAAAAGAAAGGGGTTGAAATTTAAAAAATCTGTAGCAACGTTATTATTTAACTTGGCGAAAAAAATGGGTATCAAATTAATGGTAAGATGACTTCTAATATTTTTTTACTTATCAAAAGATCACATCAATCATGACTTTATCAGGTTGTCAGTCAACATGGCAGCGAGTTTACAGAAAGCTCTTTGTGAGGTGGATTTTTGGAAAGTTATAGTCATGCAATATGAGAGCAAATTTCAAATATTTGTCATATTACATTCATGGTAAATTTAGTTGACATTTTGTCACTTTGTAAAACACCAATTTGATTGCGATAAGACATATTGTAAATAATATTCTTCTATTTAAAAAATGGTTTTAGACTTTTAGAAATTTTTATTGGTTTTGTTCAGTTTTTAAATGACCTGATTCATGGCTGATCCAATTTTTGGGTAATATTCTGAACAAATGTGAGTTTCACAATTTTTAGCCTTTTTTCGACATTTTATTGGTTTTTTTAGTAAATTTTCCTAAATTTGACCAATTTACTGTGCTCCAAAACTGTTTTCCAATGAACTCTTACTTTTTTTTTATCTTGATTTTTAGGCGCAAGTACACAATCCTGTACACTGTTATCTTCTGCAATGACTCATATAAATAAAAAAACCGTTGAAATTCAGGAATCATTTCACAATGCTTCAAAACGAATTTCAATGAAGAAAATTTCTAGAACCATTGCAATAGCTTCATTTTCTAAGAAAATTTCCACCTAAAGTAACCAAGTAAGTTATTAAAGGTTGTTGGAGGATCCTTGTGAGTGTTCATTTTCATTCAGAAAAAAAAATCAAATAAAATAAAACTACAAAGAAACTCTTTCCAGATACCTTCACTTTTTTCTAAATGCAAATTAAGGTTACAAGAAATAATAACTAAGGTATGTAGATCTTTGCAAGAACCGGTTGTGATCAATAGTCTCCAGTTTTTAAATTTAAATTACTTTTTTTTAAAAATGATGTAGGCAGGATGTTGAAAAGATTTTCCACTCAGATGGAAAACAAAACGGAAGAACTATAATATAAACAATGGAAGAACTATATAAACTTTCCGTTCGTCATCTTAAGGAATGTAGAAAAAGCATCTTCTTGCTTCCAACGTCTTCTAAAACCATAAAATTGAGTTTTATCTCAGTTTTTCCCATAATGAGGCTTTTTGAACCGAAATGGACACTTTTTCAACGAGTTGATTCAAAGTTCAGCGTGCTTGTGGACGACTGTTCACCCTGCTTCAAATCTGTCCATAGCTGATAGCAGCAATTTCCCTTTCGTGAATGCCTTTACTAAGCCAACTTCTAGCTCAGGAACAAGTGGATCGCCACCGCCCTAGGCTTTTGACTTTACAAAGGCAACCTCACTGAATAGTTGATGTCTCCGAATCTACTGCAATCAGGTAGACTCGATGAAACATATAATACGAGTGGATATGTTATTACAAACGTTTTTCGATCCGTTCTTTATCAATAGGAGTCTCCTCAATGGCAGCTTACAATAATCCCATGGAGACAACAAAATAACTAGGCTACATCCTCTTTCATTTTACATCAAGAGTAATTTGAAAAATAACTATAGATTTGTTAAATGCACGCAGTCTTATAAACAACGTGTATACTCATGTCAAATACACTGATGGTATTTTAAACTTTGCTTCCAAGCCTAATGAAAAGGTAATCTGTGAAAAACTATGCCGAACAATTGTGACAACAATTGTGTTCTAAAAAAAAAAATGTTTTTCACTAGCCTCTCAGGACCCGAAGCCTTTTGCAGTGAAAAACTCCTGACTTGTCGTATAATGTTAATTTTTTATCTGTATAATCAATCTTCCGCATAGGCAATTCAATTTCACTTTGTTAACATCTGAGTAACGAAAAAGTACTTATCTAGTACCGATGTATCGAAGCAATACCTAGCTATTCTTATACGATTCTCAGTCGTCTTGGCTATTCACTTTATAGGCTCTCGATACAAATTGAGATGCTACAGTAACCGAAATAACTCCATGATTTGTTACATGATAGTTTTTAAATTGATAGGCACCATTTAAATTGGTTTACACCGAGATATCTGGAAAATTATCAGCCAATGTAAGATTTCTGAATTCGGGTTCCATGTATTTTCGTCTAGTACAGTTCGAGAAAAAAGGCAAACAAAAGTACAGCGAGTAATTTTTTAACGTGTACCGTGTTAGTGATGGATATGGTTTGTTGACCCTCCCCGATTCTTGAATCCGTCACCTTGGGAGATATACCAGACGCCTTCAAGCGTCTGGAACTTCCTCTGCGTGGCGGAGCGTTCAGCTCTTAGAAGGGGCAAGCGTACCATTCCATCACCTCGCCACCCCATGTTACATGTTTCTGACTGGGTTGTTTGTTCGATAACTACATAAGCGTGAGCCGTCATGAAGTCCTAATTTTTTTCGCTCCTAAAGCTAATTTCTACACTTTTCACTTTCAGAAATTGCAATTTAATAAGCAGATTTCTTAAAACTTCTACTCAATAATGCTTAGGCCCCGGATCAGCTGTGAGGCTCCTAAAGCTGATTTGTCGGCTATTTACACTTTCAAGCAGCAATTTACTTTGTGAAAAAACAGAGCTCAATTTTTACTTATTGGTTGCAACAGGTCGGAACTTATTTATTTAAATTTGGTTAGCGAAAACATTCTAACGAGAAGGGGTTTTGACGATCACGACGATTCATTATTGAAGAAAAAACTGTCTGTTCACACCCATGACTCGTCTCCGAAACGTTGGCCATATTTTTAATGGCTTTTGAGGATTTTTTAATAATTATAAGGATAATCATAATAATTTTTAATAATTTTAATAATTAATAATAATTTTTTTAATAATAAGCCAGGATTTTTTAATAACAATTCTATGATGAATTCCTCAGTTTCGCCATCATTGAAAGTTAGTTGCTCATCTACCTACGATGAAATGGAATCCATGTTACGCTCCTCCAGCCATCAAAGCCCTTATGTATTCATTACCTTTATCTTTACAATTTTAACTCTGTTCGTGCTTTACCAGAATGTTCAACTGCTTTTTTTTTATTTCATTTTTTTTTTTTTTTTTAAATCTTGGGTAACATAGTTAAGAGTTGTACATGTCCTTTTGTTTTCCGTAATAGGTGCCTCAATAACATTCAATCCACACATGGGATGAACTGCTTCCATCATGCTTCCTGCACCTGCTTTATTCCACCTTTCTCTGCCCTGTTCTAAATTTATGTTGAACTATTAAATTTGAAGCAAAGGCAAAAAGGGAGACTAATGTTCACAGTTATCCACACAACCAAATAGCCCTTCACCTGTGAAATTAATCATTTCATATCGGTTTTGACGATTGGTGACAGTATTTAGGTTTGAATCATGGACAAAGATTCAATTTATGTTCAATGTTCTCTATAGTTATTACATTTACAGTTTTGAATTACTTTTATTGTCATTCTTACTACGAGTATAAAATGAACGCTAGAAAGGATGTGATATTACATTTTAAACATTACAAATTGCGACCCCGTGGGCATATAAGTATGCGCCTTAGTCAGTCATGCTTTATTGAATCCAAAAAATTGGCAGGTATTATACTGATCAAATAAAAACTAACGGTTTTCTGTTGATCATTCTTCCCATTGCAATGCACTCCAGATGTCTCTCTTATATTCACGCTTACTCGTAATTCTTATGTAGTTAATATTCCCTTTCATTTGGCATGCTTTCTAGAAACCTGACCGATCCACTAATTATTAATATGATTTGAACAGGAATCGAAGTGCCAAACATTATCGCCACAGAGGTTCACCGGATAGCAACACTGTGGCATCTTTTGACTCCTCGAGCTCGGAGTCTCGAGGAGGTCTCAACCGCTACTACCGTCAAGCCTGGGAGAACCTGCAGCAGAGCGCCGTAAAGCCTGCTGGCCTCAGGGGCGACGGAGGTAAAGAAACGCCGACAGAGCGCGACGGAAGCGAGCTGGTTGTCAACGACGCGTTCAGGCCCCAAGAGAAGAAGACGAGCCGACACAGCCATGGCCACCACAATAATCATCACCACGGTCACCATAATCACCACAACCACGGTCACCACGACTGGAGGCATCAAAAGAACCACCGCTACTAGCCATCAGCTCGAGAGCCCTGCCCGGCGCACACCTGCTCCCATGTAGTCGACCCTTTCAAAGCCAATGCGCTGCAGAGCTTCATCAGGTCCAAGCGAAGCGTTTTCCAACACTCGCAAGACTTTTATTATTGATGTTTCTAGGTCATGACTATTTTGGACAGGACTGCGCCCGGCCAAATTTATAAGGAAATTGCCATACCAGCATATCCTACGTAGGTAGAGTATGACTTGAAAGGTAATACTAGAACCAAAACAGTGAGGTGGTTTAAATGTGTTTGCTGTTAATCGAGTCACTGAAGTGACTTAGGTCAAATTACGAGTATATGTTACCGATGGGTATTTTTTTTAATCATACTTTTCAAATTAGCTGATTAGCAAAATGAAATTGAACATCCCGAAATGACCATATCTGAACGATCTAATATTATAATCTTAGTTTGACATAATTATATTCAATAAAAAAAGGCAAACCTGAATCTTGAATCCAATCCATGAATGAATGAAAACTTTCTACATTTTCCAGCCTTTTCAATATACTCGTACTATCTGGCGATAATTCTTGTGTCTATGGCGAGGCAAAAGAGTTTTTTAACATACTTTTTAAGTTAACTTTGTTCAGGTAGACATATTTTACCAAAAGCGAATCTAGTAGAGATTTAAACAAGAGTAGTCAATCATGTCTGTAAATTGCTGATGATGCTATATTACTTAGCCATCAACTAAACCATAATTGAAGAAGACCAAGTGTTTCTACTCTTTGTCTTGAATTGAAATAGCAAATTTTAATGTTCAAGCTGGAGCAGTCTTCATCATCAACCAACCACTGCAGTAAACGGTAGAAGTATTCCTTCATTCCCAAAGCCACCTCCGTTTTGGCAAAATTTTTGAATTTTCAACATATATTTCACGTACATTGGAAAGAAAACCCAAGTCATACTCTCAATTCAACTGTTTTTATTTTTCGAAATGTACTTCCATAGTTGCTTTACTTGTGCTTAAAACTTTTACTCGAAGGAGAATTTAGTTACTAGCGTCTATACAATCTTGACAACAAAAGCAATACAAAACACTCCACTTTTACGGAATTAAAAAAAATATATTTTGAATATCCTTTCATAAATTAAGTTGAATAATGACTGACTGATTACATTACTTTTGGTTTTGATAGGTACTTTTATTATTAACAAAAACGATTATTATCCATCTTGATTGATTAACTCTTCTACTGTCATACCTATACGATGTAGTTTGAATTAAGCCAATCACCCCTTAGAATAAAAAATTCGTCATTTCGAAGTTTCTAGATCATGTGAGGTAGTTACGGCATGAAGGGGAAGCGAGTAAAGTAACATTATTCTGATTGATGTTTAAATAGTTTAAACTAATTTATTGTCTTTTTCATGTTAAAAATAATGGTTGGCAGGGCTCTGGGGGGTCAATGACGAATCCCTCATCTTTTGGGTAAGAAACTCTTACCGTCTCGTACAGAATTTATGATACGAACGTTTGTTGCTTAGATATGTCTAAACAATAACATCGATAACTAGTGATATCATTGAAGGACGAAAATGATGTTAATTGTAATCCGCTTCCAACGAATACCCGCCTATTTTTTTAATGTATGTTACCAAATTTGATTCACAACATTCCCAAAGCGGTTTATTCGAATAATTTTTTTTTTTCATTTTTCGATTATATAACAAGAGAAAATTGCGATTTTTACAGCAAAAATTGTATATACACAATAAGTTTGTTAATTTAATGATAGGAGATACAGGAGCTGATATTTTAACTTGCTAGGTAATACAAACTAAATCAACGCATGAAGTGTATGGGCAGAGAACTTATGGTACTGTATATCATCTCATGTGAATTTTCATGTATTGTCTTTCGCATTAGTTGTTTTTCTCATTTATTTTTACGCCAAAGCTGTCATAATTTGTCAATTTTTCTTTTACGCTCGATCATCTCCTGTTATTTCTTCTCGCTCAATCCTGCAACGTTGAAAAAAAAGTCTAGATGAATCCATATGAATATTTGATAGCTGTGAGAATTGGAAATGTTTTGTAGGATGGCTCACGAGAATCTTTAGGATAAAGTAAAATAGATTATAAAAATATATATAAATTTCTATTTTTGTAAATATATTTTCTCCTAGACTTAAAGAAACAATAAGGAAAGTAAGTCATGTTTTGGCAAATAACCAATGAATTCCTTAGCCCGATTTTGAAATATTTAAAGTTTGGCTGATGACATTCACGGTTGGCGTTACAGAAAAATTGCTGTTTCTATTATTTATAGCGAATGAAGTTGTTTTTAAAGATTCCCACCACTGACAATCTACATTCTATTTTTGTAAAAGATATTTTGGTTGAATAATTGAGTTATTTATATTTGAAGAATTTGTGATTTATATACAAAGCATCCATAATATAATGTTTAGGAAATGATTGTAAATAAAACTTGTCTGATTATTTAAATTAACATCGTCAATTTGTAAGTATGTATCTATACAGAAAATCCTAGATGAATAATAAAGATACCGTATTTGTTAAAATGTTTGTCTGAATTATTTTTTCCTGGTTCTTTCATACGTGTAAGGGATGTCGTTGTATATGCATAGGACTGCCTTGCGGTGTGTGACGCAGTAGCCAAGAATACATTCTGTATCAATGAAATTAAGGAAAATGGGTTAGATACAATAGGAAGAAATAACAATTGTCACTGAAAGGAGAAGCGGGCATAGAATAGTGAAGTAGTAAGAAGGTTCAATATCAATAAAGAACAAACTATCATTGCAATGAGATGTTGACCTGAAGAACTATAGAAGTCCTTCAAAGAATCAAATGAGCCCACCAAGACCTAGTTAAGTAATTGAAACACCATGCCCATTCCCGTTACAGGGCTGGATTGTAACGATAAGGCATTATCTGATCTGCGAACCCGTTGTAAGGCTCTCTCTAGCTCTCTATACATCGAGTATATTGATACTATTCAGACGACACTTCGCAACTGCACCAAACCCTTCTGAAATTATAATAATTACCGCGATGGAACTAGTCACTTTCCACAGACCATGCATCTGGGTAATAACTCTGCTGGTGATCTACAGGGCATTGCTAATGTTTTAGCAACTCATTTCGCATCTGTTTTTGAGAAAGAAGTGAGCATATCTGAACGATCTCCATTGGTTTTGCTAAATGTGTCCACGAGCGAGGTGTTTGGGGTGCTGAATGGTTTGGATGAATCAAAGGGCATGGGTTCGGATGGCGTCCCACCATTGTTACTGAAGTCTTGTTCATCTGGTTTAGTGAGCCCTATAACTCTACTTTTCAACAAATCATTGGAATCTGGGTCCTTCCCTACAAAATGGAAATCTTTCTCTGTCACTCCAATCCATAAGGGTGGAGATAGGACAGATCTCAAGCAGTTCCGACCGATTTGCTCCATTTCAAATTTGCCCAAGATACTGGAGAAATTGGTTGTTAGGAAGATCACACCAGTTTTCCCATCCTACATCGTGCCGGAACAACATGGATTTCTTCGCGGTGGGTCAACCACGTCCAAACTGTATATTGGCCCGTTTTGTTGGTTCTTGATTCGCTCTGTGTACATGAGAGTTACCTCAACTGGGTTGAAAGTTACCTGACTGACCGATCACTTATTGCGAGGATTGGGACGGCCTTTCTACACCTTTCCCTGTAACATCAGGTGTTTGCATATCGGCCCACTACTTTTCTCACTGGTAATTAATAGCGTGGGTACTGCGCTGGATGGAGTTGAGTGCCTTCGCTGTAAACTGATTGAGTCACCTGCCAACTTCGTGATCCTGCAGAGATCTCTCGATGCACTTTTCACTTGGTGTGCCGATAATGGTCTCCCCCTTAACTTATCCAAGTGTCTGACTATGACTTTTAATCGCAACCTGTCGCCTATTCATCATACCTATACCCAGCTTATCTTCTCTGACTACATTATGGCTGTGAAATCAAGGGCTATGAGCCTATTGAGCTTCGTCAAGCGGAACAGAGGTGAATTCACCCATGTACGAGCAATAGTTGCCCTGTATGAAACTCTTGTCCTTCCAGTAATAAAATATGCATCTGCTGTTTGGATTCCCTACTATACCTGCCACATTGATCAGATTGAAAAGGTACACCGGTTTCTGACATATGTGGCCTATAAGCTTCATATTCTCCGGGTCACAGAGAAGTATGATGCACTTGGTCCTGGCTGTGGGATGCTAGGCCCTGGGGATGGTATACGTCTCTCAGATATGTCTTTCTCCTGGAGACTAATGCATAGAGTGATCGACCCCTCTTCGCTCCTGAGCAAAGTGAATCTTGCTGTTCCTCGAGCAGGCTCACGTTCTAAATCGTCTTAACCAGGAAATTATTTGTACATTATTACCCAGAGAAGCTAATCTCCTAATTAATCAATCCTTTTAAATTTACTTTTTTCGATTCTTCTAATTTTATTCACTCTTGCCCTCTTAGTAGTTTGTAAAAGTTGCATTTCATCACAATATTTTCTCCCCGAACCATGTTAGTAGTTTCAATTGCTTTTGGTTTATTATTCAATAATAGACCATTGTAATCGCTCTTCTAACCCCCCCCCCCCCCCCCCCCTGAAAATTTCATGGTTTACGTTTCAAAGGGTGTAGAATCAGAATATGCAATAACAATTTTTCCGTCCGTCCGCCGTACGCACGATTTCTCCCAAACGGCTGAAGCAAAAAAGCTGAAATTTTCAGGAAGAATCTATGTTGGTCCGGCGACGCCCCAATTCTTGTGCCAGCTCTCTCACTAAGTTTAAGGTGCCCTTTAAGGGTTGTCAAAGTTTTGTTAAATCCCTAAAAACCTCAAAAAAAGTCAAGGTGGCCTAAATTTGTACTCTTTTTCGAAGAACACACCACGAGGAATCGAATGAGCCCCTCCCCTGGTCCTTAGGTCAAACCAATCCCGATCTATGGCCAGATTTGTGGTGCCAACATTCCCGTTATTTTGGTTTATTATTGTTTTTGTTTTGATATCAGTAAGCTAGTGACGTAGTGATGTAGTAATGTGGATACTGGAGTGAACTCCTAAAAGGCTTTGTAGCCGATACACGGGTTGAAGCATTCTGATAACCACGAAAAACGCTGCAATTCTTTCACTAGGCTTCATGATTTGAATTTATACTAAGCTTTGGAGTGTGCATGTTTCACAGCTGATAGAGCGATTATTGAATTTCAGGAGATATGTATAGATCACGTAAATCTGTTTTCAACCAAAATATCTATTTGGATTGATCAGTTTGTGTGCCTCCTGAAATTCAATAATCGCTCTATCACCTGTGAAACACGCACACTCCAAAGCTTAGTAGAAATTCAAATCATGAACACAAGCCAATTGAATAATAAACCCCAGTGAAAGAATTTGCAGCGTTTTTTTCTATTATCATATATGTTACAGTTGGCTGAGTTATTTTGTACTTTGTATTCATATACTTTGTTCTTCATGGTGCACCCGTATTATTAAATTAATAAAAAATTAAAGTAAAATTGTCTAGTTAAGAAGTACCACAAATAGATTAGTGATTTACGTAGAAGGGAAATATGATCTTTTAAAAATTTGCAGCGTGTATTCTCTTTTATCAAGATTTAGGTTTTCTTGAACCTGTACTATTCGGCATTGTTCGAAAAGAATTGAAACAGTTTGAAAAAACCACGAAAAATGGAAGAACCAGAAGAAGTCGGAAACACCTGAAAAGTTTAAAAAACTGTACCTAAAAGTTGGGAAATCTGGAAAACTAGATACCTGAGAAAGTTGAGAAACTTGTGAATCGTGGAGAAGTGGGGAAACTGACACAGTTGGGAAAACTGGAGAAATTAGGAAAATCAGGAAACATGGAAACGGTGAAAAACCTGGAGAAGTTGGGAAAATTGAGAAAGATCTAAAAGCTGAAACCTTTGGTGACTAGAAAAGTTAAGATATTTGGTTGAGAAATTGCAAAAGTTTGAAAACAACCGATTTTGAGGACCTTTTTTCCAAACATCAAATAGGAAAAATGTCTTTCTTTTATTGAAATTTAGTTTCGCCCACGTTTTTCAAATTTTCCATCATCTAAGTTTTTCCAATTTTTGGTGGAACCTCTCCCTCCTGTTTTCTGGAAGTGTGTTGGTTTGCTTGATTATGGTTCTCCACCATTTCCATAAGTCCCGAATTATGTAATAGTCTTCGCCAACTATGCGCGGACGTCTCAACTATCAAGCGCGTTTCACTCTGTTAGAGCATGGTCGAGGTGGTCTGACTTCAAGGATAGAGTAGAAAACTAATTGCTCATTCAAGGTTTTTTTTTAATTGACTAAAAATCCGAGAAAAAACTCCCCTCGTTTTTCCAGCATGTACAGGTTGGTTCAATTTTTTGCAATTTTTCAAACTGTCTAAGTTTTTTCAAACAATTTCCAAAAACTTAGTTTTAAGGAAAGAAATTACTGGAAGAAGAACGCGCATCACGCCGCGCATCATTATAGGTGTATATTTTGAATAATTGATAAGAAAAGAGAGTTATGACCATTTTAGTATTACTTAAGGTCAAAAATATGAAAAAAAGTCCTAGAAGTAAAAAGAGTCTGATTTTTAGTTATTGTATCGTCTCTTGAAACATGTTGCAGTCAATGAAAGTTGTGTAATCGTCAACGTAATTACAAAATTAACATAAAATTGAGGATAGCTTTGAAAAGAGCGTTAAATTTCCTAGGTATCCGTTTAGTTGGAAATAAACTTCTGTAAAACTAGTTTAATGGGTAAAAATTTGGGCAAAGCATTCTGTCAGCATCTTAACTGTAAGACTTTTCGATTAATTTTGGTAGGCCAGGTATAATGCCAGGTCTAAACTATAAATTACTTCAAAAACCTCTAGGGAACTGAAATTTAAATGGAGCTTTTTTTAAGGCATCATTAAATAATATATCATAGACTACGGCTAATAAAGTACTACAGAAACGGTAAACCTTAGTGAAGTAGTTAGCAGCAGTTTTTCCCCAGTGTAAACACTTACAAAAGGTGGAAAAAGTCCAGATTTAAAATCATATCTTTTTGAGAAATACGGACAATTAATTCACAACGGCTATTATTTTATTATTATTTCTTTTAATTATTTTTCAACCTCCATCCACAACTTTAAAAACGAAAAATTGAAAAAAAAGGATTTAAAAAATTAAAGTTTAGCTTTTTTCAATATTTTCACCTTTTAAAAATGGGATTTTCAGTATTAGATGAGCTCGGACTCGTCTGAGAGCCATCTCAGTCTAAAATTACTAGGAAATGACATCCCACTTGCCTATGTCGGTGAAAACCTCGAAAAAACACGTTTCAGACCCATAGCATGTATGCATGTTAGGCGATCGGGCTAGCAAGAAGTTAGGACATGGTTGAAGCCTTTTTTGGCCTGTACGGCGGACGGACATTGCAGATTTGGAATCTTCGCACCTTTAAGCATGAAAAGAAAACATTTGAAGGGTAACGAAAAATTTGTGCAATACACTTACAAAGCCTATTGAAAATAATAAACCAACATGAAGGAATTGTCGAGAAATACCGTGTTCAACTAAGTGTGTGATGGAATGTACATTTCTACCTATGTATTGACCGGAAAAACTCCGGAAACTAACTAGATAGAAGACACAAACCTGTAACCTATTACGAACATCCTGCATCTATTCTCGTTCATCATGTTTTACTATTCTAAACCAGCGGAAGGATTATACATCTCCCGCAATTTGATATCAATTGGAGAAATTGGAGGAGGAGGATCGACACTAATTAAGATATTGCCCGTGCGAGAGGGACGCGTTTGCTTTCACTGGTAAGTCCTTCCAGGAGAGCCTCGAGGTGATCCCGACCTCAAGACCTTTTTAGCTCGTGACCCACCTAGCTCCCTAATAATACTTTCCTGAATCATGTTTAAATTATAATGGTTTCAAGGGTCAGATAGCATGCTTATGAAGGATAACCATACAAGTCAGATTTCTCCTCTTCATCGTGGCGAGTTGTCAAAAACCCCTACCTTAGTAAATCCTTTTTTTAAATATTTTCAATAATGAAAATTTGTAATCGACCATGAAAAGAGAGTGTAACCACCTAAAAAGTTGTTGCTGTACTTTTCAAAACACGTAGATTTCCAAAATCGAAAGGAAATAAATAGAATAATCCGTCCGTCCGCCGCCTGAATCTTTTTTCCGAAACTACTTAACCAAAGCTTACGAAATTTGACATAAAAATCCAACATCTATCAGATCTATCAAAGTATTCCACTTAAAATCATTCGAATCGACTTTGAACAAACTGTCACACTTTGAATAAACTGTCTTGCGTTTGGGACAAATACTAATTTCCGTTATCTGATAGTTTAAAAAAACTTTTTTTTTTTTTCATTAAAAATATAAATTTTAGACCTTTCAATGAATCCGGTTCCGAAAGAACTAAAAGCTACAGATCTAGGCTTGGCATATAACCCTTCGCTGCAAAGTTGTAAACGTCTGGAGACCCTCAACCTAGGAAGGATCCCTATGAGTTGGATAAACTCAGGTTTTCCCATTGAATCTCTGAGGATAGCTGTTTTACCACACTACTACATTTGCTTACTGCCAGACAATATTGAAGAGATGGTCATTCTGGAATATTTGAACCTCAGCCATAATGTCGTATCTACTGTGCACTTCAGCTTTGCCAAGTTAACTAGTTTGAAACATCTGGATTTATACCAAAACGCTATTACTTTTCGCTACCTCTTTTCCGGAAACCCGGGGAGGGTTGAGGGTTTAAGGCATCGACTTGTGGGAAAAAAAAAAACTTTGAACCGCCTTCTCCTCCACTGGGCGATTATGGAACCTGTCATGAAGAGCTCAAAGGGGGACGCTGAGAGCGACTCCGACAGAGGAAAGGATCAGCGGTATGATTGTCAACAAGTCAAATGAAGTTTATCTTAGTGACGATGGTTCTGGAGAGGATTCGACTTCTCCAGCGGGAGCAGCGTCTGTGACGATGACGAAGACCGTGAAAATTCTGAGAGGCCTGTCTTCATCAGGCCTCTTCCTGTTAGCTAGCCTGAAGAAGACTGGGGCACAGAAGCTGGTCTTTATTAATCCGACGACTAATTTTCAGATCGCGGCCTCAATCATCATCAGTACGTACCTGAATATCCGTCAGCATGAGATTTGAATAAGCACTTCATACAATATCTTCAGCTTGTGCCACAGCGGATTCGCAATAGCCCCTTCTATTCCTCATTGCCGCGCTGAAAGCCACATTGCTGATATTCCAACATACCAGCAAAATGGCCACTCAAAGTACACCTTGAGTAATTTAACCTGACAATTCAAGTGTGTTCCTCATAAGTTTTTCCAATTCACCGCAGAGACTCATTTATAAGCAACTTATACGGAAAGCAGTGATAGGCAAATTCGCCGTTTGTTAACTGGTTTGGAATTGAGTGATTTTCGTCCTAGCCAGTTGTGGCGGAAAATGAGTTCCATGGCTGATAATGACGCCTCGCAGGAAGTTCTTAAGACGTGATGGATGGAAAAACTTCCCGTCAATATTAAAAATGAATTCGTTATAGTTGATGACGACACAGATATCACTAAGTTGATATCACTAAGTTGTATTAGTTAGCCGATAAAATTGAATACTTGCGACCTCATCACGAGCTGTATACAGTTCAAGAAGAGAAGGTGCTACGCTGATAAATGTACCCCTCCATGTGCATAGAAAGAGGATTTGGGAAACAGGGGTGAGCAGGCGAAGTAGCAGCAACCTCGTCTGCGTCCGGTGAGCCCCACAGCTGCACAGCTCGACACTTTGTAAGGGATCGTCGTTCTTGCTTAAGTTTTCTCGAACTATCATTCTTGCAAAAACCAAAATGGCGAAAAGCCAAAACATCGAACATCGCTCTTTTACAAACTGCAAGTCTTTGACTCCTGCAAAGGAATTCAGCCTACTGGGCTATGCGAGAGAATAGGGGCACCAGGACAGTCAAAAATTGAGGGCCAATGGTCATAACCACGATCATGCTAACTATCAACAAAGTAAAATACACCCCGTACGGGCAGTAAAAGGCCTTGGACATGGTTTAAAAAATCCTTTTCCATTCTACTTGGAACTAGAACCACTAGCTGGTCCAAAAGTATAGCAACCCCTACCGCTTTATGAACATAGATGCTTTGGGCAACTAGTCCGAAAACGCGTTTTTTCGAAGTTTTTGTTGATTTAGGCGTAGTAGTTCTGGACGCAGTATCGATTGGGATAGGTTTCAGGCAAATGAGGCGGGACCAAGCCAAGGACATCAGTGGAAAACCTGCATATGCAATCATCACACAAAGGATACGCGTAGGTACTTTCGTGTACACCACTGATTTACGTGTAAACTTCCTGAATCTCAACCGATGCTAATCGTAGGGTCGAACATTCATTACCGTTAATTCAAAGCGACGAAGGAGTATAACCCTAACTCAGGTTTCACTGACAGCAGCATACAATGAGTAAGTGGATACACACTAAATCATTCGCGAATAAATGGTGTTAACCCATGTAAAGAAAAAACGCTGCAAATTCTTTCACTGGGGTTTATTATTCAATTGGATTGAGTTTATGATTTGATTCTGTCTAATAAGCTTTGGAGTGTGCGTGTTTCACAGGTGATAGAGCGATTATTGAATTTCAGGAGATATGCATAGAGCACGTAAATCAGTTCTCAACCAAAATACCTATTTGGATTGATCAGTTGATCATATTCGTGTGCCTCCTGAAATTCAATAATCGCTCTATCACCTGTGAAACACGCACACTCCAAAGCTTAGTAGATAGATTCAAATCATGAACTCAAGCCAATTGAATAATAAACACCAGTGAAAGAATTTGCAGCGTTTATTTAATGGTTATCAGAATGCCTCAACCCGTGTATCGGCTACAAAGCCTTTTAGGAGTTCACTCCAGTATCCACATTACTACATCACTACATCACTAGGTTAATGATATCAACACAAAAACAATAATAAACAAAAATAACGCGAACGTTGTCACCATAAATCGGGCCATAGATCGAGAATGGTTTGACCTACGGACCTGGGGAGGGCTCATTCGATTCCTCGTGGAGTGTTCTTAAAAAAGAGTACAAATTTAGGCCGCCTTGACTTTTTTTGAAGTTTTTAGGGATTTTACAAAACTTTGACAACCCTTAAAGGGCACTTTAAATTAAGTGAGAGAGCTGGCTCAAGAATTGGGGCGTCGCCGGACCAACATGGATTTTTCCTGAAAATTTCAGCTTTTTTGCTTCAGCCGTTGGGAGAAATCGTGCGTTTTTATTGCAGATTCGGATTCTACACCCCTTGAATCGTAAATCATGAAATTTTCAGGGG
Organism: Creontiades dilutus; assembly: GCA_031894815.1. Lineage (NCBI taxonomy): Eukaryota > Metazoa > Arthropoda > Insecta > Hemiptera > Miridae > Creontiades > Creontiades dilutus. The sequence continues at coordinate 712,004 of JAVIWC010000594.1, forward strand.
GGTTAGAATTTTTTTTTTCAAGAGCGATTACAATGGTTTATTATTGAATAATTAACCAAAACACAGAGTTTGTAGAAGAAAACGCACTCTTTTGCCACACAATTAAAGGAGGCCAACGTTTAGTCGATTTCGACGGTTAGGTCATCATCATTGCGAATAACTTCTTAGTTTTTCAACATTATGGATTACCAAAATAAATATTTTGTGTTTCCATAAATTTGTGGATGAACGCATTTTTGCACGCATACGATTATGATTGACTCATTCTTCCAAAACATTTCCTGTAGGTTCCAAATCTGCAATAAAAAAGTGTTTTCCCAACTGCAATAGCGGTGGATATACATATCGGCACGTGGGAATTACTCTGCGATTGTTTACGTATTGTTTTGTGTATGTAGTACATGTAGGTACATGTAGTCAAACAGAGTTTTATAGGAGAAATGCTTACTTAGCGGCAGTGAAATTTTTTATTCTTCATAGCATGAACCCTTGCAGTTTTTTACGCGTGTAATGAGTATTTTAAAAAAGCTCTGAAGCGTGCCATTAATTGATAGAAATTAGATTCTTTTTAGGTCATTCAAAATAAAATCATTCATTAAATTGAGTAAAATTTTCTTGAAAACAAAAATTTTAGTTCGTAATATATGTGTATTACTAGTAGATTTGCGTGTTATCTCGTAGCTGATTTTTTTCTTATAGTATTTCCTTTTTTACTTTTCCCTCTTCTTTTTTTCAACTGTGCATTTTACCTTTTAATTGAGCAGGTACTGAGAGAGAGGCTCAAAAACTCCACTGAAAAGCTCAAGTTCTTTTCAACTGATTCTACTATTGAGCCAATTTTTATTCATTTGTTCTATATACTCCAATTTTCTTATTAAATAGAAAAGATGATTATATATGTATTTTATTAAGCCTATATATTTTTAAATTTGCCAAATAAATAAAAAATGAGAAATTAATTATTATGATTTTCTGAAACTGTTGCAATTTTCAGGGTCGTACCATTAACACCTTTTGTTTCCCTATTTAACGAGAGACCGCAGTAGAAAACCGAACGTGAGCTCTCGTACAATACGACAGCCAGTAAAGAGGCCTATTGTCCGGACAGCCTTCTGGTGACTTTCCAATATTTTCCACGGTCAGAGGGACGCCCGGCGGATCAGATGGGCTCTTTTTTTCTCCTTCATCGAGAGACTTGAGGACGCCTCTTTTGTCCCGATACTTAATTTCCTGTCCCGAAAACTTTCTCCGGTCTCACTTTTTTCATTGGCGATGGGGAAGGACTTTTTTTTCGTTAGCCCAACTGCTAACTCCTAAAAGGCTCACATAGTCCATGAATCGCAAAAAAATTTGTGGAAACAGGTCTAGTTTCTGCAAAAGAATTTTACACAATTATGGTGTTCGAAGGGGGAAAAATAGTTATTTATTAATAAAACAGTGACGAATTATACAAAAATCATTTGGTATGTTTCCTGATGGCTGACCTTCGCCATCATAATCAAAGAACCATGACTATGTCCGATAACACATGGAGGGGGAAAGGTCCAAAATAGGTAATTGCAAGAGAGGGTTTGAAATTGGATTCCGCCACGAATTTTACGATGGCAGAAAAACATATTTTCTATAGGACTTGATTTTCAATTTCTAATCCACCTTCTCCAGAAATTAAAGAATTCCCTGGAAATGGCGGAAATGCGAATCTATATTTATTCGCTCTTCCAACAGACTTGTAACAAGAAGGTCATGGAATGAACTAGTTTCCCCTCCCAAGGACTGGGGCGATAAGCCAGCCATAATACCAAGAATTTTATGCTAAGCCAGAGCGGTTGTACGTATGAACAAGGGATGCCTTGTTCTTAACCGAATCTCGTATTTATTTTTTAAATCCATATCTAACTCTAGTTGTTAAGTAAACTTCAGATATTTCGAATTTAATGGCTGAAGAGAGGAATTAAAATGGTTTTAGTCAGAAGAACCTTTTATTCGACTATTTTTGTCAATGCTTCTTACATCAGTTATAATTTTCAACCGGTTTTAGTGGTCGTCATTTTGTTCTATCCCAATTTTAGTCTAGTTGAGTAAACTAGCTTGTTTTATCTGCACTATGTTGGAACAGATTTTCCTTGTTGTTTTTTCGTTCAATTAATAACTTGGTTTAGTTGTGGAACTAATTTCAGTTTCAAATTTCATTATAGAAGGAGTTGCAACAAGGTGGAGGTTCATCCGTTTTATTTTTTACAAACAAAACAATAGTTTATATGTACGATCATAATATAATTGCCAGACATACGAACGTTCCTGTAATGCATGCTTTGCTAACGAGTATTTTTTTTAAATCCCAATCACAAGACAGTCATCCATGTTAAAAAGGCAGGGTTTTATTGAGGATGAGACAGCTCGTATGTTATTTCATCAACCTTGCGCTCAGTGCTTTTGGCGTAATAGCCTCTTTAGACCGTTATAATGCAGTTCCTTTTCATTTCCATTATTATATATTGTTAGGAACACTTTATTGAAGCAGCAATTTCGTTTATACTATCACTCACTAAGGTAAAATGAAAAACGCAGCAAATCATTTCACAATGGTTTATTATTTTGAGCAATTGTGACGAAAGTACTGAGCGAATAAAAAATAACATCTGAGAAGCCAACTACCTCACCCTCAATAAAACGCGTTATTCACTGAAGGAATGGCAAATCACCACACTCATATAAATCAATAGGCAACCTGTAGACTGGTGAATCTTAAATTTGTCAAGCGAGAAAGTCTTAAAGTTTTGCATGACATTAAAAAGCTGGATCGAGGTCATGCTCACTCATAACAAGCGACGTATGTCCTGAAAAGGTTCAATAGGTGAACACGCTCGATGTTTCCAATTCAGATCTGCTCATCAAAGACCTGACCTATTCCACCTCAAATAAACATTAACAGAAAATTTAAAAAAGTTATAGGATGTGTGGTAATTCAACTTAGAGGAGCTTCAACTACACCCCCCTCACCACCCAGGTTCCTTGGAAGAGGTATTCATCGATGATAATATCAACTGGACTAGTAGAAACTGGTGGATGTGACGTTTCTTTCCCTCAGCCAACCAATTCAGAGGCTATGGAAATGGATAAAAAGGAGTCTGAACACCAAGTAATATTAACATACCAACTTCGATTCGCATCGAATACATTCGGCAAAAACTACCGAATTAACAGAAAACCGTGGATTTTAATAAGAAATAATTGGGGAATCTATTTCGAATGGGTTATCCTGGAACACCATGTGAAGGAATCGGAAAGGATGTAGCTCCATTCTAATAACTTTGAATTACTGTATTTATTCAATCTTGATTTCATTAACTACCTAGTTGATTTTGCTACTAAACGAATTCTATTTTGAATTGTGTTCTCAGGAATTGGCTTCATTTCTAAAAATGTTTCTGCATCAATTCTGATTTACGACGTTGCGAGGAGCTACAAGCGATTTCTATGAAACTCCGTTATGTTGAGCAAGTCAACCTATTTTCAATCACTTTTTTCTGACCTTACTTTGGCACCCTGCCGGCAATTAGCCCTGGAAGATACAAATGATGCGGTGCCACCGAAGCGAGCAGATGGATCATTAATCCTGACAATGACGACACGGAGCTGCTCTTTTTTTTAGCAACGGGGTAACAACGTACCTAACGGAACGGTGTCATCTGAGGTCTCCACAACACTGGGACCATCGCCCGTTTGAAAAACTGTAACGGCAGTCAAAGAGGGTTCTTCGAGTGGTAAATTATCACTCAACAGAACTATCAACATCCCATTGCTACAGTAAGTAGTTCTCATACTAAGGCCTAACGCGGATTCCGATTTCATAGCAGTCCTTTCAATTCAAATTAAGGCTGAAGTAGAGAATAGGTAACACGTATCTCTAATCAGGCTCATTTGAACATGTATCGATGTGTACTTTCATCAATATATATGATATAAATATATCGATACCAGTGATATATTTGTGGCACTCTGATCTATTTGTCCAACTGATCTTTACATTACTGCAAGGATTGATTTAGGGTTTTTGTTTGTTTTTGAGATGCGAGCATCCAGACCAGCAAACTAGACAGAACACATTCGAACATAAATCGAAAGCGTGGACCTATACCGATAGGAGACACCTGGTTTTTCAATTTGGTGACGGTCTGATAAGCGATGTGTTACTTATTCTCGACTTTTACCCAAATTAAAATACGTTATTCACATAAATAAATAGTTCCAGCAGAGTTCAAATTCAACAGCTATTTTCTGCAGCCTTTCGCTCAAATCAACTCATAACAGTTATTGGAATCGCTCAAAATATTATTGATTTTTTCGAGCGATCGGCCTCTTAAAAATAACACTCATTCCATGAAATTCAATTTTCCATTAAGAGTACCTATCGCTCAAAACGCTCTATCCCATCGCCCGTTGCGCCTTACATGCACCAGTTAGTCGCATTTGATTCAATGTGGGAAATTCTACAAGAATAGCAAGGACCACAAAGTCCCAGAAAAGTTACCCATGAGACGCACAGTAATCCAAGACGTATCAAACACAAATAAAACAGTAAGGAAATAAGGAGTAAGTTTTGAGAAGTATTACGAATTGAAATCGTTGAAATGAAATGAAAATTTTACGGTCACCAACGTTTTATCTATTCAGTCTAGCGCAATGGCTGCCTCCTTGTTGAACACTGAGCAGCGAATACTATGAAAGACTGAACAGGAATGAAGAAGATCACGGCGATGGTTCATTACAATAGTAAATGAATCTATCGACATTCTGGAGATAATATAATTGTCGGTGGAGTAAATTGTCGTAATTTTAGCCCACTGCATACCCAGCGGACAATTTTTTCGGGAAGTCTTTGTGGGTTTTTTTCCCGTGCCTCACAATTTTGTACTCCTTGAAAGGACTTCACAATCTTGTTCGACAGTCCTAAAAACCTTAGAAAAAAATGTCGTTCTATTTCGACTCAGGGTCTGCTCTGTTCTTCCGGGACTTTGAGGTGCTACTATTGTGGAATTTCACACGCTGAATCGAATGTCAACAACCGTAGCTTGATAGGAGCAACGTGTGCTTAGATGGAGCGTTTTGAGCGATATTCTTGAGAGAAAAAAAATATCCCTCAAAAAATAAGTCCATCCTTAAGAAAAAACCGCTGAAAATTCTTTCACTGGGGTTTATTATTCAATTGGCTTGCGTTGATGATTTGAATTTCTACTAAGCTTTGGAGTGTGCGTGTTTCACAGGTGATAGAGCGATTATTGAATTTCAGGAGATATGTATAGAGCAGTAAATTGTTCTCAACCAAAATTCCTATTTGGATTGATCAGTTGATCTGAAATTCAATAATCGCTCTATCACTCGTGAAACACGCACACTCCATAGATCGAGAATGGTTTGACCTACGAACCTGGGGAAGGGTTCATTCGATTCCTCGTGGAGTGTTCTTCAAAAAGAGTACAAACCGCCTTGACTTTTTTAGGTTTTGATACAAAACTTTGACAAGCAACGTGTGCTTCGGACCAACATGGAGCGTTTTGCGCCGGACGGACGGAAAGTTTTTATTCTTGAGTTCGGATACACCCTTTGAAACGTAAACCATAAAATTTTCAGGGGGGTTAGAATTTTTTTTTTTTTTTTTTTTTTTTCAAAGCGATTACAATGGTTTATTACAAAATAACAGTTATATTTTCATCAATTCGAATAACAGTTAAAAGTTAATTTTAGCGATTGGGATTATATTTATATAACATGATACTGTGGCCTGTAGTTCAGATGGACGACTCTGGCTGAAGCTTACTTCTCTCTTTTGATAATTTGTGCAGGATTTTTATCATAACTTTGGCTTTCATATTGAACGGACCAGATAAACATTAGATAACATTGTTTATTGTTACTACATCAAAAAGGAGGAAGGACAAATGTGGGCACCACCATTCATATAATGGTTTGTTTATAAAACTTCACTGCCTCACTCTCATGCATTACTTTTTTTTCATACCGTTGTCGCCGCTCTTGTCTCCGCTTTTTACTTCCAAAGTATCTGCGAAATGCGAAGGGGACTAAGGTTGTAAAGGATTTAGAGAAATTATCATACTTTATGATTCGTAACATAACTTTGGGACCAGAACATTTAACATTGTTTATTGTTACTACATCAAAAAGGAGGAAGGACTGAATTCCGCTTGTATTATTTACTTATGTTGTTGGACTATGGGTTAATTTACATCTTTTTAATGTCTTTCCTACATTTTATTTTAATGTTCAGTTTTTGTATTCGTTTACCTACAGAAAATGAAATCTATATAAATGCAATACATGAATTATGTTTGCGAGAAATCGAGTTACTTCTGTTTTATTCCCAACAAATGAAGAGTAGACACAAACGTGTTTTATTTTATCTTATTAATTGTCAGCAAAGGGGAACTACTATACCATTTATTTATACGTTTATCACCATTGAACTTTTACTTTTTGCTTCAAAATGTAATGTTTGGAATCAGTGGAAACTTCCAAGATTTGAAGCAATCTATGTTGAAGTAATCGTTGAGGCTAATAACTGTTGTGGTTGAGATGCTGCTTGAATTCTAAATTTATTAATAGTATGATATGAAAAGCTGAATATCCATATGATAACAACAATATTAGTCGTAACAAAATGGATGAAGATTACCGATTTTCAACATCCAGTTAAAATTCAATCGTCCGTTGTTACAGTTAACTGTGTATTGGGTTACTACATTTGTTAAGGTTGTTACCATCCCACGTCGGTTTCACATAGAACCAACGAGTGGATCGGGCGGCGAAAAACGCGACCCACGATGGCGAAAACATTGATAATTGTCCATTGCCCAAAGAAGAATTTTATGCAACTCCAAAACTCATAACTTGAAGAAATTCCAAAAATTGAAAACAGTCAAAAAGTGATGTTTTACCAACGCATTAGCCCTCGCGTAAAAAAAGCTTCATCGGCATTTTTCGGAGCCAACACTCATAGAATCGGCGAGAGAGATCAAGCTGGATGTCTCTGTGAGAATGGTGGTACACAACATGTAATACTGACTTGTGAAGGGCACATGATAAGTACCAAGGAAATTAAGTTGAAAAATATCCATCAGAAGGTGTTTGAGTTATCCCTTCAAGTATGTTGCCTTACTATGTGGAGAAGATTTTTATGTTTGCGAGGAAATATATGCGTGTACATAAAGGAACAATTTGAATTTTTCAAAGTTTAGAATTAAAATGTATATCGACCTGAAAAATTTCAATTTATCTTTTGTGTATTAATTTAGATTTTATTCTCGCATTATAACTGTGTGTAATATGATTCTACTACATGTAGCTTAATGTAAAATGATTGCACAGCGTAGTATAATTTGATTTTCCGATAATTTTGTATATTGTGCGGCTGATTATTATTTAAAACTACCTATGCCCCAGAAAAAGTTACTGTATACTGTGAACAGCTTTATAGATCTTGAAAGATATAAATGAAATATATACTTTCCTGCACACATCTTTCTTTTTGTGTCTTATCTGCTTGCAGATAGGCAGTCCCTTGTCTTTGATGTTGACCCGATATTTTGCTTGTCCACGTGTAAATTATCTACAACATTACAGGTTAATAATGAAGACTGTGTGACCAATAGTCTTCATTCAGAGTCTGAAGCTGGCACAAGTTTATCAAAGCTTTCACACTCAATCTGCAAGAGAAATTAGGTAAATAGATAGGTGAAGTTTTTACATAAATTTAAGGGTTGTGAGTTATGCCCTTAGAGAAGCGATGGTGCAGAACAAATATCGCGTCTCTGTGGAATCCGGTATTCGTATGAAGATTGTGGGCGTATATTTAGCATCACAGACCACGCATGAAGTCGTAGTCTCTGAGTACTGTACTTCGCCGCTAGAGCGCTCCTACGATATTACCTGGATACCCAGGTACCAACTGCTTAATCGTCTCGCAGAGAGATAATAAAGTTTTGTTTGGAGCTTCAGTCTATAGATATAACCGATTCTTCTTTCCGAATTCTTCATTCGATAAGATTGCTTGAATTTTGAGGCCGTATCAGTGATTTCTGTCTATCTTCGAAGCTGGATGTCACCTTCCCCCTCTGCAGGTAGCTGTGCAATACGATCGCATTCCACAAGGCGACCAGGTTGCCTTCGAGAGGGGAGAGGTGCCTAACCTCGCCTCACTCCTTCAGTGTTTTGACATCATCGGTCGCGTCTGCCTGGAACTTTTCGCCTATAACGTTACATTCTCGCATTGTGTACAGCAACGCGGTTAAAAACCCCGTTCCCTCGGGGGAATCGTGTGTTGTGAAAATTAACGCTGCCATCGCAAAAAGGATTCTGTGGGGAATTTGTGAAGTTGAAAAATGGGTGAGAGAATGGATTCAAACAGGGTCTGCGTCCCAGCTCCCGCATTGCACCAGACCAGCGCTCAACAGGTGGGAAAACAGATTGCTACTATATTGTTATGTCATAAGATTTCGATAACTTGTGGGATTTCTTAGGTGATTTCTGTCAGTAAACGGTTTCTCAGCTTAGCGGTTTGCAGGCAGGATCAGTTTGTGTGCTGGGTGTACAGCAATCGCTCTGGAATGCCGAGGAAAACATCTGTATGTATAGAGCCTTATGTGAAAAGTTCACCTTATTTTAAATTTTTTTAGACGTCAAGAGACAATTAATTTTGAAATTAATAGAATACGATGATAAGGACCAAGTTGATGGGTATTTCAGTTCTACAATATTTCAAGGATAATTGACAAAGCAATCAAAGATTAGTGAGCGCTTTGACTTGGACTTTAGTAGACGAATAACCTAAAATCAACTCAACAACGGATCAGAATTTTGGCTTTTCTGGCTAAACAAGAATTTTCTGACGCCCTTGATGACATCGACGAATATGTACCGATACATTGTTATGGATGTACTTTCAGATTTCTCAAAGGCTTTCGATAAATGGAACGCCCAGGCAACTCAATCGCCAGGATAATAGTTCTGTGCATAATTTTAAATGATATATTGTTTGAGTCAAGGTTTGGTTAGTAAGGCGTTTTTCTTGACTGTGCGAATCATCGTTTACCACGAATGTTACTATTTAATTTAGTTGTACCAAATACCCGATCGCAATGATGTGTCAAGTGCGTCAACCGAACTGCTTCTTTCCAACTTTTCAATTCACTTGGAAAACCATTATACACATTCTTAACCAATTACATAGTTGAATTGATCTACTATCGTTATATTCTTCTCCTCTTATTGGTATATTCTCGTCTCAAGTCTAACTCAGATCTTCCCATGATCCATTACTGGGACACCTCTATTACCGCCTCTAGTCATCCCTTCCATAATTATATTTAAAAGTTGTAACATTCGTTTCATAACTAATCTCAATCAGACAATAATAGAATCAAGAAAATCTGCATTACAAATAACTTGGCGGGACTTGAATTTAAAATTTCCAAGGTTTGTTGTACATCTTGACTAAAATTGGGGTCGAACGAAAAACATTTACAAAAATCAATCAAATCAGGTGAAAATATAGAAAGTATAACGATTTACCATGATTACCATTCTCCTCCTTCCATAGAGCAAATTGAAAGTTCTGAAGTGTGTATATGCTATAGTCAATGTGCGAAACCCGAAATGGCTTGTCATTTTACAGAATGACGAAAAAGGGCAGTCTATGTAAAGATTAACAATTTCACGTATTTTCTAGGAATTAAATGTAATGGCAGTGGCCTCTCAGTCAATGTGTCAAATATGTTGTCAGTTCAAGTAAATTTAAGTCACTTTCAACAAATCTTATGTACGAGTATACCGAGAAGCTGTGTATCTTCGGATATACTTATGGTAATCTAAAGGTAATAGCCGTTTTTATTCTTATGTGGATTATTACAACAAAAGGTCACCACCCACATTGGCTAAAGAGTAGATATTAAAAAAAATCGACTCGCAAATTATGGAACAGCTGTTTAAGTAACCGTCTGCAAATTTTCAGAATAAATGGTGTAAAAAACAAAAACAAAAAAAATAAACTAAGTGGGTGGGGCGTGCCGCACTGTACAGTGTACAGCCCTGAGGATGGTGCTCTTCCTAATTTATATAAATAATTTTTGTGGATTGAGCATTCCGGGAATTAAGATAGTGTTTGCAGACAGTGTTGTACTTTATGACAACAATTGTAATGATTCTTCTTCTAAGACAAATGTTGGGTCACGTAATTCTTTTTTGTGGTTAAATGCACATAAATGTAGTCAGAATGTTAAAAAGTTTCAGTATATGGCGTTTGCCTAGAATTCACCGGGTATCCCGTCTAACTGGGACCTTAAATTGATAAACGCTACACATTGATAAACGCTAATCCAAAAACTGCAAGGCAACTTATGACTTTGGACATGACTGGTTTAGTTCGGTTTCTTGGCGTCTGGTTGGTTATTCACCACATGAGATCGGAAAAGCAAATAAACGTACCAAACTACGCTCGCCCCATTAATCACAGCCCAGAAGATCATGGTGAGAATAATTCCAATAACAAATTCTAGAGAGCACACTTCTAAGCCCTTTTTATGCTGAATGAGCTGGTATTTATAAAGTGAAAACATTTTGTTTACCCGTCTCATGAAATTAGTACTAGGTTTAAAACAAATGAGTAATATTGTAGTTCCCCACGATACCAAAACAGTTGCAATGATTTTCTATGAGTCTAGTTCGTTTGGGATCATCAACGGCTTTCCGACGGATCTAAATACATTTATTTGCCCTGGTCCGAATACTATTTAACAGATTTCATATAAATTAAAATCGTATTTTATAGGCTGTCTAGCAATAGAACAACGAAACTGTTGTTTTTTCATTATATTCGTGAATCTATAACTGAAAAGGAAAGAATAATTGTTAGATTTGTTATTTGGCAAATCGTTGGGTTACCTCGATCTTGAAACGGACTAGTCACTCGCGACGAAGTTGTGGAAACCCATCTGGAAAAAACGGAGTAAGATAGAACGTTGTCCATATTTCCGTGAAAATAATGAGTTACACAGTTAAATCAATTTCGACGGTTAGGTCATTATTTGAAAAGATTGAGAGAGGGGTGGCACCACAAGCTCTACCAGTTACTCTAACAAAAATTATACTAAACAGGAGGAAAAGTACTATTATACCGAAGGACCACCAGTAGGAAATACAGGAAAAATTGAGTTATTATATATACTGATAGATGGTGTATATGTTGGCAAATAGAAAAGTTGAGGAAAAAAAATACAAAAAAAGTGTTGTGTAACTTCTAAAGATACATTTATTCGGTTATGTGAGATTTCCTACCAACCTAATCCTATTCTTTGGCCATAGAAAAAACGCTGCAAGTCCTTTGGCACTCGTATTGCGTTAAAACTTCTCCAAATCCAAATTTAAACGATGTAGCCAAAGGTAGACAGATGTAGAGGAGGCACACAAATATCATCAACTGATCAATCCAAATAGGTGTTTTGGATGAGAACCGATTTACGTGGTCTATGCATATCTCCTGAAATTCGATAATCGCTCTATCACCTGTAAAACACGCACACTCCGAAGCTTAGTACAGATTCAAATCACGAACGCAAGCCAATCGAATAATAAACAACAGTGAAAGAATACTTATTTACCCCAGTAATAATATTGAATAATAAACCCCAGTAATAATATTGAATAATATTTACCTATATAATATCAGAATGCTTCAACCCGTGTATCGGCTACTAACTACACTACAAGTATTCACATCGGCTATCACTCCAGTATCCACATTCACTACAACTCGACGCTATCGGCCGGACATCACTAGGTTACAAACAAACAATAATAAACGAAAAAACGCAAATGTTGGCACCATAAATCGGGCCATACATTGGGAATGGTTTGACCTACGGACGTGGGGAAGGGCTCATTCGATTCCTCATGGTATGTTCTTCAAATAGGAAAATATTTAGGCCGATTCGACTAGTTTTGAGGTTTTCAGGGATTTTACAAAACTTTTACAGCCCTTAAAGGGCACTTTAAATTGAGTGAGGGAGCTGGCTCAAGAATTGGGGCGTCGTCGGACCAAGATGGATTTTTCCTGAAAATTTCAGATTTTTTGCTCCAGCCGTTTCGGAGATATCGTGCGTACGGCGGACGGACGGAAAATTTTTATTGCAGATTCGGATTCTACACCCTTTGAAACGTAAACCATGAAATTTTCAGGGGGGTTAGAATTTTTTTTTCCAGAGCGATTACAATGGTTTATTATTGAATAATAAACCAAAAAATGTATAGAGCCTCGTCGATCTGACCTGGATATCAGATGATGTCAGGTCCCAAGAGTTCTTCTATTTCCAGGGGGGTACGACTGCTCCACAGCTTGATTTCGGAGGTTGGGCGGCCGGCTCTCCGATTTCCACAGTGAAAAGATCGGAAGATCAGGAAATCCACAGCTCCTGAAGAAATAACGGTTTCGGGCAACACTCAGGCCTTATTCGTGACGCACAACGAAAGAAAAGAAAAGAGAAGAATGAAGTGAATGCTGATGGTACTCAACGGTGGGTTTTCAATTGCAGGAACCTCGTTAGGAAGCAGAACGTTAATGGTAATGGAGAAAATCTACGTAAAAAATTCGCCATTCTCCCTGATTCCAGGGTGTCGAATATTCTCGGCGTTTATTCTCACAAAAAGTGGTAAGCCGATGAAGCTCAGGTGTGACAGAACAGGAAGAACTAATGGGTAGCCAGGTACATGAACCATGAGTATCAGAAGTGCGGAAGTGCGAAATTGATCCATAGAGGAAATTTAAGACGATGTTGGTACCGCTGCTCCAGTTCGCTAGCCAATTAGAAGGGAGCCTTCATATAAGGTGATGGTGTGATTCAAATACATAGTTCGAAGATGTAAATTAGAAATTAAAATGTAATATTGATAAACCTACAATGTCTACGTTTTGTTTCATCACAAATAAGTTAAATTTAAATAAGTTAAATTTTGATTTACCCTTGAAAGTGAGGGTTAATAAAAATACTCCACTTATTTCCAATGGAGAATGCACTTGTTGTACTGTTTAAATTCTGAAACCCTGGTCACTCAACAGCTCTGAAATCTACTGCGTGACCTGAATTTGACTTACTACGGCTTTTTTGGATAAAATACTATCCACTCGAGGGGCTCAAATTTTAAAACTGGAGAAAAATTAGCTCTTGAACTATTTCTGAACATAGAAAGTCCTAGTGGGGAGTGAGGATTTTTCGTGTTTAACCTAGAATTAAGGTACTATAGAAAACACTTAGCGCCTTGATTTATCATGCCTTCAATCAAGCTCAACTAGATCCACATGTTGCAAAAAGAAAGAACGTTTCAAGTATTATGGTTTTTAAGAAAAAGGCTTTGGACAAGAATTGTACCATAATTTTAAAAATTACTCAAATGTAATTCGATAGATAACTAAGCGGGAGAAAAAAAATGTTATGAGGCAGCTTTTTTTTGCAAATTAGTTGTACAATCGATCCCTAGCCTGGTATCAAAGATCAACACCCTGTATAATTGAATTTAACTGTCCATTTCTTGTGCAGGTGCCGATTCAACCCAATGTCCACCAGTCGTCGACTTTGGAAGGCCTTCCCAAGCAGTTCGTTGGTGCTCTACGGACGCTCTTCGACATTCTCGACGAAAAGGCTGTGGGATACGTCAAGTTCACTGGTAAGCTTTAGAATTTTGTGAATTTCGTTGGGCTTTGAATACTTTCCGAAAAAAGGGCTTTTGGTTTATAGTTTTGGGTAATGAAATTCCCTTCATAATAGGCCGAGAAAATGTTGTATACCTACCCCGTTCTTACCTCAGTACCCAAAATTGTTTGATTAAGGATACACCTAATATCACAAATCTTGGCTCAAAACTCACAAATCGGGCGAAAATTGAAAAGTTATTGAACATTTATTTGCCCTTTGGGTATTTGCGTTCAGGAGCTCACAAGGTGGGACAGTATAGAGAGATACTCTCCGGTACCAGATTGTCTCCTCTCCCACTATGAAGATGGGACCTTCGTTTGAACGTCAGAGTCAAAGAAAATACTCACCCATTTCTGAGAGATAAATTCTGGTTCAGTAGTTTCGGAAAACAGCTTCGGACGGCGGATGGACGAATTTTTTTAATTTGATTTTTGAAATCTACGTTTCTTGAAATGTACTAAACCAACATTGTTGAAGGGGGGTCAAGAAAAAAATTTGTTTGGTCGATTAGAAAAGTTCACTTTTCTAATAATAACCAAAATCATTTTAGGGGTCAAATTTTCAATAAATTTGAATCCACAATAAAAAAAATAGAGCTCCCATTTGAAAACCCAAAGCTTCTATCAATTTCCGAAATTTCCGCCATATGCATTGCACAAAGTGGACATACAGATTCAAGAAACACTTTTTAATTTCCATAAATATCGATTTTAGAAGGGGTGATCCCAAACTGAATGCTCCCTATAAGTAATAATATCATTAGAAAGGAAATAACAGTTGTTACTCACTGGACGTGGACATGGATGGCTACCCAACGTCCCGGCACTCGGTATTCAGTCCCTATTTGAGGGAACCGGCGGACCGCCGATGAGTCGAAACCCGTTCCGACAAACCAGGAACATCGGATCCGTCACGGTTATTATTGTCAGTTCTGTTACCTGCGACGGCTATGACTGGCAGGAAGTCGGGTCCGCCTCGCCCGCCGGGTGAAGTCACGCGGACCGTGTCGATTCATTGATGAACACAACACCCCTGACCAACAAGCACCTACTAGCCGAGCAGTGGACCATGTGATCAAATTTCCAAGCTCTGATTCATTCGGCGAAAATTGGAAATTAATTACCAAATAGGTCTCACAAACTTCAAAAATAAATGAAGAAAATACTCGGCTGATGAGACAGATATAAAAATGTGGTAGACAATTCAAGTTCTCCCGCCCATTCCCATCGAAACTTAATTCCACTAACTTTCACTTGAACACTCCCACCCAATGCTTCTGTTTATTGCACATTACATTAAGTGTGAAACGTAATTTTAATTCTCCTAGTTACACTTTTATTCCTATTGAAAAATTTAAACTCTGAGGAATTTATGTGATTTCAATGCCTATATTGAAACCAAAATCTTTTAATGGATTTGATTTAGGATTTACAGTCATCCTACCGAACTGGTATTAGAAGAGGCATT
Source organism: Creontiades dilutus (assembly GCA_031894815.1). Taxonomy (NCBI): domain Eukaryota; kingdom Metazoa; phylum Arthropoda; class Insecta; order Hemiptera; family Miridae; genus Creontiades; species Creontiades dilutus. The sequence goes on from JAVIWC010000594.1 coordinate 727,228, forward strand.
TTGTATGTTATTGCGTTGATTAAGAGTTATTCAGTTCGTTCTCTTTTTATTACGAAAAAATACAAGTTCCCAATCTGTAAACCTTTTCTAGTTATTTGAAGGCTGTTTAAAAGATAATGTACCAGTTTGGTTTTTGAAAAATTTTGCTTGACAAAAAAACTTTTCTTTTACATTTACATTATTTTTTCTCTATAATATTTACAGTATGGGTCTTAAAAAAGATGGAACTTATGTGATTTCAGTGCTTTTAATGGAACAAAGCCTAAACTCGACTTGTACACGCGTAAAATTGTTTCTATTGAATTCGTTTTCCTGAAAAATTGCGTAACACCGTGAAAGGCCCTTGTTGCAGGGACCCATTCAAATAGTAGGTAACTATTATTTGATGACCGTGTTCAGTACGGGGTCGCCCCCATCTATGCTACAGTCAGAGCTAGGAATTTTTAGCGTCTAGATTGACGATTCGTTTACTTTTCCCAAGACAACTATTATCCTATTAGCGCACTTTTAATTTAACAGAATTCAGAAATCCGCAGACAATAATTGTCTGAATTGAATTATTCAATTCTTTATTTTTCGTGAAATGATGACGTCAACTGTTCCAATTCGCCTCTACCTTGCGATAACAAAAATTTAAAAAATCGCTTCAATACACAAGATTTACTATTTCTGTATTGGATAGCCCTTCTCTTCGGATAACTAGACTAGCTGTTGAACAGAGTGCTGTATAGTGCACATTTATGTTTAAAAACAGTTTTCTCGAAAAAGTTCAGTAATAATATGATAAAAACAGGGAATGGAAATGATCATTGAAAAACATTTCAATGATGATAAATAAAAATCTAAAGATTCTAAGTTTTAAAGATCGTAAAATTAAACTTGTTAATTTCTGGACGAAAATATCACGAGACATGTTATTCGCCCGTAACAATTGCATTCTCTGTTCGGAAGTTTACGAGTTCTAGATTTTTTCACATTTCTACCTTTAAATGCCTGTAGTTGGTGGATGATGTGTTGAACAGTTCCAGACCGAGTTCAAACATGAGAAAAGGAAGGTGTGGTTTTAGTGGGTTTAAACAACATAACGTATTTTTATGTTATTTTACGAGACCCGATTTCCACCTCAGGATCTTGAAGATTTCCTCAACTGTCAAACGTTGAAGAAAGAAAAAACTTCAAATGTTGGCTCTAAATGTTATGCCTAGACACATACATTTCTCAACATTTTTAAAGTTTTATGATCTTATACTGACAAGGAATGAATTCTGGACCAGTTAGCAATGGTACTTTACACGTACTGAGCATTATCTAAGATTTCAGATTCATTGGACCAATTACAGATAAGGATTATGCCATTAGCAAAATAAATAATACGGCAGTTAACAATTTCCATATTTGCCTCAAGATTAGCCAACTGGAGTCCCTAGAACAGTGCTCTGTGGATTTGGAAATCCTTCGTTCCAGGGTTATTTCCTGCCAATTTTAACCCCAATGTTCACTACAAGGTTGCAAATAAGATCGGATCCATTCTAGTTCAAACCCTCTAACTCGTGTCAGCCTAGAAATTACTTAGGAAAATGGGCTACCGAACACAGTTGAAGTAGGTATCTGGCATAGACAAAGTACGGTTGTTCAGACTTTTTGATAATAATCCAACTTAGTTGATATTTCCGTTGAAACGTCTACTACTGTATGCTCTTGCCACTCCGGGGTCATATGGCATTTTTCCATACTGATCACTTCCCACGTTCCTTCTGAAAATTGTTTGGTGCGCACTTGACAAAGCCCTGCGTGTAGTCTTTAATGTAATGAAAGTCTTCAAGCCTCTGGGACAGAAGAGGTAAGCTTCTCATTGAGGATATTATTAAATAATATTACGAAATTTTCGTTTGTTCCGTTGTCCGTTTGCCGCAGCTACCAATTTCCTGCCGTTTCGTTATTTTTTAAATTTGTTGATTCATAAAGCCGTTGGTTAACCCGAGTTTGGAAGACGTTGATAATCATGTTATTTCGTTAATTTCAGATATTGAGAATCGGTGGCAGGACGACGGAACGAAAGGTCTTCCGAAAGGAGTCATCGAGAGCCTCCGAAAAGTGACGCCTTCCAATGGCCTCCTCTCCTTCGAGCGGTTCTGTGCGGGCCTCAAAATCTGCCTCCTTAGAAATCAGGTAAACAATGGATACCAGAGGATCACATGATACATTACATTCTATAATTTTTAACTTCAATACCCCACACTGTTATATCGCTTATTGTAGAATCACCTGTTACACTTCGATATAGTAGAGTAGATAATATAAAGCGATGGGTATGAAGTCTGCTGGTCCATAATACTATATAATAAATATTGTTTCAGTAAAAATATGGAAAACCTTGATGGTAGCCAACTATTTAGGAGTAATAGATCTATTACTATAGATGATATCTATATCATCGAAAAGGGAGCTTCCGACTTTCGATGTATATAGAGAAAAAAAAATCATCTTATTATGTTCCTACTTCAGTATTGTTATATGTATTACTAGTTTAAAGGCCCTGCTACGCAGGTTGAAAAGAAATAAGTGAGTAACACAATGGTCTCTGAAGGTTTCTGAAATTGAAATGGTAAATTCTGAAATTGAAATGTAAAGGTCTGAAATTGAAATGGAAAATTCTGAAATTGAATTCTTGTGAATTCCATGTACCGCCATTTAGTGCACTATGCCAACAAAAAACAGCCATCAAACATGACGGACGAACTCTCTCGGTTGAAAATGTTTGCTCACTTTTACAAATTTGAAAATTTTTTTTTTACAGCACTAAGCCAACAAAAAACAGCCATTAAACATGACGGACGAACTCTCTGGTCCGCTCATTTTTTAGGTTGAAAATGTTTGCTCACTTTTACAAATTTGAAAATTTTTTTTTTTTTTTTTACAGGTGGAGAGCAAGAAGCGGGTCGGGAGAGGTGGGGAGGCGGTGGAGCCGAACGCCCGCCCCCCTTCGGCCCCTCTTCTCGACGTGGAACCCAAAGGTGGAGCGATGGGTTGGCCCGGGGGCGGCACGGGGGCGGGTGGCGCGGTGCCGCAGAGCCTGTCGCGGCACCCGTCCAACATGCCGACGCAGAGGACGTTGAGTATGCCGCAGCTGCCCGCTGAGCCAGCTCTAGGCATTCCCGTCAAACCGCCACTCTATGGACCTCCCAAACCACCAAGGTAACAGTCACAGTTGGTTCTTGAATGAAACAATCCACATTCCAGGTTAAATTCGATAACTAATTCGTCACGTGTTTCTCCCAGAATTTCTTATAAATAAGTTCCGATCACGCAGCATGATCGTCTGAGTTAATATTGGACAATTCTCCGATTACATTTATGTCCAATTGAATTGAAATTTGGCCACTTTGTGTGCCGATAAAATGTTGGCTATCAATTTTGTTGCGAATAAACTTGTTCTGTTTATTACTGGTCTAACCTACCACAGATTGTATTTTGTTAGAATTATTTGCATCCTCACATTTTTTAGTAAATTTACATTGAATTTAAATACTATTTTTAGCTTAAGTTTGATTTTTAATTTTTAAATGCCGTAATTCATTGTAGATGAAGCATTTTTAAGCAATACTTAGCTAAACAATAGTAATTTACCAATTTCTCGGTTTTTGGGGATTTTAAAATTATTTTTAGTACATTAAGTGCATCAGTATGTTTCGTACATATTTTGAAAGTTGTCCAGTTCCAACGAACTCATATTTTCTTCTGGAATGCTCGATTTTTTTAAAGGAAGAACGAAGTTTTAACACAATCATATCGAGTTTATCGTCTGAAATGACACACATACACATACATATGCGTAAGTAATCCAGGAATCATTCCAGAATGCAAAATGAACGTCGATTGAGAGAATTTGTATTTCTAAAATTTATAGAGCGGTTGCGATAGCTTCATTTTCTAAGAAAATTCGATAAAACCACCTGAATCCAAAATAAATTGTTTAATATCTTATTTAATTGTGGTGCAATGTTGATGAAATTTTCAACTGTGAAGTCCAAACGAATTTTATCATTTTTAGATTGAAAAAACTTCACTTTCACTGCGTTTACTTGGTTTTGGAACTCCCCTACTCATCTATTAATCATATGTTTATTATTTTAAGCCTCCCTTTAAAGTGCCCGAGGGTTTAGTGTTTCAATCGTGTATGTTGGAACCTATTTTGTACTTTTCACAAAGGTAAAGAGATTAAATAAAATAATATGTGGATTATAATAATTAAAATAATTAGTTGGTTAGCTTTTTTTTTTTTTTTTTTGTCGTGATTCTGGTTTAGTATTCAAAAATACTTCAGAATAAGGGAGAATGTTATGAGAAGTGTTATTTCTTCATCATTTTCTTCTGATTTTATTTACTATCTGAAAAAAATTTCTGGATTCCAATGTTAGTCTAGTTGTACATCAAACCTGGGAAATTATGAATTCCTTCTGAAGAGGGGCTAATAGAAAATCCATACATACTGACGATTTTCTTCGTTTAAGGGTTCAATTCCAGGGAAGGATGTATCTATTTCAAAAAACCTTTTTGGTAGTGTATTTAGAACTATTGTTGTATTTTCAACTCGATTCTTAAAAGAGTCCTTAAAGTCCCTTAATAGAAACATATTCTTAAGAAATACGTGCATTTTGGGGACGTGCCTGATAGCCTCCCCTTCCAATCTCCCCCTATCATAATAATTATGATTATTGTTGAGTTTGAAAGTTCTTTATTGAGTTTGAAAGTTTTTAAAATGTATTTCAAAACTATACAAATTCACTGGCACGCGAGCAAAATTCAAACCGATTTGAAAATCAAACCACGCGACCACGTGGCACTGTATTTTACTTCATAAAGCATTTTTCACTTTTCCTGTAACAATTACGATCCAATTTAGCCACGTTTTTGCTATTTTTATGCTTAAAAAAAAACCATATGTTCTGTAATCCGAACTATTCCATGGTCCGAACTACCCCTGGTCCCAATTAGTTCGGATTAAAGAGGTTCTGCCGTATTGACAAAAGTTTTGTTGTACTTAATCGGGCGAACGGACCACAGTACGCTTTTGTATGCGTGTTATTCTAGGCAGCTGTTACTTGGGCTAATGTGTAATACACATGTCATATTATAAATAAGTAAATTAATTTGAATGGATGTCTTGTAGTCGAGTGAGTTGATGCTCGGCCTGATCAGAGTGGGAACATACTTAGTTCTGAACCTTGTTTTCGTTTAACGGCCGATTAAGTCAGCTGTTACGTAGTCCCGATCTTCACCGCCTGACCCAATTTCAACTATTCACGGCTCGAGTTGTCCAATTACCCTTCCCGAGCGTGTTTTCGTGAATGTATACACCCCTAGGGCGTCCTTTACGAGGAGGCATTGCGGACGTCCGGGATATGGATTCGTCACCTTTCTCCCACGGTTGTGTTGCGGTGACGCCAAATCGTGACTCCTTAGTTACCGAACTTTCCCTCGTCCTTTGAATATTGTGGGAAAACCTTTGGCTTGGCTCTATAACAGTGTTGTGAAACTCAGGGCTTTTTCGTATTTACGTTATATCGCCCTGTAAAAATGCCGCAGGATATGCACATCTTAAGTTGAGCAGTCCAAAACGATTATTACTCTATACTAATATTACGTGGAGGTAAAGTTTTTAAGCCTGCACGGAGGATCTATTCAACCGATTTTGAAAATTCTTTCAACAACAGAAAGCCACATTATTTGAGAGTGTGACCGGCTTTCTATCGATCCCAAAAATTAAGAAACCGTTTTGTGAAAGCTCGATTTGCAAAGTAGGTCGGATAGAAAAGGTAGAACAAAATTGTTGTTTTGAAACGCTGCCTCAGCAACGCCTAGTGTTCAGCCAACGTCGTTTGCAGTCGTTGTGGTGGAAGGGGCGTGGCTTATTAGGTCTACGAGGTAGGCGACGGACGATGAAGAAATTGAAATTTTCAAACTGTAATCCGACATCGTTTCGATACAAAATCTGTGTATCCACTGAACTGGTTTTGAAAATGAGTTTACCAATGGAAAACTACCCTAAGAGTGTCATAAGGTATATACCAACTCGATAATTAAAAGAGTTTTTCATGGTAGTCGACTTTGTGTAGTGAGTCGGAAAAAAATTACCGAACGGAAACGGTTTTTACATGCAGCCTTGGTGATGAGAGATACATGATTGAGTCCTAGAGAATAGTTGACCTTGATAGTGCCTGCAAAAATGTCAGCGGAAGCGTATGTATCATTTTTATATTCTAGTCATTAAAAAAAAAAAGTTGATTAAATTAAAAATAGTTTAAATTGCGGTTTCTGAATTCTTATTAAAATAAATAAACTTACAATCTCAAGTGACAAATAGACAACATGATTTGAAGGAATTTTTACAGGAACAACATTGGTATGGAACCACGGCCTTGTCTACTGCACCCAATAGCTACATGATGGCTAAAATGATATCGAAAAGATCGAATTTTATATCCCGGAACCAACAAAATAAAAGTAGAACGATGTTTCGGTGGTCCTGACCCTTGCCTACGCTGTGCGCCGGAACGCTGATAATTTTACGACTGTCCCTGTTAAACTAGATCTTGCAGCTTAGCCGTCTATGGGAAACATACAAACTTAGAGTTTTATGTACAAGGATATGATGTCGGCATCGCTACGACGAGTTGCTAATGGCATCAAGTGGCATCAGTTCAACAATGCCTTACTGCACCGCATCCGAAAACATACACGCCACACAACGCAAGAAACTGGTTTTGGGCTCTGTGTAGAGGCAGATTCGAGTGTGGGTAGTACTGACAGCTTTCTAAGCTGAAATAGTACACTATGATGGCTTCGAGGTTTCCGAGTTGCGGTCAAAATGCAATTAAATGTACTAGTTGCGGAAGGATATCCGAAACGCGATCCCCACTCTAAGTGAGCCATTAGCGTTAACAGGGGGACACCACGAGGAGGTGGCTCACGTTGTCCCCCATTATTAGTCGTGAAATTTGGCTAAGAAACAGAAGTACAACAAAAAATGCTGAAATTAACAACAAAACATGTAACCTAAAAAAAAACTAAACTGCAAACTTGAATGAAACGGATCTCAGGGACTCAATCCTCTCGATGGCACCCTGCTGGTATCGAGACATCTGTTCAGCGAGAAATCATTCTTTTTCTGAAGATTTCCTATTCCGCCGACCACGAATGCCATTCATTTGCATGAGGGAAGCGGATTGAAGCTCATTTATGGCCTATATAGATCAGTTGTATCTAAATGCTTCAGAATAGATCGGCAATTGCAACATTACGCCCTGCGTCCGCCAGTTGTTTCCACGTTCCCTAGCATCGTCTCAGATCTAATAACCAGCCAGAGACACATTTATTTCAGCCCGCCCATTCTCTTGAGGAATGCAAACCTAAATTTACAATCTCCTACTCAGTATTCCCGAAGCCAATACAAAAAACTTATATTTACCGGGTTAATTCGAGTAGGGGCGTGTAATGTAGAACAATTATTCAAAAGCATTCACAAATATTAAAGTTATAATGATTTAAATACATTTATCACCATATGGGCTAACATGATAAATTATAATTCCCGTGAGAAAGGTTAATTTTAATTCTCGCAATGTAACTAGTTGATTTTTTCTTTGTACAAAATTCTGATGATTTTTGACTCCACGACGCAACACGGAAAGTAGTTCCACAGCGTGAGGTAATTTCCAATATTTAAGAGCGTTTGAATTTATTTATATATTTTTTTAATTTCCTAAGGTATATTTCTGTTATTTTGTCCATGATGAAATTTTATTACTGCGATTAAAAAAATAATAATAATAAAAAAACAAAAAAAATGGAATGTTCGGCAATAGTCGGATCGGCAATGTTCGGCTCCACTGGATTCTCTCCAGACTCTCATGTAACCGTTTAGACGTATCCAGTTGACAGACGCCAGTTGACCTAGAACGATGGAGGAGAGTGCTTCTACAAGCCTCACCCGCGTTGAGTTAAATAACATTTTTCGAGATTTCTGTCGAGATTTTGTGAGGGAATCCGGTAAGGTGTTGCAAGACGAATTAATTTTTGTACAATGGATGAAACTGATCCCACAAACGCTCTTGTTCTTTGTGGGCATCAATAAACGTCACAATACTTTTTAGACGTATTGTTGTAAAAAAGAACAAAATATTTTGAACAAAACTCAACAGAAAAGTGCACTGCAGCAGGGATGTACCATGCAGACAGGTCTGCACTGGACTGGCATGAGGCCTGAGTCGTTCACGCGCTTACAGTAGGCCGCGCCATTCTCGGTTTTTGGTGGTGGGGGGAACTGGACTGGCGTCAAATCTACTCCTCAAGCCAGTGCACAGGATAGGCTTTTTTCCACTGGACTGGAGTGTCAGCTGGCGCCAGTAGTGTTTACACGGAGCCAGCTAGCACTGGCCAGTTAGCCGGACTAACAGCTGGCCTCGTGTAAACGCGGCTTAAATGGGGTGTTTGTGCATCTTCCTGGTACCACGGTCGGGAAGAGCCCAGGCTACCAGTGTACTGACGAAAGTCTGTAACATGGTTAGGTGATGGACTGGACCTTTAAGGCGGTTAATGCTCGGAACACTCAAAGGATGATCATGACGCTTAATGGGCCAGGCTATCCTCAGAGTCGGCGATTTCAAGAATCGGGAAGGGGGAACTAGCCATCAGAATTCACCCAGCACCCCTGAACTGCCTGTCCCATTGTTGAGGTTGGATTCCGGGGGCAATGGATACATACGCCACTACAGGATGTCAATACTGCACTTAGAGGATCGGCTTTTTAGGACATGACTCGAGGGGGGAATTAAAACCCCGGCTTGTGACTTCCTTTTGAAAGGAAAGATTCAGATCTGTGTTCTTGCGTTTATTCTGTTTTCTATAAATTAGCCTTTACATTTTCCACATGGGCTTTCACTTATTAATGAATGAATAAATTGGTCAGGTTGCTTCATTCGAGGACAACGCTCGGCCTCCCTCAGGCAGTGGACAAGTCGGAGATCCGCTCCGCTCTACAGAACTGGCAGCTCGGGATGATGATGGAAGAAGAAAAGCGGTCGCCCAACTACGCTGCCCAACCTCAACGCCCTAGAAGTATAGGTAAGATTGGAAAAAACACACTTTGAAATAGTTAGAAGATGCACTACGGTTATTTTATTCATAGAACTCGATCGTACTTGTAAGTGGTTCCTTCTTTTCCAATATCTTTTAGATTGTATACTCCCTTTTGGTTTATTACTCAATAATAAACCATTGTAATCGCTCTGGAAAAAAAAAGTTCTAACCCCCCTGAAAATTTCATGGTTTACGTTTCAAAGGGTGTAGAATCCGAATCTGCAATAAAAAATTTTCCGTCCGTCCGCCGTACGCACGATATCTCCGAAACGGCTGGAGCAAAAGATCTGAAATTTTCAGGAAAAATCCATCTTGGCCCGACGACGCCCCAATTCTTGAGCCAGCTCTCTCACTCAATTTAAAGTGCTCTTTAAGGGCTGTCAAGGTTTTGTAAAATCCCTAAAAACCTCAAAACAAGTCGAATCGGCCTAAATATTTACCTATTTGAAGAACATACAAAGAGGAATCGAATGAGCCCTTCCCCACGTCCGTAGGTCAAACCATTCCCGATGTACGCCGTACGCACGATTTCTCCCAAACGGCTGGAGCAAAAAATCTGAAATTTTCAGGAAAAATCCATCTTGGTCCGACGACGCCCCAATTCTTGAGCCAGCTCTCTCACTCAATTTAAAGTGCCCTTTAAGGGCTGTCAAATTTTTGTAAAATCCCTAGAAACCTCAAAACAAGTCCAAGCGGCATGGATGTAAACTTATTTCAAGAACATACCGTCAGGAATCGAATGAGCCCTCCCCAGGTCCGTAGGTCAAACCATTCCCGATGTATGGCCCGATTTATGGTGCCAACATTTGCGTTTTTTGGTTTATTATTGTTTGTTTGTAACCTAGTGATGTCAGGCCGATAGCGTCGAGTTGTAGTGAATGTGGATACTTGAGTGATAGCCGATGTGAATACTTGTAGTGTAGTTAGTAGCCGATACACGGGTTGAAGCATTCTGATAATATATAGGTAAATATTATTCAATATTATTACTGGGGTTTATTATTCAATATTATTACTGGGGTAAATAAGTATTCTTTCACTGGGGTTTATTATTCAATTGGCTTCCGTTCATGATTTGAATCTTACTAAGCTTCGGAGTGTGCGTGTTTTACAGGTGATAGAGCGATCATTGAATTTCAGGAGATATGCATAGACCACGTAAATCGGTTCTCATCCAAAACACCTATTTGGATTGATCAGTTGATGATATTTGTGTGCCTCCTCTACATCTGTCTACCTTTTGCTACATCGTTTAAATTTGGATTTGGGGAAGTTTTAACGCAATACGAGTGCCAAAGGACTTGATAAATTAAAGATGTTTTTATTGTGGGGGCGTATTGAGGTTCAATAAAAAAACGCTGCAAATTTTTTCACTGGGGTTTATTATTCAATTGGCTTGCGTTCATGATTTGAATTTCTACTATTTTATTTTTTGTGTCTTGTCATTTGTGATTTTTCAGTATTTCGTAATTTTGGAACTACTAGCAAATGTTTTTTCTAGTTTCCATCTAGTTAGATTGAAAGAATTACATTTTTACAACAAAAAGTTTGAAAGAATTATAGTCCAAGTGGCCTTTTTGATACATCGCGCTTTTGTGAGTTACCTGTTCGTGTAACATTCATACATAAGTTTAAATACCTATGTGTAAGCAATTCTATACCTTCTTATCTAGTTCAATTGAAATAAATAATCTAGTTTTTCAACAAAGAAAAGAGTTGAACAAAAGTAATCATTTTCCAAGAGGCCTTTTGAAGCCAATTGCGTGTTTTCGGAAGCAAGAGTTCATTTTTAGCCATTAACGACTATTAACGGCTGTTATTTTAAACAATAAAGAATTTTTTATGAAAAATGTGATTTTAAAATTGTATTCTGGTTCTTTTGTATTTACTGCAATGGAAAGTAGAGAAACCAGCAAGATAATCATTGAAAAATCAAGGGCGGTCGACAGACAGCTGAGCGAGCGCCGGTGTGACTCAGGTTGGCGCGAACGCGTGAAGGTTGATGGTTGTATCACATGTGAAGGCTGAACGGCTAAGGAAAATTCTTGGACTGAAGAAAAATCGAACACGCGGCCCGATCGTTTTGCCGCAACAAAGCGTGATGCCGCGTTGTTACGTCTGACACATCTGTAGAGTTGTATTGTTTGATCGCACTGATAGATCGCGATGGGCGCCCGCTCACCCCCGTCGATCGCGTTCGTTGTTCACTTAAGACACGGCGTCGAGGTATGGTATCCATGATGCGTCTGCGGCCGGCGTCTGCGAATGAAGTTTTTAGAATCATCATCATCATCATCATCATCGAAAATATCAGGTAGGTATATCAGGGGGTGGTAACGTTATACACCGCTAGGTGGAATTCACCCCCCCTCTCGACCGCGCCAGTGAAGCTCCAAAAATTGTTTTCTTACCGAAAAATCCAGCATTCCAAAAATAGGATGAGTTCGTTTGACTTCTGAGCTCACTAAATTGGGCATCTTTAAAAAATGTACTAAAAAAATTAAAAGCTAAAAATTGTTATATTTCAATATTTTTCTAGCAAACTATCACTCAATAGAAAGTTGATGAACCATGGAGTAGGTAGTTTGAAAATTTAAGCTCAAATTTATGCAAAACATTTCATTATGTGCACATTAAAAATTCAAAAAATCCAAAATCTTTGTTTGAATAGAAATATATTATTCAGAACAATTTTTTTCGCGATAACATTGATAGATTTTTTTTTTGCATCCAAAAGTGCTCAAATGTAATACGATAATTTGGTGAAATTCGCTCATACGAACGTCATGCTGAACGACTGGAATCTATTCAAAATTGACCTTCCTTCATGAAACAGGCTTATATGAAGGGCCTGATGGAATTTCTGAAGCTATGAGCCCTCCACAGTCCGATGATATCACTGAAGTCAAGAAGCTTAGGGGGTAACATTTTTAAAGAGCTGGAAGGGTAACTATCTATATCCATCACCCTGCTTGTTCTTTCAGAGAAGAGGGAAGAGGGGGGGGGGGGGGAGCTGAATCCGGGGAAAAGGCAAGCAAAAGGCAGAGCATGGAACAACAGAAAATTTAATATGTGCAGTGAGTACTTGAAGAGGTACTGTTTAAAGTGTATTGTACGTTATGCCCAAGTGGGCAGTGTGAGGGAAAGGAGCGCCGTTACACTAAATATTAGAGGGTGAGCAGTTCGTAACTAGTTGTCTACTTACAAATAATAAGGTGGTGATTGAATGGACTAGTTGCGCCTTCCAAGGGATATAACGATAAGTCTACAACAACCAGAGGATCCCACTGAACCGAAAAACCTCCTGATTTAAGCTCATGCTTAGCAGTTTCAAAAATTGGGTTGGGAGGTATGGGATCCATATTCGACACAAACCCCCCGACACAAAAATAAAAGCGGACAACTTGTCTCTTTTTTTGAAGCTACAAAACCTGAAAACTTTCAACCAACTCAGTAAGAGTTAGCAAGATACACGGAGGAAATTAAAACACAATGATGGGTTGTGGGAAGGCTTGGATAATGACAGCGATGGGGAGCCATGAAGAATAAAGAAAAAGTATAACGAAGTCGTGCACCTGAAGAGAAGAAATGTACGAATCAGCTTGAAAAAGAAAGAAAACTACAAAGAAGAATGTCATTACCTCCATCATCAGAATGAAAGCGGCAGGTGCATACAGAATAGATGTACCTAGATCGTGTGTTTAACATCGATACACCTAATTGACAGTTAATTCGTTGGAGGCCCAGTTGAAATTGATAACGGTAACAGACCAGTCTGAGGAAGCAAACTATTCTGACTCTCTTGCAATACCGTATAAGAACATAACTGAATGGATTAAGTTCAAAATAATTTGTTTACATGGCAAGACAAAATTGAAATGCTGAGTGTGAAGATTAAAGAAAACAAACGCTGGTCAAACGTAAAAAAGAAACCGATTTTGATGCAATAGAATCGGAAGAACATTTAATCGACGCATACAATTCATTAATGTCTCTGAGAACATTATGAATCCGTCGAGCAACATCAATAGATCATAAATGATCATCACATTAATAATGGCGGTGGGCTAATTTGAGATGACGCAGTAATATCTGATAATATAAACGGAGTTTTTATAATAAGACAAATAGTTATATTTTCGATAAGTTCCAATAAAAATATTTAAAGCTACTTATTAAATGATTCAATCAGTACTGCCTTCCGGCTCCTGTCAAACAGTTCATCTAATGATCCAAATTTGTAAAAATTGCCAAAAATCTTATCTACATTGTTAGTCCATGGTTTCATTCGACGCAGAATTCAATAATCCAAAACGTTCATTTCAAAAGGTTTTTCCAAGTTTTGAGAAAATGCCAAAGTTTTATTCATTAACCCTCCGTCGGTCGCGCCTGTTCTCCACACATGGTAGTTCGCACCGCGGTGTTTACACCGCAGTCGTTTTTGTTTAGTTTTTTTTTAGATCCAATGGCAGATGATAGTAGTGAAGGTATCATCCCTCCCTCCAATCATCCCTCCTTCTCGGCTCAAACTTGAAAGTTCTGAAATTCGATTCATAACTATACCAATATCCTTTTAATCTAACACAAAAAGAACCAAGAAAATCCGCAGTATAAACTGTAGGAGGATGATCTATGATCTTCTCCTTCATCCGCCCGATAGAAAATTCATTGTTTTCGAAGTTTTTTGCACGACGAACAAACAGAATTAAATAAAACCGATAAAATCAGATGGAAATAGTGGATATAACGATTTGTCATTATCACTCCCTCCATTCACCCTCTTTCATAATCAATATTGAGAGTTTAAAAAATATTTTCAATAGTAAACAATTACTTTAATTGAACAAAAACAGAATGACATAAATCAATAGAGAATTTTCCCTTGAGCAGTGAGGGATTCCTATCCATCACTGTTAGTAAAAGCATAATTTCCTAGGTTTTTTGTCGTAAAAGAGGACTGAATTGGAGTTTAACAAAATGAGAATCACGAAAACTAATTAAGAATTGTAGCACCGAAAAATTTTTTCGAAAAAACTCTATTTTTTGGCAATACCGCCATCGATTTCGCTTTTCCGTCATGAAATTTGAATTTTCCAAGGTTTTATGAACAAGTAGAGTAAAATTGAGATCAAATAAAAACAATTACATAAATGAATTGAAGGCTGAGCATAGACATAGGGTGGCGTCAAAAATCGTAGGATACCCATGTTGTAGTGGGAGGCGGGGGCGCACACACACACACACACACGGATAAGTTGTCATGGTGTTCCCGTCTAAAGAATGTGAACTCATGGGCACAAGGTGTCTGGAACCCTAGGGGCTGACCGCCAAAAACGGCACGTTCTGACGCTTGCTCGCACAACACCATCTCCTCATGTGATGAAGAAACTTCTCAATCTCGGTAAATAGAATAATTTCATATTATATAACGATCATCACACTATATAAAAACCAGCTTATCAGAGTATATCGACGTTTCAGGGGGTGGTAACGCTGGGCGGGTGGAATTCTCGCCCCCGTCTCCCAGGGCAACCGATCTGCTCCCCCCGACCCCGCCAGTGAAGGAAGGAGGGCCCCAGCGAGGGGAAGCGTCTCCCAGGGCAAGCGACGTGGTCCTCTCCTCGGGGATTTGGGATATACGATTTTTTGACTTTTAATATTGTTATTATACTCCCTCATTGTGTTGTTTAGTACTCTACCTCCTGTACACATGGGACTTACCCCAACAAGAAGGCACAACTGTTGCCACCTTTGCAGATGATACGGCTATCCTCTCTGTTGGAGATGATATAGAAGCTGCAACACGCAAACTACAGACGTCTACTGCTGAGGTTTGTAAATGGACCAAGATGTGGAGAATGAAGCTGAACGAATCAAAATCAGCCCACATCAACTTCACTAACCGAAAAGTCCCAATCTTGGATGTTGAGATCAATTCGAATAAAATACGGCATACTGAAGCAGTTAAATACTTGGGTTTGACACTTGACTCCAAATTAAACTGGAATAAACACATAGAAAAGAAGAAAGAAGAACTTAAAATCAAGTACAGAAGGATGTATTGGCTAATGGGAAGGAATTCCCATCTCTCTCTTCACAACAAACTGCTTATATATAAGCAGATCCTTCGCCCTATTTGGACCTATGGGATACAGATCTGGGGCTGTGCCAAGAAATCAAATATTAAGAAAATCCAAACCTTTCAGAATAAAATACTGAGAAGTATAGTTGGAGTCCCTTGGTACATGCGAAACGATGATATTCATCGAGATTTGAGGATGGAGACAGTCTATGAAATTATTGCAAAATACGCAAGGAAGCATGAACATCGCCTCCACAAACACGTGAACCCGGAGATGCTCTACGTTTTGGACAACGAAGGTGAAATCCGACGTCTCAAGCGAAACAAACCACTGGATTTAGTTGTGCTGCGTGAAAAGAAGTGCAATCGAACTCAGTGCTAATTAATTGAGCTATATAATAAAGGGCTAGATTTTGCTGTAAACCTACCCTCTTGGAGTGTACCTTTATTGATATGTTAAATTGCTAGATGAAATGTATTTGATTTTTCAGTCGCAATTAATAAATCACGAAAAAAAAAAAAAAAATGTGTTATTCACCTATTTCTTTTTAACCTGCGTAGCAGGGCCATTAAACTAGTAGTATAATAATAAACAAAATAGGAACTTTCCTTTTTGTATTATTTTTTTCCCTTTGGCCCACCACCGATAACCCACTTATAACTCTACTTGTAATTTATGATTCGAGACTTTCTGCAGGTGACGGTAAGCCCTCTGCTATCGAATCATCGAACCCCGGAGCTGGTCACAAGAAAACAAATGGGAGGAGGAGAGAGCCCAGACGGCATACTCTGCAAAATGGAATCGATTACAACATGGTAAGATATAACTCAAAAGTAACCAATACAGATAGTGATGGTCTATTATGAAAAACTCTATAGACATCCGAAAGTTGTTAGAAAATGTAGCATGAGATGCTCGTTATATAAAACATAGCGTTAGTGGAAGATCTTGTTAGTGTTACGTTGTACGTAACCGAGGACCTACCTACCAAGGTATCTACAGGGTTTCCCAGAATTAATGGTAGAAACTTCAGGAATTGATTCGCCCACTAATTAACAAGAAACGCTGCCTCCTTGCCTTTTTTAGAGGCTCTTTTAGAGCGTTGAAGTTTTGGTTTATTACTCAATAATAAACCATTGTAATCGCTCTTGAAAAAAAAAATTCTAACCCCCCCTGAAAATTTTATGGTTTACGTTTCAAAGGGTGTAAAATCCGAATCTGCAATAAAAAAAATTTCCGTCCGTCCGCCGTACGCACGATTTCTCCCAAACGGCTGGAGCAAAAGATCTGAAATTTTCTGGAAAAATCCATCTTGGCCCGACGACGCCCCAATTCTTGAGCCAGCTCTCTCACTCAATTTAAAGTGCCCTTTAGGGGCTGTCAAAGTTTTGTGAAATCCCTAAAAACCTCAAAAAAAGTCGAAGCAGCCTAAATGTGTACTTATTTTTAAGAACATACCTCGAGGAATCGAATGAGCCTCTCCCCAGGTCCGGAGATCAAACCATTCCCGATGTATGGCCCGATTTATGGTGCCAACATTTGCGTTTTTTGGTTTGTTATTGTTTGTTTGTAACCTAGTGATGTCCGGCCGATAGCGTCGAGTTGTAGTGAATGTGGATACTGGAGTGATAGCCGATGTGGATACTTGTAGTTTATAGCCGATACACGGGTTGAAGCATTCTGATGTGCATGAAACGCTGATAATATATAGGTATATATTATTCAATATTATTACTGGGGTTTATTATTCAATATTATTACTGGGGTAAATTAGTATTCTTTCACTGGGGTTTATTATTCAATTGGCTTGCGTTCATGATTTGAATCTTACTAAGCTGTGTGCGTGTTTTACAGGTGATAGAGCGATTATTGAATTTCAGGAGATATGCATAGACCACGTAAATCGGTTCTCAACCAAAACACCTATTTGGATTGATCAGTTGATGATATTTGTGTGCCTCCTCTACATCAGTCTACCTTTGGCTACATCGTTTAAATTTGGATTTGGGGACGTTTTAACGCAATACGAGTGCTAAAGGCCTTGAAAAATTAAGAAAGTTTTTATTGGTGGGGGGGGGGGGATTGAGGTTCAATAAAAAAAACGCTGCAAATTCTTTCACTGGGGTTTATTATTCAATTTCTTTCCTTTAGCTGGCATTCATGATTTGAATTTCTACTAAGCTTTGGAGTGTGCATATTTCACAGGATAGAGCGATTATTGAATTTCAGGAGACACCCAAATATGATCAACTGATCAATCCAAATAGGTATTTTGGTTGAGAACAGATTTACGTGCTCCATTCATGTATGGTAATGTTCGGCATTTTTCCGGACGTATTTACTTGTGAACCGAGCTGCTTTGAGGTAAAAACGTCTGCCAAGTGGGTGTGGCACATAGCTTCCTCGTATCCATAACATGACTGTACAGATCATTGAAAATTATTATTGACTAAAGAACTTCGTTCAATTAGGCGAAGTAAATATTGAATTAGGGTAAATTTATTGTTATGCAGGAGCATAACTTGAGAAAATAAAGGTAGGCATGTTCAACTATTGAACAAACTATAAAATATACCAAATCCGAACAATCCCTGAAAATTTCTTCGAAATCAGTCATGAACTCCCGCAGTTATGCTTGTGGCAAGGGTTTCGTTTGCCCATGCGCAGAGGCTACTATTGATCCGGAGGTCATGAAACCTATAGGGGACCATCTACACCCCAACCCGCACAATCCCTGAAAATTTCATCGAAATCGGACTATAACTTCGTGTAGTTTTGCCCGTAACAAGGATTTGCTGACAGACACACAGACAGACACGGAACCAAAATTGTTCAGAAAGGTCTAAAACGCAAAATGCGAGTGGAATTTTTGATTTTGGAGACAAAACATTTTCACATTCTGAAAGTGAAAACAATGCTTCCGCTCCCTTGGTAGACTCGGAAGCAATAATTAGGATAGTTTGATAGTCAAAGTACGGTTTGAATACCTCATATATATCATTTATTCGTATGTTTCAACGCTATCGTATATAATTATATTGATATGTACTCGTACACATATATTTATTTATTCCTCTATGTTGCTGGCAAGTGTTGGTGCTAGCATGCTTATTTTGATTGTTTTTATTCATGTGCGAACAAAGTGGGCTCTTGAGACCTATATGTAGAAGTTACGTGAATAATTTTTTCCTGTCTTATAGTCCCACGTCCATGGGAAAACTCAACAAAATATGTATACCTATCTATAACCTACCTCCGTTTAAGAAAAAAAATTAAAAAAAGAAAAAATCCTACGAATTAAAGACGTTCTTGAAAACCCGTGTGAAGCTTTCATATGCTCGGGCAAGCTCACCTTTGAGAGAAGCGGTTCGTGTTAAACATAAATTTAATTAGACCAGGGCGATTGACTGTAGTGAGCCAGATGCGTTTAGGATTGTTTCCCAAGAAGAGAGGAAATGTTTTGAGATATCCATCTCTCAAACTAACCATCAGCGCGGGAACCCTGGGACCAAGTTCATCGATTTCTCTCTAAAATAATGCGTTGAAATAAGTTTTCAACAAAATTGACTGTGCGGTAGAAAAAATGAACTTTTTTTGCATGTCTGTTATATTTTTTCGTTATTTCACAGTAGTGCAATGTAATCTTCCATCTGTAGCAAAGTGAATTTGAACCCTCTGCTTAGCTTGCCACCATAGCACTAACAAAATGTTCAAGTGAAATAAGAACTGACCTATAGTAAAGATTTCTGTCATATTAAAAGTGAAGTGCAAGTCAAAATCGTTGAATACGAAGTAGAGCAGTAATGTATTCGTATACGTGATAATATGATAAATATCTAGTGCTAGAAATATTTCGTGTTCGCTCATTCCCACAGTGTCATGCTACAATCTAACGGCCTTTAATAGGAAACTGGCATACAGGTTGTTTCTTAATGAATGTATATTATCAACAAAATTCTTATTTTCCCTCCTAATATAAACTTTCTTTTCCTAATCAAATTGCTTTTCTTCTTATTCTTTAAGAAGAGGAATTCAAATCGGTTTCTCACTGCACTATTGGGCTCTTTCGAATGGGAACCATCTAATTTATTGTAGATTCGGATTCTACAAATATTTTTACAAATTTCGGATCAACTTCTTTCGAGAAACCTCCATAACGGCATAACGGCGAGGAGCACAGTTTTTCGATGAGTTCCTCATTGAGGTCTGTAAAAGCTGGGCAGACCCCCCTCGCTGGGCTCCCTTCGCCGTTGAGGGGAGATTATTTATTAGAAGAAAAAAAAAATACTTATTTTAGTAGGTTATTTTATCCTGAATCTTTCCCCTTTGAAAGTGTCCCTGCAGCTTGATAGCCCATTCGTTTTTCCTGCCTCATTCTAGCAGGATTGTTAATGAACCCCAGTTGATTGTTAGTGAATGTGAATAAAATTGAATAATGAACCCCAGTGAAAGAATTTTCAGCGTTTTTCACTTTGAAACTTCGACAAAACTGTTAAGTTTCCGTAATCTTTATTCATAATGTTATGTATAACTATAACTGCTATTCCTTTCAAGTACCCGCACTTGCATCACAAACAATTTTATGAGCCTAAATTTTTTCTCAATCTACCAAAAACTTTGGGAAATGCAGAAATACCTACCAAATTCTTCAAAATTGTAACATTATGGCACACCGCACTTTTCCACTAGGCTAGAATGGTTAAACTTCACAAGTTGCCATTTGGGTCGATTTCGCAAAGAAAAACTACTAAGTATGCCCACACGATTATCGAAAAAGAGTTTCAGTTCTTCTAATTCTTCCAATACTTTTCTTTTCTTAAATGGCTTCTTTTTTATCAAATTCGCTAAAATCAGTTGTGAACTACGGTCAATAATATCCTTTCCCATGGGTAGTTGGTTGGATAACATGGCAAATTGATCGTTCAATAATAATGGTACCTACTTGTGGTAATTTAAAATTGGAACCAAAAGTACCTACTAATTTAAAACCAAGAAGTTAAAATATGGAAACATCGTTTGATTTCGAATCTTAATTTTTACTAATCTAAAAGGCTGCAAATTCTTTCACTGGGGTTTGTTATTCAAATGGCTTGCGTTCATAATTTCAATTTCTACTAAGCTTTGGAGTGTGCCTGTTTCACAAGTGATAGAGCGATTAATGAATTTCAGGAGATATGCATAGAGCACGTAAATCTGTTCTCAACCAAAATACCTATTTGGATTGATCGGTTTATCATATTTGTGTGCCTCCAGAAATTCAATAATCGCTCTATCACTTGTGAAACAGGCACACTCCAAAGCTTAGTAGAAATTCAAATCATGAACGCAAGCCAATTGAATAGTAAACCCCAGTGAAAGAATTTGCAACGTTTAATGCATATCAGTATGCCTCAACCCGTGTATCGGCTACAATGCCTTTAAGGAGTTTACTCCAGTATCCACATTACTACATCATTACATTACTACATCACTAGGTTACTGATATCAAAACAAAAACAATAATAAACCAAAATAACGCAAATGTTGGCTCTATAAATCGGCAATAAACAGTTTCGTACGCCACGCCATAGATCGGAAATGGTTTGAGCTGCGCACCTGGGGAGGGGCTCATTCGATTCAAGAGTTCAAATTTAGGCCGCCTTGACTTTTTTTGAGGTTTTTAGGGATTTTACAAAACTTTGACAACCCTTAAAGGGCACTTTATATTAAGTGAGAGAGCTGGCTCAAGAATAGGGGCATCGTCGGACCAACATGGATTTTTCCTGAAAATTACAGCTTTTTTGCTTCAGCCGTTTGGGAGAAATCGTGTGTACGGCGTACGACGGACGGACTGGAAAATGTTTATTGCAGAATTGGATTCTACACCCTTTGAAACGTAAACCATGAAATTTTCAGGGGGGGTTGGACTTTTTTTTTTTCAAGAGCGGTTACAATGTTTTATTATTGAATAATAAACCAAAACGTAATTTTTATTAACTTATTGTCTATTTTATTGTTCTTTTATGAGCTATGCCTGCTTCTGACTTTGTGTAATATGCAGATTTTTTTCAGGGTTTATTATAAAAGTCAGTTTTTATTAATTAAATTCAGGCAGAAGACCCGGCATGGACCATTGTAATCGGCAAAAGTATTCGGATACAAAAGTAACCGATTATTTTGTAATCGATTACAATTGTATTCGAATACTTTTGGCGATTAAAAAAGTATTCGAAAAAGTAATCGCATATTGCGAACACAAAAGTAATTTATTATTCTCGTTATTCGATTACTTTTACGAATACTTTCGTAATCGCAAATTTAATCGTAAAAGTATTTGTTAATCAGGGACGCCCATCTCTAGTGGTGCCGCCCCCCCCCCCCCCCAAAGCTTCATAACGCACCCCCCCCCCCCCCCCCAAGCTTCACAGCCCCCCTGTGGGAAACCCTGCCACTAACCGAATTATAACTAATGATAAATAACTAACCCTATAATAATAAATAATAATCACACCATCAAAGGAAACAGTTGATTGATTGATCTGATTCACGAAACAGTACACGGCAGAGCAGAAAAACAGCAGGGAAAAGAGAAGGTGATGGTGGTAGCTAGGTGATGGTATAGCTACCAAGATACAGATAAGATGCGAACCTCTATTTATACGTGCATAATAATATTTAAGAACGTATTTGCACATTGCGGGAATAGTCTAGTTAGAATATATACCTATAATCAGGGAACTATTTTCGATATGCTGCCTGTTCCGAAGTGTTATGAGTGTGTGTTCAACTACGGATAATCGTTAAACTCATAGGTAGTCTAAGCTACAATCACACTATCGAATTATTTCGTGCATAATAAAACTTTAAGAACGAAGATGGTTCGAGAGAAAATAGGAGTACTATCAGAGTAAAGAAAAACCTTTGATTTTTTTTCCACGAATTCGGTCTGAGAAAAGTCTGAAACGGATTTGTATCATGTTATTCATTCCTCTTGGGCTTAGCTGGTACTACAACCTCTACTAGACCAATTATAATCTATTACCTATCCTTCTATTGATCAATCATTGCATGGGACTTCCTAAACATGCGGCACCTACCTAATCTCAGCGTAGGTATATGATTTTTGATTAGAGATTTTGTAGGAAAATACTTGGTACTCACCAATCCATGAAGATTCACGTTCCGAATAGATGGAAGATGAAGATGGAAGGCTTTTTTCGCGAACACGACACGGAGTAGACTGCCGGAGACGCGCGCCCGAACACAGACAGGAGAGAACTGGTCGAGACCGCCCGCTCTCCTATACGAGGCGGCAGGCGGAGGGATACTAGGGTGTGGCCGCGGCGCCCGAAAACTTCGTGTTTTCGAAGCCCAAGTTTTTAGGAGCCCAAAAACTTCGAAAACACTTACTTTTTGGCGCAACTTCACAAAAGACCCTTTAAAATAAACTTGAAAACAGAGTACCATGTCTTAATCATCAAAAATATAGGAACTACTTTCTAATAGTAATAATTCCCTAGAAAAATAGCTTAAAGGCGGATTCACACTCGCGGTAGCGGGGAAGTCAGACCACAGTCAGGTCAGAGTCACGTCAAGGGGCCGCCCATTCACACTGCAAGGTCAGATCACGTCAGGGCAGGGCAGGTCATCTATTAGAAAAGACTGAAAAAGAACGAATTGTAACGAAATGAGCAAATCAGAAACTAAAATTAGACGAGATTTGACTTCGTGATTCACATTTTCCGTTCAGGGGGAAGGTCACGTCAGGTTTTGATCGCTCGCCGTGCGACCTGACGGTAGGTGACTGGAGGAAGATTTGATGTTGACGTTACCGCGCCCGTGAGTGAGGATCACCCCGTTTGGTTTCCATAGAAGCAATCTTGACGTGACTCTGACCTGACTGTGGTCTGACGTTCCCGCTACCGCGAGTGTGAATCCAGCTTAAAGGTGGATTCACACTCGTGGTAGCGGCAACGTCAGGTCAGATCACGTCAGGGCAGGCCCATTTAGCTATTCCGCGCTGCAGCTGAACTGGCACGATCCGAGGTGATAAAAAATTGATATACAATCGCTAGAATTGGTATAAAATCCACCCGTCATACTCCATTAAGAGTTCTGTATTAAGAAAGTATTAAGTATTAAGAAAAAAGGACCTACCAATGTGAAGTTAGTGTAATGTTTTTAAGTAACACGCAACATTACCTATTATTAATAACCAAAAATGTTATTATGTATTATTTTAGACCTACTTACTACTTCAATAAATACTTGCTACTTTTATTATTGAATACCTACCCACTTAGGTAGGTATTCAACCTACTTTTGACACAACTACTTATACTTTTGAAATACAGTACATATTTATACCTACTGATAGGTAGGTTTATTACCAATGTAAGTGGATAAAAAAATATATTACAACCTTCCTTGAATTATTTGAGTGTTTGCCGTCTTTGCTGCTATTCCCTTGTACATTGTACTTCCGAGTACAATGGATAGGAAAAATCGTACAGAAATCGTTGTTCCCTCTCGATCAACGTACTCGATCAACCTTTCGTCATATATTAGAAAAGACTGAAAAAGAACTAATTGCAACGAAATCAGCAAATCAGAAACTAAAATTTGCTGCAAATGTTTTAATGATACCATCAAAAGAAAGTGCTGAAGCTATTTTGTGCTCTATTGATATGATGGCCAAGTTGCTTAGTCGTTGTTGTCCTGTCAAGTTCCTGATGTAGGTTTTTATAATCCTGTTTTCTAAAACTTCTTTCATTCGATGCTACACACACGGGTATTGTAAGAAAAATTCTCAAAGCTGTGGTTATATTGGGATAGGCGTCATGGAGGCCGTTTTGGCAAATATAAACCAAAAGTTCAAATGGAGTAGACTCGCCTCGTCAACTACCCTGCATGCGGCCGCTCAAGGCTAGTTCTCGCCTCGCGAAGTATACGTTTTCTATATCCTTTGTCCTTTCTTGTAGGCCTATTGTATTCCTTATTTATATTATTGCTTCCGAGTCTACTAAAGTAGCGAAAGCATTGTTTTCACTTTCGGAATGTAAAAATTTTTTTGTCTCCAAACCTCTGCCAAGTGGGTGTGGCACATAGCTTCCTCGTATCCATAACATGACTGTAAAGATCATTAAAAATGATTATTGACTAAAGAACTTCGTTCAATTAGGTGAAGTAAATATTGAATTAGGGTAAATTTATTGTTATGCAGGAGCATAACTTGAGAAAATAAAGGTAGGCATGTTCAACTATTGAACAAACTATAAAATAATAAGTTCGAACAATCCCTGAAAATTTCATCGAAATCGGTCAAGATCTCCCGGAGTTATGCGCGTAACAAGAATTTCGTTTGCGCATGCGCAGAGGCTACTATTGATCGGGGGGCCATGAAACTCATAGAGGACCATCTACACATCAAACTGAACAATCCCAGAAAATTTCATCGAAATTGGTCGAGAACTCTCAGAGTTATGCGCGTAACAAGTATTTCACGTTTGCGCATGCGCAGAGGCTACTAGTGATTTGGAGGTCATGAAACTTATAGGGGACCATCTACACCCCAACCCGCACAATCCCTGAACATTTCATCAAAATTGGTCGAGAACTCCCGGATTATACGCGTAACAAGGATTTCACGTTTGCGCATGCGCAGAGGCTACTATTGATCCGGGGACCATGAAACTCATAGAGGACCATCTACACATCAAACTGAACAATCCCTGAAAATTTCATCGAAATTGGTCGAGAACTCCCGGAGTTATGCGCGTAACAAGGATTCCACGTTTGCGCATGCGCAGAAGCTACCATCTACACCCCAACCCGCACAATCTCTGAAAATTTCATCAAAATCGGACTATAACTTCGTGTAGTTTTGCCCGTAACAAGGATTTGCTGACAGACAGACAGACACACACAGACACGGAACCAAAATTGTTCAGAATGGTCTAAAACGCAAAATGCGAGTGGAATTTTTGATTTTGGAGACAAAAAAATTTCTACATTCCGAAAGTGAAAACAATGCTTCCGCTACTTGAGTAGACTCGGAAGCAATAGATGAGTCTGACGGAGGAGCCGATAAGTTTTTCACTCCTTCATGAGACATATGCGCTGCTGAGAACACTGTCTACGCCCCCCCTCACCAACCCGGTAAACAAAAACATGGTCATGTGGCCTACTGACGATTGACGGATTTCCATGGTAGAAAAGGTTCCAACTCTTCACGAAAAGCATTCGTATGGCAAACACCTCTCACGTATGTGTTCCCCGTGCGCTTCGTCTTTCTCATGGGTCACTTTGGATGGCGTGCGGTGAGATCTACGTATCTAGATGATGAACTGTCGAGGAGAAACCATGCCCTCAAGTTCGAGTTTCCCCGGTCTACCATGCACCTCCCTATCCTCCTCGACCTTTCCCCGCCGAGGGCTCTCCTTACCCAACGGTAGGCAAAATGAACGTAAAAGGTAGGAGAAAAGGCGGTTCCCCACACCTAGCTCAAACATATTCCTAAGAAAATTTGTAAGAATCACATTTTGACCCTTTGACATTTTGGCCCTAATACCCACCAAATTTGAGCTGAATCGGATTAGAGGGGAGCCAATATTTGCGAGTGAAATGAGGTCGAGAAAAATCCTCTATTTGATCTACCTTTCTATAAGAACATGACGGTTTCAGGCATGTTTAAAATTTGTTGTACATACTTCTGCACAGAACATGAACATGAATGAGCAAGGCCTCACTTTCACGAAATGTTGGCTGAATAAGCTGGTTTGCGTTGTGGGTTCGATATTCTTTGGTCTGATGGGTAACGCCCAAAAACTCCTCCTTTAGGAATTATCCATAATCTCGCTTTCAGGACCTAAATCAGATTAATAACGATACAGGTCGTTGAATTACCGAAGGAATCGCAACATGTTCATTTATAAAACAAATTACTCCAGAAGGGGCACGCACCACCTATTTGCGACCGAATCTTTTTCTACAAAGAACTTCTGCAACGGAAATGTTTTCAAAACTTTTGTTTGATACCTATGATTACATAGGCATATTAAAAATGAGAACTAAACCAAAAATAAGTGTAGCGCAGATATTCAAAGGGATACGTACTTACCGATGCCAAGAAATACCGTTTCCCGGCTCCTTTCCGTTGGAACATTCCTATCCCACGCATATAGTAACCATAATTCAGGGAAAACTTGACGTACTATGGCATCATACCACTGATGTTAAGGTTCACGCCAGGTAGACGAACTCCTTTGAAAATGAATAACTTCATCACCTTCCCAATCGTACTGAGAGAAAATTAGGGTCGTTCGATCAAACTGACAGTTCTCCTCTCAGTATCTCGTACTCGTCACCTCATTATACTATCATGTCTGATGGACCGAATATTGATGTTTTTTCCCCCATTTCAGTTGAAGCGGATGAAGCAGATCGAGCTTGAAAAGGACGTTTTGATGCAAGGGCTGGAAGCCGTTGACCGCGCAAGGGACTGGTACCTAAAACAAATCGCCGCAGTACAAGAAAAAATGAAATACTTGGGGCGGATGGGTCACACCGTGAGTTTTGAATTTATTTGGTGAAATAAGGCGTTTATGGCTTTAATTATCTACTGTTCCTTAGATCTTGAAGAAAGTTACCAACCAGAAACAGCATACTTATCTTTTTCTCCATCCTATTGCGGGTGAACAACATGGACTCAAGTGGTCTCTCGATTCCTCCCAACCATTCTCCGTGGCACAAATTTCGATCAACTTCTCAATCACTCATGATCTCGTGAGGCTATGCACCGATTCAGAAGTCACAAGCCCATTAGATGGGACAATAGTAGGAAAAGGGTTGTTTGTGGGTGTGTTTGTCACCTGTCAAGTGTATATAATTTCAGTGATCTGAGATAAATGGAAGAGAGATCAACTCTATATCTAAACAATCACGCTCAAAACGCAGCTTGTCAGCCACGCACTCCGCAGTGGTTAACGTAGTATGGTAAAGTAAATCGAGAGATTTCTAACGAATGGTGAACGATTTTTGTACGATGATAACTGGTGAAGATGAAGAGCGACGATTTGGTTGTAAGCGGAAACCACCAGAAAAATTATAAGTTTTTTCGTTTCCATGACCACTAACTGTAACGCTTTTCTTGTAACGAATTTTTCGTTCATGTGCCAAGGTAAAGACATGAAATGTGAAAATGTTATTCGCAATGCTATCATCTTCGAAGGTACTCGTAGGAGAAAGTAATAATGAATATTGTTCGTCTTTGTGGAGTAAATTACGATCACCCAACTCAATCACAAATAAATATTAACGACGCCGCAAATTTTACTCAAGGATTTATTATTTCTAAGTAGATCTAATTATCTAGAAAATCTGGTTACCAGTGATCACAGTTCCCGAAAAGAATTATAAGGGTTACAAAATTAAAACTGACATTTATTATAAAATGTCATGACTCGATCTGTTTTGGGTTGCTAACAAAATTGAGAACTGATCTAGACTATGTGGGAAATTATTATTTCACAACAACCGTAATTCTGGGTCCACAAACAAATAGAGAACAACTCACCTTACGCTGTGGTGGTGTGGTTCATTTCCCTTGCTAATGGAGAGGGGGTAGAAAATACTGCTTCATGTCACGTGAATTAAAAATTTCAGGAGAAATTATCTGGCCCCCTATCGATGCCCCCATGCACGCCAGAATAGCTGCATTACCATGGCAGAGCAGCAGAAATTATAAAAGTACGGTCTCATTTTAGCAGTGGTTAACAAATTGGGTCTACCCATACGAAGTGCGCTTGCTCGAACATTTTTTTTCTACTTTTTTCTTTTTGTTTAATATACAAATGGGTGGTTCAAAACAGATTTTTTTTTAAATTATGCCGTTACGTGTGGCTGCCATTTTTGTTTTGAACAAAGCACAGGTTTTTCCGTTTACAGCAAATTGATTACCTCTGGACTGCATCATGCTACGACATTCGAGCTGTCACAATTTTGTTCAGTAATTTATCCGCAACAATATCGATGTACAGCCATAATTCCTTACGTAAATCATACTAGTAAATGGTCTTCAAAGTTGAAGGTCGAAAATTGAACAATTCAGATATTTAGGAATGAAAAAACCATGAAGCAGACATTTATATGAATTTATATTTTTACAGCAACAAGATAACATTAGGTGCTCACATTTTACGGAGTGTAAACATCGTCAACGCACTCCATATTGTCTTACGCATTTTTAAGCATTGGATTTTTCTAATTTTGTTAAAGTTCGAGGCTGCATTTTTCTAATGGGACTGAAGAAATCCACAATTGATACACATTAAGTAGTCCAACATGGTGGCAAAGTGGAGTAAAATTTTCAACATTGATATTTGACTCTGAAAAAAGCCATGCATTTTTGAAAAGGGGGGTAAATCTCCATTGTTTTTGCGAATATCCGTATTTTGAACATTCACAGAAAATTAGAGAGTGAGTTATCAATGATGATAGGTACTCTATAAAACTTAACTAACCTAATGGCTTCTTATCACAATAAAAATATTAACTCATTTAAATTTCTCCTTCATGGTTTTCAACATTTTTAAAAGCCAGAATTTTTTAATGATTGACCCTCAAATTTGGAAATTGTATTTCGACAAGTACGATTTGCTGAGAGAAGACCTAATGGCTATAAAATAATATTGTTGAAGAGAAAATACTAAAGGAAAATTCCAGTTCCAATGCTAATAATGCAGTTCAGATATAATCAATCTAAACCAAATCTATGAACGGAGAAATCAATGAGCTATTCAAAACAAAAATGGGCTCCACTCGTGAACGACGCACCATATAAATATTTGAAAACCCCCATTCGTATAGTAAAAACATATTGAAAAAATTGAATTAATTCAAAAATGAACAAGTACGCAATACCTTTTTCCTCTTTTTAAATCACTTCATATACCCAGAATTTGCATTTCTCCCGAATTTTCAAAATTCATTGGTAACTTCAAAGTTCAATATTAAAATTGAAATACATATTATGAAAAAGAGCCTGGATTTTCATCTTTCCTTATCTTATACATGGTTACAGCCTCATGTTTTTCATTTCTAAAAAATGGAATTCCTTAATTATTGACCTCCAGTTTTGCGAGAAATGCGAATTCAGCGTCAATCCATATAAAGTGATTTGGGTGCTTGATCATTTTTAAATTGGTTAAATGTT
Organism: Creontiades dilutus; assembly: GCA_031894815.1. NCBI lineage: Eukaryota > Metazoa > Arthropoda > Insecta > Hemiptera > Miridae > Creontiades > Creontiades dilutus. The sequence continues at coordinate 756,640 of JAVIWC010000594.1, forward strand.
TAATATGTTTTTACTATCCTAGTGGGGATTTTCAAATGTTTATATCATGAACCGTTCAAAAGTGGCAGCCATTTTTTCTTTGAATTGCTCAATGATTTTACGGTTCATAGACTAGAGTTAGAATGATTATCTCTGGATTGCATCATGCTACTACATTGGAACTGCCATTTTATTTTTCAGTACTTTCTCTTCAACAATATTATTTTAGAGCCGTAACTCTCTAATCAAATCCTACTAGTCAAAATGGTCTACAAAGTTAAGGTCGAAAATTAAAATCCCAGTATCTTTAAATTTTAAAAACCATGAAGAAAAAATGTATATGAGTAAATATTTTATTGCAATAAGTTATTATTAGGTACTCACATTTTATAGAGTATCATCATTGATAACTCACTCCTTAATTTTCTACGAATGTTTGAAAAATGGATATTCGCAAGAACGGTGGTTACTTTTCCCCATTTTCAATAATTCATAACTTTGTGCCAAGTCAAATATCAATGTTGAGATTTGTACTTTATCTTGCTACCATGTAGAACTACTTGATCTGTAGGAATTTTGAATTTTTATCCAGTCCCATCAGAGATATCAGCCTCAAATTTTGAAAAAATCCAAACTTCTAAAGTTCGTAAAAATATATGGACTGCGTTGTCGATGTTGATACTCCTTAAAATGCGAGTACTAAATGATATCTTATTGCAGTAATATTATAAACTCACGTACATTTCTCCTTCATGGTTTTTCCATGCCTAAAAATCGGAATTTTTCAATTTTGACCCTCAGCTTTGGAGACCATTTACACTAGTAAGATTCGCATATGGAATTGTGGCAATACATAATAATACAATAATGTTGGGAAGAAAGTACTGAAAAAAATGGTGGCCGTTTCCTATGTTGTAGCATGATGCAATCCAGAGATAATCAATCAATCAATTTACCTACATTTACCTACTGCGAACGTCTTCGAAGCAAAAACACCTAAGTACTTACTTTGTTCAAAACTAAAATGGGACGTGAACTGTGCATGATACATTCTTTTCAAAAATCGGTTGTAAACATTTCATTTGAGGAGTTAACATAATATATATTTTATAGAAGAATGAAGAATTGTTGTATAACTTCATATGGATTGACCCTATTGTGGTTTGTGTCACAGTCCGAGAAGGCTTCTATAGCTAAAGCTGGTAACCTAGATCGGAAGGGCACTATCCTGATTAGCTAAGAAAATGATTGAGAAGGGAGAGCGAACCGAGCAGGGAACACGAAACTTTGGAGCAGAAGCTTCCTGAAGTGAAAGAGTATTCTTGAAAACGGTTGGCAATACTGCAGGAGGCCTTAATAAATGGTGTTCCTCTGGATTGGAACACAATTGACCCTATCTCTGATTCGTTTGGTGAACTATTTTGTGTTCACAAAGAAGCATTTTTTTCTATCAGCTCCAGGTAAAAGCTGGTTCGGAAAAAGGGTTGATTGCAGGCTAAGAAAGAGAACATTTCCTTCACATCTTCTAAATGATGGGTCTTGTAAACATAAACAGCTGGATAGTGTACAACACTGATGATGAAAAGAGGACTGAAAAAAGAGAAATGTCCTGTCAAGGAGGGATGATATTTTGAATTCGGACAAGTGAAATTTATTAGACTCGGAAGCAATACAAGAGAGCCTTAATTTGAAAGGGAAAGCAGAATCAGATATTTTTTTCCTTATTTTTCCAATAATAGAGGGAATTTGATGTTTGGCGAAAAGAAAAAGAGCCGTAAAGAGTGTCAAGTGGAGGGATGATATTTTGAATTCGGACAACACAAATTTTTAGACTCGGAAGCAATACAAGCGAGTAATTTCATTCGCGGAATTACCGAAAAATTCGATAATTTTAATGTAAAATAATTTTGAGTCGAAGATATTAATGCTGAATGCAAGTACCTTGGAAATGGTGGGTTGCTCAACAGATAACCAACGAGGAGTACAGCAGGGGAAATCCTGAGGATTTTTTCCGAACATTTCACTGCACACTACACAAGGTAAACAATTGCAGTTTACCTAACACAACCGACCACGAAAACACGTTCCGAATCCGAGATAAAATCACGTTGGAAGCATCTTGTGATCGAGCCTGGAAGAACATTCACACCTCACAACCTAACACAAGCACGAGCGAAGCAAGACTGAAGTAGGGATGGGACATCGACATCGATATTATCGAAATATCGATGTTTGGCTTCGATATTACGATGTTTTGCCATCGATGCCACACATCGATAATATCGATATATCGATGTGTTGGCTCCGATAACATCGGTTTGGTTTACTCTTCACTCACTGATAAAATTCCATCTGGTGTGCTAGCTACCTAAAGTGAAAAAAAAAATATATCAAAAATACTTTCAACTGCTGTAGTATTAGCGAATTTCCGAAGAAAAAAACTATTGTTCTTGTTCAAAAATATTTTCAAAAAATGTTTGCACCAAAATCCGTCTCACAGCATTCTAAATCTACTGTCAAAAGGCACCAAAAACACATTCCAGATGATAACTCTCGATAGAATTGAGAGAGAAAGCTCAAATTGGCACAAAAAATCTATCTAAGCTTTCAAAAGAAACTTTGAATGAGATATCATTTGTCACAAAATAAAACTGTTGATTTTGCATCAATATTCCTCATAAAAACCGTGTGATAAGGATGCTGTTAACTGATAAGGACACCGATATCGAAAATATCGATGTTTTCACGCGATATTGGACGACATATCGATGCCAACAGTGAAACATCGACATCGATACAATATCGATGTTTTGTCTCGATGTCCCATCCCTAGACTGAAGACAATATTCTTGGGAGACCTACCTCTAAAAAATGGCGCTGGGCCATCACCAGGGATGGACATTGGTCGAGTTCGATAGAATACCGACTTTAGGGGCGAACTGTCAACAATGTTGACTCAACATAAAAAAAAATTGGATATTTGACGCGGCTGCCGGTCTTGCCGTTCTGCGCACTGAGCCTACAAGCAACCGGCTTCCCGCCAACCTTCCCGCGGTGCCGCTGCAAGGGTCATTGATATTGTAAGTTTATGAAACGATCTCCCGGATTGCCATTTCGGTGCAGATTTTCTACACCTCAGAGTAGAATACTGCGAAATTGAAAGCTGCCAAGACTCTCGATGTTACCGACCTTAAACCCTCTCCTTTTGAAAGAAAAATAACTTCATTACGTAAGATTTTTCTTACTATTCAACTCTGAAACTACTAACGACTTCCATTCAACTTAGTGTAATATCTATTTGTTTGCATACTTTTGTCATCCTGTTCATTCGAACAAACTCAGTTGATGAAGCACTCAAACATACGCACCCACTCTAAACTCATTCCTTTGATATTCATTGCTTCCTACGATTTGGACACATGTTGTAAAAGTAGTATGCACTCTAGTAGCTAGTTATATTCTATAAATCAGCATAGGATGTCACGTGGAGAGGCAAAACTATCAATTAATAATTCACTCACCTACTTTATTACTACAACTGGACTAACAGAGCGTTTGTATATACTTAAACAGTTCATCATTTCTATCAGAATTTCCTATCTATTTCCAGTTTATTTACAGTAGTAGGAGCTAGAGAAAGTTTCTGAGGAATGCATGGGTGTATTAAATGTTAATCATCCGCGCAAAATTATTAGAGACATGATCATAGTCACGTGAACGCTGCCAAACAAACCGATGAGAGACCACAGTGAGACAGAATTGAATAAAATGTCAATTACCAAAGCTGAGCGATCTCAACTTAGGAATCAAGTCAACTATGAAATTTCTGGAAGCGGATGTCCTGCTACCCACCTCAACTTGAACTGCCTCTTAAGGGAGGGAGCCCATTGACGTACACGATCAGCTTCACAATGATCTAAAACAAATTTCAAGTAGGACATATTGGAAAATATTTATTTATTTAATTTTGAAGTCTTAGCAATAGGTTATTTTTCATCAATAAGTGATAATTGATTGAAATACTTTGAGTCAAATCTTCTCTAAACAGGAGCCTTGGAGTGAAGCACAAGAAGAAAGGCTGGAGCTGCAGAGAGCCCGAGTCCTGGAAGTGAACCGACATCTTGCCACTCTGTCGGACCCTGGAGAGCGGGGAGGTCTCCCGCTGCACATGAATTTGGCCATCACTCCTCACTCGTCACAGCTTATCGCACGACTCAAGCAGCAAAACCACATGTTGACGCAGGTACGTACTTCTCCAGGGTAACAGTTTACAATGGGTACACAATAGGAATTATATCTGGTACTCTGTGGAAGGGATGGTCCAAATGGTTATTTTCCAACAAATAGTTATCTAGTTATTGCGGTCAAACGGTGACAAGTTGCAAAAACCGGTTATTTCGTTAACACGTCACTCGCTCCCATCACCATTAGACTAGGTATTACTGTACCAATCAAATTTTCTTACCTTACACGTAGTAGCTACCGACAACAGTATTCTTTGCTGTGAACAATGAAGGTACCGAGTAAAAGAGAATTAACTTTTGCCGATGTAGGATGTGGGCGGGAGGAAAATCGACTATTATAGGTTTTCGGGTCTCGTAAATTCACCCATAGCAAACAATCACAATTTCTAAACCTAAAAGTGAACCCCCCCCCCTCCCCTCCAACCTCACAATGACAAGATCAATCACGCGTTATTGAAAAAATAATAAACCCATATTAAAGAATTGTATATATTCTTCGTTTATTGGTGAAATAATACCTACCTACAACACTACTTTCCATATGAAATGTTTGTAGACTATAGGTTATTCTTAGAGTTCACCGTTGTGTTGAAGCCACCTATTGCATTTATTATGTAAGTGCCTACTAATTAATTTTGATCGTTTTTGGATGGATTAAAGTTTTGTTTGATTTTAGGACGTTACGAAGAAATCCGACCGGATCACGGCCCTGGAACGAGAGAAAGCTTCATTAATCAGAGAGCTGTACCACTCGAGAGGACAAGGGAGGTCCGGGGCTCAACCACAGGACCAAAACAACTTCTTGTGATTTAAGTATCGCGAAAGATATAGTCAACATTTTAATAATTCTTCAGGAATAGATACAAATTTCACTAATCTCAATGACCAACTCGAATTTAGGTGGTCACCTCAGGTTCTAAGCCACACTCACACCTTCTGTGGCTCACATAATCTTTTCTTCAGCCTAATGCCAACTTCTTCGTTCCAGGTATTTCCAACATGATACTTGCTTCTCCTCTCTTATCAAAGCTTCTCAGATGTTTCCAATAGCGACTCCTTCCTTAATATGATGTTAACCTGTGGCGAAAGGGTAAGGGGTAGGCACCCCCAGATCCCTTACTAAATTACCAGCGTTTGAGTTTCCCCCCTTCCCTTTCACAACAGAAAATGCTAGATTCTTCAAAAACGAAACACAAATGTCTTGAGCTTATTTTTCTGATAGGCTGAATTCTTTTTCATGAACCGTATAATTGGATCCTCATCTAATACAATACACCCATATCTCTACTACCAATATACTTTATCCTGCTAGTTGGCTCCAAGCTGACTCACAAGGTTCGAATAATGGACACCACGCCCTAACAATAGCAAATTAACCTATTTAAACAGTCAGGTATCAAGAAATCGTAAACCCTTACACCACGCCTCTCACTTCATAGAATCCTACATTCTGTTTTTGCCCTATCGTAAAGAGTAACGGTTGTATAGCAAAAAGTTATTGAAATTTGACTGTACTTATAAAAAATAACCTTACCTTCTCCCTCCAATATTGTACTCTTGCAGTGTAACTTTAGCTAGTAAATAGAATGGGACTAGGGTAGACAACTTGGATAAATTTATTGAAAGTTAAGCCTTATTAAATTCATGTTGTATTATGTATTCATTCGTTAAACGGTAGAACCTTCTCACAATACACTAGGTTCGTACAGCATACCGATTACTGTCTTCAGAATAGCTTTCAATATAAGTGCCAGCCTAGAATTTGTCTAATGTGTGTATTAGAAACGGCTTAATAAAAAAAATCATTTCAAATTCGACAATGGTCAACAATTATCTACACTCAGTGTTGTTTTCGTCAAGTAGCTTCAATCTGCCAATTGTGGATGGTTCTTAGTAATTAGTTTTGTGGAAAATGATCATGTTCCAAGCAGGGTAAAGTTTAAGAAAAACATGGAAAGTACAATCAAAATTTGGTGCAAGTTCATCTATCTAACGCATCATATTCATACTCATGAAAGTTCATGAACTTCATGTTTATGTCTATTGATAACAAGTTTAGCCATGATTTATGCACCATGTAGGTACCAAGTAATGAGTACCTACCATTGTAGTAGTGTGGCAAGAAAGGTCAAGACAATGTTGTTCGGTTTGAAGGAATACTGACAACAAAACTTCAAATATTAATCCTTACTAGATGAGAACTTGATGAATAAGTTTAATAGCCCCATGGAAACCTACGGCCAAAATATGGATTAGTTACGTAGGTAGTTTATAGAAAATAATTGCCAAATTATTAATAAGTTAACTAGTACTCGTTGTATTAAAATAATGAGGTTTTTAGATTTCTAATATTACTTGCAAGAGTATACTTTCATCTTCTAACAGTAAGTCCTATGGAATTTAGAATTTTAAGGGAAATAATATGGATTTGTACATAACCAAGTGCAATTAATTTTTATTAGTCATAAAAATGCGTGTCAGAGTCAATGTAAGTATTTAATTTCGACTCTGTACAAGGTGCTGCCATATTAGAATTTATAGATGAGGAACTTGAATAATTTTGGAATTATTAGTGTTTTTAGTGCTCCGCCACTTTAAAATAAATTTTCGTTTCATAAATAATGAAATTGTTGTTTAGCTTTTTCGCTTTTGTTATATTGAGGAGTGTTTTTGAGGTTAACTCAGATTCTGAATGTTGCCTTATGATTGTAAAAGTCCAAGATGAGGAAGTAGTTTTTTGTATCAGTAAATATATATCTAGCTTTGTCATGTGTTAGAATTATTCGTTTAGATATTTTGCCCTTTAGTTTGAAAAGTAGTTCAATACTTTCTACCTGATATGCACTATCATTTCCGGCTTAAATTTGCCCAAGGAAAATGGACATGTTTTTTTTACGCTTTTAGAAATGCCCATTGACTTTCAACTGTGGTCGTAATTAACTATCTTAACGTCGAGCTTTGGTCGTTATTAAACGGTAAAAAAATTACAGAGATGGCTCAATCTTCTGTAGATGTAGCGTTATGAGGATATATATTAAATAGTGAGAAATAAATAAACAATACAATGTTGCGGTTGGTCAGTATATTGACATTTTCTACCAAAATGTGAAAAATCGAGTAGAGGAAAACAAGAAACAGTTTTCGACTTTGGTCATTTTTATATGAAGAGATGCAAACTTATCTTCGACAAAATAAACCGGGCTTTAACATTAATTCAACGATTCGTTGACAATATTATAATGTAAACCCCTTAAAGACGACATCGAGACCCCTTAAAGGCCGCTTACAAACTTTTGGAAAAAAAAAAAAAAAAAATTAGCGTTCTGTTTAAAAAAAAACATGAATTTATCAGCTGTTTTTAAGCATATATATATATTTTTTTAATTTGATCAATTTTATGGGCTCGAAAGATGCTGTCCAATGATCTCATTCTTTTCTCTGGAACACTTGATAAATTGGTGAGAGAACGTACGTAAATAAGTGAGAAGTCCTAAGTTGACTGCTTCGAAAATTATGTGTTAATTTGAGCACACAAAAATGGTGTATGTTAACACATATCGTACACTAATAAGATATATATGTTGACACATTTGTTAGTTTGTCAGTTGATTGTAGCCCACAAACGGCAAAGTGAATTTCCAGAATTTTAAAGTCTCTTCAGCCTCGGTCCAAGTGTTGGCCTGAACTTCGATCAAAAGTTTGTGAACGATTTCATGAAATTTTCTTTAGAAATAATAACGGTTAATCAGTTAATCTTTGTCCTTAGAAATCTGAATTGATTAATAAATATGACATCATGTTAGATATTAGAAGAGTAGCAAAAGTAAATGTCATTGGGTGTGTGAAAATAATGATTAACATACGTAATCATTGTCGATAGTCTGATTGATCACAAAGTAATAATAATGTAGTTTCTAATTAAATACAATTTATTGAAATGCTGAACGTTTCAACATGCCGTGGATGGGTCTTTTTGGAACGCTAATTACATAAATCTGTGATTTTGAAATTCACCATAACACTGTTCCATGAAAGCTCGACAGAAACAAATTAGATAAATAAGTACTTCTTTAAATGAACCCCTCATAGTAGATGACACAACGTAAGTACACTTGTTTCCATGTATTCAGATAAACTTCCAAGTAGGTACCAACGTAATGGAAAGTTTGACATCCTTAGTTAAACACTTACCCTACCTAAAAACAAGTTTTGGTGTGCGAAAAGCGTGTATTTTACCTTTAAACCTTATGTTAATTGCGATTAACATTCGCTTCCACAATTGCCACCAGGTGCACATATACATATGGTGTAACATTTGGGAATGTCTGGCTCGAAATTCAATAAAATAATTAGTTGGAGCTCTTCAAAAATTCTTTATTGTCATGGATATCGATATTTGAACGTTTCACCCCTGCAACGTGGGCTTCTTCAGCATGTATTTTCTTAGTTTTATCACTTTAGTTTTTGACATTCCTCGGATTCATTAGAATCGTCGTCTACATCGTCAGGATCATCTTTTTCTGCTTGCTGAAGGCTTTGCATATCCTATTTTCGTTAACTGTACTGTCCACCAGGTGTATTAGTTGATATGTTAATTGGTTGGGTTTGTTCAGTTTTATTCAATTAATTGAAATTTAATCTCATCTGGATCCTCTCTCCAAAAAACGTTGTTCACCTCCCATTGATTTTTTTTCGAAATTGACATTCAAGGCAAATCATCATAAAACTGAACAAACCCAACCAATTAACATATCAACTAATACACCTGGTGGACAGTGCAGTTAACGAAAACAGGATTTGCAAAGCCTTCAGCAAGCAGAAAAAGATGATCTTGACGATGTAGACGACGATTCTAATGAATCCGAGGAATGTCAAAAACTAAAGTGATAAAACTAAGAAAATAGATGCTGAAGAAGCCCACGTTGCATGGGTGAAACGTTCAAATATCGATATCCATGACAATAAAGAATTTTTGAAGAGCTCCAACAACCTGTTCGATAAGAAAAACGGTCAATCCATGCCCCACCAACTCAGATAAAATAATTAGAGTAATGATAATTCAAAACGGTATAATTTTGACCTCTGGGAAGTGATGTAAAGGTTAAACAATTAAGTCATAACTATGTGGAGTGCAATTTTCTTTGGCATTCTGTGTTTTTGTAGTATGACATATACAAACTTGTAAGTAATCGCAATTGTTGCTGAAAGTTGGGTGAAAAGATTGAGAATTTATATACAGGACTACTATATACCTACTTCAAAATACAGTAAAATGAGTCTTTCGATTGAAAATCGCTCATTATTATTGAACAAAAATAATTAAGAATTATGCAGCAGTATGAGGCTGACGTCAGAACAATTCACATGGAGCCAATGGCTAAACACGTCATGAAAATAAATTAATTCTTTGGGGTCTGGTAGGTAAGAATTAAGTTACAATATACTAAATATCACAGGGGACAGTTTACAAACATTACTACCTACATCTACTAAACTAACTACTTAATACTTGTGGTACTGACAAGAAAAACCATCGAACGAACCAAGGAATTGATGGCAGAACACAATCAGGAAAGCTTTATTGAAATGTGAACCACACACAAAGTGGCAAGGTGGATAAAATACAGAATAGTAACAATAATTTCTCACTTGCGAAGTAGAGATTAAGTTCACATATTTCATTGGTTACGAACTCAGATAGATAGCCCCCATTTATTCCAGTAATCCACAAAAATTAGGTGAATATCGAGAATTTTCAGAACACCAATTCTATTAGCTATCTATGTAGTATAGCTAACAACTTGACTATTTCTTGAAACCTACCTACAACCATTACTCGAAATTGAATTGGCCCCTTGACAGTCGCGCATTAATTGCATTGCAAGCAACGAAATGTAAATTAAAATCATTAGAACTTGTATTTTCAATAATTCCAATTTTATTATGCTAAATAAAAGTAATTGTTTGGAGGGGACGCAATTTATATAGCAGGGCATGCAGCTTGCAACTGCACATAGGGAAGGTGGGGTAGAAGTCCGCACTTTTTGGTTGTCGCCATTTCCTGAACAAATCTCTAAAGATTCGTTTAGTTCATTCATAGCAAAACTAATAATATTTATTCTAGAAATCGATTAAAATAAATGAATATCGAAATTGAATGCTGTTGTTTCTGATAGGATAGCTTTACGAGCACATCTCTCGTGAATTTTATGAACCTAAGGTCAAACTGAAGGAGCCATGATGAGTTTTACAAACGTCTTCCAAACAGATCCTTACAAACATGATGGGGTAACAGTCCCAACACAATCAAAGGTATGCTTTTCCATGCCACGTCAATAGTTAGATCTCCACCGGCCCACCGATTTTGCACAAAATATTCATTCCTGAAGCTAAAAGCCACTTGGAAATACTCAAAACTAATGCTTGTATAGATAAAACAAGCATTTTCGGTAAACTGGATTGTTATTCAAACAATTGGGTATAAAATAATTGAGCCGTCGATCAATTTTTTTCAAAACAGCCAGGAAGATTTTTTTATCGCATCAACTGAAGTCGACAGCACCACCTAATTCTTCATCAAACGTCTCAGGACATTGGAAATACTCATTGAAAATTCAGAAATTGATTACACGATGAAATAATTTTACAATTTTGTCCTTCCTGAAATTGAGTTAGGTGTTGTTAGAAATCGAGTGACAAAATACAAAATTGTTCACGAATTTCCATAACTATTCCTGCCCAAATAATTTGAATGATATACCTAATGTGACTATCAAGGACTTCGTTAGCAGAGCATCTGTCAATGGCTTTCTTCCTGATATTCTGGGTCGTTTCATAGAACAGGAATTTCGAGCCAGATATAATTTGTTTTTATGTGCACACATTGAATACTGAATACAAAATAATAGTAAATTTCCGCACATTCTGGTGTGCTGACCCTTCTCTCCCCACCAATATGGTCTTATATCCCACTTGATCACTTTCTCAAAATGACCTCCTGTATGGGAGGAAAATATGCCCTTGGAACAAAGCAGAATTCCACGCAGCAAGATTTAGCAAAACTTGCAGGGTTATATTTGGGACAGTCCAAAATGGGATTTAGAAACTCAAGTTACTTTCATTCAAAATTTCAGGACCCATAGAAATAGCTTTATACTTAGAAAACCTCACAATTTTATTTTTGTGATTCTGATACTTGCAGATGTCTGGCACCGACGGCTCAACCATTCGAGCAGCAATTAAGCTATAGTAAAATAAGGAATAAATACAAGATTATTAATATTAAGCATAGGAATGTCATCTGTAGTTCACTTGGTTCGTTCAATATTCATTTGGACTTGGAGGTAGACTTTTTGACTTTGTCCCAATCAATGCCGTCACAAGGAAGAGGTGAATCCACAAAGGGAGAGATCCACGTAAGGTACCACCTGTCGCCGAAAACCTGGCGGATATTTTCTCTCTTTCCCAGATCGAAGTCTGTGATGCTCTTGACCCTTTGAAATCGAAATATTCATTTTATTCTCGGGATGGGTTCAATTTTTAGGTAAGCAACATGAATAAAAATCACCAGATAAAACATAATTTTACTTTTCCACCAAATACCTACCTAATGAACTTTCTTAATCAAACGGGGGGAAATATTTTCGTCGAAGGGAACCTTTTGCTTCTTGGTAACTGAATGCATCAGCAATTGGAAATACGTAACACTAGCAAATTAGGCACAGGATATCTCAGTTATGGATAATATGAATACTACCAAGATCAATAGAAATTGGTTGATGAAATATCTTTCCCTTTCTCCATTCATTTCAGTTCATATCTGAATCCGTTTGTTGTGGTTATACATTCCAACTATTTAAATACAAGCTTCGTTAACTTTTCTAAATGCAAAACATGACTACTTCACCAAGCTATGAAATCGAACACCAAGGTGTTCTTCGATGTAGCCATGAGGACCACCTCAGAGGCTCCCTAACACCTTGAAGTATATTTTTCGGTTCAGAGGAATTAGCCCATTTCACACAAGTGCTGGCGAAACCATTGCGCCTTGTCGAAAAAAAAGAGTAGGTAAGTGTCTCAAGTAACAGATACATTTTGGCAGCCTGTGAACTAAAACCTGCCTGGTAGTCTTTAACACTACCTGAGGGGTTCAAACCGTACTGCATCGTGATAATAAACGGAAAAACTGAACAAATCCATTGCTTTGGTTTATTATTTTCAATAATAAAGCTTTTAGTCGACCAAGAAAAATTGTTTCAAATTGTTTGTTTTACCATTCAAAATGTATAGAATCCGAAAATCAAAAAAAAAAAAAAAAAACTCGGAGCTGCGCCCCTTGGCGGGGGTTTTTCCCCCCTGCACCCCCGGATGATTTCCGTTTGAAGCCTAACGGCCACAATGGGATGTACCTTGAAAAGGTTTTTGCTCTCTCTCTCTCTCACTGTATTATGTAAGATACCTTTTTGTAACTCTCACTGTATTGTATTATTAAAGATCTGACCCCGGTAACTGGCCTGGCCAACTTTTCCAATCTACCCAGAGATCCCAAAATGATTTGGGGAATCCGAGAATATTCAGGATGGTTGCCCAAACCAAGGGGTCCCCAATCCGCTGAAGATTTTTTCGAATTGAATCTAATGGCTTATACACCTAAGGGAGGAGGATCGTGCATCGATGTGATCTTCGCTCGGGACATGGATAACATTGTCTCCAAAAATTACGTCACTTATTTTACCCATCACAAACCAATATTGGCCATAACTTGTAATGATGTTAGGGAACAAAAAAAATTAAACATTCCGAACTCGAACGTGCGATTACGTAGTAAGGTGACTCACCAATTGAAGCGTGCCAGTGGCAAAACGACCTCAGTGCCTGAGCAACAAGTTTTCAGGAGAGAATTAAATGTGCACATAATATGTACCTTAGCAACGATCGGTTGTAACTGAAAATCATAGGTAACTAAGCCAGAACTTCAATCCAATAAGAAGTTTTGTCAACAAAAAGAACTCGTAATCAATGTTTCTCCGGGATGTAAAGAGGGGGAAATTGGCAGCGTGGGATGTGGTCTGGTGTCAAATAAATTCACAGCTTTCCAAAAAGTGGTGAACAATTTTTATGCGATGAAAAATGCCGAATATACATTTCCTTAGCAACGGTCGGTTGTAAGTGAAAATCATCATAAAAATACGCGCTACTTTCTCTGTCGCTTTTCGGCGGGGGCTCCCATCGCAAAAACCTTTTCAAGGTTAAGGACCCAGTATAGGGTTAAGTTCCCAGACATCTCTCGAGGCCTTATGGGTGAAATTGGGTCGGAAAAACTGAATTACAGGAAGTTGTGTGCAAGATCATGGCATCAATGTTTTGGCACAGAAAAGGGGTGTTGTTGGTGGATTTCATGGTCAGGGGAACCACCATTAAGGCTGATGCGTATTGTGAGACCCTTAAAAAATTGAGGAAAAAAAAAATCAAAAACAAAAGGAGGGGATGCTGACTCGTGTGTCCCTTCTTCACAACAACGCCAGACCCAGGACCTGCTTGTGTCGTTTGGATGGGATGTTGTGACCTACCCACCATATTCACCGGACTTGGCGCCTTCGGACTTCCACCTTTTCACCAAATTGAAGGAGTTCTTGGGTGGAAAACGTTTTTCCAACGACGAGGAGGTGAAGGAAACTGTCGAGAAGTGGTTTTTGGAGTTGGAGCAAAGTGTGTCTGACGAGGGCATAAAAAAGCTGGTGCCCAGGCTAAAGAAATGTGTTGAAGTTGGTGGCGATTATGTAGAAAAATAAGGACATATTTTGCTACATTCTCAAAATTTGAATAAAATAAATGCATTTTTCGATTTTTACCAGCAGTTGTAACCTTACTTTCTGGATGACCCTCGTATGTATTGACATTCCATGTCCTAACTTTCACCTGCTCCCTTGGGAAATATAAGCTCTGCGTCAAGAAAAACGAATGAGTTTTTTTCTGTCCTAGCTAACCAAGAAAGCTGAAATTCGAATGGCAGCTTCTTTGGGGCATCTCAAATCGATACGGGTGCCCCAGATCAGCTGAGGGAGCCAAGGGTTATTTTCAGACCAAATCCGCCCAACGTGCTGAATTATAAATGTGTTTTTTTAAGGCATCTAGAGGCGTCGAGTTTAGATAATGTACTACTCTGACTATGTCTAATTTAAATTGATAAAGAGATTTGCCTAGAAGGGTTATACAAATGCAAAAATAATAAACCCCTTTCTAATAATTTATAACGCTATTTTCATTCATTGTTATGGCTATTTTCTGTACTAATCAACTTAGAAAGCTGAAATTTGGATGGTACCTTCTGTAGGACATCTGAAATATGACGTCTGAGTCCATATCACCTGAGTTAGTCAAGGGTTGTTTTCTGCCGTAATCAACCTAGAAAAATGAAATTTGAATGGTAGTTTTTAAGGGGCGCCAGAAATGAATGAAGGCACTCCTGATCAGCTGACCGATCAGCCTAGAAGGGTTGTTCTGGTACAGAAATAATAAACCTCTTTGTAACGACTTGCAGCGTTTTCATGTTGGAACTGAAACGTTTTGCACGTACCTACACCTACAACGTGAGGCAATTTTTCACTTTAACTAACACTTGAATCACTTTCATACCTACTGCTGCACCCCATATTCGGGCATAGTACCCGTCTAAGCCTAAAAAAAATCTATAATCTGTCACAACTCCATACACACAAGAATGAAGGATTTTTATTTCAACAAACCTTTCGTGCATCACTTGGCCATTTAAGACGTTGGCAGCGTGGTAGCAGCCTAATGAGAAGGCAGCAATCATCCCTATCATGGCGATGACGCAAAATAACCTAGAAGAAGAACAATAGGCAGCTAAACTGCTGAACAAACATACAAACCCGAATCAAATAAATCCAAGGTAGAAAAATCAAGCAATGAGAGTTTTGCTACTTGAGCAAACGCCTTCTCTAGGACGGAGAAGCACCTAAATGAGCTGGTATCACCATACTTTGTCCTGGATTGGTGCAGGAGATAGCAGATTAAAATAAAAATCACCGCCTGAGCATAAAATGATTATTTAACACTTTCTCTGAAAAGCACCAAAAACTCTCTTTCTCCCTGTAACACAAAATAAAATTCTAAATATACGTTTTTCTTGGGAGGCTGTTTTGTCATCACACACCAGTGTTACTTCTTCTGCAAGTTTTTGGATAACAAAAAATGAAGCACCAACTAGAGTTAGAAAAATAAAAGAGAACGAAATCTTACTCTTGATCGGACTTATCAAAACAGTAATCAAAAATACTTTGAAAAGGCTCAGGAATTCCCCAGGCGAGTAACAGATAAGATTCTTTCCCACGAAAGGTAGCATTAACTGTTAATTTCAACGGGAGATTGCACGACAATGGTAACTGCTGTTCCAACAAGTCAAGCTGTAAAACAGCAGTTGTCAACAGCTGTTTGAAGAAGGTGTCGTTGACAGTGGTTAACTTCTGATGGATAGAAATGGATGGCACAAGGGGCTCTGCCCTTGAAACCGCCTTGGTTTTTCAAGGTTGAGTAGTTATGGATGGCTCAAGTGTTCGGAGTTAACGGTTGTGAACAGTAATCTAGATGGCCTTAGTTGTAGGAACAAACCTATTACCTTCTGTCACATAAGCGCAATGCTAAAAAATGTATTTAATATTTCTATCTCTGTATTAGCGGATGATACCAAGAAAGACTTCAGACACTCGATAGGAGGCCTAAGAGTATTTACATTCAGAGGCTTCACCTTGTCTCTCTATACCATAAAAGATAGCACTGGTAAGGACTAACCAACCCCTTGACTCAAGCTCAACAACTTCAATCTTCCTAGAAATAAGCTCCCTCTCGCGAAAGAATATACAATTTCAGAATCTCTTCCCTCATATTCAACCTACCATTCCAAAGGTTTGTACAGCCGGTTGATTCTGAAATTCTAAGCCTTACAAGTCATGCCAAAGTTGGAATCTCAACATAATTGGTTTACGGTCATTGCTGACACAAAAAGTACCAACAGAGTGTACCCCACTATCTCAACCAATCCTTTAGGTGAAAGTAACTATACAAACATCCATAAAGAATACATAACATGGCATTATTACCTATAAAGCTGTGTCAGCGATGTGTCACCTCCAAAGGTAAAAATTGCCACCGGGAGCACTAGTTGTATTACCCCCATCAAGGAGAAGGTGGTACACTTCCACAGGAATATCACATTGAAGTAGAAGGCATAAATTGTGCCAATTGATAGATGAAGCAGGAACATCATGAAATACCTAAAGCAACAAGATTGTTAGGAATTTGTTATGTGGAAGTATGTAACAATTACTTGATGATATTTCTATAATTTTTGAAACGAATTCATTCAAAGAAAATTAACTGATAGCGGATTGGGCCTTCCTGTTTGACTTCTTCCTTAATGTAGGAAGGTAAAATAAGTACTTCCCAAAACATTTGGTTTCCAAAAAAAAAAAATCTTCATAAACAACAAGCATCGAAGGTATACATATGGGGCAAATAATTTATTTTATTTGTGTATAATAGGTACACATAACCTGTACCTACCTTGAAACAAATTTTTTGTAAATAATATTAGACCTTAAAATTTTTATGAACCGAAGAAATTTCGGCAGGTGTACTTTTAAAGATCGCAACGTAAGGGCAACTTTATACAGGAATGAAACTGCCTTACCATGTACTGATATAAGAACTTACCGATGATTCTCATGACCGATACAGCAAGCAGTGAAATTGCAATGGTGGTCCCTTTTTAATATGCATATATCGCACACTGGACAGTGCCAACTCCTAGGGGGAAAATCAGCGATTAGTGCTATTCAAGTAACAACTGTTATGTTATCTGATAGGTTCCTAAGAGAAGTCCAATACCCTCAGAGAGAAATGTGTGGGCTTTAAAAGGTATGAAATAGACATGAAGGCCTTAACACGTCATTTTGAACAGACACTTCAATACCAGTGCATCTAACAAGTGATCATAAATATTGATCCAGCTGTTTTGAGAGCTTATTATCAAGTCCCATACAAGCACAGGGAAACATGCTGATTGAGTGCTTGCCCAGTGTCTGCTCTGTTAGTATTCAAGCAGAAGTTTTAAAGCACATGGGTGAACCCAAAATTTCATTACAATTACAGTTACAGAAGTGTAACTAGAAAAGTACTAGAACTGGGAAAGGTAGGAAATTCGTTTTTTTGGGGGGGGGGGGAAGGGAGGGGGGTGTGACTACTTTCAGATATATATAACTGAATTCTTTCCATTTTAAATATACTTACATGCTACACAGAAGTGTTTTCATTATTTATGAATCATTATTTATGATGTTTTCATTATTTTTGCAATCCCCAGGATGCCCCAACTTTGTGGTTCAGGTACACAAGAGTTTTCCTGGGGCTCTCACTCACTTCATTTTCGTCTGATTCAAATTATAACACATTGTAATACATCGTTCTTCATTGAAGGGTTACAACGCATATCAAATGTAAGCTACTCAGTACAATAGTGGACTCTCTTCTCACCCCCTAGATTTTTTAAAAAAGCCCGGTACAGCTTTTGAGAAAGGGATTGTGAACCACCAAGCACTGCATTTCTCAGGATGTTCAGTGTGTTATACGTCTTGTGGCCTTTGAAGAATTCGAATTGGTAAGTTAACTATTTTTATTCACTTTAAATTCCTGGATTGTATTGATTCAGTGAAAAATTATCTATTTGTCTAGATAAATGGCTAGTTTCATAGAGTTTTCAAACAACAACGGTGTGAGATGGTTGAATGATTAGAATAAGAACGTGGTTCATTTACAAGCCTAACTAACGCCCAAAATATAACTCCCTGCACTCTCACCTCTAGCCAAATAAAAACGGAGTAAGATAGAACTCTTCACAGAGTGATAACAGTGTAACTCTTTACTTTCGTGGAAATATAGAAAACGTTCTATCTTAATCCGTTTTTATTTGAAATGGGTTTCCACAACTTCGTCGCGAGTGACTTAGTCCGTCTCTAGCCAAATGAGGGTTTTTATAACGCCTGGGGAGAGGGAAACGATGTCATAATTATGTTTTAAATTCGGTGTGTGCACTTGTTCAGACTTTTTGTGAATGTAAACTCTTGCTCACCCCACTATCACACTCCTCACAGAAATCTATATGAGAAATAGTAGTTATTATCGTTCCTCTTCTCATCTTTGTTCTATTTTCGTTTACCCACTAAATGACCCCCCCCATAGAGATTACTCCTAAAAGAAAGTTATTCTCCCAAGAAATCATCACAAAAAATAAAATAAATATTAAAAGAAGACGGATGAAGTTTCCAGTCCAAAAATAAAGAAAATGGTAAAAGAAAAAGGAGAAAGATCAAGAATGAATGAATATTTCTAACAAACTATGAGAGATTACCGTTGTGGAATGCTCGACGTAAGACTCAAACAAAGACTGTCTTCTTTAGATTGAAACTGTTAACAGTAATTTGTATTTGATAGAAACGAAGAACATGCCTCTAAGCAATGAGAAAAGTTAATGACAATTTGTTACCTACTGAAGCAATGAAACAATTAACTAGGTCAGGTTAAAGGTAGGTTTCGTTCATGAAATAATGAAACTTTGTTCATTACAATTTTTTATCAATATCTCAAAAACTATCAGAGTGTAGTTACTGAAGACATCATAAAGAATATGTGCACACACCGAAAAAAGGGGGTTTTCAACAGTTTTGAATTCACCCAGATCTTAGCCAACGGGCAGTAGCCAAATCCTTCGTGCATTCAACAATGCGTCTACAACATGGTCCTACTACTACCACCTCCATTCACCCTTTTTTTATCGTCAGCGTATTCTAATAACTTTTTCTTGATGTACTAGGTCAAGAGTTGTTGGATCAACTCTGACAGTAGGAAAACGAGCTTAAGGAAAGATCTGGAGATGGAAAGACATCATAATCATATTTTCTCAATGTCTAATAAAGAGACGTTGATCTTGCATCCGAACATGAAGTGTAACCTTCCCCTGTGCAAGTGTAAGGCCATAAACGTGCATTAACGCTCCATAATGGACACCTATAGAGATTCAAACCATCCACCTCTCCTCACACTGTTGAGGAATCAACCACTTCGACAAAAATACTGTCACCATTAACGGACATAGGTCTTGTGACTTGAATGTAGCAGAGTCAGCACTTCTCATGAATATTGTAACAGTAGGGGTGTCCCAACATCTAAGGCTAATGTGCACTCAAGTTAATTAATGGGGGAAGGGCTGCATTATGCTCTAACTACAGCAGAACTCGAACAAAGTTAGACAATTATTAAATCGATTATTGAGTTAGAATTAAGTTGTGATAAATGTGGATAGTTCCACCATCTCAGTTCTAGAAACTGCTACCCCTGAGCATAAACGTGACCTCTTACACCTTCAGGGATATCCTCTGGGTGTTGCAGGCATAATCACCAATGTTCTTGTAAGAGGCAACTACTCATTTCATTGCCTCCTTCTAATGGTAGTAGAGCATTTTTAGTGACTGTCCTTGCCCTCGAATCGCCCGGCCAGACAAAATAGCCATTAACTTTTAAACCTCTTAAACACTCTGTACAGTGATTACTGTGGTCCTATGAAGCCTGGCTGGCTTGGGGGGGGGGGGGGGGGTATGAATGGCCACCCACAAATCCGGCTCCCTGATTAATGTGGTCCTATGGAGCCTGGCTGGCTTGGGAGAGCATGAATGGCCTCCCACAATCCGGCTGCCGTATTGCTTGGGCTGGAATTGCCCCTATGAGAGAGTAAAGTGGGAGACACAGAGCCTTCTCTGAGTCAGGTTAGCAACCATTCCAGCATTTAAATGGGACAGCACCTATGGGGTATCACTCCCACAAAATGGTACAGCAGGCGAGGGGAATCCCAGGCTACAGGTGCATTGACATAGTCGTCGTTGTTAACTGTCTGCCCCCCAGCTAAGGTCAGATTCTTGGGGTCAGTGGTTTAAAGTACGTCATTTTGTCATTCAATGTGCAATCTGAGGGATGAGTGGCATAGCTGTAAGTGTGTGTGTGGTGCTATCCTTTGCCTACTCCAACATCGGGAGTTCTGTGGTTCTGCCAAAAACTTGGGTACCAGCCTGCTCAGCTAGAAGTGTGACAAGACACACACCCAACCAGCGGGTCAAAACAGGAACTTGGGACCATCCAAGGTCTTTGATTAGGTTGTGAATCTTCTTCCACATTGCATCTTCCAGATCCAAACCCAGGGGGAGATCACAAGGCTTCAGAACTCCCTAAACCCGACTTACAATTTTACTGGATAGAGAGATTTGGATGATTGAAAATGGATAGTGAAAGTGCTTCACTCTCCAGGTAGGTATGGACTCAACTCCCACGATCTAGACTTTCCTGGAGTATAAAAAAATTCAGAAATAAATTTTTTCAATTTTTATTTCTAAATTTATTTATAGTTATTTTATTTTCTGACAGTATTAGTAAATTCTCTATAAATTTCACTTGGAAAACAAAAGCAAAAAATGTCACCATCTTTTAGGAAATCTTACCTATCTATACGACATTAGTGGAAATGGGTATTTAAATTCAGACAACTAGGTTGAAAAAAAAAAACGGATTGGTACCTGGGAGGAGTCACCGCCTCGCAGATATCACAAAACCTCCAGTTCTGTCTCATTTCTGAACCTAAGAATCTCCCCTGAATGCTCGTATCCAAGAGGAAAACTATCACATAGTTCCCCACAACGTTGAAGAGCAGCCAAGTACCTAAAATAACAATAACATTTAAACATCAAACCTATCACCTGGTAGACGTAGCAAGTTGCAACAGGACACTATATTTTGTTTTGCAAATATTTTCTTCTTAATTGGTTTATTAACATGCTACCGACATAGAATTTTATTTGATAACCTACTACTAAAAAAACCGACAAACCATACATGGTAATTCACTACAAACCTTCTTGGTTTTGAAAAAATGTCGGTCTTTTTAAACATAAGATGGTTAATGCAATCATCTATAGTTCAACTGATTAGAATTTCCAATTGAAAATAGAAGAGTTACTGTATAAAAATTTGTTGTTTACTGTACAGAATTACTGCCACAATGATCTGACGATTGTACGATTACTTATGAAGAGCGGGCTTTTATTACGTTACCTATTGTGAAATGGACGTAATATATAGAACCTCCTTCAGGGTAGTGTTTGGGAAGTACCAAAAAGAGTTCAAACCAGTAAATAACTTGAATCATAACCAAAACAAACAACACAGCACCCAAATCCATCAGGTTTTTGGGGAATAAACGTTTCCTCAACATCATTTTGATAGTTTAAATCAATTAAAATCTTATGAAACTATTAAAACTACCTAGGTAAAAGTAAATTAGTGACTACAGAACAAACACAACGCCCCTTTAACTGATAAGAACCACCACCACTTTTCAGTTCAGGGAACCGCAACGTCACAACTCCATGGAGGAACCCTCGTTACTTGCAAATGAAACATTGAACTGGTGACAGCTCAAACAGTTTGAGGCATTGATTTGGGAACTTGGAAAACAAACGTTCTAAATTGCTACACTAAGATCTATTATTTATGTATTAGATAAATAGTAAATAACTCATAATTGCAATTTGCCGAGTTCAAAACATGTACCTACGACTGACTAAAACTTATATACATAAATAAGTGATAAACTATTATAAATGATTTGCTATACTATTTCTGAAACCTGGACAAATTCTACTAAATTTGGCTCAAAAATCCAAGTATTTATTAAGTATTTCCATTTTGAATACAATTATTGTATTGTCATTTTTTATTATTCATTTCCCTAATTTTTAATTTCAATCAATGAAAAAAAAACTTCTGTAATTTTGGAATTCGGTTGACTAGTTCTGAAAACATGAAATGGGAGCATGGATGTTGCGGTCAACACAAAGTTCACTGATATTAATGTTTTATTGCGCTAGAGCGTGGCTGGGCTGGCGCCTGTGTCGGTACAGGAAGAAATCGCAAGCCGCAGACGCCGGCCGCAGACTCGTCATGGAAACCATACCCTGACGCCGTGTTTCAAGTGAAAAACGAACGCAATCGACGGGAGCGAGCGGGCGCCCATCGCGATCTATTGGTACGATCAAACAATACAATTCTACAGGAGTGTCATACGTGACAACGCGGCATCGCGCTATTCGCGTTTGTTGCGGCAAAACGATCGTGCCGCGTGGTTCGATTTTTCTTCAGTCTAAGAATCATATTGGTATTTGCCAGTTAGCTGAAGGCGGAAACTTATAGCTAATGTTAAATACGTAGGTACTCTATGTGGATGTACGTCTCACCAAACACTTTAGGAAACTAAATCCTCAAGCGTTGCTGTAACAAATAAATATTCGAGGGGTGACAGGATATGGGATTTATTAGGTAGGTACAACATTTCCATCAAAGGAAAATACTCTTGTTCAGTGGTAAGGGTCATTAACGTTGAGAGAATCGGAAATGACAGCGAAATACAAACATAATATTCGTTTCCGTTTAGTTTTGAAATGTAACTAACGTAGATCGAGACTTCGATTGGATAGGTGTAATTTCGCCTGGATTATAAAATACAGTATAATCTGAAACGCAAAACACCATAATGAACTGTTTTCAATTAGTGATACCAATACTTAATAGATAATAGCAGCCCACCTACGACATTTTATGAAAGTGAGACGATTCAATTTCGTCATGTACAACTTGTTTCCCAGTTGTCATTACTTTTAATGTTTTCTTGATGTGAAACATATGAAATTCGTAAGATTTCCTCTTGGTAACATTTCACACATTTTGGTTTATTATTCAATAATAAACCATTGCAATCGCTCTTGAAAAAAAATTCTAACCCCCCTGAAAATTTCATGGTTTACGTTTCAAAGGGTGTATAATCCGAATCTGCAATAAAACATTTTCCGTCCGTCCGCCGTACGCCGTACGCACGATTTCTCCCAAACGGCTGGAGCAAAAAAGCCTTGAGCCAGCTCTCTCACTTAATTTAAAGTACCCTTTAAGGGTCGTCGAAGTTTTGTAAAATCCCTAAAAACCTCAAAAAGAGTCAAGGCGGCGTAAATTTAGACTCTTTTTGAAAAACACTCCACGAGGAATCGAATGAGCCCCTTCCCAGGTCCGTAGGTCAAACCATTCCCGATGTCTGGCCCGATTGATGGTGCCAACATTTGCGTTATTTTGGTTTATTATTGTTTTTGTTTTGATATCAGTTACCTAATGACGTAGTGATGTAGTAATGTGGATACTGGAGTGAACTCCTAAAAGGCTTTGTAGCCTATACATAGGTTGAAGCATTCTGATAACCATGAAAAAACGCTGCAAATTCTTTCACTGGGGTTTATTATTCAATTGGCTTGCGTTCATGATTTGAATTTCTACTAAGCTTTGGAGTGTGCACACTCACACTCAGTGTGCGTGTTTCACGAGTGATAGAGCGATTATTGAATTTCAGGAGGCACACAAATATGATCAACTGATCAATCCAAATAGGTATTTTGGTTGAGAACAGATTTACGTGCTCTATACATATCTCCTGAAATTCAATAACCGCGCTATCACCTGTGAAACACACACACTCCAAAGCTTAGTAGAAATTCAAATCATGAACGCAAGCCAATTGAATAAAAAACCCCCGTGAAAGAATTTGCAGCGTTTTCAAACAAAGTTTTATTCCGTGATTTAAAACATTTTATACAATCCTCTGCGTGTATAACCTTTGTTTTTTTGGTTATAGTGCGGTGAAAATTTGAGCTAACATAATATTCTTGATTCGAGGTGACAGTGTTTTCAAAGACTTACAAAAATTGAGTACGTACCTATTTGTTCAATAAATATCCACTTAACTTGGAGTCCGATCAATACGTCCAACCTTTCAACTGGATTATTCAAAAAATTATAGGTCAGACATTTTCAGAATACCTGTATCCTGAGTAAACGCTGCAAATTCTTCCACTGGGGTTTATTATACAATTTGCTTGCATTCATAATTTGAATTTCTACTAAGCTTTGGAGTCAGGCGTTTCACAGGATAGAGCGATTATTGAATTTCAGGAGATATGCGTGGAGCACGTAAATCTGTTCTCAACCAAAATACCTATTTGGATTCATCAGTTGATCATATTTGTGTGCCCCCTGAAACTCAATAATCGCTCTATCCTGTGAAACGCGCACACTCCAAAGCTTAGTAGAAATACAAATTATGAACGCAAGCCAATCGAATAATAAACCCCAGTGGAAGAATTTGCAGCGTTTTTTTATTGAACCTGAATACCCCCTAAAAACATTCATAATTTATCAAGTCCTTTAGCGCTCGTATTGCGTTAAAACTTCCCCAAACCCAAATTTAGACGATGTAGACAAAGGTGGACTGATGTAGAGGAGGCACACAAATAACATCAACTGATCAATCCAAATAGGTGTTTTGGTTGAGAACCGATTTACGTGGTCTTTGCAAATCTCCTGAAATTCAATAATCGTTCTATCACCTGTAAAACACGCACACTCCAAAGCTTAGTAGAAATTCAAATCATGAATGCAACTCAAATGAATAAAATTGAATAATAAACCCACTGAAAGAATTTGCAGCGTGCGTGTTTCACAGGTGATAGAGCGATTATTGAATTTCAGGAGGCACACAAATATGATCAACTGATCAATCCAAATAGGTATTTTGGTTGAGAACAGGTTTACGTGCTCTATGCATATCTCCTGAAATTCAGTAATCGCTCTATCACCTGTGAAACACGCACACTCCGAAGCTTATATAGTACAGATTCAAATCATGAACGCAAGCCAATTGAATAATAAACTCCAGTGAAAGAATACTTATTTACCCCAGTAATAATATTGAATAATAATCCCATGTAATAATATTTACCTATATATTATCAGCGTTTCATACATATCAGAATGCTTCAACCCGTGTATCGGCTATAAACTACAAGTATACACATCGGCTATCATTCCAGTAACCACATTCATTACACCTCGTCGCTATCGGCCGGACATCACTAGGTTACAAACAAACAATAATAAACCAAAAAACACAAATTTTGTCACCATAAATAGGGTCATACATCGAGAATGGTTTGACCTACGGACGTGGGGAAGGGCTCATTCGATTCCTCATGGTATGTTCTTCAAATAGAGAAACATTTAGGCCGCTTCGACTTGTTTTGAGGTTTTTAGGGAATTTATAAAACTTTGACAGCCCTTAAAGGGCACTTTAAATTGAGTGAGAGAGCTGGCTCAAGAATTGGAGCGTCGTCGGACCAAGATGGATTTTTCCTGAAAATTTCAGATCTTTTGCTCCAGCCGTTTGGGAGATATCGTGCGTACGGCGGACGGACGTAAACTTTTTTATTGCAGATTCGGATTCTACACCCTTTGAAACATAAACCATGAAATTTTGAGGGGGGGTTAGAATTTTTTTTCCAGAGCGATTACAATGGTTTATTATTGAATAATAAACCAAAAATTACCATCATGTAGACAATGTCAACGAAAATTGGTTAAAAAAAAATCCGTTTCAAGATATCACTATAGTTTTTTACGAATATTTCAAAATTGGGAGTCCCAATTGGGTCAAATTTGATGGTTAGTCGGGGAAAAACTATTTGATCATTCTGTGTTAGTATCATCAGTGTTTAATCAGTACCTAGCTCAGCTAATTTAGCTGCTGCGTATGCACTAGTATGTAATAACCGTTAAGTAAAAACTCCTTTGTTTCTTCGAGTTTTCATCCGATCTATATTAAATCAACGGGTATTGTGTCTACTGTTATGAATATGTCGCTGGTCAAATTGTATGAGGGGGTTGTAGTTTTTGAAAATAATAATTTCCCATCATTCAAACATAGGAAACCTCATTTTCAAGAGCCAATATAAATATAGATGTAGGAAGGTACCAACTGGCTTAGGCATTGATATTTTTATGCCAATTTAACAGAAGTTCGCAATCAGATCATAATGTTTGAAGATGAGAAATAACCAGCAGCATAAGGCACCTACCACTTGGTGCCTTAGGCAGTAAAAGCTGTATTTCACACTCAAGACATGTGGGGTTGGTATCTCGCTATGTAACTAAGCCGGGTGGCGCTTTCTCCTCACCAGCAATAACTCAACAAGGAGCACTAGATAATTCAAATGGCACTATCAATGACTAACGAGTGAAAAACTTCATGAAAAACAGTGCGACAATATCTTAGCTTCACGAACGCATTGGTTGTTAGAGATATCAGCACAGCGTTCCTCCTTCCCATTTCACAGTTTTGTGTTTTGTAGACTGGATGGGATCTATGCAGAATGTTCAAGACCGTCTCTATAGTTTACATTATGGAAGTTTTCATCACGGTGGGATTCGCTCAATGTAAGTGGTTATCACTAGAATTCGGTTTCGGTCATATTGGCGTTTTTTCCTAATGTGCATATTTTTCTAGAAGCAATGTTTGGGCAATGTACAGTCTCCCATGTATAGCTATAGAAAAGAAATATAGCTTAAACATTGCAAGTAAACATAGAAGCGTCACGTTATTGAAGGATTTGAGCAAGCTCCGCCCTACTACAATACTATTCCTTGTACTATAGAAGACTTAACAAGCAAAATATTCCTTACTGCAATACAGGAGACAAGACCAAAAACACAATGCTTAATTCTCGGTTTAGACCATTTGTTTCCCCTTTTCTCTTTCCGGATGATGGCTAGTGCATTCAGATACCCAACTTGAATGTGGCCCAATGTTTTGGGAAATCCTAGAGCTTCTCTTCTACTTAGTCACTTTGATGAATCTCCTTTTATATTATACAGGGTGTCCCATCTATATGGGCCCATTAAGGAATAACAGCCATACGGTGCGAGCTGTCAAAAAATTGAACCGGACCTTTTCTATAGCATTTTCACTCCACTTGAAGGTGTTGGAACCCGTTTTTCGTTTTCCGATGTTTTAGTGCCTCAAATCTTCGATTGAAACTTGAGGATTCTTCGTTGAATTTGGAAGAGAAAATGCATCGTTGACATTTTTTTTAGAGACTTCATTTCAGAAAGGCTTTTTTCCAATTATCTTCAATTTTCTTTAGATTTTGACCACATTTTTGAAATCAGCATCAATATCCTATCAACAGAAGCCAGTTTCCATCGTCAACAGTCATCATGAGAGGATTGACATTTCACACACAAATTTTACTGGACGAGTTTTATTGCCACTTCTTAGGCACTTTTTTGAAGGACGTCTAATGGCTTTAGCTGTCAACCGGCCATGTCTTAGATTTTCTAGAATTCCAGGGATTTCTATTTTCGAAAGCTGTTAAATGAGTAAAATACTGAAATATTCGAGCGGTGTTAAAATTTTCTTTTTTTAAAAATATTTTTTCAACAACCAAAAGTTTAGAAAAACTTATTTTTTTTCAAATCGTTAGCGCTTCAACTGTCATGTCAATCCTCTGATGATGGAAACTGGCTTCTGTTGATAGGAAATTTGATGCTGATTTAAAAATGTGGTCAAAATCTAAAAAATATTGAAGATAGGTAATTGGAGAAAAGCCTTTGTTTCTAAAAGAATTCGTCGATTTTTGTTGTTCGCAAAAACTGAAATAACACTGAAATTAAGTCTTTCGATTCATTTCCTTCTCCAAATTCAACGCAGAATCCTCAAGTTTCATCGAAGATTTGAGGCACTAAAACATCGAAAAATGAAAAACGGGTTCCAACACCTTCAAGCAGAGTAAAAATACTACACAAAAGATCCGGTTTTTGATAGCTCGCACCGTATGGCTGTAATTTCTTAAGGCCCATATACATGGGACACCCTGTATATCCTCCTTCCCTCCTATAAGCGTCTACTTACATCGCAGCCGGAGCGGATTTCTTTAAAATTATGCCTAACGAAGATTGAGTAATTGTATTTAGTAGTAATAGTATTTTGACTAATAGTAAAAGTGCAGAAAAGTACCTAGTAACGAAGATTTCAGGGTTAACTTCAGTTACTAGGTAGGTACCTATATTGAATTTGTTTAGGAACATCCACTAGATATTCTGGTTTTTCTTTTTTGGTTTACTTAGCGTCATATGCATTGGTTTTTGGGTTTATTATTCAATAATAAACCATTGTAATCGCTCTGGAAAGAAAAATTTCAACCCCCCCTGAAAATTTCAGGTTTACGTTTCAAAGGATGTAGAATCCGAATCTGCAATAAAAAACGCTGCAAATTCTTTCTTATTATTCAATTGGCTTGCGTTCATAATTTGAATTTCTACTAAGCTTTGGAGTGTGCGCGTTTCACAGTTTCACAGTGTTTTGGTTGAGATCCGATTTACCTACGTGCTCTATGCACGTCTCTTGAAATTCAATAATCGCTCTATCACCTGTAAAACACGCACACTTCGAAGCTTAGTACAGATTCAAATCACGAACGCAAGCCAATTGAATAATAAACCCCAGTGAAAGAATACTCATTTACCCCAGTAATAATATTGAATAATAATAATAATATAATATTATCAGCGTTTCATGCATATCAGGAGGCACACAAATATGATCAACTGATCAATCCAAATAGGTATTTTGGTCGAGAACGGATTTACGTGCTCCATACATATCTCCTGAAATTCAATAATCGCCCTATCCTGTGAAACACGCACACTCCAAAGCTTAGTAGAAATTCAAATCATGAACGCAAGCCAATTGAATAATAAACCCCAGTGAAAGAATTTGCAGCGTTTTTACACAGGTTTTCTGCCATATTCTGACGTTTTTTTCGTGATATCGATCCCAACTCGAGTTATAACCCTTGTATTACAAGCATGATTTACTTCCTCAATGAAAGAAATGCAACTTCGTGCAAGCAGTCGATAAAACGTTACTTAGTCATTTGAAGTCAAAGTTTCCATTTGCTTCAGATCTTGCGGATTAATTGTGGCTTCCTGTCTGTCTGTGTTTAATCTTTCTCACGCCAATACCACACCAATTTTGATAAACGTCACCAGGAATTGTCTGCGTTAGCTCCTGTAAATTTCACTGTCGTCGAATAAACAGCAGCGAGTAGGCATGTGCAATAGTAAATATCTTCTAACGCCGAGCTTTCACGATTTAATGGTCCAATTTCGTTCAAACTCTGTGGACATAGTTACACGATTGAATGAATAGGTACCTAATAGATCATTGATCCCCTAACCTACTTTCAGATGTGAGCGTGAATGCATCGATCGAAGCAACTTCAGTCATAATCAATGAATCAAACCTTGCTGCTGAGCAGCTACTAGAATTCGCAGAAACCCAACCGGTAAGCGAAACTTTGTTAGCTTTTGAGATTATAAAAGAAGGTGCGAGGCTTCTAACATGTACCTTCAATTTTGTGAAGCAGTAGAACTAGTATTTTGTACTAAACAAAATATCTATTTGTTGATATAGCAGGTAACAGTATAACTACCCGATAATATTTCTATTAATTCACATAAAAATTAATTGACTGGTGAACTACTTTTGGTTTATTATTCAATAATAAACCATTGTAATCGCTCTGGAAAAAAATTCTAACCCCCCCTCAAAATTTCGTGGTTTACGTTTCAAAGGGTGTAGAATCCGAATCTGCAATAAAAAATTTTCCGTCCGTCCGCCGTACGCATGATTTCTCCCAAACGGCTGAAGCAAAAAAGCTGAAATTTTCAGGAAAAATCCATGTTGGTCCGACGACGCCCTAATTCTCGAGCCAGCTCTCTCACTTAATTTAAAGTGCCCTTTAAGGGATGTCAAAGTTTTGTGAAATCCATAAAAACCTCAAAAAAAGTCAAGGCGGCCTAAATTTGTACTCTTTTTGAAGAGCACTCCACGAGGAATAGAATGAGCCCTTCCCCAGGTCCGTAGGTCAAACGGGGTCCGGTCAAACCATTCTCGATCTATGGCCCGATTTATGGTGCCAACATTCGCGTTATTTTGGTTTATTATTGTTTTTGTGTTGATATCAGTAACCTAGGGACGTAGTGATGTTGTGATGTAGTAATGTGGATACTGGAGCGAACTCCTTAAAGGCTTTGTAGCCGATACACGGGTTGAACCATTCTAATAACCATAAAAAAACGCTGCAAATTCTTTCACTGGGGTTTATTGTTCAATTGGCTTGCGTTCATGATTTGAATTTATATTAAGCTTTGGAGTGTGCGTGTTTCACAGGTGATAGAGCGATTATTGAATTTCAGGAGACATGCATAGAGCACGTAAATCTGTTCTCAACCAAAATACCTATTTGGATTGATCGGTTGATCATATTTGTGTGCCTCCTGAAATTCAATAATCGCTCTATCACCTGTGAAACACGCACACTCCAAAGCTTAGTAGAAATTCAAATCATGAACACAAGCCAATTGAATTATAAACCCCAGTGAAAGAATTTGCAGCGTCTTCTGTCCAACGTCCAAGTCAGTGTTAAAAACCAAGTACGAAGGCAACACCGAAATCTAACCATGTAGAATTTAGAACTTAGAACCACGTGAAGAATTTTCTTCTCAGGATCCCCTCAGTCCTTCATGATGAGACCACTCATCTTCCACAATTAATAACTATCCATAGTATTTTCAAATTATGTTTTTTTTGCACTGTTATGTAGGGGGGGGGGGGGGGGGTGTTACTAATTATATTGAATAATATTCAAACTTACCTCAAGGGGAAAATCATAAAATACCACAAAAGAGCCCCGAGTTAGACAGCACACATTGCTTTCAGATAATACAAGATGACTTCAATGAATCAAATGAGGGAGACCGCTTTATTCATCCTTTCGCTCCCCGTAAAGGCTATATCATTGGGGGGATAACGATCATGCAAGCCGAATTAAGCACCTCTCTTCTTTTCGGAGGCGATAAAAAATAACGTTAACACTAGTGAAAAAGTGTACGTCCTTGTCCATAGTAATAATCGAGCAGTAAATTTTGACGAAAGAATCCTCTCATATAAAATTGCAATGGAACTTTTTTTCGTGAGTTTCTTTTGTAATCGAGTTCCTGATAGCACGCTAACTTTATATTTGCGGACAAAAGCTGGGTCGACCCATTCGTGGGTTTCGACGTCCATGTCGATTTACAGTGAATTGCACCATTGTAGGTATTTATATATCAGCTTGTGTCAAGTACTAAGGGACTAGTTATGTTTTAGCCCTTAAGGATTTATAATTATGATGAAGTCATCCCATCACCTTTGGTATATCTAGAAGTCAATTGCAAGGTGTAGGATACACAATGGTCTTCTGAAGGGCACCTCAAAGCGTCTATGATGCAATTACAGGGTACGTATTCGCTGAGTTTAAATAATGTACCAGAGACTAGGTTCGCCTAAAAAAACAGGGCAGTAATTTACTTAGAACTGTATCTGGGGAAAGGCATTTGCCAACCCAAGCATCCCATTGTCTGCTAAGATGGACATCTTCAATGCGTTAATGAGAGCTATATTGTGCTACGCGGCTCAGGTGTGGGGGTATCGAGAGTATGAGCACGTGGAGGGAGTACTACTTGTATTCGTCAGGAAATTATTTCATTTACCGCCATACGCCCCAAACTACATCGTTTACCTAGAGACCGAGTTGGACCCCTTGTCAGTGTACACTCTTAAGCTGCACATTGGCTACCTGATTAGAATTTGCAGAATGCCTGAATCTCGCCTCCCTAGAGTTGTTGCTGGTGAGCTAGCTAGGAGCAGTGCTGGTTGGGCGGAGCATTATGCGACTCTGTGTTCTAAATATGGGGTAGAGAATAACTTGTCAATGTTTGACCATCGGATCCTGAAGTCAGATATGGAGAGGTTGGTTGCATCGTTCATGATGGAAAAGAGGTCGTCATTTCAGAGGCGTGTTGCAGAATCTGACTTCTTCACATTATACCGGGAACTAGATACAGCAGTTAAATGTGCCTGCCTTGTTAATGATTCTGGAATCCCTTTGCTGGTTGTGCGTTGGGCCTTTAGGATCCGGGCTGAATGTCTGAGACTTAACGTAAAACCGTACGAGTCCGGCAGAATGGAGGAATGCTCACTGTGCAATCTCCGTGAGCGAGAAGATGTTTTCCACTTTTTCTGCATATGCCCGGTGATATCGGAGTTCCGGCGTGCCACCTTCAACACCAACACATTGACACGTGACGATGCGATCAAGATCCTTAATGGCCCAAACTGGACGAAAGTGGAGATTTTTTGCAGAACAGCTTGGCAATATAGAGAGTTTTTAGTTGGCGAGTTCAATTTTTGATAGACTTTAGCAACTAGGAAAAGTTTGTTCATTTTAGGATACCTGTTAAGATTTCTTTATTTTTGTTTCCATGAGAGGCCCCTACTTCCGGCAGACGGAATACCAAATGCCGTACGTTTATTTTGTTATTTCCAAATGTTGTATTGCGCCATGTATATTATTAATAAACTTTTTTCTTCTTCTAATTTACTTAGAAGGGAATACATGAATGATAAACCATTGTCTAATAATTTGCAGAGCTTTTTTTTGCAACATAACAGACAGTTTTGATGTACGAAGGTTGGGATGGGTGTAGGAAGGCACTGCTGGAGTAAGTGTTTATAGTTCAAAAGCTAATTATTGAAATCCTCCCTCGTTAAAACTTCAAAATATCTAACGGTGACAAAGTTTGAGGACTTCACAGGACCAGAAATACATGATTTGATATATTAATCCATCATTGTCAAAATTTTCAGAGAAATCCGGAGAGAAAGTTTAAGCATATTGCTAGTTGAGGGACACGATCAAGTGAGTACCCACCACATCTCCACTGTGATCACCGTTTCGTTTGGCCATAAGTGGGCAGCAATGCTATGACTATCGCGGTACTCCCCTTTTAAATGTGATAAAAAAATTAAAGGTGATTAAAGGTGATAAATAGTTTGAGGGCTTTCGGGTCGGGTCTGAAACCTATTGTTCATAGACGTATCTGTATGTCTTATTAAATTCCAGTTAGGTAGTTTATAGGCCTATACCTATATCACTATGGTACAATTGGTATAGATACATGAATCTACGCTTGGTATTACATATGTACTAATTATAAATTGTATTCGACCAAACTGGTTTTTAAAAACAATTATAAATTTCTTGAATACATATTCGATAGTATTTCAATATGAGAACAAGATCACGAGAGAGTGCCGCGGCCCGCAACAACTAGGGAACTGACTTGCGAAGCCTGGCCCCGTTCCTTTTATCATGTGTGGTGCTGAGGTCAGCAGTTAATGGGGTGTTGATCCCATTACTTGTATCTTTTTGCATTTGTATGCTTTTATTCGTCTGAAATCACTTGTTGTTTCAACATGTTTTCAGATTTCTTCATGTTTTTACATCAAGGTCACATTGTTATTTTCTACCTATGTTTTAGTAATTTCTTATCGATTTTCTATATAACCATTATTTAGTTTGACATTTTTCCGCAATAGTTGATAAATTGGGCAGTTTTTAAACGTAGAATGTAAATAACCGATAATTATAACTCTTTCAATTCATAAACAATACCTGTCAATCACTCAAAGAAAGTTGTTAAATTAATTCCTACTTAGGGTGTATTCTAGCGCTCGTGAAACTTGTCTTTATATGCTTTTATAATTAACTTTCCAACTTGAATAACAGTTTGTGGCTTTGATGGTGTTTTAAAAACATATTGGGCAGGTTCCACCACTAGCGACAAACAGCTATGGGGTCCCGGTAGACAATCTAGTTGATGCTTTGACTGCCGGACCTCGGGGCCCGATCCTCCTACAGGATACTACCTACATGGATATCATCCAGTCAATGAACAGAGAGAGGATACCGGAGAGAGTTGTGCACGCCAAAGGAGCAGGTAAATACTTTACCTTGATCAGCTGAGTGAGTTTGTATGCTGAATCATGTTCCTTGTTCTAAGGTTTTTCTAGCAGTCTGGGAAAAGATATGAATCGAATGAGTCCACTAGGATTGCTGTGTGTTCATCACTTCGGTCTCTCAAGAAAGGCAAGAAAAAATAAATTTAACACGATTGTGTAGTAAAACACTTTTGTTACATCACAAAGCAAAATCTTAGTAAAGGCTAGGAAAATCTACCAGCAGATATATTTTTAATAGAATTTCATTATCATGAAGCCGAGTTTAATATCATTTTTGCTACTGATCCTGAGAGTGAGCAAAGAAGTGTAGAAAAAACAAAGCCTCTGATATGAACATATTATTATGTAATGCATGCATGCATTCAAGAGATGATCCCAAGTCTGGTTTTTTTACATCATGACACTTATGAAAATAATTACAAACATTTGTAAAAATTTTTTTAAATGAGACCAAATTCTGGGTCGAACAACAAAGAGCACGAAAAACCTGAGAATTCTAGTAGATATGAAGAGGTCTTGAGTGGATCGGCCATTTCCCCCTCGATTCTCCTTCCCGACAGAAAATTCGAAGTTTTCAAGGTTTATTACAAGCACAGGTTTGTTGGAAAAGGAAAGGTTAATTGTACAATCGAGATCGAATAAAAAACTGCTGCCAATTATTTAACAAAGGTTTATAATATAATATGTATATACTTTTAACGAATGTTTCGGCGTTAAAGTTTTAAAAAAGATGACCCAGGGCACAAACGATCGACTTTTACAACAGTCGGAACGAGCACACCTTTTGGTATTGGGATCAAATCGTCCACCGGGACTCGACATCAATGATTGAGTTAACTCCATCATGGTGACGACAAACACGACAACTAGATGCAAGCCCGATCCCAAAACCAAACAAGTGGGTGTGGCACATAGCTTCCTCGTATCCATAACATGACTGTACAGGTCATTGAAAATTATTATTGACTAAAGAACTTCGTTCAACTAGGGGAAGTAAATATTGAATTAGGGTAAATTTATTGTTATGAGGAGCATAACTTGAGAAAATAAAGGTAGGCATGTTCAACTATTGAACAAAAATTAAAATATACCTAATAATAAAAATTGACATTGACGCTGAATTCCGTAATTCGGTGGCGTTTCCGTTATTTTAGTGGGCGACCTCCATCAATTACCTTCTGTTTTAGATACTTCTATATATTTACCTCCAAATAATTGTCAGCTGAGCATCCTTACAGAAAACGAATGGATTGATATATAAAGTGATAAATTGACATTACAGGATTTCGAAAAATAAAATGATGCATCGTTCAATGATGGTTCAATATGGTTCGATCCAGGCTCGAGGCTAAAACGTTATTTTCTCTTTATTACTCACGAGGACCATCTTTACATCAGTCCGAACAATCCCTGAAAATTTCATCGAAATCAGTCATGAACTCCCGGAGTTAGGCGCGTAACAAGGATTTCACGTTTGCGGATGCGCAGAGGCTACTATTGATCTGGGAGTCATGAAACTTACAGGGGGTCATCTACACATCAAAAAGAACAACCCCTGAAAATTTCATCGAAATCGGTCAAGAACTCCCGGAGTTATGCTTGTAACAAGGATTTGCTGACAGACAGACAGACACGGAACCAAAATTGTTCAGAAAGGTCTAAAACGCAAAATGCGAGTGAAATTTTTGATTTTGGAGACAAAAACATTTTCACATTCCGAAAGTGAAAACAATGCTTCCTTGGTAGAATCGGAAGCAAAATCACTTTTCTTCTAATTTTTGACAAAGATTCTTTCGAAATATCAAACAAATTCTTTCACCTTAATATCTGTTAAATTTGTACTATTTCTTTAACAAACGTTATATAGTTCAGTAGAACAGCTAACCAGTTACCACAGTATTGCTTCCGAGTCTACCAAGTAGCGAAAGCATTGTTTTCACTTTCGGAATGTGAAAATTTTTTTGTCTCCAAAATCAAAAATTCCACTCGCATTTGCTTTTTAGACCTTTCTGAACAATTTTTGTTCCGTGCCTGTCTGTGTGTCTGTCAGCAAATCCTTTTTACGGGCAAAACTAAACGAAGTTGTAGTCCGATTTTTATGAAATTTTCAGGGATTGTGCGCGTTGGGGTGTAGATGGTCCCCTATAGGTTTCATGACCCCCGGATCAATAGGGGCCTCTGCGCATGCGCAAACGTGAAATCCTTGCCACAAGCATAACTCCGTGAGTTTTTGACCGATTTCGATGAAATTTTCAGGGATTGTTCGGTTTGATGTGTAGATGATCACCTATAAGTTTCATGACCCCCGGATCAATAGCGCATCCGCAAACGTGAAATCCTTGTTACACGCATAACTCCGGGAGTTCTTGACTGATTTCGATGACATTTTCAGGGATTGTTCGTACTGATGTAAAGATGGTCCTCGTGAGTAATAAAGAGAAAATAAAGTTTTAGCCTCGAGCTTGATTGAACGAAGTTCTTTAGTCAATAATAATTTTCAATGATCTATACAGTCATGTTTTGGACACGAGGAAGCTATGTGCCACACCCACTTGGCAGACGTTTATATATCCCCCCACAATGAAAAATTGGGATTGAAAAAATTAAAATTTACATCCGTTATCAATATTTTGACCCTTGAAAATGAGATTTTCCAAGTAAGGTGAGCTCGGATTGATCAGTGGCCCACAATCTCACAATCAATTCGAAGTCCAAAGGTATTTGCACTTGCCTATGTCAGTAATAACCTCGAAAAACCACGTTTTTGGTACATTTACAAGAGTAGCCTCTTGCCCCCAGCATCTTAGCATGTAAAGCCATTGGGGCTGGCAACAAGTTAAGACCAACTACACCCCGAATCGAGTCCATGTGCGAGAGAACAGATTTTTTTACATCAATGCTTCTATGCCCTGGAGGGCGGACGGTCATTGCAGATTTGGAATCGACATACCTTGAAATGTAAAGCGACAAAGTTTGAGGGGAGCAAAAATGTTGGCTATCTGATTACAAATGCTTATTAGTGAAAATAATGAACACAAATATTAAAAAATCGAGCAAAACAGAAGCGAGAAAAACTTTTAAAAAAGCAGTTTATGCTGAATCAGCAGCCCTTGAATTGATTATCTATTTCTCCTTCTCCCCAGACAGGGAATTCAAAATGTTGGATGTTTGTTCTACAGCTACCTACACTAAAATTGGGGTCAAACAAAAATCATATTCGAAAAATCAGTAAAATCAGATGAAAATAGTGAAGATATAATGATTTATCTATATTACCTTCTCATTCCCTCTTCAATAATGAAAATTGAAAGTTCTGAAATATATTTGAATAATAATAATAATTTGTGATACTCTTTATTCATAGGAGTCTTTGGTAATTTGAAAATCATGGGAGATATATCGAAATATTCCTTTGCCACAATATTTCAACCAGGCACTCAATGGAATGTGACAGTTCGGTTTTCTAGAATCAGCGGTGAGATGGGATCCCAAGACACAATACGGTAGGTGAAGTTTAATATTACTACCTACACTCCCAAAAGATGAGTGTGAAGCATCGCACCAAAGTTTACAACATGTTAACATAATACGAAATCATGCTGTTGTTACCTAGTCCTACCATTTTACAGTTTGTATTGATTTCTTCATCGTGTTCCTTACCGCAGCGATACAAGGGGATTTGCAGTCAAATTCTACACGGACCGAGGCGTTTGGGATTTGGTCAGCAATAATTCCCCAATTTTCTTCATCAGAGACCCAATGCTCTTCAACGTACTAGTCCATTCTATAATGAGGAACCCTCAAACACATCTTTTGGTATGTAAAGTCACTAATTCAAAAGCTCTTAGTTTTTGTGTAGGTAAGTAATAAAAGGATTAAAGGTTTCCACATTTTTTAAGCCTACATTTCAAGAACGGAATCTTCATCTGAAGAACAATAATTGTCCTTCCAGAATCGTCTTTGGATGGTTGTTAAAAATGTCATCTGAATGCAGCATTTTGAGACTGAACATGAATATTTTCAATTTCTAATGTTGTTTTATAACTGCTTTACTTTACTTGATTGCTTTGCTTTATTCATTGAAAATCGTTTGATCCTTAAATATTTTAAAATTTTAGGTTTGTTTCCTATTTCGACCATAAAACTCAAGAACGGGCTTCACTACATTCCAGAAAATATCAAGTTGGATTATAAAAGTGACATTCGATGGGTTATACTGAGCTAAAACATACATAAGCTTTCTCGATTTATATACATATCGATGCCATTTTAAACCACCGCTTTCGTATTACTAACTTTGGGTGGTCGCTTTTTGTTTATTTTGGTGTAGTCATTTGAGAGAACCCATTCTACAGCAAAGGACTTGGCCAGAAAAGCATTTACATTTTTTGGTTCATTGTTTCCAATAGTAAGCCTTTGTAATCGCAAAGCAAATATTGTTCGTGACCCACCCTCAAATTTTGTTATTCTATGTTTCAAGCGGCGTATATTCTAAATCTGCCATAACGAACGGTCCATCTAACGCCATATTTACCTACCATAAAAGGCAGCATCAGCAACTCCACTGGAAGAGCACAAGTTCTACTGAACTTATTCTTCTAGTGGGCAAAGTTTCATTTATTTGTTTTCCTATACTATTTATTTGTTTATAAGAAATTGTATATATATTATTTAATGTTTGTATATTTTTGAACTATGCCATATAAATGAAACGAAACGAAACAAGTGATCCATCCCATACTTTCACACACGGACTCCAATAGCAGCTTAGTTGGTCTTAACGCCTAACCGATCGCCTCATGGTTTTTCGAGGTTTTTACTGAAATAGGCTAGTGGGGTGTTATTTTTCTAGTGATTTTGGACGCTGATTCGACTTTGATAGGTTTGCAATCCTAGGAAACTCACTTTTAACAAATAATCCCAATTTTTGAACATAATAGTGACAATAAAATCCTCAAAATTAGGCACTGATCAAAAAATAATAAACCAATGCGTTAGAATCGGCAGGATTTATCTTCCATTTCTGTGTCGACCTGTGTGTTTTCTTCGTCTTGAAATTGCTTTTATTTCAAGATAATTGGTCTCAAGTGAAACATTGAATTGAGAACTCAAAAACAATAAAAAGATAAGTCCTGCTTCATTTTGTTTACTTAAACTGAATTTAATGTGTACCAATTGCTTTATTTTTGAAAACTCCATACTTCGATCATCCAGTCAGCAACTTTAAATCTCTACCATCTTGTCCTTTCTCGACTCTTCCAATAGATTCATCTTGAGATCAAGACGTAATAGTTGAGGTGGAATTCCAACCGTGCCAGTCAAGATTCTGAGGAGATTTCCGGGTTTGCTCAAAACTTTTATATTCTATGCTAGTTTCGAAGTCAATAATGCCAGAGAAAACTGAAAAAAGTTGAAAAATAAACCAAACTCACATTTGCTTATTAAAGTAAAGTATATCCCTTTTTGCATTATTACACCTCATACCTTATTATGCTAACCTGGTTCTGCACTAAGGATGCGAATGCCATGTGGGACTTTTTCTCGAGAACCCCGCAAGCCGCCCCTCAGCTGCTCTTCCAGTTTTCCGATCACGGAATCCCGCTCAGCTATCGCCACATTGACGGCTTTTCCATCCACGCGTTCAGACTCGTCAACTCTACGGGCGGGGTCAGTTTCGTGAAGTTCAGATGGAGGGTAAGTAAGTACGAACTTGAATGATTGATTTCATTTTTTAGAAATTTATTCACAATACCCATTGCAAAAAAGGAATGATCACAATTGATCATTATATGTCCCAACTATAGCCCACGACTGCGCTGTATGTTGTTTATCTCTGGTAATTTAAATGTTGGAAATATACCATTGATGTTGTAGTAAATTCCTATACTTGTATTATAAGACTAGTTTAATGGCCTCGCTCTTGGCACCGGTCACTGGCCCCGCTGAGTTCTCTTCTCCTGTGGGCTGCTATAACTCTCTATTATGGCTGCTAATATACAGTGTTTCAGCGGCGGAAAATAGTGACAACTGGAAACATGACTTCAATATTTCGTGCTAGTTCTTTATAAACATAAAAATTGATAATAAAATCTGTCAATTTTCAAATATGTTTATTGTTTCACGTACTATTCGTCGCGATTTGTCAAAATAAATATGTGGAGGTAATTAGGAAGAAATATACAATACATAACCGTTCAAGGAACTAATAGCTAAAGGAATAAACAGCTAAACTCAACATTAGATCGGCTTATTAAGAATTAGTACGAGCAAAGATGGAAGACTTTCCGTTATCACACCCTTATCACTCAAAATTCCCTATTTGATAGGTAAAATAATCTAATAACTATTAAGACTCGAGAAACTCACCTATAGGCCCGTCCATCTCCGCTCATTCTGCTAATACTCGTAGACGTCCAATAGACTTATTTCTCATATATGAATTACATACTCATGAAGCGATCTGATTTAGACTGGGCGTAGATTATATTCCTCACTATAGATTTATTAAAGAATTTGCCAGAGCGAGTATCCGTCATCATTTCTCGTCCCGAGCCAGATCTACATTTCAACGGCCTAGTACACCAGCAGTACTCTGTGTTTAGGCCTGCCGTTTATACATGGAAGTAGATATACATCATATAGATACGAACACAAACACCAATTTTTATGGAAATAGCCATTTACAACTCGTTTAGAAGTCTGATACATGTGTAGACGTCTCTGCATAGGTACATATTATACTTAAATCGCGTAAACATCTATTTGCTGTGCGGGCTGCAATGTTGGAGATGGTTGGATCGTTGCTACTTGAAGGCTATCCAGTCAATATCCAATATTAATATTCAACAATATTCATGTGTTACTTTTTTCTATCACAGTCAAATCAAGGAGTGAAGTTTCTCATGAACGATCAAGCTAATTCGTTGGCTTCGTCAAATCCAGATTTCTACATCCAAGATCTGTATAACGCGGTAGCTTCTGGAAATTATCCAACTTGGAACCTAACGGCTCAAATTCTTAGTTCAGAACAAGTTGGAAGTCTACCTTTCTATCCTTTCGACGCCACCAAAGTAAGTTTAGTAAGGTAAAATTAAATTCAGTCACTGTAGCACTTCAATCAATTCGGCATTTGATCTATTGAGCAATATCATGATATGGTTTTCACAACATACAACGTTTCCAGGATTGGAATACGACAGCCTATCCAGAAATTTTTGTGGGGGTTATGACGCTTAACGAAAATCCACCCAACTACTTCGTCGGGGTAGAGGCGGCGGGTTTTGACCCAGGACGATTGATCCCTGGAATTCAACCGACAGTAGACAGATTGTTGCAGGTGAAGTTAGACATAAATTCAAATATTTATAACCGTGTAATTTGGGTAGGAAAATATTGAACTCATAGAATATCGTATGTATGGCGTAAAGTAACCCTATATGATGGTAGTCTGGTGTGGGCGAAATCGTAATTAAGTTCCAAAGTGCAAGGTTTCCCACTTAAGAGTGGGTATCCTGCGGGGGGAGAATTCTGCAATCAATCCAAAAAAACCTTAATTTTACTAAAAATGTCAATTTGCATGCAATTTCTTCTTGATACTCAGCTATATTCAATGTTTCGAACAAATGTTTGCATGCCAATTTAACAGGGATTAATGTGCTCATTAAGCAACCGATTATGTAGTGTTCACTTCCCAACGTTTCATCGGTGACCTCTCCCTTCAATCTAGTAGCTAGAGCAGGGGCACCCGAGTCAAGACCAATGCCGACGCCCGTTGACACTGGCGACTAAACCCGATTGTTGATATGACCACGTTGCTATGAACAAGAAAATAAAGTCTACTTTAATTATAATAACTGTTCATTACAAAAAATAACACTTTTTTGTGTTCAGGGTAGGATTTTCTCGTACACGGACGCCCAACTTTACCGCTTGGGTGTCAACGGCAACCTTCTTCTGAGGAACAGGCCAATGAATCCGGTCAACAACTACCTCAGGGACGGGCCTGGCGACTACGGTTCTAACCAGGGCCCAGCCGTTAACTATTATCCCAACAGCTTCAATGGACCGGTTACGTCACCTCTGAACACTTTAGCACCATTCGACGTCACAGGTTCCGCAGGAAGGTTGGCATCAGTTTGTTGCTCTTTAACAGAAAAGTAGTAGGT
This sequence comes from Creontiades dilutus, assembly GCA_031894815.1. Taxonomy (NCBI): domain Eukaryota; kingdom Metazoa; phylum Arthropoda; class Insecta; order Hemiptera; family Miridae; genus Creontiades; species Creontiades dilutus. The sequence goes on from JAVIWC010000594.1 coordinate 798,921, forward strand.
GAGAGGAGCGCGTGAAAATATACACCCCCCCATTCAAACCTTCTCTTTCTGAATAAAGAATTACCATTTCTGAGATTTATTGCACCAGATAGGTTTGTTAGAAAAAAGTCAGGATCGAAAAAAAAAAAAAAACAAAAAAAAAAACAGATGAAGATAGTGAAGACAACGATTTATCATTATAACACGCTCCATTCTCTCTCTTCCGTAATTGAATTATGATGGTCTGAAATACGTAACAAAACAAGACCAAAGTTATTAATAGAATAAAATAGAATCAAGAAAATTGGAAGTGTAGGCTGAATGAGTAGCGTCTGAATGAATCGCCTATTACCCCCTCCAAACAGAAAATTCAAAATTTCAAAGGCCCATGTAGATTAGAATTAGAGTTGAAAAAAATAAGTTTTAAATCAATAAAATTATGTGAAAAAAAATGAAAAGAATAAATATTTATAACCATTGTCCCCTCTATTCACCCCCTTCCACAATGAAAATTGAATGTGCTAACAAACAAAATTTTTCTCACACACACACACACACACACACACTTTTGTTGAAAATTAATTTCCCCTCAAACGCGGAGGGGAACACCAATAAATAAAAACGAAAAACTAAACAAAAGGGGGGAGGACGCCCAGATTTACAAAAGGCCTGCTCTTGGGATTTGGGAAATAGAGGAAGATGGAGGAGGGAGAGAGGGATGGGAGGAAGTGCCCTACAGAATGACAACCAGTTTAAGTAAGAGGGCGATGCGGGTGGTGATACCACGAAGTTCTACTGATGAGATGTCTAGTTCGAGTAACTCCGTGGCAGTTTTCCAGCACCACACTCCACGCCATGGCTCAGTTGCAGCCATAACCTTGATATTATTGAGCGCCACTGCTTTTAGTTCAGATGCCGCTTGCCACAAGTCGTTTCTGTCATATTTACTTTTCTTAGCCCTCCATTTCTGCATGTCCACGGTGCCACTGACAACTTGGACATCCAGGATTATGGCACACCCATTTGAACTTGGGTGGCTTCTATCTGGAGTCTTGCCCTGGTCACTCGGCATATGATACAGTCTCTCTCTCTCTCTCCTCGTCTCAAACACTGAATGACGATGCATCTGCTATCTGCTTGGGAACAGCATCACGGCGACTCACATAACACACCATAATTGTTTCACGGGTTCCCTCATAAAATGGTCTGAAATGGATTTGTGTGTAGTTATTTTGTTTCTAAAGTTTGGGTTGGCCCACACGCCCCTGGGTCAATTCTAATGGACGTACCTCTACTGACCAATAATAACTCGTCGGGGGCAAGCTCCTGGACCCCCGGATGCTTACTCGGGGGTAGCCCCCACCCCCTTTTAGCTTCATGACGCAACCCCCCCCCCCCCCCACTTAAGTTGGTACCCCCTCCCTAAAACGTAAATGTGAAAAATACTCGTAAGCACCACTTATTTTATCTAAAACTAAAAGAAAATTTATATAGGTATTGAAAAAATTCAAACCCAGTCGGCAATAGACAAAACTGACAATATTCGAGCGCTGTCATTGTGATATCAGATGGAAAAACAAACCATTTTTAAATTGATTACTAGGTTCATTATTATTTACGTTCTATCTAGTGATTTTTGAATGTCGTGACACTTAACACCGTCCCAAGAATTTCACGTTGCGCAGAGCGTACCGCTGATTATATTAAGATGAAATTTCTGTGGGACCTCAAGAGACCTTATACGCATAGTCCTCAAAATATGAGCTGAATCCATTGAAAAATGTGGAAATTACTACTGTTTCAAGAATTTCACGTTACCGCTGATTATATTAAGATGAAATTAGTAAGGGGCCTCAAGAGGCCTTATCCACATGGTCCCTCAAAATATAGGCTAAATTCATCCAAAATTGAGGAAGTTATGGCTGTAACAAGGAAATGCGGACGGACAGACCGACATACCGACAGATACGGAACCAAAGTTGCAGTAGGCTATGAAACGCAAAACGCGAGTGGAAATTTTGGATTCGGACAACAAACATTTTTTGTGGGGAGGAAAAAAAAAACAAAAAACACAGGATTGAAAGGGACACAGGCTTTGCAGACTCGGAAGCAATATGCATTTTTAAGCTGGTTTTTAGAATTGTATATTGCACATGTGAAAGTCGGGTACATGTTAGAAAAGTGCTGTGTATTTGTAGTTTTGGAATCAATATCAAATAAGAAAATTTAAATTTCAGGAAACACATGAAAGGACTTGTACAATTCCAGCTAGGGAGGAAATCAATTTAAAAAGTCATCTAGGGGCGAACAGATCAAAAAATTACTTTAAATAAAAAAATGTTAAGATGAGATTTTTTTGTCCCAAATTAGTTGAACCATTTCCGAATTTTTTTAAAATAGGACAAACTTATTTTTTGGTTTGCGCCTACGACCACGTAAAATCTTTGAAGTGTGATTTCCAGGTGTCACTTAACCAATGAGTGCAATGTTCGTTTAGGTTCAGCATAGCAAATGATGACAACTACAGTCAAGGGGCCGCTTTCTACGAGAACGTTCTCTCGACAGAGCAAAGGACAAGACTAATCAACAATTTAGCGGACAGCATTAGTTCTGCATATCCATTCATTCAGGTTGTATGCACTCTTCACTTCAATACATAAATAATATGTACAACCATAAATAATTATTTAGTTATACATCGTACACCCATTTATGTGAATGAATGAATGAATATCATGTTTATTAATAACTCTTCATAGCTTATTCATGAACTTAATATGTAGCAATAATAATAGAATGACAAGCAATAAAACATGACATGCTTTGGATCATCAATATCTGTCAGCAGAAGCTCCGTAGATTTCGTAACACAGCTGCTAATAGGAATATACAGTCAATACACACGCAAGAGGAGAAACATAGGGGCACCACGACTACTAATTTAGTATGACGTACAAATAAATCCTAATACAATTAATTTTTTTAAGTGATTTATATCATCTCTAAACTTAATAAAATTCTGCAACCAAAAATAGTCTGTACCGCCAAGCGTTTTGGACATACTTGCAAAGCGCGGTCAAATCAGGGCCATTCAATGCCTGAAGAAACTGCTGTCGTGATAGTGATAAGTACCCAAAGCATTCCAATCTACCATGAGCCATTATTGGACACTGCCACGAAATGCTCCACCACCTCGTTTACAGCGAGATTGTATAGGGAGCACAAGAAAGTACTTCGGTTGCGTAACCATGGCTGCCAATTGAGGTCAAGAAGTTCTACTATACATCTAGCTAATATCATGGGGTCGTGCGAGTTTTTCTGTGAGAAAAACGCTCCACGTTCCAGTCTAGGAGCCGATATATTTGGCGAAATTGAGCGTTATCGGCCCTAAGGGTCTGTACGAAATAGGCTCTCTGAGCCTCCAGAACGGATTACATCAACCTTCCGCAACTCGACTGGTCAAAATATTATACGGTGGGCAGTTGTGACACCACTGAGATCATCTCGCTCCATACCCTCGCCCAGTCAGTATTCTGCTTATCAATACCTGAGCAGTTGCTTTGGTGTACCTATCTACTGACTGGTGGTTTCAAAACTTTTAACAAATATTTCCCATTGGTTTCTAGTCTTTACAGATAGACTGGCCCTTGTTTTGTCTCGTTGTAGGCTATGTAATTAGGAAAATTCATCGGGATCCGGAGGAGTTTTTTCAAAAATAGTCTCTTAACCTTCTCTACCGCCTCGAATCTCCCCCAGTCCCAATACCGTGCACTGTAACCCGCTGTTGCCATTATAACAGAGGAAAACACTGTCATTTTAGCTTCAGCTGGGATATCTGTTGCTGAGAATGAACATTCCAAGCTGAGTTGATCCCTGTTCGAGCCACCCTGGCCTCTTCCTCGAAGTGTTCATTGAGTTGCAGATTATAGGAAAGCGAAACATCCAGATACTTATACGTCCTAACAGGCTGATTCCCTCGAGACCATTTCTCATGCTTCTCCAACTTGCCTCTATTTGCTCTAAAAACCTCAATGCTTGACTTGGTCAAGTTAACCTCCAAATTCCAATTGTCCACATACTCCTTAAGTTGATCATACCTCGTAGGGGTCTGGGAGGATCGGCAACCAACACCACATCATCTGCAAACATCAATTAGTTAATCCGCTTGTCCCCAATCTGCACACCACTCTCCACAATCTCCCCAAGGTCTCCCCAATTGAACACCATATGCCCTTCCAAATTTTGACTCTTTAATAGCAGATACCCAAAAAAGATTGTAACCTCTAAATTTATTATTGTAAACTACGAACTCCTCTTCAACCACATGCGTCTCAATAAGAACAAACAAATCAAACGATAACAAATAATTGAAAAACATGAATCATCAAACTTATTTTTCAAACCATTTACATTGTACAAAAGCAGTTACTTTTCCAAGCGGTGACAGTTCCCAGGCCTCCACTCTCCTCCTCGCGTCCTCATTCTGAGGCTGGGTACACACGTTGAGGATTTCCAGAGAGGGTTTCCCGTTCAGGTCAACCTCTCCGGAAATCCTCAACTTTCCAGTTGAGGAGGCACTGTTCCAAAATTTTGGAAAGGCCGCCTGAACAGTCCTCACTACGTGTGGATGGGAGCGAAGGCCTGACGTCAGGCCTCGAGGCCGCACTGCGACAGTCATTTTAATTTGCGACGCAGCTGACATTTTCATTATCTACTGTGGTATCACTAGATTCTTCGTTCCTATTCGTTCCGATCGCTTTGTTTCTTCTAATTTAGTAATTTATTATGTATTATTTTATCTTATTTAGTAATTTTCCTCTTATTTAGTAATAGCCAAAAAAAGATCCTCGAAGGACATTGTATTGGAGGAGTTCATTGATATATACCGATGTGAGCCGTGCCTTTGGCAAGTTGAAAGTAAATTCGGGTTCCACTGTCAGCTCGCTCAGCAGATTTGCGTGTGTTCCCACCGTATTCCGTCTCAGCAACCAATCTTTACACCATTTAAAACATTCTTTACTTTTTTTGCCGAATTATAGCCAAAACCCCCGCGATGTTGTCGTCCGTCATCATGGAGGGCACGGTTGGGACTGCGCAGTTTTCCTCTAAGGCCGCCGGAGAGGAATTCCTCAGAGGCCGCCAGAGTCGTTTGGCGGCTCCATCCGGCTCCGGAAATCCTCAACGTGTGTGTATCCAGCCTGACAGTTTCTCGAGAGATCTATTCCCATTATGGGGTTTGTTCAAGCTTTATACAAAATCTGACAGATCCAATTCGGAGCAGCCCCTCAAAGCCAGAATCTCGTCCCCACCCGATGCCGTCATGAAGGCCCCACACAAATTAACCATCATGGCCTCACGCCGAAATGCAGCGTTTGTCCCCGCTTTGCGCTTTAATATTTCCCTTTTAACTTTAGAGAGATTGCATCGCTTTATTCTTCATTCCATTTATGTAATGAAATGTAGTGTGTTTACATACTTGGAAATTCTAGTAACATCAGACAGTTTGGGATGTAATCGGGAAATGTCTGGAATCAGGGAATTGTTTGTACAATAGAATGCCCGCTTGGATTTTCAACCGTCTCGTATTATACATAATTCTAACGGTTATTTTATCTACACCAGTAGATTTTTGGTCCAAAATCAGTAGAAACTGACACCACACTTGCAGGGACGTAACCAGGCCGTATTTCACCCAGGGCAAAAAATAAATTTGGCGCCCTCCCCCACACCAATGGCCCGATATATCATACCATCTAATTATACCAATGAACCAAAATATAACTATAATTAATTTGATTTATTCACAATGTATAAACTGTCACTTTTTTGCCTATTTGGCGTCCCTCTAACTTTGGCACCCGGGGCTGCTTATATATTTTTAATGAGAAACACTAAAAACGGATGACAAACACTACTGAAGTACATTGGCATCACCAACTAAGCAACAAAACCAAAGCGTAGAACTACGACATAATAAAGCTAGTCATAATCAACTAACGATCCTGATTTCTAAGTTCTCCTGGGTTCTTGTAGATTTATGACTGTAAGCCCAATTTTTTATTTTCCTTAAGTGGAGACGGAATAGTTACACATGTTTAGGTTGACGGTATTCTATTATTTCTTCATGATTTCATTATCAAATTATTTTCATTACAGTTGAGGATTTTGAAGGTTTTGTGCAATATCGGAGAGGATCTTTGTGAACGACTGGGTGCGGCTTTGGGAATCGATCAAAGTGTCCCGTCGTCGACAACATCTTTTGGATCGAGCACTTTTTCAACTACCTCATAGAATTGTATAAGAAAATTGAATTTTACTTTATTTTTACATTGATAAACTTTTGAAATTTTGACAAAAATTGCTTTTTCTTGACCATCTACACATCCACTTCCAACCTGACACACTATCGAACTCATGCAAACATTCCATCTAATTTCAAATAAGTTGGATTTGCTCCGAAGTGAGGTTTACCCCTGTACAAGCATTAATGTCCTTTAGTCGGTGCATTTGACGTCTGCCAATAAAGATTTTTAATGTTAGACCACAATTTTAGCTGTTTTTGCTATCTTAAACATTTCGGAGGGTCTCTGCCATTGACATCAATTCCCACACGTATTTTACGCTTTAGACCATTTTAAACAGCTTTCGTTTCATATTTAAACGTATTATTCCATTACTGTTCCTGTAGACATCTTATCCGAAACCTTCCATTCGTTAAATTTCCAGTATGTCAGATCCATGAATGAGGAAAATAACCCGAAATTCTAGTTTTTGTAAGAATTACTGATAAGTAGGTTAAAAGGTAAGGTGAGCGAAAGTGCCTCATTTCCATAAATGGATAGGCAAATTCTCTTGTTTAAAATTCAACAACGGGCTTGATTTCAGGCCCTAGTATTTTGTAAAAGTAACACTTTCATGAGATGGCCCATTCGAAAAGCAGCGTGTCGATTTTTCTTATTTCCTTTCTCACTTTATGTCGAATTTCTTTAAACCAGAACACATCATGTGAGTTAGCGAATTTGTTGTAGAATTCACAATCATTCTAATAGAACATGTTCATGTGCCTGTTGAAGTAAGGCAGCTATTTTCCAACTTGAAGTTGTAATTGAGGTTGTTTGCTTAGCGATTGAGGGCTATGGACAGAACGATCCAGCGTCACTTGAACTTCAGCAGTACGCCCAAAGCAATCCCGTAAGTCTGTATCAAAAAAGGCATTGACGATTCCCTAAGGTAACGGATAACTTACACGTATGTACTAGAGTAACACAGATTCAATGTATTTAATAGTTCTCTTATAAAGGAATAATATGGTCGTTCTACATCCACAAATCTAATAGACGACTCCATAAGTTGTGTTTCACTCAATCATGTTAAATTCGGAATTACTTGTAAGTAAATCCTCTTTCATTTTTAAATTAAATTGATCTGTTCTTGAATAGACATTGCTGTTTTTTCGAATTTCGTAAATGGAATGTCGATTGATTATGCCCAACACAAAACGAAATTGAGAAGGAGTTCAAATTAGGAGGGTTTCCAATTTATATATTGAAATTCACTAATTTCAATAAAGTAAACGGCCCATACAAATTGATAATAATGTCATTACTGCTTCATTCAAATTCTTCAATTCTTTCTAAGTAGGTGAGAAAAATGTCATGATTTACTTCTGTACACTACCGATGTCAAAACCCAACATTCAATAATCAACACAAATTAAAGTCATCACAAATTAAAACCACCATTTAAAGGTGGAAAGAAGCGTTTTAACAACAAACGAACTTCGGATTCGTGTCCAGAGCCATAAGATAACCTGTAAGGGGTGGGTTTGATTAAAAATGGTTTATTTTGGTACATGTTTTAATGACATAAACGGTTCTGTAACAGAAGTGTCCCTTTGCAGGTTTCAATGAAAGACTTTGGAAGACCCTCACTTTCATCATGTAATTTGTTAATCATTCTTTGAAGGAGTAGCCATTATTGCTTCCGAATCTACTCATAAATAGCGGAAGCTTCGTTTTCACTTTTAGGAGGTAAAACAGTTCTCTTGTGTTCGGGTTTATCAACAAAAACCACAACACTTAAACTCGTAAAAAATGTATTTTATTAGTGGAAATTAAAAGCTATCTTTCACATCAACTACTAATAAAAGGGAGTGTCCATGAAGTGGTCCTGCATGGTCTATGTTAATTTGGTCAAATGGTTTTGAAGGATACTCCCAGTGGTGATATGCCTTTGGAGGTTCCTTCAGGGCGGACTGACATTCACGGCAATTTTGAGCTAGCATCTCTATATCTGAATCAATATTAGGCCAGTACACGAAAGACATAGCAAGTACTTTCATTTTTTGGGTGCCAGTGTGGGCACGGTGGAGCTCAGCAAGAACTTGGCCTCGGTATTTAGAGGGTATGACCCGTCATAATGCAGCCTGACAGAATGGAATAATGTCCCATCTCAGATTTTGAGTGGATAGCTCCTGTTCGTATTCTTTCACTGAGTTGAACTAAATCCTGGTCTGCAGCTGTGGCTTTTCGGATAAGTATCTGCATCTGCACGAAGGATGACAGGTGAGGTAAGGTCACGGTGGCTGAGGATTTTTTCTGGCACAATTTCTTCTTTTATTGAGTTGAATGCTTTGGTACATGAGTTGCACCAGACAAATGGTATAGCTTCATGTGTCAGAGCATGCAATGACTCACTGATTGTGGACTAGAGGGGAATGAACCCGCCATAAGAGAATACTGAGCCTAGAGATGACTTGACCTGTGTTACATCCTTAGGAACCATAAAGTTTAGAACTGCATCAATCTTTGATGGTGTTTTGTGAATTCCAAGTTTATCAAACTTGTACCCAAGGTACTCGAAAGAGTCCTTCAGGAATTCGCATTCCTCAGTATTCAGGTGTAGTTTATTATTTTTCAAGATATCTATTAACAGAGAGCCGAAAAATGTAGTCCTGAAATGTGGGCGCAGTGAGAATTTTGTCGTCTGAATGACAGACGAACCTGGCACGCAAGAAAAGATGGAATGTATGTATTTTTCCCAGGGCGGATGGAAGTTATACGAATGACGTTAAAGAAACCCTGGAGTTGCTCATGACAACACACTTCCCAGGGTCCATTAGAAGATGTCAACCGCCCACTGAATCATCGCACTCTGAAACAAGCAACGTCTATTTTTACTTCCAACAGGGTTAAATAGGCTCTTATGTCCTTTAAGCCCTATAAGTCTCCAGGAGGGGATGGTATTTTCCCCGCTCTACTCCAACAGGGTCAGGATTTACTGATGCCCTTAATAATTAAGACTTATATATCTAGCTACACGCTAGCTTACATCCCTACGATGTGGACGAAGGTGAGGGTGGTGTTCATACCTAAGGCGGGAAAAAGCTCCTCACCCCAGCCAAAGTCGCAGAGACCCATCAGCCTCACTTCTTTCCTCCTGAAGGCCATGGAGAAAATCATTGGCCAAATGATCAAGGATGATCACTTATCCCACTACCCTATTGCAAAGGTGCAACACGCAATTTTCGATGTTGAGCAAGTTATGAATTTCATTTCTAAAAATTCCTCAAGTAAAGTTCTTCATTCTGTGTATCTGTAAGCTTATAAGAAGTCATTAATAATTTCATTACTGCTAATCCGCACATTGTGCTCAAATTTGGATGACAGTTGGGAGGACCTTTTATTCTTGTCATGTGAATTTCATCACCCTCATCATACCTACTTTATCCTAATGAGTAGGATGAGTTCAACAAACTTGCAATACATGTCAGTCACCATTTGAAGATGGGAATATTCCCTGGGCCGTGTTGGTCCTGTGAATCGCTGTAACAAGCTCACATTCTTCATCTTTCAAGACGATTTTGTAGATCTATACATACATGTTACCTACAAGAGTAACACATACAACTTGACACAGTATTGTTTGATTTTTTGTTAAAATGTTTAAATAGGCCACTTACACATGTATGTCATACATGATTACAAATTACCTAAATATTTCATCTAATACTTCAAATCTTTAAATCTGCATCTTCTATTATCTATATCATTCCAACGGATATTTTAGTATGAATCTGATTGTGAACACCCTTTTATACAAAATCATTAGGTGATAGGAAACTACACAAGGGCAGATGGCGTTACCATTTATGATAACTTGAACGGTATGACTGCCGGTCAAATGGGCCCTCTGCTAATGCAAGATGGAAACTTTCTTGACGAAATGCAACACTTTGATCGAGAACGAATTCCAGAGAGAGTCGTCCACGCTAAAGGAGCAGGTAAAACAGTTTTTCGTCTTACACAACAAATTGCCAACTGGTATGAAAGTGCCAGTTGTAAAGTATTCAAGGTCTTCCTTTTATTTCCTTTTTCTAAAAAACGTAAATCGTTAAGAAAAAAATCTTCTCCTATTACAGTAACTTTTAACATGTTCAGTTCGAAAAACATGGGTAATATTGACAAAACTCTATTTATTTTCTTCTAAATCGTAATTTCGACTATTATCCAGGGAATAGAACTAAGCAAAACAGCTTCTCGTTTGCCTATTATTAAGTACGGTACTTCCAATGTACATGTGGTAACTATTTGATTATGATATCGTGAAACTGATGCTGCTGCCAAGATTATGGTGGCTGGAGTCTTCAAAAATGTTGATTGCCTACACTCATTTATATAGGAGCATTCGGATACTTTCTGTGCACGAACGACTTGTCGCAGTACACGCAGGCGGCAGTGCTTACAAATGTGGGAACGAAAACGCCAGTCGTCGTCAGATTCTCTAGGATCGGAGGAAGCCTTGGAGAAGCAGATACTGTTCGGTAGGACATATGAATCATGTCATGTATTTTATTATTGTTGTGCAGTTTTTGGTTAAGACTATGGAGTGTAGGTGGTCAGTCAAGCAGTAAAAAATGTAGGTCATGACTCCACATTTTCTGCCTCAAAATTCCACACAGTACTTACCAATCAAAAGTTCTGATGTGAGTTTTGAAAATGTTCAGTCTGCATGGTATACAAAATTATTAAGTACTTACGCTATCTATAGACCGCATAGGTAACTAAAATGATAAATTCTGTGTTCATTTATCTACAACCATTATCAGTTTAGTGGATAGCACAGCTATCAAAAGTGCATTGTGTGCGAATCATGGAACCCTACTTGTCTTTTAAAATGCAATGACAAACTGCAACACAATTTAAGAATCATACAACTTAATTACTTCAAGTTTAATGCCGTACATTTCAACCATCTTAAATTTGTTCTTAAATCCTAATAGTGCAATTGTTTGATATTCGGAACCAAATCACAGTGGTGTTTGGGTATGAAAGAATTTAAATCAATAAACTAGGAACATACACAATTCACAGTGATTCCATTCGTAAATAACAAAAAGTTTGCTCACATTGACATTAATAAACGCATTAATAATTGACAACAATTTATAAAACATCGCATGCAAAATACAGACAATTGAATTCCATTATATTCTCTAGGGATGGAAGAGGTTTTGCCATCAAGTTCTTCACCGACCAAGGCAATTGGGATCTTGTAGGTCTGAACCTACCTGTTTTCTGGATCAGAGACTCAATGAGGTTCCCCAGTTTGATTCACGCTACTAAAAGGAATCCAGTCACGAATCTGTATGTAAGTATGTTTGTGAGAAAACTGTTAACATCGTATATAACGTATGTATATAAAGTGTGAAACATTTGATACATCTTGGTGTAGAATTGCATCAAACGGTTTACATATACGCTTTAGTACTGTTCTGACTCCGATTGAAATTATTAGGCTTCCACATATTCGGGTGCCTCGTACTTGTATCCCTCCGTGTGAACGGTTAGTGGATTATAAAGATGAAGAGCACATCTTTATCACAAACTGAATGGCGCGCGCGTCCCTTGTTTTCTCACAACCGCGGTGTTTTACATCCAATTTTTTTTCTTCGTGAGCGGAACTGAATACGCTTACCAAGAGTAGTACTGACTCGGAGGCGGTACCTACCTGGAAAGGCTACCTTTTACGGAGGGCTGTCCAGTTTATAGTTAGGTGATTTTAGACAAGGGAAGGCAACCCTGCATGCGGTTAACGTCTAAACTTTTGACTTTTTCTCCCATGAAAGTACGTGGTTGAACTTAATGACACAGGACTTTTTTTCGTGTATCTTTTGGAATAAAAACACAAGTTTTCAGCTTGAAATCGTGCTCATTTGCGCGGACGGAGGAATGAACGGAATTATTATGTAGCTTCGTTTTTCAGCCGCTTCGTACCCCACCCAAGCTCCGGGTGAGGAGCGTAGTGGGGCCTGCCACCCCGTTCCATGCTCCCGGGGGTAAGGCATAGGGGACCATCTACACCCAAACCCGCACAATCCCTGAAAATTTCATCAAAATCGGACTATAACTTCTTGTAGTTTTGCCCGTAACAAGGATTTGCTGACAGACAGACAGGCACGGAACCAAAATTGTTCAGAAAGGTCTAAAACGCAAAATGCGAGTGGAATTTTTAATTTTGGAGACAAAAAAATTTTCACATTCCGAAAGTGAAAACAATGCTTCCGCTACCTTAGTAGACTCGGAAGCAATATTAGTGTAACGAAATGAAATTTATCGACAGTGTAATGGACATTAACATTGCTGTGTGCCCTAATTCACATTGTCGTGGAAATTTCAAATTCAAATTTTGGACTTTTAAAAGGGATTCATGCGCTGCCACTGCGCTTTTTCCCTTAAGGATTATAACTCAAATCCACATTAAAAAAATTCCAGTAATTTTGAAAATTTTTTTACAAAATAACTGGAATTTTTTAATGGTTTTATGGGGTTCTTCTGTGGGTGATTCCTAAACTAGGGTTTTGGAATCACCCATAAGTATTTGTTCTTGTTGTTCTGTCCAATAACTTTTGTTAGAGTCATCACGTTTGTGCAAATGTCGACAAGTAAAAAACGCTAACTACAATGGTAATCTGTCTTAAGATACGGACAACGTGATTTTCAACACAGCTGGATGGCTTTTTAGATTCCGGCCAGTCTATTTGAAGGTATTCATAGGCAACATCATATCAAACTCTAGACTTACGTGTCTAGCAACAAATTTATTGTATTTTGTCAGGATCCTGTGATGTTTTGGGACTTTGTCTCTCTGTTACCGGAGACCTTATCCATGATTCTCAACATATTCTCGGACAGAGGGATTCCAATGAGCTATAGAACTATGGACGGTCATTCAACCAATGTATTCTCTCTAACCAGGCCGGACGGGCAAATAACGTTTGTTAAATTTCATCTGAAGGTAAAGTCTCATGGATAACATTTTTTTTTTTTATCGCACTTGAAGACGGCTCTTTGCAAAAACTTGCAATGAAACTGAGGTGGTAAATTAGTAGTTATGTTTCAAAAAAAGGTTCTGGAAGATGTTTCTAATAGTTCAAACGTTTTTTTTTCTTAATCAACAGTCAAAAGTTGTGAACCATATAAATTGTTAATGGCTGCGGAGAAATCCCATTTACTATTTGGTTGTAATAGTTATTAATAATGGAATAAGTACCTACATACTTACCTATAAAGAGAGGTAAATGCAGCCGTGAAATCCACCATTTGATGAAATCATACCATTCTTACTATTTTAGGTTTGTCAAACGGTTTTGAGTAAGTAATTGGCAGGTCTCACTTGCCAAATTATGTATGTTATAGTCGATGTGCGAAATCCTCATTATACACAGGGTGTATTTAATAAGGTGCGCAGTACTTCACCCAAGTGTTCTACAACCAATTTCCAACCAAAAGTGCCTCTTAGCAATTTTTTTATCTCGCTTAGTTTTTGAGTTATTTTACTTCTAAAATTGTTTTCTTGTTTTCGACCTTGTCTCAGCAAAACGGTAGTGACTCACATACAGTATCATGTAAAGTAAAATTTGAGGATACCGTTGGAAAGTACCTTACATTTCCTATCTTTCAAGCGTCGTTTTTGCTTACATCTAGTTGGCGAAAAATCACTCCTCTAAGCAAACTTCAAGAAAATCTGAAAAAGGAAGGTTTTTAAAACTTTCAGTCCTCCACACCAATCTACATTTGATCAGATGCCTGTAGCTTGAAAAATGCGCTAAAAATTCGGCTTTTGAATGGTATATCAACAACAATTTTTACTATTTTATTTGGTCGAGAAAATTTCGTTTGAGTGCAAAAAAACAGCGAAGCAAGTCGAGGTTTTTGACGCTTGGTAATGGGTTCCAAATAAGCACCAAGTCATTTTAACGGACAAAATTAATCGGTTTTATCTTCTAAGGTGCAGTTTTGAATTCGTGCAAGCATTTCCTTTTCGTAATTACAGTAAATTTTCAAAATGGCCTCCATTTGTTGAGTGTCCTTTTGTGCATTGCATCAACTGCACTTCGAGGGTCTCGTCGGTATTTGTTTCATTTGACCTTTGCATTCTTTGAATGAGATGATCTCTCGACTCAATCCTGACGTCGTACACTTTTGCTTTGAGATTCCCCCAAAGGAAATAGTCCATCGGAGTAAGGTCAGGACTGCGCGGGAGCCACCCCGCGTACACAACGAGAAATTGGAAAGTTAAATGAATGCTTTAAAAAAATCGTCCAACGTATTTTTCCTGAGCGGAGAATTCTTTTTCTCTTAATGTGTATTATGAGGAACAGGGAATTTCATTTTCCAACCTGTTTTCAAAGTTGGTGTTCATCGATTCCCTTACTGCTCCAGTTCTATGGGCCGGACACCCGTTTATTTGAAACCACAGATTCATTCTCTCCACCTCTCTTCACCTTGGAGAGCCCAGGTTCTTGTCACTAGCAACGCAAACCACAAACGTCGTATGGTCATTGATTATTCTAACACAATCAATCGATTCACGTTTTTGGACGCTTATCCGATTCCAAACGTAGAACAGGTTGTGCCGGACGTTGCTAAATACAGGCATTACAGTACCATTGATCTCGAAAGCGCCCACCACCAGGTCCCTATTTGCGTTGAAGACCTACACTGCTTTTGAAGCTTCTGGTCGGCTCTATCAGTTCACTCGATTATCATTTGGCGTTACAAACGGGGTTCCAGCCTTCCAGAAATGTATAGACCAAATCTGTGATGCCGAGAAGCTGCAGGGAGTTAGATGCTACATCGATGATATCACTATCATGGGAACAACGAAGGAGGAACATGACGAACGCTTGAAACAGTTTCTAGAAGTCGCAAAAAAGTACAACAATGGTACAAGTACAAGATGGAAAGGAAACGACCGTTTCCTTGAATCTATCTTCGGCTATGCACAAAAAGACAATAAGAGCGTTCCTGCTCAAGAAGTACAAGCAGATTTTACGAACAAGAGATCTTGACTGTCAGACCCAGCCTTCTGAGTTAAGGAGATCCCAGAGATCGAGAAAATCTCTAAATTACTTACAAGACTGCGTTCTAAATTAAAAGGGGGGGGGGGGATGTGGTAGATCACCTGTCATTATCCTATACCTGATGTACGTGAAGTTTGGCGAATAAAATTGTGATAAAGTAAACCTTTTGGAACTAAGGCTTTTATTCGCCAAACTTCACGTACAGAATTAGGAAACAGAATAATGAAATATTGGTTGTTGCAACGTAGTGAAGTAACCCTAACAACCAGCTATAGTATAATGACAGGTGATCTACCACAAAATACATACCATCAGGATTGAGTCGTGAGATCATCTCATTCAGAGAATAATGGATTGCAGAGATCAATTGAAACAAAACCGACGAGAGCTTCGAAGTGCTGTTGATGCAATGCACAAAAGAACACATTTGTGCAATCAACAGAATGGAGGCCATTTTGAAAATTTACTACATTTACGTATTATAAAATGCTTGCACAAACTCAAAACTGTAGAAGATAAAACAGTTTAATTTTGTTCGTAAAAATGATTAGGTACATAAAGGGTTTCAACATTACCAAGCGTCAAAAACCTCGACTGCGATATACCATTCGAAAGCCAACTTTTTGACGCATTTTTTAAGTTACAGGCACAGCAGGCAAATGCAGATTAGTTACTGAACATTTGAACAAAACGTATTTTTTCCAATTTTCTTGAAGTTTGCTTTGTAGAGTGATTTTTCGCCAACTTGATGTTAACAAAAACAATTGATTAGAAGCTTAAAGATAGGAAATGTGAACCACTTTCCAACGGTATCCTCAAATTTTACTTTACATGATACTGTATGTAAGTTGTAACAGTTTTGCTATGACAACACACGAAAAAATTTTTAGAAGTGAAATAACTCAAAAACTGAGCGAGATAAAAAATTGCTAGGAGGCACTTTTTGTTGGAAATCGGTTGTAGAATACTTGGGTGAAGTACCTACTGCGCATCTTATCTGATACACCGTGTATAATGGTTAGTCATTCTGCTGAGTGACTGCAACGAGCAGTCAATGTAGGTATGAACGTTTGCAATTTCACAATTTGTCTAGGCAATTTCTGTGATCTTGTAGGCAATTCGTAAATATATTGCCAGTTCAAATCAATTTTGGTTACTTCCAAAAAATCTTTATTATTCCGAAAAGCTTCGCATCTTTAGATACATACGCACAAGATAATCTAAAGGTAATGGCAGTTTTCATTCTATTGTGGACGATTACCACAAAAGGTCACCACCCACAGTGGCCAAAGAGTAAATATTAAAAAAAATCAACTGGGAAATAATTTGTTATGAGGTTTTTTACCTTTCATCAATATCAAAAGCAGAATTTAAGGAATGACAGAATCGTTGGTCAATCTATTTAATACTTTGCCCAAGGCGCGGTGGGTATTATTTACCGTACCTAGTTATTATACGGAACGCGTTGTCAATTTGTCGAAGAAGATCAAAAAATTAAGAAACTATACATACTGACTAAAGCGACCCATCATTCTACAAAATGCATGGTCATTATATAAAATTCCTGTATTATAAATATTTATTGACTACAACATATAGAATCTCTACTGCCATCTCAATACTGTTGTTCCCCCTTTAATTCTATCACTCTACAAATGTGCCTAATGTATTTAGTGTACAACCTAATGAAGGTATTTCCTGGTCCACTTGAGCTGATTGGAATCAAGATTCATATTCCAAATCTGGTTTCTGTGTTTCCTTATTAATAGAGAATATGCTCAAATAACCGCTACTTTACAGCCACTTCAACTCAGTGCCCGATATTTCGACCATTTTCAAGTGAATCCTTCAGAGAAATTTTCACAAACCCATCATACGCTAGCGTTAGCTTTGCGAACGATCCTCGCAAGTAACTTGTAACTCAATCGCTTATTGCACGTACAAAAAAAAACTTGTTGATTAAAGTTATTTACCAACATTTTAAGAATTCCAATACTATGATTTCACTACATTTGATAGATAATGAGTTTAAAGATTGAAATTCCGGTATATGTTAAAATTAATATTGTGCTTCCTTGCTTGAATCTGTTTTCCGCATGTTTTGTAGACAAATCAGGGTGTTCAAAACATGCCGCCCGACCTGGCGACCACGACAGCAGGAGTAGACGCTGACTTTCACACCCGCGACCTGTACGACAACATCGCTATTGGAAATTTTCCTTCTTGGAACATCTCTGCGACACTACTGACTCCACAACAAGCGAAAAAGATGCCCTGGAATCCATTCGACGTCACTAAAGTGAGTTTCATCTTTCGATGCTCAAACCACTAGGTATAACCAGTTCGTTTCGAATTAGATTTCTCAATGTAGATGCAAGTAAATTCTATTGACTTTCAATTACACAGAAAGCTAGCGAATAATGGACGTGAGTTAGGATAACAGACCGAATCGATGGCCTCAATCGGCGTAAATCTGAGTGGTTATGTTTGACCTCCGGCCACTTTCCGCTTTGGCCTCAAGTAAACAAGCTCAAAAAAACGTCTGCCAAGTGGGTGTGGCACATAGCTTCCTCGTATCCAAAACATGACTGTATAGATCATTGAAAATTATTATTGACTAAAGAACTTCGTTCAATTAGGCGAAGTAAATATTGAATTAGGGTAAATTTATTGTTATGCAGGATCATATCTTGAGCAAATAAAGGTAGGCATGTTCAACTATAAAATATACCTAATAAGTTCGAACAATCCCTGGAAATTTCATCGAAATCGGTCAAGATCTCACGGAGTTATGCGCGTAACAAGGATTTAGTTTGCGCATGCGTAGAGACTAATATTGAAACTCATAGGGGACCACCTACACATCAAACCGAACAATCCCTGAAAATTTCATCGAAATTGATCAAGAACTCCCGGAGTTATGCGCGTAACAAGGATTTCACGTTTGCGCATGCGCAGAGGCTACTATTGATCCGGGGGTCATGAAACTCGTAGGGGACCATCTACACCCCAACCAGCACAATCCCTGAAAATTTCATCAAAATCGGATTATAACTTCGTGTAGTTTTGCCCGTAACAAGGATTTGCTGACAGACAGACAGACACGCAGACAGACACACAGACAGACACGGAACCTAAATTGTTCAGAAAGGTCTAAAACGCAAAACGCGAGTGGAATTTTTGATTTTGGAGACAAAAAAATTTTCACATTCCGAAAGTGAAAACAATGCTCCCGCTACTTTAGTAGACTCGGAAGCAATAGGTAGGATTAATCTTTTATTCAGACCCCTTTTTATATTACCTACTTATACTATTACGTTTTTTATTTTTGTATTACCTACCTGTATATTATTTTCCTGCGTATATTATATGTATCATTTTATTATTATATTATTTCCTTTTGTATTGTTATACTCTTGTGTGATCACAAAGTCTAGTTTTGTCTGGAATTGTTTGCTTTCGAGGTTCCGAGTCAATTAAATTTACTTTGTCATTCGATACTACCCATATCGATACATTTCTTTCGATACTGTATCGATATCGATACCAAATATCGTACCGAAAGCGGTATCGGAACGTCCCTAAGTGCAAGCAACAATCACGCTAGTGAATTTATACGTGCATAATAAATATTTAAGAACGTGTTTGCTCATTGAGGCTCTAGTTGGCAAATATACGTATGATCAGGGAACTATTTTCGATGTGTTGGCTGTTTCGAAGCGTTCGACTAAGGATAATCGTTAAACTCGTAGGTAGCATGTTTGCACATTGTAGGAATAGTCTAGTTGGCAAATATGTTCAACTACGCAATATGTTCCGTGTTCAACTACGGATAATCGTTAAACTGAAATGTAGTGTAAGATACAACCACACTAGCGAATTTATACGTGCATTATAAAACTTGAAGAACGTACATGGTTCGAGAGAAAAAAGGCGCACTAGCAGACTAAAGAAAAACTTTTGGTTTTTTTCCACGATTTTGGTCTGAGAAAAGCCTGAAAGGGAATCATTGCATGGGACTTCCTAAACATGCGGCACCTACCTAATCTCGACCTATATGACTTGTTATTAGAGATTTTGTAGGAAAAACTTGGTACTTACCGATGTATTTGCGTGTTCCCGCATTCCGCTGAACCAATCCATGAAGATTCGAGTTCCGAATAGATGGATGATGAAACACTTTTCGCGCGAAACACGGAACGGAGTAGACTGCCGGAGACCGCCACGCCCGAACGCGGAACGAAGACTGGTCGAGACCGCCCGCCCGAACAAGGACCTGAGAAGACAGGTCGAGACATGCCGCTCTCCGATACGAGCAGGTAGGCGGAGGGACCCACAGGCGGTCGCCTCGGTGCCGTTCCTGTTTTCGATTCACACTCGCGGTAGCGGGAACGTCTAGGGTTGTTCCGATATCGAGGGTCTTCCGATATTCGATATCGATAACGATATTAACCATCAACATCGACTCATCGATAATATCGCAACAAAATATCGATATCAGCAATATCGAATGATATTACGCAATTTTTATGATTGCTCACAATTATATGACAAAACTCTTTGTATTCACGTGATTATATTACTACAATCTTAAACTGATTTTATAATGAATTATAACGTAGAAAATTGGGTAAATTGATATCAATTGGAAGCAATTTTCATTCCTTACTGTAAAATTTGGTTGAAAACATTTTTTTTTAGTTTAGCTAATATAAGTTATCCAAAACAATCACACAGTGAATTTCCAGTACGAAAACAGAAATAATTCTGGTACATTTTTTAAAACTTTATATTGCAAATGTGCTGTTGGAATAGGCATAACTGAAAAACAAACCTTTTCACCCAAAGATAATATTTAGCAAAACTTACATGCATACATGGGCAGAATGAAATTTTAGTTTCTTTATTTAAAAAAATGTATTTGGATCAAACTAATATCATTGCCATTTGCGATTGAAAACCCGAATTTTTATTAAAATAGCTAACTCAAAATAATGCAATATCGAAATCCGATATTCACCTAAATCTTTCGATATGACGATAATATCGAAATCCTTATATCGATATAATATAGAAAATATCGATATTTATTGATATCGACAATATCGGAACACCCTAGGAACGTCAGATCACGTTCGGTGACGGGCGCGTAGGTATGGGTATTTTACCGTTGAGTATCGATACTGGGCCCTTCAAAAATAAACGAGTATCGATACTTCAATTCCGATCGAAATATCGAATATCGAAATATCGGCAAATGTTTTCTCACTAGCTTAAAAAAATTGGTTTTAATATTTTTCTTTGGTCGATTTTCTTACTAGTCAAAGAACTCACCAACAAATCTTTGGGTCCATTTCTCACTTTTAATGGAATCTGGAATGTAAAGGAATAGTGGCTTTATACTAGATGGAAAACAGGGAAAGAAAAAGTAGGAAGTCAGCAGTAGGAGGCTATAGCTACTGTTACTGTTACCTTACCTCTCAAAAGTTCAAAAAATCAACACAAAGATTATTTTCGGTTCTGTTTAAGTAGATAGGATTGCTTTTTGCTTCCTAGTCTACCAAGGTAGCGGAAGCATTTTTTTCACTTTCGGAAATTGAAAATTTTTCTGTCTCCAAAATCAAAAATTCCACTCGCATTTTGCATTTTAGACCTTTCTGAATCATTTTGGTTCCGTGTCTGTCTGTCAGCAAATCCTTGTTACGGGCAAAACTACACGAAGTTAAAGTCCGATTTTGATGAAATTTTCAGGGATTACTCGGTTTGATGTGTACATGGTCCCCTATGAGTTTCATGACCCCCGGATCAATAATAGTCTCTACGCATGCGCAAACGTGAAATCATTGTTACACGCATAATTCTGGGAGTTCTCGACCAATTTCGATGAAATTTTCAGGGATTGTTTTATTTGATGTGTAGATGGTCCCCTATGAGTTTCATGACCTCCGGATCAATAGTAGCCTCTGCGCATGCGCAAACGTGAAATCCTTGTTACGTGCATAACTCCGGGAGTTCTCGACCAATTTCGATGAAATTATCAGGGATTGTTCGGACTTATTAGGTATATTTTATAGTTTGTTCAATAGTTGAACATGCCAACCTTTATTTTCTCAAGTTATGCTCCTGCATAACAATAAATTTACCCTACTTCAAAATTTACTTCACCTAATTGAACGAAGTTCTTTAGTCAATAATAATTTTCAATGATCTATAAAGTCATGTTTTGGATACGAGGAAGCTACCTATGTGCCACACCCACTTGGCAGACGTTTTTTGTTCACTTAAGATTTTGGTTTAGCATTTAAAAAAAGTGGGTGTTGCACATAGCTTCCTCGTATCCATAACATGACTGTATAGATCATTGAAAATTATTATTGACTAAAGAACTTCGTTCAATTAGGCGAAGTAAATGTTGAATTAGGGTAAATTTATTGTTATGCAGGAGCATAACTTGAGAAAATAAAGGTAGGCATGTTCAACTATTGAACAAACTATAAAATATACCTAATAAGTCCGAACAATCCCTGAAAATTTCATCGAAATCGGTCAAAAACTCCCGGTGTTATGCTTGTGGCAAGGATTTCACGTTTGCGCATGAGCAGAGGCTACTATTGATCCGGGGGTCATGAAACTCATAGCTGACCATCTACACAACAAACCGAACAATCCCTGAGAATTTCATCAAAATTGGTCAAGAACTCCCAGAATTATGCGCGTAACAAAGATTTCACGTTTGCGCATGCGCAGAGGCTATTGATCCGGGGGTCATGAAACTCATAGGGGTCCATCTGCACATCAAACCGAACAATCCCTGAAAATGTCATCGAAATTGGTCGAGAACTCCCAGAATTATGCGCGTAACAAAGATTTCACGTTCGCGCATGCGCAGGGGCTACCATTGATCCGGGGGTCATGAAACCTATAGGGGACCATCTACACTCCAACCCGAACAATCCCTGAAAATTTCATCGAAATTGGTCAAGAACCTCCGGAGTTATACCCGTAACAAGGATTTCACGTTTGCGCATGCGCAGAGACTACTATTAATCCGGGGGTCATGAAACCTATAGGGGACCATCTACACCCCAACCCGAACAATCCCTGAAAATTTCATCAAAATTGGTCAAGAACTCTCGGAGTTATGCGCGTAACAAGGATTTAACGTTCACGCATGCGCAGAGGCTACTGTTGATCCGGGGGTCATGAAACTCATAGGGGACCATCCACACATCAAACCAAACAATCCCTGAAAATTTCATCGAAATTAGTCAAGAACTCCCGGAGTTATGCGCGTAACAAGGATTTCACGTTTGCGCATGCGCAGAGGCTAATATTGATCCGGGGGTCATGAAACCTATAGGGGACCATCTACACCCCAACCCGCACAATCCCTGAAAATTTCATCAAAATCGGACAATAACTTCGTGTAGTTTTGCCCGTAACAAGGATTTGCTGACGGACAGACAGCCACACAGACAGACACACGGACACACAGACACACAGACAGACACGGAATCAAAATCGTTCAGAAAGGTCTAAAACGCAAAATGCGAGTGGAATTTTTGATTTTGGAGACAAAAAATTTTTCACATTCCGAAAGTGAAAACAATGCTTCCGCTACTTTAGTAGACTCGGAAGCAAAATCCGTTTCTTACATTTCCGAACAGCTAGGCTGATGAACTGTTGTGTTAATCCAGATCAATATCACTGTACAAAGTCTCTGCACGTTGTTAAAAACAAATTTAGAATCATTCGGAAAAAAAACTATTTGGGATTCAACCAAACTTTCTTCGCGGGTTTACCCTATCTGATTGTCTTCTATTAAGCAAAAAGTTATCTGTTTCTATCCAATAGATTTGGCCGGCTGGGCTCACCACTGAAGTGCCGATGGGAGTTCTGGTATTGAACAAAAACCCCTCAAATTTCTTCGCCCAAATGGAGCAGGTTGGTTTCGATCCTGCCCGGCTAGTTCCGGGGATCGAGCCTTCTGTAGATCGAATATTGCAGGTAATTTTCCTTCGTATCATTATCTTTCATCAGTAACCTCATTAAATTACCATTATTTCAATAGTCCTATCAAATAATTGTGTAAAAATAAACAAGTTGTTTCACTGCGTCTCAGATTTGTAAACTCGGCAAAAAATATGGGGAAGAAAATGTGAAAGCTCTACTTACATTTCTTTACAATTTTTTCCTCACTCATGATTTTGGCATTAGTTCATAATTAATGCAGGTCACGGTCTTGGAAATATATGATCAACCATCATCATTTCTTTATTGACCGAAATAAAATCATATACTGATCTTCTAGCAACTTTTTAAAGTGAATTGAAACATATAAATGAAGTTGAATAAATTACATACATGCGAAAGATTGCCTTGTGCCACGAACTCATAAAATTGACATTAAAGGAAGATCTAGACTGGTAATCATCCTTGAGTTACCTCTTAAAATGATTAGAAGATGAAAATGTGATCGAAGAAGACGAAATTTCTATAGAAACAAATTTCTATTTTAGGTTCACATAGCAAAAACACTTCTACGGTGAATGTAGGAGATGAGTAATTTCAACTTTTCAATATATTTTGAAGGTATTCCGATTACATGGTCTTCATTCTCAGGTACCTTGAGATCATCAAATCAATATCAATGCAATATCACGAAGAATCAAAATTTGATTACGGAGAATGAAAATACCAGTTTCCTGATTTATTCAGGTTTAACCGACAGTATTTCTGTTTAGGGTCGGCTGTTCTCTTATACTGACACGTTGACGTACCGGCTCGGGGTAAACCACGAACTTTTGCCAGTCAATCGTCCCATCGTAGCTGTAAAGAACCGCGAACGAGACGGTCGTGGAAGGTCCGACGATAACCAAGGCGGGGCCCCCAACTATTTCCCAAACAGCTTCAACGGCCCCCAGGGCAATGCTTTGTATCGAAGAGCTACTTTCCCAGTTAATGGACTCGCACAGAGGTAACTCAACCAGAACAATCATTAGCAGCTTTGTACAAGGTGTACATAGAGACACTGAAACGGGCACGATTTTAAACTGCAGCTAGTAAACTGAACTATGACTTGATGGCTAGACTTACAATGTACAGGAACAATGTCAACTTATTGAGAGCAAGGCTCGGAGGTCCATAAGGGCTGGGCAATCCTCTAAGAAGGGATGGATGGGTAGATCACCCCCACATCTTCCTCACACTCCTTTTCTCCTTTCCTTGGGTAAGAGACAGGTACGGCTAGTAGCTACTTGTGTAGCAAACTTAATGAAGTTGAATAAAATTAAATTAAAATTAATTCTAAATTAATCCAATTTGCGCAATACAAATTTTTATTCGAGAGCTTGCTTGAGAAGGAGAGGGGGGATTCGAAATACAACTCCCAAAACCAGAATAAGGAATTACAAAAAATTAATTTGATTCAAAATAAGATGTAAACCCAGAGGGTAATAATGTCAAATGTGAATAAAGAAAAGTTCTTCTTTGGAAGGAATAATAGCAAATTAGATTAGGTCTTTATGAAGTCTCTATTAAAACCTGTGAGTTGCCACCTTCACACAATTATTCTTTAAAATAAGAAGATAAAGATTTCCACATATATTCAATTAACCTACATATTATAAGGACTACTTACCATTATCTAGCTCGAAATTTAATAGTCCGTAAGGCGTCCGTATGTAGAAACACCCAGATTGAGTGACCAGAGAATTCTTCTAACGAGATTATTGTTTGGAAAAATAGCAGCTGTTTCTACGGAGGGAGGCAGTACTGCGATCAGAATTAATAAATCAGACCCCAGTGATAGGTAGTCTCTCAAGAAAGGCCCTGCCCTATACTCGATGCTTCCTAAGGAGAATTCAGACTTCGGGAGGTTTTAACAAATATCAGGAAGAAATCTAAGGAATTAATCCTTTACGTACTTGTTTCCTGTAGTTCTCATTGGAGAAATAGAACGAAAATCAAGGATGTGGATTTATCAAATAGTTTTTATATTCCTCGAAGTATATCGTCGGTTGCTCGGGGAAAGTTATAGAAGGCGTGCTTAGCAGTCTCCTCAGGTGATAAAATGGCGACCGAAATCAGGAATTCCTCTGGAACCTGCGACACACATGGGAACCATTAGGTATAAAAAAACCTAAAGGTATAAAAAGGGAAAAATCTGGCGAAGAAACATCATTTACGCACGAGATTCTTCGTAAATATGCGGTAGATACATAAAAAAAATACTAACTGAGCTGCGATTCTGATGGGTCCACAAACGAAAGGAAAGACCAGGTGGGGACCACGGACTTGAGACTAATTTGGTCGGCGATACACTCCACAATCCACAACAACAATATTTCGCCTTCGCAGGGAGATAAAGGGAGAGTCCCCCCCCCCCCTCTTAGGGAGATGGGACCTTACTCATCGAAGTAGAAAAATCATGGCTCACCTCTCCGTCAATTTCGAAGGGTTGAATATGGATTTTCCCCCTGGTCTCTAGCCGTGAGATCGTCGATACTGCGTCGGAAGATCCCGTCAAGAAAAGGAAAATGAATCCTCAAACTCGAATTAGTTGGATTTAACAGCTATCCAGGGACGATCCTCCGCTGTAGAAATGGAAACTTCAGGAGTGACAAAATAAAACTCATCGTGAGACTCGCTAAATTCAGCTTTAGGGCTGACAACGATCCGCCTTTGGCGTAAAAAAAAAAAAAAAAAATACTAACTGAGCTGCGATTCTGATGGGTCCACAAACGAAAGGAAAGACCAGATGGGGAAAACCACGGATTGAGAGAATTTGGTCGGCGATGACACTCCGATTCATTAATCGCCATTTCGATATAAGATGAGTTGAAGTCCCCCCTCTTAGGGAATTGGAGACCATTTAAGGGGAAAAAGTTATCGTTCAAAATATTGATGATTTGCGTCATTATAAAGTATGGCTACGATCTGAGAGTCTCTGTCGTGTCAAAATACTATTAATCCGTTTCTGGAAGAATTTATCTCAGGTGTTACATTAATCTCAATTATCAAGGCGAGTAGAACAAAAAGCATCTAACAATCTAATACACTTCTCATAATGGTAGAGGCCACATTTGGACATTGTCTCTTCTTTATCATAAGCTAATGATCATACAACTAAACCGATCTGTTGACATGGGGATCCTTCCTTGAAATTATGAAAAAGGCTCAAAACAGGCTAATCTTGAGTATACGTTGCACGACTTTAGTAACCGTATGACTAAATCCGATTTGTTAAGAGAAGCTAAATTCCTGTTTGAGGGTCCACAAAGGAATGACGTATACTCATAGTATTATCTTGTCCTGTTGTTGGGTTTGGACTTTTGAGCCTTTTTCATAATTTCCAAAAGCCCATTTCCGAATGTCAACAGATCGACCAGTTTAGTTGTATGATCCCGGTCCGGAGTAGTTATTATTCTTGATAATCGTAAGAGACAATGTCCAAATGTGGCCTCACCATTATGAGAAAAACGTGTCAACTCCTCCTCATTAGATTGTTAGATTTTTTGTTCTACTCGCTTGATTTTTGTTACACAGATGTCAAATTCTTCCAAAACGAACCGCTAACTTCTTCGTTTCAAGCATTTTCGAAATCGCTACGCAAATCATCAATATTTTGAACGATAACTTTTGTTAACCCCCTAAATTCCAATTCCAGAACCAACTCATCTTTATCGAGGCGATTAATGAATCGCTTTCCCATTCGATACGTCATTACAGCAAATAAATTCTGAATGAAATCTGTTTTAAGGGATCAAGCTAATCGTTCCCCACGTTGGGCGCCAATATTGTAGCTGCACTTAATGAACCATAATTCGACCTCTCTTAAAAAGTTTTGCCACGAAAGGGGAAACCTGGCCGATGTCCTGAAGGAGACCACGTGGACAAGTGACCTCACCCTGCCATTGCTTACGATAGATGAGTTGGCCATATGCTGCATGTAGGACAACGGCTCTCCTTGCAAAATAACCTATGTTGCACACTATGCAATGCACAGCCTTGCTGAGAACACAGATCCAGCAATCTAGCGGCTGGTGACTTAATAGTTGTGAGGTTAGCTGGTGGTCTGATATCATACCACCAGGTGTCTTTGAGCCATAATTGAAAAGGAGAATGTGTACCCATAACTCTGAATTGCCTGGGGATATCTGTTGGTGTATTCCCATTGCCTCCGATCGTCAAGCAAAGGTCAACAGACATCCTAGACAAGGTCCGCTGTGGGACCTTATAGAGGACCAGATGTTATCTCGCACCTAGTAAGCTCTTGAATCTGAATACCCTAGGTCGATGTCCAGTTTTCAGCCTGGAATATCAACTGTCTCCTTGATACGGTAAACCTTTAAAAACATAAAAGGTTAGTATTATTTGGCAGTAATTTTAGGTACCTGCAGACTAAAATCAGACTGAAATCACAAGTTGTGAGCCATATAAATTTATTATTAGAGTGCCTGATTTATTCCTAGGTGATGTAGTATCACACGTAAAACAATGTGTAAGATACTCTACCTAAGTTTTTTTAAGTTAATGATATAATGTTAAAATTGTAATGGCGTTTATTGGAGTATTCTATTGAAATTAAGGTCCAACTATTAATCCGTATACCATGTAGGTAGTAAATTTCCTCTGGGAAAGCAAGAGCTTAAAAAATGGGTACTTGCTACCAGAAAGGGCCTGGAGTAAGTTTTCTTCCCAACTCTAATGTGTCACCCTACGTAGGTACTCATGGCATGATTAAGACAATGTGACGAAGACATCCACTATTTAGCTCGGTATGCATTCCAAAAATTCCAGATATTTTTACAATCATTGGTACAACCTTGCAGGTTTGTATTTTGAACCATTGTTGGGTTGAAAGGATCTTGTTACATCCCTGAAATGTAATTAAATACTGCCACTTGAATCTCCGCTTTGAGTCCGATTACCCCTTCCAAATTAGTTGAAAAGGAAAGGAGGAATATGAAAAATATGTTTGGGTTTATTTTGAAGCACAACGTGATGGCCGTTTTTGGAACTATCCCCGGGATGATTGGGCTTAATCAGCATTTGATAAGTTGCTTGCTTGGAAAAACGCTGGATATTTTTTAATAGATACCCGAAATATTCAGGTATTGATCAAAATTTAAACTACTCAATTGTTGCTTCTTTAGCTGCTGTCGCGTGTTTTCTAACGCACATTGCTAATTTCGAAATAACTGTTGATTCCGTATTCTAGTACGAAAAATGCATTGGAATGGAACAGGTTTAGAATGTATTTTCCTTAAACGTAAATCAGCCAATGAATAATTTCCAGTTACAATTCTACCACTGAAGACAACTATTCTGTTCCCACTTTGATATGGAACAACCTGGTGGAGATGGAAAGGAATAATATTGCCACAAACATCGCTCAAACTTTATCACAAACTCCACGGTTTATCCAGGTAAGGTTCATTTTTAAATGGCGCACTAATATGGAATTTTAATGCAA
The DNA here is from genome assembly GCA_031894815.1 of Creontiades dilutus. NCBI lineage: Eukaryota > Metazoa > Arthropoda > Insecta > Hemiptera > Miridae > Creontiades > Creontiades dilutus. The sequence continues at coordinate 827,741 of JAVIWC010000594.1, forward strand.
TAAGGAAGGATATTTATTTCATCACATAGTAATGAAATGAAGAAGTTGTAACCTTCGGTTATCCGCTAATTACAAGGTTATTGCAGACCGAGAGTTCGAGCTAATTACATCGCCCGCTATCCCTTTCAGTTTAATTTAATTAATATTTCATTTGGTTATCGGCCCAAGTTTTTTTTTAAATTTAGAATCTGTAAAAAAACAAACAACATGGTTTACCCATGTAGACGGACTCCAATTTTTCTATGTGGCTTTATCGAGTCGAGATTTTACTGGAAGAAAAAGGAGTTGCGGATGTTTTGGAAGAAATCGCTGAGGACAAGAAAGACGCAGATTTCAAACAGAAAGATGCAAAAGCCAAATCAACGATCGTGAAGTGTATCTCCGATCGGCACATCGATTACGTGCGATGAGTCACTCAAAAAGGTATTTCAGAGGAAAGGACCGTTCCAAAAGTTGTTCATTCGTCGAAAACTGTTGACCCTGAGAATGCCCGCTGATGGAAATTTGCGTGATCATTTCCTAAAATTTGACGAACTGATCCGTGAGCTTGAATCGGCAGGTTCAACTATAGTCGAAGAGGACAAACTCTGCCATCTGTGTTTGACCCTACCTGAGAAATTCGACAACGATTATCACCGTGTTGGAGAGCGCCAAGGCAAAGGCGACGCCGAAAACGCCATCGACTTTAACTTTAGACGTCGTGAAAAGTTGTCTTTTGGATGCCGAGCTCAAAATGAATAATCAAGCCGTCGGAAATGAACAGGGTAACGAACATTCATTTGCTTCCTCTAATATGAAACCGCGTTGCTACACTTGCAACTCCGAATCCCACCTAAAGCCGGATTGTCCTAAAAATCGCTCGCGTGGACGAGGACGACTCCGTGGTCGCGGGGGCAGAAATCATGCCAACACCGCCCAGGAAGAGTATTCACTCATCGCGTTGTCATCAGTGAAAGATCGTGATCGAGTGGGGCAGTTCATTTTGGGTTCGGGATCCTCGAACACGTACGTAAATTCTGATGTAGAGAAATTGATGTGAAACGTTGAGGAAATCGCTCCAGTTCGCATAAAAGTCGGGAGTGGTGACGTCATTCACGCCAACAAGCAAGGTACTCTCACTGTGTTCTGTAAATACGGAGAAACTGTAATAAAGCTGAACATCAATCCCTTGATAGTTGAGAATATTCCGTACAATCTCTCATCAGTTCGAAATATCGTCAAAGCCGGTTTCAAGGTGCATATTGAGGAAAATCACGCAAAGATTGTCGAGAAAAACAGCGCTCCGATCAGCTGTAAAAAGGTGAACGACCTCTATGTCGCTGAATTCTATTTTTCTGAGGAACAATAAGCCTGTGCATCTGCTGGACCAGCTCAAAAGTGAAACCTGACGACCTGTGGCATCTACGATTGGGTCATTTAAACCGAAAAGGCCTGGATTTGTTCGGCTTACCTTTATCAAAACACCCTTGGAATTTATGTATATACCTGAGATACCTTTTTAAAACATTTTTGTTCTTTCTGGTGCAGAGAGTTATGGTAGAATATTAGTACCTACTGCACCTTTTGACAACTTTTTGCTATTTCGTCATGAAGTCGTGTAGATTCTGATCCGTAAAGTACCTGAAGTATATTTAGACTTAATTCATAGCAATAATAACCTATGTAGTAGAGAGAATCACTAAGTTAACTCATGTCGATACATGTTCAGTACATAAGAACCAGGTAAAAAAGTTCGATTGAGTTTATTGAATTAAAACAATAATAATCCTAAAATTTTAAGATTAAAAAATCAAAACCAGTAAGTGAAACGTGTGCTGGAAAATTGAACATTTCAATACCACTTTAGGAGTTGAGTTCCAAAACTGGTTAAATCATTTTGTTCAAAAATCAAGATAACAGATGTTCTTGGAGGCTTTCGCACTTAGAAGTTGAATCGTGGTATTATTCAGACTAGAAAGAGATTACGACCACATGGAAATCCAGCCAGAAAGATGTTTTTTGTAGTAAAATCCGATAACATGTTAACGACGAAAGATGGATGGTTAGTACTGCTACTGTTCGCAGCAAAAGTTGCAAGATTTTACTACTATGGTTTTGAAGACAAACTTTTCACCTTTTTTATGCTTTAATCCTCTGGCAATTGTGCTTTACCTATAGCAGACTTTCAAAGATTGTTAGAAATGATGACAAGAAATCTTGAAATTCACAGTCAATCTTATCCACAATCAATCTTAAGACAGATCATTAAATGGTTCACCGAAGCTCTACCGTCTCATCTACCAATCACCTTGCCAATCGTGGGACATTCATTCTTGCCTTCTGACTGTACTTTCGAAATAATCAATAAACTCTTATGGTTTATAATGCACTTCAAGTGCAGCTGTGGAGCTTGTTATATCCTCATTTTGGTTTCAAAACCCGTCAAGTCCAAACAATTTAATTCAATATAGCTTGTATCGTTAGCGTGATCAGTGCAGGCTGTTTTATTTGGCATCTATGCTCTTGAGCTGAGTTGCACTAAACAACGTTTTGAGTGGCCTGTATTACAGCGACGTCGAATTCTGCGACGGATGATAAAATAGGAAATCAAAATACAAGTCAATATCAAATACGTTAATTTTATTACTATAAAGTTAAATTCAGAGAGAGATTCCTACCTAACCCAAATGGCCTCTTGGAAAATCAGAGGAACGAATCTCTCAATTTTGATACTTTTAAGCGGACATGAAATATTACCCCTAATTGTTTTAATAGTAACTACAAGTGGTGGTGAGGTAGGATTAGCGTTGTGAATTCCCCAAGTTCTTGTGGAGGGGGAGCTAAATGTAAGCCAAATCATGCAGAAACCTCTAAGGCTTGCGTTGGAGTAAATCCACATTTCCAATTCACCTGGGATCCAAAGCGGTTTGCGCTGTAGGAATCACGTTTGGGTGGAAAGAGTTTTAACTAATTAAGAGTGTATGGACGAGCGGAAGTAGTCATTCAGTGATCAGAACTGCGGTGTTGTCAAGTGGATGCGAATACTATCATGTGGATAAGTGAAAGTCAAAACGTCGCTCCTAGAATTTGTGTATGGGGCCGCGATAGGGTCGTATATCTAATTCTCTATCATCAAAAATAGGCTTTAGCCAAAAGTACTTCTAAAGTTTTTTCCCGGTTTTATCGAGGAGTAGGAAAAGGAATAAGCGAGTTTTTCTACTCAACCCTCCATTTGCAACTTGTAATGTAAGTTATTACCACTAAAATAACACAAATTACAACTTATCCCGGTAACTGTTGAATCCTTGAGAGCACTATTTAAATTTAATCATTTTCATGTGGTGAGTAAGGTGTAGTGTACAAAGGTTTGCTGTAACTCTCTTGGAATTGCTATAATCTATTTACAACTTCATTTATTCGTATATTTATTATCTTTTTGTTTTCAATTTGTATACCAGGAGCGGGCGTTGAACAATTTCTACCAAGTGTCGCCTGATTGGGGAAGTAGGGTAGCTGCCCTTCTCAACTTACCTGGATACATATCTCAGCAGAGCACCGAATCATCAACTTCTTTGTAACAACCCTACCCCTACTTTTCCAGCTCTTTTCAATTTGGTCTTCCAAAAAAAAAAAAAAAAAACAGATTCCTACCAACTTATTAAAAGCAATTTAAAGCTGATAAGAGACTATCATGTCATTTATACCCATTCGAACGTGAATAATTTGGTGGAACTGCATAACTTGATTTGTTCAATCGTTTCAACGAAATTTCGATTCCGTAAACGTTCACTTTGCCAGCTATTTCAACTGCAAAAGGATGATGACAAAAGTGAAAACAGCTCCACAAATCTGTAAATAAGAAAAAACAGTTTTGATACTGTGCCTATGTTGATATTACAGTTATTACATCAGGTTATCTATCCCAATATTTGTCATTATAATATAATATAATCATTAATCCGCATTGATTGCAGTTATATTTAAATAAAATTGAAAGAAAGGGATTAAAATTTAGTTTACCGTGGGGATAAGGGCGTTGTCGATTTTGAAGAATCCGTATGCTGTGAAACGCAAAGTCAAACTGTGAAGTCTTAGATTCTTAACTTTGTTCTGGAACATTTACCAAGAAAATTTAAAATTAATATAAGTAAATAAAAAAAATAAAAAAATCAACTTCTATGTTAATTTTTTTTCAATTTTTAATTTTTCCTTGTCGACTACTAGACGTGGGCGATGCACCAAATGGCGTTAGAAGATCCAACATCATCATATAACTGCAAGCTAAATAAAATTGTCATATAACTTCAGACCATCGAAGGGACAAGTTGTAAGCTTTTGCCATTGAAGTCTATGCTGATTTTGTTGAACATTGGTGAAGCGTGTCTGATATATTAGTAGAGATTCAGCTGGTACCTGTAGCATTTTGGGGTGTTAGAACAAAGGTAGAGTGGAGAGTGAGCGGGCTCTTTTAACATGGACTTCTAGGTCCGTGTACCTTTTTAGGTAATCATCATATGCAAATGTTCCTCGAGAGAGAATCTAGCTCGACCCATGAAACGGCCATGGTAAGAGGGAAGAAGCTGAGGTAACCTTGTTTTTCACAGTTTCCATTTCCTTAGCTCTACTCTACTCGACTCTACTTTTTTAGTTTGGTCGTCAACTCCACAACATGTATATGAAAAGAAAGTTCACCCACATCTATCTCTACAGTTCGACTCTACTGAGGTCAAAATTTTGTAGTTTGGAATCGTCAGACTCCACAACATGTATATGAAAAGAAAGTTCACCAGACATCATTAAACTCAAATTGACGTTTTTCGGTTGTCAAATGTTTGAAAATCCCTAAAAACTCTGCAAATATTTGTATACTGTAGTATGTGGCTGCATCCATTTTCAGTTCCAAGAGTAATCTGCACACACCTATGAGATCCTCTTACTATTTCTTGTTGAATCAAAACATAAATCACCATTAATTTTCATCTCATCAAAGCTGATTACTACGTCCTCGATCGGAAAACACCTTCTGAGGTCAAAATGCAATGAAAATAGAGATTTGTCAATTTGAAAAGCATTTTTTGTCGCTTCAGTGGAAATTGAGATGGTGGTGAAAAAGCCAACGCAGGCATTCTTCCGATATCTTAAAGACGTAGCTTTAAAATTTCATTTCCTTTCTTCAACGATCATATTTTCTAAAAAGGATCAACATCAATCTCAATGGATATCGTGGCCACATTTTCGTCTAAACCATTCGTAATCTCATCCATCACATTTTCATTTGATTCTTTTAATGGTGATTTCAAAGATCCTTCAATTCTTTACGCGCATTCCGTTTGTTTGTTCTTACTTTCCAAGCCAGAGAAAGGTGTATTTGAATCGCCCAAATAACTACTTTTCGGTCCACGAATAAATGCGGAACCGCATCCTTTTTAGCTCAAATTTAGGATGGTGTTTAGATTTTCCAATCCATGTGAAATATTTGTTTCCGTTGGATTTGAAATTCGTACTTTCTTTTAGGTACATTGTAATTGTCACAACCCGCGATTGCACAGAACACCATATCCAAGCTTTAAGCTAGCGTAATAAGCGAAAATAACGTTGTTCACTTGGGTAGAGAACGACAAGAGCGAATGGTAAGTGACCGAGGGTCTTCACCAGTTACGTCACCGGAGTTGGGGTTTCCCCGAGTGGCCGGCTAATGACCCCTACCTTGCCTTCTACTACCCTTGACTATCAGCACCTCCGGTCCACCACAAAGATACCGCTTTATTACCTTGGACTCATTATGTTTAGATAATTCCAATCCATGTGAAATATTTGTATTTGATGAGAACCAGAATTATCGGTTTCACATTTTACAGGAAGTTAAAACAGACCATCATGTTGTAGCCTTAAAGCAAGAATTAAAAACCCTTGAGGTTGGACGCAATGTAGAAAAGAGGCGACAGGTAATCATTGACTCCGAAATTCTCGGACAGGTTTGAAGAAAGAGATGTTAATACTGCTACCACCCTTTTTATTGAGGGTTTTCATAGTTGTTTGGCAAGGTCTAGTCGCACCTCACAAATTTTGTCTTCGAAAATTAAACTCACACCGTGCATTACCACTGGCATAGTAAAGTCAATCCACACTAGAGACAAATTGAGGAAAAAGTTAACGAAACAACCTTTTAATCTAAGATTAAAACAATTATACCTGAGGTATAAAGAAATATTAAAACAGGCAAGATTGAAACAGATAGAAACTTAGTTCAAAACAAAATTTGAAGAAGCTAATGGTAACCCAAAAACTTTCTGGAAAATCATGAATGACTGATTTTTAAATAAATCTAGAAAGAGCCCTGTTATTCAACTAGCCGCCACCAAAGCTAACGAGCAACAACTTGATTCTAAGACCGCCACGATAAAAATAGCTGATGGTATTAACAAATATTTTTCTGGAGTAGGAAAATATCTTGCAGAACGTATTCCAGAATTTACCAAACATTCACTGGTGAAGAAAAATGAATTGCATCCTGGATCCGACCCGAAATTCCATTTCCGACCTATCGCTGAACAAGATCCTGTATCTTTGATGAAAACAATGGCTGGTAGGTCCACTCCTGGGTTTGATGGCGTCAGCTTACAATGTATATATCAATATTATAAATACGAAGAACTTGGAAAGTTTAGTACGCCCACTATTGCACATAGTCAACCTTAGTATTGCATCTTCAGCTTTTCCTGACGCCCTGAAAATTGTAAAGATCGTACCATTACATAAGGGTGGTGCTTTTTAAGATTTTAATAATTATAGGCCTACCTCAATGCTCAGTGTAATATCGAAGCTGATCGAAAAATGGGTGATACATCTACTCGTGAGCTACCTTGAGGACAAAAATCTCATATAAGAAAAGCAGTTTGACTTTCATGCAGGTCTGGGTGTTGATGAAGCGCTTTTAAATGTTCCAGGGACCTCACTGATTTAAAGAAAGAGGTGTGTTGAATCTGCTGGACTTGGTACGAACCTTCGACTCCATAGATGGATCCAAGCTATTGGAAGTACTGAAGGAGAGTACAGGAAGTACTGACGAACCGCCGACAATCGGTTCAGATTGGTGGTGTTAGGAGTGAAGAGGTGGTTGTTGAGTACGGCGTGGTTCAAAGAAGCACACTTGGGCCAGTGCTTTTCCTGTTGTTCGTTGATGGTATAGCAGATATAGAGATTGAAGGCTCCCTATACTTATTTGCAGATGACACTGGTGTTTTATAGTACAGATTCATGGAATGGTGCATTCAATGAAGCATTCATGGAATGAAGTATTCAATGTAGCAACAGGGCTAATCGTACCATGAATTCACTGTAAAAGTGGCTCTCACATCATTCACTCAGCCAGAACATCGGGAAAACAAAATACTGCTTTTTAGCCGCTCCAGGGACAGGGATCAAGTTGAGAACCATGTGACAATCCACTCTTGCTCAAGTGATCTCTCTATGGCTCCTGAATGTGATTGCCCCAAACATGAAAGGTCGAGAAATACTAGATATCTTGGGGTAACTCTTGACAATTTGAGGTGGGAGGATCAGGTGATTGGTATGGTGAAGAGGCTGGGAAGATTTATCCACCTTTTCCACACGCTCAGGCCTAGTTTACCCTTCAAACAACTGAAATTAATTTATTAAACTCTTGTGCAAAGTGTGTTGGATTTTGGTATATTAATCTGGGGATCTGCAACTGACACAATCCTCTACCGACTCTACAGAAATCGATTTTAAAAGTGATCCTGCGCAAAAACCGTCTTTACTCTACAGATGACCTCTTCAGAGAAGCAACGTTTCTTCATCGACCAACTCCACACAAAGTCTGTGTTGATGTTCTTTCAAAAGCATCCCGGTTATTTTTGAATCCCCCAGCAGCAACATGAGTACATAGTTCGTAGATCCACTCGATCTGTGGTTCCTGGCATCTCTTCCCGGCTTATTAGTACAAATAGACATGCATACTTCAGTCTTCCACTCCTCCTCCGTCACGTCCTACCTGATATGCCGCTGCCAGAGAACTTCACGCGTAACACGTTCAAGAAACCCATACTCTCTTGGTTCTTGACTGCCAGAAACTTTTTACCAGTGTACATAGAACTTGAGCAGGGACAGCTAGGTTTAGTGACAGCAGTTTAACTGATTGAAATGCGATCAATGAATAATTGTTCTACTAATACATTCTACTAATTATAATTAGTAGAGGCAACCTCCTACTCAACACGCACTTACTTCGATGAGTGGGATAGTTCCATGTTTCATTTATTATTACTTCTTATCGTATTTGCCAAATTTTTAAAATATGTATTCTGTTTGTTTTAGAAGGAATAAATATTATTTTCATTTTCATATATATATTTTTTTTCATCTGGACGGCATTTTGAGGAAAGATCCGCAGCTGCAAGACTTGCAATCAATAGCGCCTACAGAAAATTCTTCTGCCGCCCCTCCATCCCTTGCTCGATAAAATATAAAATCTTTAGAGCTGTTGTAAGATCAATTCTCTGTTCTGGTGCACAGGTAACTGGTTACATCAGGTCAGACGCTTTTGAACGAGTTCTGAGGTATTTCGTGAAGCTCATTTTCAGCTTACCAAGAAATACTCCCAATTATTTCATATATCTGGAATCCGGAGCCCAGCCAGTCTTTGCGTATACCCTATCTCTTGCCTGTAGCTACGTAATTAAAGCACTGAAGATGCCTTTGGATCGATATCCTGCCCTTGTGGCACGAGAAGTGTTGAGAGGCGGGATTTCGTGGTACCAAGCAATAACTGACCTAGCGCAGCGATATGGATGCCATTTTCACGGAGATTTGAACAGAGTAGATGAGTGGGAGGAACAACTTGAGGCGTTGGTGCCGGCTGTTGGCCGGAACTGGGATGAGACCATTCGGACGCATGCTCGGCAATCGAGAAATCCCCTATACAATGTACTTGACTTGGATGTTAGAGCTGCAAATTTGTTGACGGAAGAGAACAACCCACTATGGGTACTTCGCTGGATACTGAAGTTGAGAGGTGCGCTGCTGGCATTGAATGTGGAACCTGCTCGAAATCAGACAGCCTAAGAAGGACATGATCGATGTGCAATGCAGGTGCAGATGAAGATTCATTTTTTCGGGTCTTGTGCAGTTTTGGGCGAATTCAGGTCACGGTTTTTGGGGGAAGGCGCTCTGAGCTTGGACCGAATGGTGGTGCTGTTGAATAATAGGGAACATTGGCTGATTGTTGCACAGTTTGCGTACCAAGCATGACAGTAGCGGGCATTCATGGTGAATGAATTTAATTGGTGACGTTTCTTAATATCACCCATGCTTAAAACTGTATCAAAACACAAAACAAAAACATGTCTGTTGCTTTTTATAGGAGAAGTAAGACGGCTAGTACCATACCGGCAGACGGACATCAGGTCCATTGCCGTAATCATGTTCTTTATTTACTGCTACTTTTTTCTTGTATGTATTTATTATTGTAACGCCCGCATGAGATATCGTTTCCTAATAAACGTGTTTTCTTCTTCTTCTTCTCCTTCTATTTTTTCACCGAATTTGTTTAAATTTGATTTTTGCTTACACCGAAAGCTGCTTTTCACGTGTAATACATTTAACTAAGAATTGTACAGTCATACTGATATGATATCAGTTGTATACGTATCAACTGTTTGAAATAGGCACGGAGTTATTTATGTTAAATATTACAAAATATGTATTTCTCAGATTCTATTTTCATAAGAACAAAGCATAACCAATTCTGATGGGGAATAAATTCTTGAACTTACGTTATTGATTATTAGACCATCCCTGTCCTCCATCAAATGAGCATAGACATTGTGTTGATATCTGTCTTCCTGTAATGAAAAAACCTATTAATAAGCTTGCTTTTGATTATAAACTTATATTCCTATACATAGATCACTAAATTATTTTACTAAATAATGTATGTTCTACATTAAAAAAAAAAAAAAAAAATCTCTCCAATAAATGGTTGTGTTGGGTATCTTCTGGTAAGCGTGAACTAAAATGTTGGTAGGTGATACATTTACAAATAGTTTTTTAAAAATTTTAAACATTATTCGAATGAGTCTGTGAATATTTCGAGCTGATCATTTATTAATCACGTTAGTTCGTGGTACTATAAAAGAGATAACTAACAAAATTAGTTGGTTCAGTTCGTTTTTGGTAATAAGGAACTTCCCCAATACTGAAATCCACAATACTGATTTGATTGATAACGAGCGCTATTAATTACAGCAAACATGTCTTGTAGGTCGTATTTTAAAAAATTCGTTATTTTCGAACTATTGAAAGAAACGGCAGTCGGACGAAGCTTAATTAATGTAATCTTGCCTTATTGAGGACAGAAGTACAAGCTGCTACTATAGTGTACAGCTCGAGGAGCCGGTAAGCTGAAATATACAAATTCGGAATGTTAGAAGTGGTCATGTCAGTGCTTAAGAAGAATACTCTGCTTACTAGCAATATGAAATTTGCCACTGGAGTAACTAGCAAAGGTAAACAGTAAGCATCGTCGAGTTTGGAAGCAGTTTTCAGCACTGAATGATGAGCTTCCATTAATGCTACGATTTTGGTGATGCCGCCTTCGTAGGGGAGATGCACGAATGTGTCCTCCAATTTGGTTATTATGAAATCTAAATGGTCAGAGATAAATTTCATTAGAGAATAGAATTGGCAGTGGGACGCGGCGATAGTGAACGCCGTGCCGACAGTCAAAAACCAATCAGCAGTTATTGGGACGGAGAACGGCGTACCATAAATTATTCCAACTGCGCCAACACCTATTAACGCTGTCAATCGGACGTGGATGAAAATATCGGACGAATATTTTATTTGAAAGCCGTGTTTCGACAGGTATTTTTCAGTTGCAACGAGGTTTTGAAAAACCCAGCTGAATTCTTTGGTATGCTTCAACGAAGAGAATGTAATCATAAGATAGCTGCCATACATGAAGGTTATGGTGGTTCTATACCTTAGCACCTCATAGGGAGACATCATGTTTTGACGGAGCTCTTTGCAATATATGAAGCTAACTGTTGCACATGAGCTGACACAAACGAACCAAGCTATTGCATACAGCTTGAGGGATGCTCCGAAATATTGGTCGTGGGATGAGACATAGATGCCGGCTGAACGAATCAGTAGCATTGTCGGTCTGAACTTCTTCAGTAGCAACTTTCTAAATGGGATACACATTTCAATAATATACCTGCATAATTTTATAACGTATTAATGGTCTTTCATCTTCAAATTAATATCTAATAAGTGTCTACAACCAATAGACTCAATTGTTACTTAAAAACCACAACAGCGAGCTGCTTCAAATCATGAGCACGAGAATCGCCGAGCATCATTCCAAGACACCTGCTAAACACACTACACACATCTGCTGAATTTATTTTAATCCTCGCCACAAAATATCCACCCATACATTTGGATTCATTGTTATAAGATACTTCATGACCACAAATCATTCAACTTTTAATTGAAAATACTCGTCTCCATCTTGTCGGAGCTCGTGTAGGAACCACAGTTACAACTAGTTTCTCTTCACAAGAACGGGTGGTGTTGTCTTGTTTGTGAACCAATCCTTATCTTGGCTGCTATCTAAATGGTTTGGAATCGTTTTCTCTTTTTTCGTCGTGGGTAGAATTCACGTGAATACAGGCCGAATAGTCAACATCATTAACAAGAATGTTTTGTGGCTAAACTTTATAAGCAAGAGAGTAGTCTTGATTATACTATAACACCCGAAAATTCGTGTCACAAAAATCCTTGTTTCATCGTTAAGTTATCAAGTTCGTAGTTTTTCTCCAAATTATATTCAAGACGAAAGCCCTTATGGAATACATCCTTTGATTCGTAGATTCGGCAAGAAAGAGTAAGCAGAGGGTTAACCCTCAACAGCTATAAATGGGTTTTCTTGGATTGACTTGTTTTACTTTTATCGAGTTGTTAACAAAACAAGTTTTGTTGTTGTTAACAAAACTAACCAAGTTTTGAATGTTGTCATCATAGAAGTTTGACGACAAATGGTTGTGTTCTTAACTCTATTTTTAGGTTACTGCTTCAGAAATAGTTCCATGTGACTTCTACCATCCATTTCATAAGTTTTCATTGTGTGCCTAGTTCCTAGGTCCTACAGTAAAGAATATTGGAAATGATGACATTAAGCACGTCTATTTATGAGCATTTCATACTTCTATCACGGAATACAAAATAATCCAACAAAGTAAGTGGGGTAAATATCAACGATGTTACCACCAAAGACAGCGAAGATAAAGTTCCTGTACAAGAATCATGCTCGTATAATGAACATCAACCCAATAAATTATCCATTAATAAATTATTGGCAATAATGATTAGTTCCACTGTTGTTAGTCAATCAGTCAAGAACATGTGTTTTTCGTTCAAGATCTCCCACTTCACAATAACCGTTGCTAGTTGCCGTTCTACAAAGAAATATATTCTTCACATACAATAAAAGAATCGTTATATTTGAAAGGTAGGTATACAGAAAGATATAGTAGACTCAGAAAAGATTGGATAGATCCAGTTCATTATCTTTCAAGCAATATAGTTGTCCTGCCCATAAATTACACTAGGAAATAATTGATTGGAAACTATCTAATGACCTACTCACCAAAAAAATATACCATTGGGAGTCACTGAGGAGGAGAAATAATAGATTAGTAAAATAGTTATTATTATAATATAATCAATTAACCGTAGTTTATCCATTCAACAGGCTGATGTAAGGTACAAATAACTCACATATGAACGATGTGACAATAAGATCATAGGTACTACGATGTTGTGAAAGAGTCTCGCAATTGTAAATATTTCTAGTTGAGACTGATTTAAAACAGAAGAAAGTCAAATTTACCGAGTTCTGGCATTTCCGCGACATTTTTATCAGTCCTTGTTGCAGGCTGATTGAAAACCTCGAAGTTATCTGACGGCACGATTCGGAGAAGTTAGTGGAAACAGATATGCTGGTTCTCAAAGTCTTCGATAGATAATGAGGGCTAAATAACAAGTACTCCCCATGTTGGTTTGCAGAATATTTCTCAAAATGTGTTTCAAAGATTTACAAGTTGAATTGACATCGCTCATCGTTTCAGTTTTCGTTGTTTTCTTCATCGAAGACTCATTTGCTCAATTCGTCGTTCTTCAGTTGGCTACAAATGTTACAGGTATGGTACTAATACCATGGTGATATTAAAAAAATAAAAAAATACTCTTCTCTCATGTAAAAGTAGGCTGAGGCGGAGAAACCGAAAATTCAAAATTGAAAGACTTACCTTAAGTAAACTTAAACATAAGTATAGTTTTTGAAAATGTAATAATAATAGTTTAATAGCTAATAGTTTCGTAGCTTCGTAGTGTGTCAGGTTATCCGATTAAAATCTGAACTAATAGTCTATAGATTTCATGACAACGCAAGTAAGGAAGAATACTGTACGCACAAAACTGCCTCATTCTTATTCGATATATATAATTAATGTTTCTGCTTTGGGGTTCTACAATGAGTATAAAACTTTATTGAATGTAGCTGGGAATTTCGAAAATATTGATTTCTACGGTCTGGTCATATTTATTTAAATCGGGTGGGGGGGAGCTAGGACTCAAGCCTCTATCCAATACATTCCGTTGGATTGGACATTAGTGTGATCATACGTGAACTATATGTACATTATTACTATTCTACATTGCATTCAATCCTCCTGACTCGTAATTGGTTACCTAATTTATTCTATTCGTTCACGTTCCAATAAATTATTGTTAAGTACAATGATGATAATTTATTCTATTCGTCCATGTTACAATAAATGATCGTTAAATAGAATGATGATATGATTCTACTGTTCCACATCTTGGTGGGCGTTTCTATTTTACCTGTTTATTTTTTGTTGAAAAGTTTTCCTTTTCAGAACTGAATTTTTCTTCAAATAAGAGACAAAATCAGCTACCTACTCTTGAATATCATCTATCATCATTCGTCATTTCAAATAGGAAAACACCCTCATCAATAGACTACTTACATAGTCATAAGGGAAAACTCCTCTCAACCATGTTATGGTAGATAGTAGATATTATATAATAAATATCAAATTAATTGAAGTAGTTTTGCTTTTATAACAAGTGTTTTGACTCTAATATTTCAATATTACTTAGATAACACAAGTTATGGACCGAGCAACCCGGCGTCCCTCCAACTACAACAATATGCGCAAAACAACTCGGTAAGAATTTGAGTTTTTTCAAACGAAAAAATCTTCACATTATCTGACTAAATAATTACTAATGGTTTTGGTAGCGGTTGAACTTAGATGCTAACTTTGCTGCTACATTTATCCACAGCACTGCCAATAAAGCAAAAGTCTTTTTTTATTTTTATTTTTTATTGGCATTTTATTTAAAATACAGCCATATTTTAATAATAATAGTATAAAATTTAAAACTTAAAACCACAACTATTTATAAGATTAAATAACTTGTAAAATTAAATAATTTATAAAATTAAATAATTATAAAGCAAAAGTCATTCATTCATGTAGACGCTAGAATAAATAAATACAAATTAATTGGTATGACAACGAGTTACCGGACTCCGTGATCATAGTATAACTGTTATTACCTATTTTTCCAAGTCCAAAGTATAAGAAGCCTGTTATTTTTTCTTACAAACTTTATTTGAAAAGTTTACTGATTGGTTTTTAGTCTACTTCCTTATAACCTTGAAGCCAAGGTCTGCGAGAACTTGCCCAAATTCTCGGGGCAGAGCCCCTCAAATTTAATATACCTAACTAAAACTTGAATTTCCAAGTACCACTTGCTTCAATCTACTTTCCTTTTTAATGGGCGATTAACTAACATTCATACCTCTCAAAAAAAAAAAAAAAAAAAAAAAAAAATTCAGCAATCTGAGTAATTCCTTCCGTTAGAAAAATCAAAACCCAAAAAATGCTGGTTTTCGCTCCCACCTACCCTATATTTGGTAGTGGGTTGAACGATCGAACTAGTAGCCCTACCAAGTTGGACGACAAGTCGGGCCGTGAGCGGCCTACTTAAGGCCGGCCAAATAAGATGGGTACTCGCAAACCAAGTTCAGTCCAAAGTAATAGCACTCTCACAGATTACGTCCTTTACTTTAGAATGAACAAATCCCTTCTCCGTTCACTCGCGTGTCCAACAAATCTTGAACTTCTTATTGAGCAGCTCCTTCTTTACCAACGAAATTTGTATCTTTTATCTTGAAATGTGGTATGAGAAACCATAACCGGTGTGGAGCTACAGCTTGATTAGGGGTCTTCATTACAGGTGATGACTAACTACACGACCAGCAACGGTGCACCTGTCTATGACACTCTCAATGTTGAGACCGCCGGAGAAGTCGGTCCCATCGTTTTGCAAGATTACACATTCTTGGATGAGATCCAGCATTTTGACCGCGAGAGGATTCCTGAACGTGTCGTCTGCGCCAAAGGAGCTGGTAATATGCGAATAACGAAGTTATTATTGACCCAAAAATGTATATGTTGTCAACATTAGCATAATACGAGTAAAAAATCGAACAGAAGTTCTGATCTTTCGGTTTATTTCAATCCATCAGCAGGCCTCAAGGTGTTTCACGGTGTTAAAAAAAAACACTGGTTGTGTTGAACCAATATCTCTATGTTCCTGATACTATTTGATACTGGTTAAATACAAGTAATAAAAAAGATAAGTGCAAAAACTATGTATCTACGAAATGTATAAAATACATATTCGAAACATCAATACAGATATACAAATACATATACGACTAAAAAAATCAAATTTATCACATTAAAATTCGAAGGAAGTTGATTTGCCAAACTCTCACACTACTCTGTCTGTTTATGTTCTCAGGAGCATTTGGATACTTCATCAACACGCACGATTTTTCTAATTTTACCCAAGCTTTGATTTTCACCAACGTCGGGAAGAAAACTGCAGTAGCAGCCAGGATGTGTCGCTTTAGCGGTCAAACGGGGTCACCCGACACCGTGAGGTTAGTTCTCCTACTAAATTCATCATGTTCTTCTTGCCTAATATTTCGTGTCCTGCGTGTCCTGTGAAAAAAATTCAATTCTTTTCTACAATTTTAATCAATTAACCATTTCAAGTTTCTAACTACAAAAATTGCGGCGAACACACTAAACTCGGATCATCTAAGATCATCTAAACTCGCCACCTCGCACCAGGATATCGTCCAACTGTATTCAAGATGAAAATACTCGGGCTGCCGCCACCGTGCGGTCTAGTTCAGACTATTTAACCAGCTCTGCAGCCTGATTTTTCAAAATTTGAAAAACTGGACATTAACCTTAGCGGTCTCATTCGATCCACGGAATTAATTTCTATCTGAACCAAACAAAAAACTACACTCTTACATCGAAAGATTTTGAGATTTCGATTTTTTGATAGATTAATCCTGAAATATAATCCCTTAGGGTTGATTGATCAAGATGCCGAGATTACTGGCTCATCCCAGATCGATGTTGGATTCTCGAGCCAAATTTCGTGTACTTTGGCCCAGTATGTATGGAAGAAAGCTTAGGACGGCGGATGGGGTATGGCTGACGGACGGACGGTTTTTTTTTTAAATTAGATCTTTGAAATCTAACTGTCTTGAAACTTGAACTAAAACTATTGGAGGGGGTTTAAAAAATATTTTTCATGGTCGATTACAGGGGTTCACTATTGAAAATAATAAACCAAAAACATATCCAATCTTGTTTTGCAAAATCATACCAATAAACTGTTATTCGAGAGAATAGCCAAACTAGAAAAACGGCTAACCAACTATGGAATAATATGATGGAACTAACACTAAGAATAGCAACATGGAATGCAAATGAGTTATTGAATCACACCAAAGAAGTTGAAGTATTCCTTCGTTCTAATAAGATAGATATTTTACTCGTTTCTGAAACCCATTTTACTCGTTCTTCTTACGTCAAAATAAGAGAGTACGTTTGCTACCACACAATGCACCCCAGCAAAAAACCTAGAGGAGGTTCGGGAATCATAATTAAAGAGAACATCGTGCGCCATGAAGAACCGAAAATTGAGGAGGAAAAAGTGCAAGTTACCTCGGTTTGTGTGCAACTCAAAAACAAACGCTTCAGAATTGCAGCGATCTACTGTCCCCCTAGGCATAACTTGAAGAAAGGCACAGACCTTTTCGAAACGTTATGAAACAACTTCATTATCGGAGGAGACTATAATGCCAAAAATACCTACTGGGGTTCATGGTTAACTACGTCAAAAGGTAAAGAACTGTATGAAGCAGCGATTTAAGAAGATTCAAGTGCGATTTCCACTCATCTGGAAGGCCTACATGCTGGCCCACGGATGCTAACAAAATCCCTGACCTAATTGACTTTTTTATAAGCAGAGGTATCTCAAGTGGATATATATAAATGTTGAGGACAGTCACGAGCTACCCTCTGATCACTCACCAGTTATTGTAACAATCAGTGAAAAGGTGATTCTGAAAGAAAAAACTCCAAGTTTGTTCAATAGAAAAACTTGTTGGGCCTGCTTTCGGCAGCGATTGGAAACATCAATTATACTGAAAGTACCTCTGAAAACACCAGAACAAATAGAAGACGAACTTGACCTTTTTATTAATAACATACAACAAGCAGCCTGGCAAAATACGACAACAACAAAAAAAAAAAAAAAAACCAATTGTGGAATTGAGGAATTTCCTGAATGCGAAACGAAGAGCCGAAGAGCAAGGAGAAAGTGGAAAAATAATAGAACGTCTGAAAACAAAACTATACTCAACAGATATACTAACAAACTTAAATATCTAATTAGAACCATGGAAAATGAATCAGTTGAACATTTTCTGAGTAATCTGACTGCCGAGAAAGATACAGAGTATTCTCTAACATTAAAAGACCCAAAGTTATCTCACCCCCAATAAAAAAGGATGATGAGACATGGGCCAGAAGTAATGTAGAGAAAGGACATCTCTTTGCAGAGCATCTCTTCCAAACTTTTCAACCGTTACCAAATCAATCACCAGACGAAAATACAACTCGGACAGAAAAAACGGACGAACTCGAAATACTGCCAGTTACACTGAAAGAATTTAAAGATGAAATTGAAAGCAACATTAATGCTAAAAAGACTCCCGGTTTCGACCTGATATCAGGTCGTATAGTGAAGGAGCTCCCCGAAATGGCAGTGCTTAAATTGCTTCACATAATCAATGCTATATTTAGGCTGAACATGTACCATCCCAATGGAAGGTTGCGGAAGTCATTATGATTTCCAAACCAGGAAAGTCGCTAAACGAGAAGACGGGGTACCGGCCAATATCCCTCCTCCCTTTTATGTCGAAACTGTTCGAAAAGCTGCTTCTTAAACGACTTAAACCACTAATAGAAGATAGAAATTTGAACCCAAATCACCAATTCGGATTCAGACAACGGCACTCTACTATAGATCAAGTCCATCGAATCACTAATATAATAATTATATTTATTATTGGCCCAGCGAATCACTAATATATATAAAAGGCCCTTAGTGTTTACTCCTCAATTCATCTTCGTATCATTGAACCTGACCTGGTTACAAGGAAAAGTATTTTGGAGATGTTAAGTTTTGATACAAACACATGGAAATGTCAAGTTTTGATAAAAACTCGACGTTTTTTGCGGGGGCAGATTAAAAATGAAACTCAAAGTTTACGTTTTTATAAGGTATTTATTATATTAACATGAAATGAAAAATTCATTGCATTCCTTTCAAGTACGAAATTTAGGTTGATTAAAATGTAATGTAATGTGTAGTAAAAGGTTGTATTAAATGTGTGTAGAAAAAGGGTCCTCTCCCAAACAATCGCAGGACTCCATTTCACACTTAAATAGGCCGGCAAGTACACACGCTTACTTTTACCCCGTCCATAGTGTGATTCAGTGCACTGAAGCTGTCCTAAGAAGTCCCGAACGGATTGCCGTTTTCCCTCGAACAACGCGGCCTTTTTGTCTCCTCCCCTCCGTTCCATGGGAACCTTTCCGTCTCCTATGAGCTTACCCACTCGCACAGCTCGTGCAGGGGAGATGCCGAAAGCAAAACAGAAAAACCTCTTGCATACTGGTACAGCAATTTTTGTTGGATATTTCAACAAGTAATACTTGATGGACACGTTTTTAGGTTTACTTGGTCCTCCTTTTCCGCATTTACGTCCCTTCCTCTTGGGTTGGAATACCGAGATGAAGCGTGTCAAAATGAGATCTCGTTTTTGCTTCCCGTCAGCTTGGTAAAAGAATTGAGGATTCAAAAAAATGTCATGAAAAAAAAACACAACACAAATAATTATCAACATTGAACACCCAATGCTACGGACAAATCAGATTGGGGTTGATAATACACGGCGCACAAAGCAACCCCTCCTTCAAGACCGGAGAGTCGTGCGGGTCGTTGCATACCCTGGCCCCTGAACAATACAACGCCTCCTCCGTAGCTTTCCCGAATTGCAATTCACATGCTTGGAATCATGCTTACAAGGTAGCGTATTTCGTTTCAGAAAATGCAGGTTTGGATCCGTGTCCGCATATTTTTTGTTCGTCTCATCCTGTTTCCGACGTTTTTCATCCGAAGTCTTCCTCCTGCTTCCACTATTCAAGTCCTTCACCAAATTGTCCATAGCGAATCACAAAACGATGCGTTACTATTCTAAAACGAATGAATTCACTGCAAACAACAACACACTGGATCAAAGTTTCGACCCGGAACACTTGCCGTAACGCGAAACTTAGGGGTGTAATGAAATGCAACGCGATCTAGTGTATGGTCAATAAACCAATGTAGCTGATCGTCAAAGGATGTGCTGACACCTACATGAAAACTAAGAAATAAAATCGAAAAAGAGAGACGTAAGTCACGCGTTGTGGAGATGTTGAGTTTTGAAGAAAAAAAAACCGCCAACCGGGTCGTTTAAAAAATATGGGGAGATGTTAAGTTTTGGTGTTGACAAACATGCTTTTGCAGATTAATTTTGGAGTGTGGAGATGTTAAGTTTTGACGAAAACAGCCGTTTTCGCTGTTCTATTTCGAGGGGAAACGTACACTTTTGAAAGGAGCAGTTCTCACCACTTGTGTAGACCTAGAAGCCATGTCCAAAACAGCAAAAAAACGTTCTTTGGTCAGGAGTGGAGATGTTAAGTTTTGATAAACCCCTCCTCATATACATTTAATGTATTTAATTTTTCAGTTGCAATTAAAAATCACGAAAAAAAAATTGTTATGAATTAACAGAAATTTTATTTCAGACTCTGATGATTTGGAGTTTTAATGAGAGTGAAGTCATAGTAACATACAATTATTCTGAATTTAATTCCAGTTGTTATGAAGGTGAATAAATATTTAATTCGCTTTTGCTACAGTAATTGATGAATTTCTTACCTAAGTGGTTATTTCCACGTTGAAGATTGTTACATCCAATAAAGCGTTAACGAAGCAGTCACGGCTAGTTTCCGGGGTGAAAAGATAAATAAAATAAAAATAGGAATAAAATAAATAAAAAAGATAAATCAAAAATAAAATATTATTTTATTTTCAAATATTCTCCATTATTCAATATCCAAGATTAAATCGTCGAACAAACCTTCCCGTACGTTGAGAAATAGTTATAATTTTCATAATCTTACGTCATTATTTCAGACGGATTTACTATTGAAAGGAGATTCATTCCAATAACGACGTTCATGAAGTTCCGAAGATGGTCTTAATTTACTTCTAAGACAATTGGTGCTCATCTTTAACGAAGGTTGAATTGAAGAGCAACTTTCAAACAAAACACCCTTAATAGGTTGTCCCCAAATGTTTAGAATTTTCTTATTCATAGTATTGAAACTTTCAAACTTGAAGCAAACTTGCATCGCGAAACATCGAACACCACGTGAGGGGTCTTGGAATGTTGTTTCTATAGACGACTCCCGTGTGGATAGGTATTTCTTATTGTTTTGTGTTATTTCCAGAGATTTGCGAGGGTTCTCTTTGAAATTCTACACAGATGCGGGGAACTGGGATTTGGTTGGATCCAACTTTGCCTCTTTCTGGTTGAGGGACCCTCTGCGCTTCACAAGTTTGATGCATTCAGCGATGAGGAACCCAGTCACAAATTTATACGTAAGTTCAGGTAGTGTTTTTGCTTGAATATTGGAACAATGCCAATGCATAATGCTGGAAGTCCAGGTTGTGATTAGCTGTGTACATAGAGCAGACCTACCGGGCAAAGATAAAAAATATGAGTATACTCAGCTTCTCGAGAGGGCTCGTGGTATCACAACCATCTTTCTTTAGCTGATGGTCATTTCATAGAGGGTTTCATCCCGTTGTTGACTAAAACCGGGCGTCTAGTTTATTTTCTTTCAGTTTTATTCTAAATGATGTGCCCCTCCGCTTTTGAAGAGAGTTTGACAAAAACACAATGTGTTTAACCCAAATTGGGAGACTTATAATTATATTGAAGTCATTTGGTCATTGAATCTCAGGATCCGACGATGTTTTGGGACTTCATAGCCAACTCTCCTGAGTCGGCAAACATGTTGCTGAATGTGTTTTCTGACAGAGGGATCCCGCTGAGCTACAGAACCATGAACGGGTATTCTACAGACGTGTTCGTAATGAGTCAATCCAACGGCTCATACGTCTTCGCCAAATTCGTCTGGGACGTAAGTTCGTTTCGAATGGTCATTCAGTACGTACAATAAATCTTGGTTTAGTTTTCCGAGTTTGTCTGGCTAGAACTTATCAAATCAGAACGCTCAAGATTGGCAACAAATTCAGAATATAACAATTGTCGTAGGAATGTTGTACAGGTGGCATCCACTTCTATGAGCAATTTGTCTAAATCATACAATGGGGAAAACAGAAGCTAAGCCATACAAAATTACGATTTCACAAAAATTTCCACCTCTTATTCCTACCTTACGAGTTTGTCTGTCTTCAACATTCAAATTAGAATATGCAAGGTTGTTAATGAATTCAGAATATACAAATTATCCTTCAACCCTACGGGAACATCACGTAATTTTTCATCAGACCAATTATATATCTTTTATTAAGCCTCCAAGTGTTGGGATAGTTTCAACATGTTGAGGCACCAAGGCATCTTCGAATGATTTGGGTAAAACATAGGTACATACAATTTGGAAGCATGATTTTAAAACATTAAAAATTACAATTGAACCAATGTCCCCACTATAAAATGACCAGAATCCTGGGTCTTTGGGTTCTGAAGCCTTCCCGAATTGTTGGTTAGTAGCATTACTTACATATTTCGAAGAATTATATTTTGCGAAGCTTAGGAGAATTACCTTTATCCCATGAAAATAGACATTCTAGTCCGATAGTATAATGTTAGTGTTCAATAGAAGGTATTCTTCTTGAGCATTCTTTAGCTCTATCATTAGTTATTGAGTATAATAACTAAAAAATTAATTCCCAGATTAATTGATGTTTTGCTAGACCAATCAGGGGAATATCAACATACCAGATTCAATAGCAACTCGGCTCGCAGGGACTGATCCGGATTTCCACACGCGAGATCTCTACAACAACATCGCATTGGGTAATTTTCCATCGTGGAATCTGTCAGCTCAAATTTTAACTCAACAACAGCTAACTCAGTTCCCGTGGAACCCATTCGACCCAACTAAGGCAAGTACAGGACTACCAAAATGAGAATTCAGTAGGTAGTTGGTTTGGAAGTAAAACAACCCTTAGAATCATGATAATTGCGATTCAGAAGAATCTCTTAGAACTGTTGGATATTGATACGTACCTCTGTATTTCATAACTGTTGCAGTATAATAATTTTGAAATGACTTTGAAGTAATTAAATCTCTTGCAATGATATAAGTTCAATGTGGTTTCCCTTCAAACGATGAATTCAGATTTGGATTCATCATACTGAAAAACCTCAACACCAACACCTTTTTGGTTGGCTACTTTTATTGATCGTATTGCGATTTTCCAGGAATGGCCTATCCGATTGATTCTAAGGATGCCTTTGGGAGTCGTTGTTCTGAACGAGAACCCTAAAAATTACTTTGCCCAGATTGAACAGCTCGCGTTTAACCCTGCGAGCCTCATTCCTGGAATCCAACCAAGCGTCGACAAAGTCCTGCAGGTAAGTCAAAAGTCGATTACTTCCAGAATAGTCAATTTGACCCTTAGCTGCACGCTAGGTGCGTAGTTACGTTAGTACACGCTAGCGTGGAAATCCCCGCACAATTATTTTGACACAATTGTTAATTTATAATACTGAAATGTACGAATGTGGTGAATCGGAAGATTATCATTACTGGTGGCTATAAACAATTCCCGATAGCTACCGCCGACGTGTCACTTACATAATACTTTTGTTCATACGTGTCTTTATTCAAAACTATGTTCTTACGCCAAGTTTAGCGAATTAAAGCCTTATATTTGCAAAGGTTCATGTTTTATATCACAATTGAATTCGCTAAACTTGGCGTAAGAACATAGTTTTGAATAATGACACTTATGAACAAAAGTATTATGTAAGTGACACGTCAGCGGTAGCTATCGGGCATTGTTTATGGCCACCAGTAATAATAATCTTCCGATTCACCACATTCCCCCCCTGTTATGGAGAAAATCTTGCGTCCTGAACGCTTCAACACGGACCCGGACAGCCCAGCATCTCAACGGGAATGGACCCATTGGTTGAGGATGTTCGAAAATTTCTTGGACACGGCTGAAGTAGAGGAATCCTAACGCTTCAAGGTATTGACAAATTTTCTATCTTCTCGAGTCTTTGAGTTAATTAACGAATGTGACGATTACGCCACAGCCATTGCCACTCTTGAAGCTTTGTACGTGAAAGGAAAAAACGAAATTAACGCCCGACATGAACTGGCTACCCGTAAACAAAAGTCCGTTGAGACCATCGATCAGTATGTTGCGATTCTTAAAATGCTAGCCAATGACTGTGCGTTCAAGCAGGTCACGGCTAAACAAAATAAAGATGACCACGTCTGGGGCGCGTTCATAACAGGACTATAATCGACCGCCATTCGCCAAAGACTTATAGAAAAATAAGACCCTAGAATTAGATGAGGCCATTGCTCAAGCGCGAGCCATTGATACTGCGGTCAGAAATTCCGGGAAGTACTCCCGGTCGTCAGATGTGTCACCAGGCCCCATTAGCAACTCTCAATGTAATGCTACCCGTCCTGATTCATAAAAAAAAATGTTTCTTCTGTGGGGGTGCATGGCACAAGAAGTTGACCCATTGCCCGGCACGAGATGTAACATGTACTAGCTAGTAGGTACATGAAACTACGTATGAAGATAAAAATATAAACGAAATACCAGGAAATGTTTTGGTGATGTTAGCCGATTTGTTTTAGATGTAGAGAATGATGACGTTGAACTTAGCCAGAATGTGTGTTGTTTTTTTCTTGACCAAAATAAACGACAAAAAATATCGGCTCATGTTTATCATTGTCATAGGAGTAAATTTCTGATCTCGTCATCAACTTAACGATGATTTATTATTATTTCTTCTTTCTCTCCATCGCTATGGTCAGAAAAGCCTGAAGATGGTTCTAGGTTCGAGATTATTATTATCATTATGACATGGAAAGAATCATTATGAATGAGAGATATAAAAGTAAGTCTGAAGAGTAAAAGGTACCACATTACCATCAAAAGAAAAAAAATAGTTCACTTACATACTAACACCATAGCGGCTAATCCCCCGCAGCTGATGTGACGACGAACACGTTAGCGGCTTAACTCCCGCAGCACATCAACAGTTCGCGGTCTGATCGAATACTGATGGTACGTTTAATAATGGTTGAGACATTGTTTACTCAGCGAAAGGTCGGGGAAAAGATACCTAGGACCCTGGATAGACAGTAATGAAGGGTTCATCATTATAACTATGTTTTTTCTGAGAATGCGGGCAAATCCCCGCCTATCGTGTAACTGAGGGTTAATTGGAGTATTTGCGATCTCTTCCCAATGTTTCTCCTAAAAAATTCATAACAAAATAGTCGTCTAAGTTTCATTCTCCCATGAATATGTAGAACGAAAAACGCGAAGTAAATTAATTTATGGAAGTTATTTCGAAACACTCCGTACATTATCCTTTAAAAAAATTGGGCAATAATTTTTGCGTCTATAAATGATCGCTAAAATAGAGGTAAATATAATACCGGTACGATTAAGGATACTGGACCAAATCATGGATAGTCGACCAATATCCTTGGATACAGTGAAAAGAAGCCTGTAGACAAAACATCCCGAAATTCCTTCCCCTTATCGGAGCCATCTACCTACTTGAATTTTACAAAACACAATTTTCATTTTATTGTAACACTACCATTTTGAAACTATATTTTGTGCTGTACTCGACTTTTAATTGCTGTAAATGCCCACAAATAATTGTTCATTAATATTTTATTTTAAGTACCAGTTACGAATATTGCCAATTTAGGGCCGAAATGGAAAGCTATAATACAATTAAATCTTTCAGTCACCTAATCGAAATTCATGGTTGTACACCTCAACCATAAATTCAAATTTCATTGGGTATGTTTAAAGTCTTTAAAATTTCGCACATTTTCCAGAATAAGTACGATGTCTTCAAAAATTCACACTGCATTTTATATGAGACATGGAATACCTACCCAATATCAATGTTTGAGATTTTTTTTTTTTTTTTTTTTTTCAACAGTTATGAAATTGAATGAAAACTGTATCGGACTGAAAAAATATCAGCATCTTGTTATCTAATTGGTATATGATGTGTTTGACGCCTCCCATTCCATCTCTATTATCGTAGAATGGAATGTGAAAGCGGTGATCTGGTATTGGAGAGGTGTTTAAATATACCTTCCTGTGGCAGAGGGATGTTAGTAAGGGGATTCATTTACGATGGGAGTGAGCTCTCTCGCGTGTCTGGCTGTGGCGATATTATCAGTTCTCCTTACAGACGCAGATGGTCGGTTAACATTGACTTGTAACAGCCCAGCAAATACTCCAAAGCCGGCCCCTCCGATCACGGATTATGAACGAGCTGCTCCGAATGAGCGGGTCCTTTGCGTCAAAGCCGTCATCCGACTGTCAAATTTGGACTCGGGCAGAAGGACAGATGGAAGATCGAAGGCCTACGTGGCGCGAATGGACGCGATCCTGCCGACGGCATACCCTAGAGACGACGCGGGTCATCTGATAGCTAAGCGACTAGGGGGTACCAACGCCGATTACAACTTAGTCCCTCAAAACAGCAGTTGCAACCGAGGGAGATTTTGGAGAATTGACGTCGAAGAGGCCATTTACAATCAGGTCAAAAAGGATGGAGCTACTGTCACGTTTATAGTGCGCCCAGTTTATACAGACGCCAACCGCCCCAATCGACCGACAGCGTTGGAGTACGAGTGGGAATCGGACAAAGGGCTTTATAGGAAGAGCGTCGTCCCGAATCCCGTTCCACCTGCTAAATGTTCGTAAATCACGAACAAGGTACCAATGGTCTGTTAACATTAACTAAGCTACATTAGTTAACGCAAAAACCTCGCCGTCGCGTACGTTACCAAGTTAACAACGAATAGAAGAAGACTTTTGTTGCAATACTTCTGAAACTTACTAAGTTGTATTACTTATAATAACACATTAAAAAATGATTTGAAAGAGTAAAATTAAAATCGTATGATCATTTTGAAACATACACCAGTGTCCCAGTACGAAGTTGAAAGAATATTTAAGGGTTAAATTGAAATCAAAATTATCCTAGACTTTCTTTAAAGAAAACTGTATTCTGTGTTCTATATTCTGAAATTATTCCGTATTTAAAAATATGTACGTGTCTGTCATTCCAGGAGAAAACTCTCTTTAGGATTGATATAAAAACTTCTCCCGATAAAAAAAGTATTCTGTAAAGTTCGTTACCAAATAACTTCTCCCGGTATTCAAGCATTCTAAGAGATAAGTTCAGAATAACAGTTCTTACAACTCATTGATTATGAACTGTTAGGATAGTAATAATTCCTTCGAGGAACAACGTCTCTTGGTGGGTTTAGATTGAGTCA
Source organism: Creontiades dilutus (assembly GCA_031894815.1). Taxonomy (NCBI): domain Eukaryota; kingdom Metazoa; phylum Arthropoda; class Insecta; order Hemiptera; family Miridae; genus Creontiades; species Creontiades dilutus. The sequence goes on from JAVIWC010000594.1 coordinate 854,860, forward strand.
ATATAGGAACGTTAGGAACAGGACGTTTTTGGTTCACAAAGGTTACAAGTTCTCTTGGTCTCTACGTAGAGATTTTTAGAGCTCGCTCAAAAATCGTGAAATTATATTTTTTTAGCAGGATATAGAATGAAATAAGTCATTTAAAAATTGAAACTCAAATTTAAGATGAAAACAGTACTTAAATTTCATAAAAATGCGGAAAAATGGATAAATAGGATACAAATTGAAAAAATCCAAAACCTTTGTTTGAATAGTAGATTATTTATAACGAGTTTTTTCGCAAAAAAAGTGGTCAAATTTCAACTCAATTCGATAAAAATGTGATAAGATAATTTTGTTAAATTCGCTCGTACGATCATTCTGAATGTCTGGAACTTTTTTCTTTTCTCTTTTTCTCCTTTTCAATTAAGTACCAAGTTGAAATTACGTGAAGACCCTCCCCGAACTGATCAGTTCACAAAGAGTGATTTATCATGATAGCTTATGTCAACATTAGGCAAAGGAAAATTCTTTCCCCTGATTACTTTCCTCAATAGTCTATTGAATAAAACTAAAATTGACTATACTGTACCTTAGATGCTATTTCTAAGACTAATTTCATCCATGTGCATTCAGATTTGATAGAATTGATTGGCATTCGAAAACAATTGATTTTCTTGATTAGTACAGAAAAGTATCTAGAATTAATATTCGGGTCACAAATATGTAAGTTAGCCGTCATAGAAACACATATACATATATTATTATGTGTGTTATACACATATATTATAAGCAACTTTCATATCCAACTTATTTTAATTTAGATTTTGTCATCGTAGTTTTGATGAGATAATAATTCCACAATAACTTCAACACGTTGCATGTAGCTAATTATAAATTGCCGATGGTCGGATTTCGCCTTTTGAATCGGTAGGTAGTGTCAGTTGTCAGTTTAGATATTATGGTGATTAACGGAACTAACCTCTGATGAGATGCACTAATGATCGGTCATTCTTCTTTCAATGGTGAAGTGGCTTCATCCTTGGAAAAATGAAACCGTTAAAAAAAGTCGTTGTTACTCCAATGACCAAAATTATTATTTCTAGTCTTCACAGATTGTGGTCGCAGTAAAAGCCCATAAACCCATATACCGACGACGTCATCATCATTCCTCTACTTATGTAGATTCGCATCACTTGATACCAAAACAAAAGCAATAACAAGTTTTGAGGAACATCCCATTTTTATACACATGGGATATTTCTCCAAACGGACGTATTTGAAGTAAGAAAGGAATAAAAAATCCATCGCCACATTGTTCAAGTTCGTGCTTCCATTCTAAACCAATAGGAAACCAGGTAATGCTTCACATTCAGGAAACAACACAAATCGGGCTGTCACGTAATTGGGAATTTCAATAAACTAGCATGAGGAACTATCTGTTTCCATCACACTTAGCAAGAGCGTCACCAGACTCACTGACATGGATATCCGTACCAACACTGTTACACTCCATTCTACAACCAAAATGAAGTAACACCGTGTACTACTGTAATATTAATGTGCTCCCTTTGTCACATACGCATGTTCAGGGGCGACTCTTTGCCTACTCAGACTCACAGATGCACCGCTTGGGTCCCAACTACGAGCAGCTTCCCGTGAACGCTCCGGTCGTCCGGGTCGCCAACCGTCAGCGAGACGGACCCGCTCGTTCTGACGCTAACATGGGCGGAGAACCTAACTATTCACCCAACAGCTTTAACGGACCTTTAGGCGGAAATATCCAGTTTAAAAGAACGCCGTTCGCTGTCACTGGACTAGTGGAGAGGTATATCTTTAATATCTTTCTATCTTAAGACTAGTAGCTAGAAACAGAGGTAATCCTAGGGGCAGGGACGTAACCTTCAAAGCGGAACTGAATCACGGAGCAGAATTATCCCCTGACGTTATCAGGAGTGCACCCTCAAGATGCTTACCAAGGCTGTGAATTGTAATAAATATGCTCAAATGACAATTTTAAACAAAGGTATAAAATTAATAGACAAGCAATTTGACAGAATTACAGAAATAATGAGCGTTAATCATGAAAACGTATAACGAAAAGAAGTGGATAAGATATTATCTGAAGAAAAAATTTGAAGTTTTGGCTTCAGTACCTACAAGTACTTCTATCCCGCTGATTAACTAACTAAATATCGAATTCCAAGAGAGTTGAGTTGCTTTTGCAGAAAGACCCCCGAATCAACTTATTCTTCTATACATTTTCATAAACATATTAAAGCCCCAAATCTTGACGCATCATATCAACAAATTTCAATCTTTCGCGAATTATTTCGCTGATTCTGTTTCGGTACCGAAATACTATATTTCTTTGGGAGATATTACCTAGAAAGAATCCGTAACTAGCGTGCCACATGTAAATGACTCCCATAACAACGTGGTTATAATAAATATCACGACAGTTGATACAAATGATGTATTGTCACACTTATTTTCTTTCATTTTTACACTCACCTACTTCTGTTATACATTATTGTAATTAGGCTTGCTCATGTTATAAATAAACAAGCAATGCAACTTTAGATGTTGGACTGTGAAAGGGCATTCATTGTTCTAGGTGCAATTAAACAACTTTCTTCTGAACTTCAGATGTAAGGGCGTTTGAAAAGTAAAAACGAATACTTGTACTCCATGTAACTACTACTCATCATGTTTCAGTTACAATACGACTTCCCAGAACAACTTTGCAGAAGCGGCCATCATCTGGGCACAAGTTCTAACCAATGAGGACCGTACTGCCATAGTCAACAACATTGCCGCCTCAATTGTGAACATCCCTCAATTCCTACAAGTAAGAGGCCATAAAAGGAAGATGATGGAATGGATTAGTTGCACCTTCCTTAGGCTGAAGCGATAATCCTGCAACAGCCAGTGGGTAAACGTGAAGCTAAAAAGCTTCAGGTTTATGCCACTGGTGGATTTATGCCATCAAAAGCAGGGAGGCACTTTCTATATCCGTCAGACATAACAAGGTGTATCAAATATCTTCAAGAATATTGGTGGTATTTGAAATGTTAAGTTCTATTACTCTACAAAGAGATGAAGATGTGTTTGGATCCATTTACTAGAAACTGTTTGGATCCATTGTAACACCCTGTATTCTTCGAAAAGAGTTTATCAATTTGGGTGGTCGGTAAATATATTTAATCCGAAAACCTTGACGTATTCCTTAATAACACGCACATTTTTAGAATTTTAGGGCAGTTAGGTATGGAACATTTGCTGATCGGTCAAATTCACCACAGATGGTTCCAGAATGAAAGGTTGGTTTGGGATTGGTATATTTGGCGGGAGATTGGAAACGAATGCACAGTAGGTATTCTGAGGATTTTGTTTGTTTGTTCGTTCTGCGTTTATGAATGAATATTCCATAAAGACGTCTCCAAGTAAGTGGTGGCGTTTTAAAAGACCTACGCTAAGTCTCCCAGATGCTGCAGGACGGAATGAGCAAATTTTCAAAGTAACTCGTTTTGCAGGAGGAAAAATTACGCAAAAACCGACAATTTTATTTTCTGACTTGTGATACCTCATTTTAATTTCAAAATTTTTCAGAGCTGAAGAATTTTTAATTTTTTTTGGCAGATTTTGCCAATTTACCTTGTTTTATCATCTTCAAACTGCTCTATTTTGAACGGATTGAAATATTTCCAATCCGATTTCACCATCGTGTTCAGCGTGAAAAAACCTTTATAAAAGAGAGTCACCTGCTTGGGGGTTTTCGGCTAACTTTCCCCCATTTGAAATGCCCCAAATCTCCCCTTAGAGTGAAGCGATTGTGCTGATCTTCAAACTTAGCCTTTTGAAAGCCTAGGTAGATTTTTGGGCAAATTTGAGTTTTAATCTTAATTTTATCGCGAGTTATCGTCTGGAATGTGTTTTTGGTGTCCGACAGTGGACTTAGAATGCTTTGAAACGGATCTTGATTCAAACATTTTAGTCCGAGAACAATAAGTACTTTCTTTTTCTTCGAAAATTCGCTAATACTACGGCAGTTGAAAGAATTTCCAATATTTTTCTTTTTCCACGTTAGGTAGCAGGCAGACCAAGTAGATGGAATTGTTTCTGTGAACCAAAGAGAAAACCAAACCGATGTTATCGGAGCCAACACATCGACATATCGATAATATCGATGTCGATGTCCCATCCCTAGTACGGACCTTCGCAACTCTGACACCTTAGCTACTTTACACCCTTCCTCACCTGGTTATAAATAAAACCAAAAGATGATTGATCAATGAACCTACATTACCGTTGATGTTTATAAACTCGATGTTACGTAATGGAATTTTTCTGTGTATCGTTAGTTTTAAAATTAAAAAAGAAAAAAGAATTTTGCTAGAGCGGGCCCGCAACCCGGGCCCCCTGGTCGCACGGAATATCATGGTTGAAAATTGAAATACAAACTTGAAATACACCTCGCAGACGCCTTCATCAACTTCCCTATCCCATTAGAATAAGCCCCGAGAAGAAGAAAGACCTTCTTTCAATTCTGCCTCTTACTTTTATCGTTTTTCCCTTCTTTTACTAGAATCTTCAAACTTCCGACCAAACTGAAGACATGGACCCAGATTTAATTGAGTTTCCTGAAGAATAACCGCTTCATATTGGACTGGTTGATATTACTTTGAATCCAAATAGTATTTTGATATTTTTTCATTTTAGTATATTTAGGTACATTCCGTGAATTTTCGTGTATTTTTTCCTAATAAGATTTTAAGTAATAAACATTTTTCATTCAACCTAAGTTCCTTATTACTATCGTTGTTATCATCCAAAAAGAAGTCTAAAAAAACTGTAAATCGAACGGCTATTCAATATTATTGTCCCTTCCAGGATTCCCAATACAAGTGGACGAATACTATTCTGTATACGTCAATGTATTTTATTTGACTCCTTTAAGGCTCTAAAATAAAGGCTGTAGTGTGGGTCATGGTTTAAACAGTCGCTAGAACGGTGGTTGTAACCATTCCAGTCAATGGTCAAAATCACTCAAGTCTATTATCTTATTAGTTTCAGAAATATCAGAATGCTTCAACTCGAGCATCGGATGTGTTTAGGAGTTCACTCCAATATCCACATGCTCCATATACCAAATGCTCACCACCTGTAAAATAGGCTTTCCTTGGGAAAAGAACCACTTTTCTAGTCTTTCCTTTTTCTTTTTTTTTTTTTTTTTTTTTTTTTTTTTGGGTGCTAGAATAGTTAAACGTGTGATTTTAGACACTTGATTTGAAAAATTTTCCCGGACCTTGGACTTCCCCCTTATTCTCGGCCCTCCCCGAAAATATCACATATATACGCCACTGTATATATATGTGTATTATATCATTCAATCATATCATTCATTCATATTATGAACTAGGCAGAACATTCAAAACTTTATGCAGAAAATTATACTGAAATTGCAATAAAATACTCGGTAAATACATTGAAACTTATGAAAATCCTAAAAAAATGTTTAACTAGCAGAATATTATTGCTAGTGATATTTACTATAACGTTATTATAGTTAATAGTTTCGGTAGTAGTAGTAGTTGGTAGTAAAAATATAGTAAGCATATTGAGACGTCAAAGGCTTTTTTTTCTTTTGGAGCTGAGTAATCTTAGAAAGTTTGCCATACGAACCACACTTCATGACTGGGACATTTTTATTTACTGTATAGAATATGTAAACATAACTACCACGATACGGATACATCATTCACTTCGTATTAATACTTCGAGAAATCGTAATTAAAAGTTGATCAATCATCCAGTAGGTACATACTTTTATTTCAGGTACGAAATTTAAACAATTTCTTCAACATCGGGAGCGATATGGCCGACCGGATAGCAGCTCTGCTCAACATCTCATTTACTCCACCACAACCCGTCTCCCCTACTCTGGCCACACCTGTACCTACTGGCGTCATATTTCCAATATAAGTCAGAAAATTATTTATGTTTCAATCAATCACGCTCTTATTGTATACCCATAAAAAAACGTATTTGTCATTTCATAATATGTGGCTAATGTGCTACACCGAATCCAATAAAAAGCAGTGTGAATATCCTTGTGAAATATTCAATTCATTTCCTTCTCTAGAACCAAATTTTGTATTGATGTGTGATAGAAACTCGAAACTGAGTTTGAATAACAAAGATGCTGCAAATCATCGAACAAAGGTGGTTTTGTTTTGATTCGTTTTGAGAGATGCCTCCTCAAACAAATTGCTGTACAATGAATGAATGAATGAATGAATGAATTTATTCCGAAATAACATAAATACATAAACTTCTATAAATTACATGGAATATACCCCCACAGCCATAGGGCGGACCCTGTGCGGCTGGGGGGGGGGGGGGGGAGTTGCTAATCTTAAATGTCGTTATCTATTGCACAACAGACTTGTTATTCGTTAGTAACAAAAACAATTGTCCTATACAGCGCTACTTGAAACTAATATTTACAAATTGATCTTAATCTTGTGAATTGTGGCCCAAAGGGTGAAAACCGATATTAGGATACATATATACTTGAAATAATTGAATTACTGTTTTCAGATCCTACTGATATTAGACATGAAAATATCTTCTTTTTAAAGGCAGAGCGGGTAAAATTCGAAGGTAGTCTCATATCATCAGGCAAGGAACGAATCAAAAGAGGCATACAATAGAATATATGTTTAGACGTACTCCATAGACGGGTCTTCGGTATGGGGACAACAGCTTGGGAGGTTGGTCGGAAAAAGTAAGGAGAGCTCTTTGAAATGTTGAAAAATTGAGGATGTTTGTGGAAAAAGGAGAGGGCAGATTTTAAGTACAATTGTTGGACAGAAAACACTTTAGCGCAGCAAAACAACTCATCAGTAGGGAATCTGCGGGGTTTTCTCAAAATTATTTTTAAAATCGACTTTTGCAGCACATTTAAAGGGTTGAGAACTGCTTGAGCAGCGCCTCCCCATACGATTATTCCGAACCCAATGATACTTTGTACTAGAGCCTTATAGATTATAATTAAAATTTCCTTTTTAAGGCATCCTCTAATTTTATAAAATAGATGCAGACACTTTTTTAGTTTTTTAATTAGCTCTAAAACATGGTAATCCCACTTAAGGTCCTCATCTAAAGTTACCCCCAAGTATCTTGTGTATTGGACCCGTTCCAGCGCAGTACAACTGCAGTCTGCGACCGGGTCATCCATACCACAAACATGGAGTTTGATTTGGGCACTAAGAGAATTTCTTGTGAGTGACCTTGAGAATACCATGTACTTAGTTTTTTTAACATTTAGGCTTAAGGTATTACTACATAGCCATTTAAATACTATATTTATGTCACTATTGGCAACGTTAAACACCTCTTCCCATGAATCACCTTCGCACAAAATTGCTGTGTCATCAGCAAATATATGAGGTTCCTTTAATATTCATATTTCCTAATTGATCAATAAACATTAGAAAAAAAATGGAGGCAAGTGTTCCTCCCTGTATTACACCATAGTCTATTGGTTTTAAAGAACTATGAACTCCCTCTACGGTGACAATTTGCTTACGCTCCTTAAAATAATTAGTGAACCACTGCAGTTCAGGTCCTACAATCCCATAGCTTGGTAGTAATTTAAGCAGAAGGCCTCTGTCTATAGAATCAAATGCCTTGGCCATGTCCAAGGTTAATAAAATTCCTTTTTTACCTCTATCCAACTACGAATTTACATCTTTGGTTAGCGAGTAAAGTGCCTCTTCAACTCCAATCCCCTTCCGAAAACCGAAGTATCCCGTTCTGCGCTTCAAACCCATCATACAACTTGTATAGGATTATTTTCTTCTGCAGGGAAGAACGTCCTTCAGAAGAAAATAATCCCAACCACAGCTTCTATTAAAAACAATAATTATTTAACATTAATCATGTACTGTTTTGTGTAACTTGTAACATCCCTCGGTAAAGTTATTGTGCATTACCATTTCGAGTAATTTACGTGGCAATTGGTGAATTCTGAGTAACGTATGAATTACGAGGAAAACGTCAGGCGAATTTTGGATGAAAATGTGGTATTCAGCGAATTCTTTATAATGTTTGTATTAACGAGGAATAACTTAGTGGTGAAATTTGGATGAAGACATTCAAATCATCCTATTTTGGATGCGAACGTAAGATGTAGAAAATTCTAGATGAATACGTTCTAAATAATAAATTTTCAATGAAAACTTAGTAGGTACTTGACGTATTCTGGATAACGTAAGAATTGACGAGGAAAACGTTAGTGAATTTTGGATGATGTCGTTCAAATTAAGGAATTTTGGATGAAAACGTACGATGTAGTGCATTTTGGATCCAGATCCAGTTCTAAATGACGAATTTACGATGAAAACCTAATAATTGGTGAATCCTCGATAACGCACGAATTGACAAGGAAAACTTTAGCCAGGGGTGAACCCCCCCCCCCCCCCCCAAGCTCCATGAAGCAAACCCCCAACCCCCCATGTAAGTTGGTACACCCTACCTTATTTTATCTAAAACTAAAAGAACATTTATATAGACATTGAAAAAATTCAAACCCAGTCCGACAATATTCGAGCACTGTATTATTCGTTATTTATACATTCTCAGATAGAAAAACAAACCATACTTGAATTAATTCCTAGCTTCATTATTACTTACGACCTATCTAGTGAAATTTTATATTTGTTAATGTCGTCACGTTAAATACTGTTCCTATAAACTTTTTTTGGAACCCCCCCAAGAATTTCAATGACGCGGTCTGCGTCATAGCTCCCCCCCCCCCCCCCCCCCTGTGGGCACCCCTGCTTATAGAGTCCAGCCCGCACATTCCCTGTAAATGTCACCTGTATCCAATGAGAACTGTGGGAATTAGGCGGAGGAACAAGGGACAGACACACGGAACAAAGTTGTTCCGTCAACAGAATGGTCTTAAAAAAAAATTGAGTGAAATTTTGATTTGGAGGTAAGAGACTTTCCATGTTCAAGTGAAAATAATACTCAATACATAGGTAGGTAACCATAATCCCTTTTGTCTTTTCATAAAGTGAGGCAGTCTGCCTGCCGACCTTCTTGGAAGCAAACACGGGCTTGTAGGCAAATTGATTTTACTTCGAATTTAGTAAGGGTTTTTGAGGTTGGATGTTTAGGATAAAAGGCAATGTTTGGGGTGAATGAAGCTTGGGGCACCCCTGAGTAAATCCACACAATGTCGGTATAATATTGCCGGAAATAATGTTACCGTTAGGTATTAAAGGTCGGAATATCTGATCTGATCCGGAGGAGGTGGAATGAAAGATCTTTGAAAACTGAACGGGCGAACGAGCGAGGGCCCCTTGAATGGGAAGATCGAGAGAAGTGGGAAGAATGGGGCGGTTTTGGACGGGAGGGTTGTGGTGGGGGAGAATGGAGCCATTCTTGCATTTTCTCATGATACGGAGCTCTCGAGGAGAGAAGAAGAAGGAGAACGGGTGCCATTCGGCGCGGGGGAGGCGGTCAAGCGAGCCCCACTGAACGCAGGCCCCAAATCTTTCATAGCGCTTCCTCACCACCAATGTAAGAAACTGTTTAGTCTAGCGAGAAGTCATCCATACTCAACATTCCCACTTGGTAGAGAACAATTTTCATTGAAAGCTCCTACGGCTAAAATATTTTACAATTTTCTTCATCCACATCCATGGCCCTGTGTGTGATGGTGATCTAGGTGTCATTGAAGGGCTAACCGATTTATGGAAGAGGCAAAAAAGTACCACCCCATTTAAGTCAGAATAGTCGCTAACTAACACGATCATGTGTACCTACCGCTTTACTACCTGCAGTGCTATCCTTGTAATCCATGCGCTATGTAACCTAGAGAGAAGGAGGCGAACTCCTCTCACTTGATAGGACAATCTAATTAAGACATTTGAGCACATTGCACGACAGTCCCAGTTCTCTTAAGAGTTTGGGTTCCAGAGGAGACCCAAGGCTGTGACTGACTGCGTGCCCCCATAATTTTACCATTTTATCACGATTAAGAGGATTCCACTACAGTCCTATTGGAATTGTAAGAGTGGTACCCCAAGGCAATGCTTGCACTAATGCCATCTCCTGAGAGAAAGCGACCAACTGATTTCAAACAACACAAATTGAACAAATGCTACGGTTTGGGTTGAGGCGGTTGTAATACTTGAAAGGATTGTTATATCAATTCTACCTTTACTTGATTACGATTTGTTGAGGTTATTCCCTTTTTTCACCTTGTTAATTACTAAGGTTATTTTATATACAGATATATAAGGTTCAAGAAATAATTATACGCAAGGTTTTGGTAATAGATATAGTTATTTATTCAATAATTGTATTTATTGCTCCAAGAATAACTACGGGGCTCCTATTAACCACGATGTGGAAAAGGTTTTGGTATTCCTTCAATATTTTTATTTTTATAGAATAGCACCGCAGGTGGTATTAGGTAAGGAGTTCCGTTAATAGGATGGGTATAGATATTAATATCAATTTGATTCGAGTTCGATGATAATTGGAAATCGGTACCTCGTGAGTCGGTGGCTTTCTGGATCAGAGTGAAGTGAGAAGGGAGTCCCCACAGCTTTAGGTGTCTCGTTATCTCTCCCCCCTCCCCCCCGCTTCGCTTCTCTTGCATTTTATTCCGTTGATAGACGATAGATGGTGTCGGCTATCACACGGTAGACATGAAAAGCGGTAGACATTTGTCAGGTCTGTTACCATTCTAGGGCTAGGGTGCTTTGGACGAGGGACAACTCAGCTGGTCTGGGCTTTCGGCGAGCCAATGTTACCTAAAATGGTAGCATGGCAGGAGGGAACCCCGGCTGCCACTGGTGCGCTGCCACAAGGCAATTCGTACTGGTTGCGAAATCGCTGGGAAGTAGATAGTGGTCCACACAAGTTGTGAGTTGTGGGGGCCCTGGGCAGAAGACGAAAGTCAGTTAACAAAGGGCCTCCACAAGCAACTTACTAATGTCCACAAGTCCACAGTAATCTTTCTTCAGCTCTATGGTAAGTTGATTATTGAATTCTCCTTCAAAATGTTCAACAAAATGATCAGAAATAGATATTTTCATCCTGGAGTAAGCAAAAAATAACGCCCCGTCATTCCTGAGTTGCGGGAACAAATAATGGAAAATATTACTCCCTCAATGAATGAACGGTCGAAACTAACCTCCGCCGCGAATCATTTTTCGCAAAGTAATGAAACATAGTTGCATTATCTGAGCTAAATAGGACACTTGATAACATCACGGATAACAGAAGTTAAGGATAGACAGAGACAAATGTTTTAAGCTTAGCACTAAGCAAAGCTAACCTCGAAACGATTCTAGACGAGTTCTGTGGACGTTTACTAAGAACACTATAGCGGGGAGCGCGCTCGACTTGAGGAAGCTCGAACGCGCGAGTCGCTCGATCCCGCTCTTTCGTCGTCCACAACACGCTCAAGTCGCATCGATACACACATACTTCAGGCCTAGCTAACGTGGGCCTCGTTGGGGAGGGGGGGGGGATTGAGCACTACTATCGCGGGGTCGCTCTCAGTGACTTTGATGATGGAAGGGAAGGGGAGTGGGGGAACCCCTGATAATCTGAGTGAATGGGTAGCTGCGGAGGGAGAGGCGAGGGGGTCCCAAGACGCACCGGAGTGGAGGTGCGACGCACCGGTGTGTCTTGGTGAGCGGAGAGGGGGGGGGGGGGGGCTACGGAGTGGGGACGACACCGCGGCGGCCTTACACCTGCGCGTCCCGTCATTCAGTGTTTTGACACTGCGCAGGGTGCGTCAGTTTTTGTGATAACAATCGCGCAGTTTTCACTCGTTCAAATATTTTAGTGTCTTCCGAATAACAAATTTATCGACAAACCTCCCGAACATAAGAGTGCCGATATTAAATTTTTTTCAAGTGGCGTTTAAAAAATAATTGGTGCTTTGTTTTGCGATCGACATTTCGACGAGATTCGCCGCGTCATGTGTGTTGTGTGAAACGTTGGATTTTTACTGCATCAGCATGAAAATGGAGCTACCTGTCATCATCTTCTTAGCCATTTTGGGATTCACGTATGGAGTTCGGGAAGAAAGAGGTATATTCCATCAATCATATTGCTAAATTTCCAATTTAAACTGAACATAATTGGCATTTAATTGTAAATAATCAAGAACCTAACTAATGAATCCAGTGACTGATGAGGTAGCCATTCAGACCAGTCAGTTGAGTAGTTGAACTACGTAAAATGTAATATTATCAATATTAAAATTGATATTATTAAATGCCTTTTCGGTATTCCTAATATCTAAATAAACTTATCAGCTGCAACCACTAAGCATCAGGCTCCTCGATGAAGCGAAGAGGTAATGCCATTGACCCTCCGTAAATCACTCTATGATCCAAAAAGTTCACCAAGTGACCAGCTTAGAATAAATACTGCGGCAAAAACATGAAAAGAAGGTTCATTTCAGTAGGATGATACCGTGCATAAGTACATCAAAGTGATGAAATTTGAAAAAGATTTAAGTTCCTGGTCTACATATAACCATTGGTATACAAACATGCCTTCTCAAATTTCTTTGAAATTTGAGTACAGTACTTAATAGTCAATTTTCTATTTATGGCCACAAAAAACCCAATTTTCCTGTAAAACTGCAATGAAATTAATCTATATTATTCTGCACGTGAGTTTTGTATCTATCATTTTCAATAACAAGCATTAGTAATCGTAAAGCTAACATTCTTTATAATCCTCTAAAACTTAGTCACTTTACGTTTCAAGGTAGGTAGATCCAAAATCTGCAATGCCCTTCCACCATACAAGGCCTCAGAATTGATGAAAAAAAAAGAAAAAATCCACTTTTCGCTCATGGACTTGGGGTTTAGTTGGTCCTAACTTCTAGCCAGCCAGATCGCCGCTCACGCATAGCTGGTATGGGCCAAAAACTGTGCCACAACATGGCAAACACTTGCTTTTTGAAGTTTACACGAACCTTTGTAAATGGAGTATAATTTAAAATTAACTTTAGAGGCACAATCGACTGGGACAGGTTTCAGATCCGTCGAAATTCACCCAAAGCAAATAATTGCAATTTCTGAACCTTAAAGTTACACCCTAAACGTCACAATGACACGGGCAGTCACGCATTATAAAAAATTATTATTATGATCCCATTTGTTAGAATGGTCAGCCTTTGATAATGTTTCCGATAAATTTTTTATGAAAATTCGCGGTCGCTAATTGTTTTCTAAGTAATATTCAAGTAATAATTGTCTAGTAATGGCTACATCTAAGGAAAATCTGACGCATTCTACCTTTGTGGCTTTCATCATGTTCAGTGTTTTTTGTTTTTTATATAACGAAATGGGAGTGCATACATTGAAATATAAAAATCCAACACATCCTTTGCTTAGAAATACTTAATTATAGGGCTTAAAAAAATCTTTATCAGAAGAGATATGGTGACTCATCAAATGATGAACAATTAAAATGAAGAGTGAAAGTATATTGTTTTGGCTCAAATTCGTGGAACTGGTTCGTAAGAGATTTTTTATACCTCTTTTAAGTCGTAATCATTGACGGTACAGGATAGTATCTACATACCTCATGTTTACCAGGGATGTCGCATGAAAAACATGCGACAAAACATGAAGCATTCCAAATTGAAGGATGAGTCGGTTAGACAGTTCATTTTGAGCAAAGCAAATAAAAAAGTTCAAATTTGAAAAACGCCACAACTTATTGCACAGAAATGTATTATTTCTGTGTAATAATAACCCTCCACGCCGGTCATTCATCTGGTCAGGAGGGCTGTCATCAGATTTCAGATGCCCCACAGAAGCCACAATTCAAATTTCAACTTTATAGGTTGATTATTACCAAAAATAGCTCTTAGGCTCTCTCAGCTGATCAGCAGCGCCTTCGTCAGATTTCAGACGCCCCAAAGAAACTACCATTCAAATTGCAGCTTCCTAGATTCATTAGGCCTGAAATAGCCATTACTTTTTTTCGTGACCCACGAGCATACTTTCCCGGGGGCAGGGTAACATACTTGGAATGTCGATACTTACAATGGTGTAATATATTTTATACCGACACAACGTGGAAATGAACGAGTAGAAAACTGAAATTTAGCCAGGTAAAACACCTACCACTCAGTTATGTTCAATAAGACTTGAAAAACTCGATTTCAAAAGGAACTTATGAAAAAAAAAAAAATCCCGCAGCAATTATATCAGCTGATACGATCCTCACATTTTACTTTGTCCTAGCACGTTCACATTCACATTCGTGTAGCTGTTCTTTTTTCAATCTAAGTTCAAGCCCTTGAGGGGAGCAAACGGATGAACGTGAAGCTGGCCCATTCGATTCTTTGAAGGCACTTCAGTCTGAAATGAACATGAAAACAATAGTGTTATTTCGAAAGTTTTTGATGTTCGGATTTTTGGAATCTCACCCTTTATTATTGACTGAAATCGATGCTGAAAATTCAGTTTGACCGGGATTTTCGACCCAAGTTTCATTAATTTTTGTTCAGTAATTTCTGAGAAAAGCTCTGGTCGTCGGATCGTGGACGGACTGAGTTTTTTACATTCGATTTTCGAACAACTTCGTTTCGTGTCCGTCTGTCTGTGTCTGCCCATGTGTCGATAGATCCTTTTAACAGGCCTAATTTCTACATTTTTCCTCCAGTTTTGATCAAATGTTCAGAGAATGTCCGGGTTAAGCAGCAAATAGTCTCCTATGAGTTTCGTTCCTCAAAAAAACAGTCTGTGCATGCACAAACGTAAAATCCTCTTAGCACCAGTTTGTAAGGTTCTAGAGGTCCGATCGCGCTAAAATTTCCAGGTTAGTCTGAGAAAACCCGTATGACGGTTTCATATGAATTTGATGTCGACAGTATCAATCATTTGCATTATTTGAATTTGACTTGTTGCTACTGCAGGTCGTCTATTTAAGGTGGTACATAATACTTGAAGCAATAGTACTTGTCAACACGTGAGCAACGTTTAGAACGAATTTTAGAACGAAAGCTTCACCATCCAAGCTGCAAGGACGACAGGCGGTTAGGAACTGAGAAATGAGAAGTAATCGCTGACAAGATTACGGTCAGCTTGCTTAGTTGTGACTCCGGGTTTCAGATTTCCGCTGAGTCCTACAGCTTTGGCAATAGAGGGTTTTATTTGTTCAACCTTCGAAAAGATGGGATAGTTCTCTCTAGCTCTTCCGATATTAGGTACCCATGGTGCTTCACGATACTAACTCGAAATTATGGTGAAGATCTCCTTAACTGGTATGGATATCACTATCACACGTGCGTGATTTTGTATAATTTAACATAAAATACATCTACTGCAAATGTTCAAGGCGAGGCCGGATTCGAGTCCGTGGGCCATCTATAACTCGTGATGTGTTTAGGAGATATAGTAGTGATCTATCCTTCTGGAGGACTATTCAGACTAAATTGTTGCTATTCTACCTGAATAGCGTAGAATTCTATCGAACTGTGATATGTCTACTTTTTGATACACTTACATGGATCCAGTCTTTACTTTGTTCCACACCGCTGGATACAAGCTTGTGCATCACCTAATCTTACTGGTTGTCGTTTAGAATCGTGTCCCTTGTATACCACATTTGATACCTTGTACAATAACTGTAAAATCCCTCCTGGTTACGATGTGGGTTGAATTATTAATAAAATACCTATAATTATAAAATTAAAATATCTAACTGCATTCTGATGACGTATATTTTTCATAATCAAAGAATCATTTATAGTAATAAAAATACTGAAAGTGGTGCTAATCACACAAAGAATGGAAGGACATCAATCCTATCAGCAATGGAGGAATTCTTCAGAATATAAATTACATTATGGTTGTTACTGAGTTGAACTAGATTTATCCAATACGACTATAACGATGAGGAGATGGAGAGGACTAGATGCCCCTTTCTGAGACTGAGGCGATAATCATGCCAGACTCATAGGATACCCCTGTAGCTCAAAAGAGACTTAACAGTTTCAAGAATCTGGCAGGTGGAACTGACCTTATCCATCTCAGGGCATAAACGAAAGCTGCCTCATTGAGTTATTGAATTTGTGCAAAGATAACTCAGATATTTTTAGAGGGTCCGTTTCAAGACCTGAGCTACTGACCACGAATCCTAGGAAGGAAACTGAAGGTTGACGAAACACGCATTTTTCGCGGTTAAGCGTGACGTTGGCTCTCTTCAATCGGTGTAGAACGAGATTTAAGCGTTTGTCGTGTTCCTGCCAAGTTGCTCCCCAAATCAATATTTCATCCATCATGTTCGTTCAGCCCTCGATCCCATCCAGCATCTCATACATTCGTATCTGATAGTGTTCAAGGACAGAACAAATCCCCATTGGGAGTATTATACCAGTATCTGCCTTAAGGGGTGATGAAGGTTGTTAACTTTTTTGTTTCGTAGCTTCAACATCCCATTTTAGCATCCAATTTAGAAAATATTTTCCCATGACGAATTTTTGCCAAGCATTCTGTAGTGGGTAGAATCAATCTCTCACGAATTATACATTTATTTAATTCGGTGTAATCCCCGCATACTCTTAGAGCCCCTGATTTCTTGGTCGCCACGACGATAGGTGCGCACCATTCGGTAGCTTCGGTAACTTTTGAGATGATACCGTTGGACACCATGTCATCTAGCTCCCGTTTGAGTTGGTTGAAAAGTGGCAGTGGTACATGCCTTGGAGCTGTAACTGCGTAGGGACTCACGTTAGGTCGAATTTTTAGAGAATAAGGGGGTCCAGACATTGTGGCTGGTACATTTGAAAAAACTGATTTGAATCGTTCCTCGTTTTCAACGAACGTTGAATTATCTGTTTCACACAACTGAATGGCGATGTCCTCTGACCATGAATTTATAAGTTTCAATGATTCAATTGCTGGTCTACCTAGAAGAGGTTCGCAGAGATTATCGATCACGTAAATTGGCTCTGCTACCTGTTTCGTACCCAAGATTCCCTAGGAAGGAACCAGAACAGGTAAATTTTCCTTTGCCGGCGTGGACTGTATTACCTGGAAATAAATAATAAAATAATAAACCAAAAGAAATAAATTGAGTTTTGGGTATACAGGTTATATCAGCAGCGGTATCGATTTTGAAGTTTAAGGGTTTGTTATCTAGTTCCGCTGATATACGATAGGCTGGAATCCGATCTCTACTGTTCCTACTACTTGCATTTTCTAGGTAAATTGTACTGAGGCTGTACTGAGTTTCTTCAGCGCCAGAAGAGTCCTCATTCAATACCATTTTCTGTACACTAGTCTTTCTGTTATGTTTTAGACAGGCTTTAGAAATATGGCCTTTTCGCTTACAGAATCCGCAAGTCGCATTCTTGGCTTTGCAGTTATCTACTTTGTGAGGTTTGGATTCCCCACATCGAAAACATTGAAACATCCGTTTTGAATTATATTGTAATGAGTCAACTTCTTTATTGGACATTTTTGTATAGTGTAAGGTTTGTTGTTGAGACTTGACTAACTCGTTTTGTGTGACCTGAGCTTTGGCTTTCTCGAGAGTTAGATGTTCGTCCATTTGTAGTTTCAGAGACAAATTTTCATCGCGGATGTCGACAACTATACGGTCTCTGATCAGCTCATCAGCAAAATCCCGGTAGTTACAAGATCTGCTCAACTCATAGAGATTGGTTATGTATTCCAATGCAGATTCACCTTCATGTTGACACCGTTTGTGAAATTTTGCCCGCTCGTAAATTACGTTTATTTTCTTTTTGAAGTAGCGATTGAATTGTCCTTTTACAGTTTCGTAAGAATAAGATTGCTCTCTGTAAGCGCAAAAGTAGAAAAGATAATCTCGGCTTTTGGGCCCATCGTCAAAATGAGAGAATCTATCTGTTTAGATTCCTCGAATTCAGACAAACCTGAAGTGTTCCGCCATCTTTCGAATCGGCGAAGCCAATATTCCCAATCGCTTTCAACAAACGTAAATGGTTCGGGTGGTTTACCTGGATAAACGAAGAAGTTCCGAGCTTGAATAGGTTGTGCGTCGGGAGAATCGGGCGAACCCTGTCGTTTCCTTAGTTTGGGAGGCATGGTACGAACACACCTGACATCATGTGAAGTTCAGTGAAGTGAAGACTTTGTAATTGTAATATTATTTCTGGAAGTAGAAAATATTAAGAACATACAAGTTCAGAAGCAAGCAATTGAATGAAGCTTTATTTTCGAAACCAGGCAACCAATGACAACATCATGGAGTTGAATGATAACTAGGTTGACTCATCATCACAGTTTGTAGGTGGCACTAGTGAATGAAAAAGACTAGGTGAAGGCCTATGGGCCAACAAAAAAGTTCTCCTTGAAGAGGTTCTCATTCATAGCTTGTAATCTCCTCCAAGTCCGGAAGCTGTGCTTTTGTACTGGGGGTATCACTCGCATCCTACCGGCGACCCTCTCGAAAAAGGCTGGGCTCAGTAAAGGATTCCATTGGTCAACAGGAAGAAATGCAGGGTACAGGCCCACCCCCGCACAATTACATCTCTTCTATGGGCATGATCCGTGAGAGCAAGATGTTTATGAAGTGTGGAGGACTGAAGACGAAGATGAAATAAACCGCTTCTTAGAGTAGTTATTCAAGAGTTTTTTGAATAGTCCGGTTTTGCCTCCCAGCTCGGCTATGAAAGAAATTTAGCAGTTCGAATCTTGAAGAAACGAAGTTGAACAGGATGTCCCTTGTTGGTTCTGTTGATAGCGTAGCACTTCTACCTTACAAGAACCATTCATCGATAATGTATGAAGATTCCCATTATGAAAATTTACTACGATCGTTAAATGTGATTCTGATAACCAATATGCATCATGTTGGAACGTTATTGTACAAGTAAATATTTAGGAACTAAATCTCAACTACATGACTATTTACGTTGTTCGCAATGTTTGTCAGTAATTCCGCAACAAGGGGTCGGGTTTTAGTTGCATCCCAGTCTCACTTGATAAACGAACGTTGACTCACCACCAACATCCTTGGGTGACAACTGAACCACCTCGCTCCTAGACGGTTAATTGAAACTAAGGTCGACTATTCGGGTTATTCTGACCTAATTCCTCTTGAATAACAAATTTCAACTAAGTGGGACGCAAATTCTGCAAAATGCGTTTACTAAAGTAATTAATTAAGTCGATAACAACATGCCCAAATCTTATTTTATTTTATTATTCTATTTTAGTTTGGCCATAAGCTGAGGGAAATTTTAATCGTAGTACAGTTTAAGACACTATGATTGATCAGTTATTGAGCGGGATGATAATGATTAAATTATTAAAATGGCTATAAAAAAAATAGGGGTTGGTGATAAAAAAGTAAAAATTTAGGGTTATTTGTATTTTTTAATGCCACATTATAAAGAAAATAAAAACAATAAATTTCGTCCAAAAATTAAAAAAAATGTTAAGGGTGAACAACCCTTATTGCTTAGGGGTATAAAAAATAGATGTTAGCCGATTCTCAGACCTACTGAATACGCAAAAAAAACGTCTGCCAAGTGGGTGTGGCACATAGCTTCCTCGTATCCATAACATGACGTAATAGATCATTGAAAATTATTATTGACTAAAGAACTTCGTTCAATTAAGCGAAGTAAATATTGAATTAGGGTAAATTTATTGCTATGCAGGAACATAACTTGAGAAAATAAAGGTAGGCATGTTCAACTATTGAACAAACTATAAAATATACCTACCTAATAATAAAAATTGACATTGACGCTGAATGGATAGATGACTGAAGTGATAAATAATTATTATGACATTTCTAAAAATAAAATCTATGCATCGTTCAATGATGGTTCGATCCAAGCTCGAGGCTAAAATTTTATTTTCCCTTTATTACTCACGAGGACCATCTACACATCAAACCGAACAATCCCTGAAAATTTCATCGAAATTGGTCAAGAACTCCCGGAGTTATGCGCGTAACAAGGATTTCCCGTTTGCGCATGCGCAGAGGCTACTATTGATCCGGGGGTCATGAAACCTATAGGAGACCATCTACACCCCAACCCGCACAATCCCTGAAAAATTTCATTGAAATCGGACTATAACTTCGTGTAGTTTTGCCCGTTACAAGGATTTGCTGACAGACAGACAGACACGGAACCAAAATTGTTCAGAAAGGTCTAAAACGCAAAATGCGAGTGGAATTTTTGATTTTGGAGACAAAAAAATTTTCACATTCCGAAAGTGAAAACAATGCTTCCGCTACCTTGGTAGACTTGGAAGCAATAAGGAGAAGGAGCATAGTAACTTGGATAGCTACAGCTCTTGTATGAGAAAGCATACACCTGTTGTTGAAACCTTGTAATAAATGTCAAAAGTTGGGATTGTATAAGTGGACTATATTTAGTTGATGGTTCGGACTCAAGAATCTTGTAGTGAATTCCCTGGGTATTACAGGTGAGTTTTTAATCCCCGAAATAAATGGAGTCCTCGAAATGTGGCCCTAGCAATGAAAGAAAGTTCATCAAAACTTTCACGTAATTTTTCCGTATCAATAACACATTTTTCATATATTCAACAAGGATATTTGTAAAAACAGGATAGTCGAGTTCGCGGTGTCTTCGCTGCAAGCACGAAACATATCGGTATTGTTAGATAAATTCTTACTCATTTCTTGGATCAACCGATGTCCATTCCAAATCCGATGCATCTTCGCCATTTGCTAAAGGAATTGCTTTTGCGTAGAATCGGCAATGACTACCCGACACAGATACAGTATGTACCGAAAATATTGAACACTCTGAACCACTACTTAATTGATTTCTAATTATTGCGACGCGGTAAAATAAATAAATAATCTCTCTATTGTGGCACCTGTTGCGGGGTTCTGTTGGAATTAAAAAATTTGTATTGCAGCGACGTCAACCGTCGAGAAGCTGTCAACCACTAGATTATGATGAGTTGCTATCATGTGCAGATCTAGATAGGCTCTATCAAATCTCAGTGAGACACAGAGTTTTCAAAAATGAATAGTAAACTGCCCAAATCGTCGATTCTGCAACTCGGTGTGACGTCGACTGAAATATGACAGAGACACTTGCTCCCTACTGCTTGCTACCACCGCTCAATGTTACCGACCGTTAGGAAGATCGTATCAGACCCGCTGCAGAAAAATGCAAAGAATTAAATAAAAATATACTGAATGAGTGGGAATCAAGATCACCGAAATTTCTGTCATGTTAATTCTCATGGGCCCGAGCCCGACATTGAAGCAAACCAACAAGGGATCGAATAACAAAAAATGTCAAGAAGTCGAACCATCTAGCGGTGAGAAAGGAATCTCGCACATAAACGGGAACTAAGGATGGCTCTAATTCGTGCTAAACGGTTGTGTATTCTTCATAATTCAAAATCCAATTCCTTATGATTCTCTTTCAGTGGGGTTTGGTCGGTTTTACCCTTGCTTCCCAACGGCCACCGACGTTTTGTGCATACCTACGGTGTTAACCAAGCGGCTTTCAATAAAATCGGAAGAGTCAACCAGGAATCGCGAAATTTTACAAATGTGACCTTGTTTCGAGCGGAATGCCTCAAATTGAAATAAACCCATCAAAATAGGGCAAAAATAGCCTAGTGCTAAGGTAGGTGACAGCTTCGTCTCTTGTTGCCATACAAACAAATATTGCAAAATATACCTTTTGCGGAGCAGCATTTCGATTTGGACTAGTCTTGATGAGGACCGCCGAAGTCAATGCCAGTGTTGGTAAAGGTTGCAAAGGGAAAGGAGCCATCTCAGGTTGAGATGATTTTGTTTGAAGTTTATAACAAGTTAAAAACTCAAAATAGGTTAGCGAAGCAGAGCTCTAATAGATGGAATCCAGTACTTAATGGTTGTTTAAAAGTAATTTCACCAACCTCAGACCTGAGTAGACTACCGTGACCTAAGAATTTAAGTTAATAATTATGATAATGCAGCCAAACGTGAATTATGAAAAATAAGAAGAGGATGTTCCACTCCAAATGCTATAGATGCTGAGGACATCCCACCACCACCCTAATATTACCGACTTACCAATAAAGGAAGAAAGAGCTCTTAATGGCCCATCCCATTACTTATAGCACCTGATCACTTGAATCGGTTGCCCATTACAATCCCCCCCCCCCCCCTCCCGATAGCAAATTCTAGATTTCCATCGTTTATTGCACAAAAAATGTGTAAGACGAAAATTGGAATTAAAAATAAATAGAATAACGGGTAACAATATTAATGATCTTAAGATTTATCTCTAACTGGATTCAAAATTTCTGAAATATTTCAATAAGAAAATCGGCAGTATTTATAGTCTTATACACTGTGTTGCAGCTTTTGAATTTACTGACAGGAACTGGACGATTTACGAGATTTTTCGCACAACGATTAAAACTGGTGTAACTCACTAAAATATATAATAGGTATATACATATTACATATTTATTTGTATATGTATAAATACTTATACACAGTTATATGTATATGTATAAACACATATATACCTTTTTTTAATAAATAATGAGGAAAAAAGAAATAAGGAAGATGTTTTTGATATTTTGAATAATATCTTGATCACAGGGTAAGAGTAAAATGAAAATATTTTGACACCGATACTAGCAAACATCGATATATCGATATTTTATGTATCGATGGCCATCCCTAGTGTGGAAAGCCACTTGTTCAAAGGAAAAATGACAACTCGGTGTGTTATTGCATCCTCATCGACAGGGCCGGATTTAGCAAACTGGAGCCCCTAGGCTCGAGAGTATTTGCCACCCCCTGCACCATTTCTTCCTCCCCACCCCAGTCTTATCACCATCTCACTAAAAAACTCATCACCTACTCACCTCATCATCATTACTTTAAATATTAATTTATAAATGGTACAGGACATATTGATAAATACGTTACAATAATGAAAAAACTGGATAAAAATTGGCATGAAACTGCATCGAAATGCGAAATACGAAAACTGTAGGAATTAGGCTTGTCACAAGAATCTGCGGACACATACTCACAAAGACAAACACGAAATGAATGTTGTTCAGATTGTTCTACTATGCAAATCTAAGCTGAAATTTCGATTTTAGAGAGAATATTTCATCAACCGAAAGTGAAAACAAAGATTCTGCTAACCATTGGTAGCAAAAGCAAAAGAGATACCTTCCCACACCAGTTGCTTCATCGGTTCACTATGAGTTCTATTGTTTCGATATTGATGGACGCCGTCAAGATGAAAGCACAACCTTAACTTCTAAATGAAAAAATTATAATGAAACTGTCAGTTATGGTTAAGGCTATGGACCAGTAAATCATGAGGAATCGTGGTTATTAAGAATTCGGTAATTCATATTTTGCGCACGGCTCCGACGACAGCAATATTTTTAGGACCTAACAGTCTTTTTAGGACCTAACCCGCGTAATTCCTGGAAATGACATCAAAATTCGCCCCCTAGTTTCGATGTTTTGCCAATGTCAAGTAATTGTAGTTATGTACATAACGCGACAGCTTTAGCTCGGGGTAAAACTACTAACAACTTCATCTAACTACTTCAAAAGATTGGACGAAATCAGACTGATAGGGCAGAAGAAACCGACGTTACGAAGATTCACGACTGCTCTCGCAGAAACGTTAATATTGGTCATTAGTAGAAGCCCATCTAGAGATTATCAACAAAATCCTTGAAAGCTTCCATGAATGAAAACTTGGAATAGTTCAGGGAGCCAAATATATCTCCATGCTCAGAAACGCGTAAAACAAGTGCCAATTTCAATTTTCAAGGCGAAATCCTATTTCGGTTTCTTATTATTCTTAAAGACGGGATGTTGTGAAAGTAAAAAAGGTTTTTTGAAAATAAGTAAGAAGTAGAGAAAGGGTGTACAGGAGCTCACCGGGCAGGATGCCTGGTTGCGCGAAGAACGATGCGGTTCTTTCTTCGTGTTTTATGTTCATGACCAGACCTGGATTTACGCGTAGGATTGGACGCCGTTACACGTTACAAAGTTTTTATATGACGATTCTAGAGCAAATTGACATACCTCACAAACGGTAAACTCAAATAAAATTATTTTTAATCAAGAATAGTCAAGAATAGTCCTAATAATTTACGATACAATTTTTTTTTCATAAGGCTGAGAGCGCGCCCCTGAGAACTAGAGCCTAGCGGGTCTATGCGTAAATCCAGGCCTGCTCATCGAGAGAACGCTGTAGAATACATCTTGGGGGGGGGGGGGGGGGACCGTGAATTGAACTTGATCTCGTACCGGACTCGGACGGGGGGGACGGGTCAGATATTGATAAACAAACATAAATCGAACTTGTGGAGCGGAAACGGCGACAAATTATTCTAATAATAATTATTAAATAATTGAATGAAAGTAAACTTACCCCATTCTGCAGTGACCCGATCAGCACAGCACATGAAACAAAAGAAAAAGAATATTAGTAAGGAACATTTATAAAAGTAATACAAGACTAACACGTAAAACAAACAATAAACAACCAAATAATCACAAATTGATTGATCACCCAGTTGAGGGAGCTTGTTTCCAAAAGGTACTATATCCGTTTTGGTCATAAGCGAGAAATTCACGGAAAACCATTACAAGCTGAAAACTTGCCCCATGTCAAAAAACTTTCTTTTTTTAAATTTTTTAAACATTTAATATTACAAATTTCGCAATAAGAAGCAAGTTTTTTCGGGACGTCAATTAATTTAGTTGGAGCTTTGAAATTTCAAGATTTAGGTTGTCAAACCTAGCGTTTAGCACTTTTTGAAACCAAACGAAGTGGATATAGTACGTTTTGAAATCATATCTTTTCATCCTTTCAAGGACTATACTGATCTCCCCAAAGCTGTTGCAAAGACCTTCCCAAGTTGTAGTTGCCCCCCCGGCCGTGGGAATGACCCCGGGCCGAAAAGTAAATTTGACAGTTTAACCATACTTCGCTCTTGAAATTGGAATGCCCAATCCAGGACACATTCCAATCAATCAAGCGTCCAAATTTACAACATACATCGAAAACGATACCCCCACAACTTTGTCCTCAAAAAATTTTTGCGCCCATTTTGGTTACGTATTCAATAATGTGAAAAAAAAATCTCCAACCCCCCTGAAAATTTCGTGGTTTACGTTTCAAATTGTGTAGAACCAGAATCTGCAATAAAAAATTTTCCGTCCGTCCGCCGTACGCCGTTCGCAAGATTTCTCCCAAACGGCTGGAGCGAAAAATCGGAAATTTTCAGGAAAAATCCGTGTTGGTCCGACAACGCCCTAATTCTCTAGCCAGCTCTCTCACTTAATTTAAAGTGCACTTTAAGGGTTGTCAAAGTTTTGTAAAATCCCTAAAAACCTCAAAAAAAGTCAAGGCGGCCAAAATTTGGACTCTTTTTGAAGAACTTTCCATGAAGAATCGAATGAGCCCTCTCCAGGATTAATGCTGCCAACATTTGCGTTTTTTTTTTTTTTTTTTTTTTATTATTGTTATTGTTTTGATCGCAGTAACCCAGTGATGTAGTGAATGTGGATACTGGAGTGAACTCTTCAAAGGATTTGTAGCCGATACACGGGTTGAAGCATTCTGATATTCGTGAAACGCTGCAAATTCTTTCAATGGGGTTTATTATTCCTTTTTATTCATTTGGCTTGCGTTCAGGATTTGAATTTCTACTATGCTTTGGATTTTGCGTGTTTCACAAGTGATAGAGCGATTATTGAATTTCAGGAGGTATGCATAGAGCACTTAAATCAGTTCTCAACCAAAATACCTATTTGGATTGATCAGTTGATCATATTTGTGTGCCTCCAGAAATTCAATAATCGCTCTATCACTTGTGAAACAGGCACACTCCAAAGCTTAGTAGAAATTCAAATCATGAACGCAAGCCAATTGAATAATAAACCCCAGTGAAAGAATTTGCAACGTTTAATGCATATCAGTATGCCTCAACCCGTGTATCGGCTACAAAGCCTTTAAGGAGTTTACTCCAGTATCCACATTACTACATCATTACATTACTACATCACTAGGTTACTGATATCAAAACAAAAACAATAATAAACCAAAATAACGCAAATGTTGGCTCTATAAATCGGGCCATAGATCGGGAATGGTTTGAGCTGCGCACCTGGGGAGGGGCTCATTCGATTCAAGAGTTCAAATTTAGGCCGCCTTGACTTTTTTTGAGGTTTTTAGGGATTTTACAAAACTTTGACAACCCTTAAAGGGCACTTTATATTAAGTGAGAGAGCTGGCTCAAGAATAGGGGCATCGTCGGACCAACATGGATTTTTCCTGAAAATTACAGCTTTTTTGCTTCAGCCGTTTGGGAGAAATCGTGCGTACGGCGTACGACGGACGGACTGGAAAATGTTTATTGCAGAATTGGATTCTACACCCTTTGAAACGTAAACCATGAAATTTTCAGGGGGGGGGTTTTTTTTTTTTTTTTTTCAAGAGCGGTTACAATGTTTTATTATTGAATAATAAACCAAAACGTAATTTTTATTAACTTATTGTCTATTTTATTGTTCTTTTATGAGCTATGCCTGCTTCTGACTTTGTGTAATATGCAGATTTTTTTCAGGGTTTATTATAAAAGTCAGTTTTTATTAATTAAATTCAGGCAGAAGACCCGGCATGGACCATTGTAATCGGCAAAAGTATTCGGATACAAAAGTAACCGATTATTTTGTAATCGATTACAATTGTATTCGAATACTTTTGGCGATTAAAAAAGTATTCGAAAAAGTAATCGCATATTGCGAACACAAAAGTAATTTATTACTCTCGTTATTCGATTACTTTTACGAATACTTTCGTAATCGCAAATGTAATCGTAAAAGTATTTGTTAATCAGGGACGCCCATCTCTGGTGCCCCCCCCCCCCCCCACAAGCTTCATAATGCACTCCCGCCCCAAAGCTTCATACCCCCCCCCCCCCAAGCTTCACCCCCCCCCCCCCCCCCAAGCTTCATACTCCCCCCCCCAAAGCTTCATAACGCACCCCCCCCCCCAAGCTTCACAGCCCCCCTGTGGGAAACCCTGCCACTAACCGAATTATAACTAATGATAAATAACTAACCCTATAATAATAAATAATAATCACACCATCAAAGGAAACAGTTGATTGATTGATCTGATTCACGAAACAGTACACGGCAGAGCAGAAAAACAGCAGGGAAAAGAGAAGGTGATGGTGGTAGCTAGGTGATGGTATAGCTACCAAGATACAGATAAGATGCGAACCTCTATTTATACGTGCATAATAATATTTAAGAACGTATTTGCACATTGCGGGAATAGTCTAGTTAGAATATATACCTATAATCAGGGAACTATTTTCGATATGCTGCCCGTTTCGAAGTGTTACTTGTGTTTGTTCAACCACGGATAGTCGTTAAACTCATAGGTAGTTCGTGCCACAATCACACTAGTGAATGTATAAGTGCATAATTGCACATTAATGGAATACTCTAGTTAAAATATATACGTATAATCAGCGAACTATTTTCGATATATTGGCTGTTTCGAAGTGTTGTGTTTGTTCAACTAAGGATAATCGTTAAGCCCATGGGTATTGTAGGTAACGATCACGCTAGTGAACTTATACGTGCATAATACATATTTAAGAACGTGTCTGCACATTGTGGGAATAGACAAGTTGGAATATATTCGTATAATCAGGGAACTATTTTCGATATGCTGCCTGTTCCGAAGTGTTATGAGTGTGTGTTCAACTACGGATAATCGTTAAACTCATAGGTAGTCTAAGCTACAATCACACTATCGAATTATTTCGTGCATAATAAAACTTTAAGAACGAAGATGGTTCGAGAGAAAATAGGAGTACTATCAGAGTAAAGAAAAACCTTTGGTTTTTTTTCCACGAATTCGGTCTGAGAAAAGTCTGAAACGGATTTGTATCATGTTATTCATTCCTCTTGGGCTTAGCTGGTACTACAACCTCTACTAGACCAATTATAATCTATTACCTATCCTTCTATTGATCAATCATTGCATGGGACTTCCTAAACATGCGGCACCTACCTAATCTCAGCGTAGGTATATGATTTTTGATTAGAGATTTTGTAGGAAAATACTTGGTACTCACCAATCCATGAAGATTCACGTTCCGAATAGATGGAAGATGAAGATGGAAGGCTTTTTTCGCGAACACGACACGGAGTAGACTGCCGGAGACGCGCGCCCGAACACAGACAGGAGAGAACTGGTCGAGACCGCCCGCTCTCCTATACGAGGCGGCAGGCGGAGGGATACTAGGGTGTGGCCGCGGCGCCCGAAAACTTCGTGTTTTCGAAGCCCAAGTTTTTAGGAGCCCAAAAACTTCGAAAACACTTACTTTTTGGCGCAACTTCACAAAAGACCCTTTGAAATAAACTTGAAAACAGAGTACCATGTCTTAATCATCAAAAATATAGGAACTACTTTCTAATAGTAATAATTCCCTAGAAAAATAGCTTAAAGGCGGATTCACACTCGCGGTAGCGGGGAAGTCAGACCACAGTCAGGTCAGAGTCACGTCAAGGGGCCGCCCATTCACACTGCAAGGTCAGATCACGTCAGGGCAGGGCAGGTCATCTATTAGAAAAGACTGAAAAAGAACGAATTGTAACGAAATGAGCAAATCAGAAACTAAAATTAGACGAGATTTGACTTCGTGATTCACATTTTCCGTTCAGGGGGAAGGTCACGTCAGGTTTTGATCGCTCGCCGTGCGACCTGACGGTAGGTGACTGGAGGAAGATTTGATGTTGACGTTACCGCGCCCGTGAGTGAGGATCCAGCTTGAAGCGCTGCAGCTGAACTGGCACGATCCGAGGTGATAAAAAATTGATATACAATCGCTAGAATTGGTATAAAATCCACCCGTCATACTCCATTAAGAGTTCTGTATTAAGAAAGTATTAAGTATTAAGAAAAAAGGACCTACCAATGTGAAGTTAGTGTAATGTTTTTAAGTAACACGCAACATTACCTATTATTAATAACCAAAAATGTTATTATGTATTATTTTAGACCTACTTACTACTCCAATAAATACTTATTATTGAATACCTACCCACTTAGGTAGGTATTCAACCTACTTAACTAAAACTTTTTATTACCAAAAATCCAGGGGCGTTATTATGTATTATTTTGAATGACCTACCCACTTAGGTAGGTATTCAACCTACTTTTGACACAACTACTTATACTTTTGAAATACAGTACATATTTATACCTACTGATAGGTAGGTTTATTACCAATGTAAGTGGATAAAAAAATATATTACAACCTTCCTTGAATTATTTGAGTGTTTGCCGTCTTTGCTGCTATTCCCTTGTACATTGTACTTCCGAGTACAATGGATAGGAAAAATCTTACAGAAATCGTTGTTCCCTCTCGATCAACGTACTCGATCAACCTTTCGTCATATATTAGAAAAGACTGAAAAAGAACTAATTGCAACGAAATCAGCAAATCAGAAACTAAAATTTGCTGCAAATGTTTTAATGATACCATCAAAAGAAAGTGCTGAAGCTATTTTGTGCTCTATTGATATGATGGCCAAGTTGCTTAGTCGTTGTTGTCCTGTCAAGTTCCTGATGTAGGTTTTTATAATCCTGTTTTCTAAAACTTCTTTCATTCGATGCTACACACACGGGTATTGTAAGAAAAATTCTCAAAGCTGTGGTTATATTGGGATAGGCGTCATGGAGGCCGTTTTGGCAAATATAAACCAAAAGTTCAAATGGAGTAGACTCGCCTCGTCAACTACCCTGCATGCGGCCGCTCAAGGCTAGTTCTCGCCTCGCGAAGTATACGTTTTCTATATCCTTTGTCCTTTCTTGTAGGCCTATTGTATTCCTTATTTATATTATTGCTTCCGAGTCTACTAAAGTAGCGAAAGCATTGTTTTCACTTTCGGAATGTAAAAATTTTTTTGTCTCCAAACCTCTGCCAAGTGGGTGTGGCACATAGCTTCCTCGTATCCATAACATGACTGTATAGATCATTGAAAATTATTATTGACTAAAGAACTTCGTTCAATTAGGTGAAGTAAATATTGAATTAGGGTAAATTTATTGTTATGCCGGAGCATCACTTGAGAAAATAAAGGTAGGCATGTTCAACTATTGAACAAACTATAAAATAATAAGTTCGAACAATCCCTGAAAATTTCATCGAAATCGGTCAAGATCTCCCGGAGTTATGCGCGTAACAAGAATTTCGTTTGCGCATGCGCAGAGGCTACTATTGATGGGGGGGCCATGAAACTCATAGAGGACCATCTACACATCAAACTGAACAATCCCTGAAAATTTCATCGAAATTGATCAAGAACTCCCGGAGTTATGCGCGTAACAAGTATTTCACGTTTGCGCATGCGCAGAGGCTACTAGTGATCCGGGGGTCATGAAACTCATAGGGGACCATTTACATATCAAACCGAACAATCCCAGAACATTTCATCGAAATTGATCAAGAACTCCCGGAGTTATGCGCGTAACAAGGATTTCACGTTTGCGCATGCGCAGATGCTACTATTGATCCGGGGGTCATGAAACTATAGGGGACCATCTACACCCAACCCGCACAATCCCTGAAAATTTCATCAAAATTGGTCGAGAACTCCCGGATTATACGCGTAACAAGGATTTCACGTTTGCTCATGCGCAGAGGCTACTATTGATCCGGGGGCCATGAAACTGTACCATCTTTCATCGAAATTGGTCGAGAACTCTCAGAGTTATGCGCGTAACAAGGATTTCACGTTTGCGCATGCCCAGAGGCTACTATTGAACCGGGGGTCATGAAACCTATAGAGGCCCACCTACACCAAAACCCGCACAATTTCTGAAAATTTCATCAAAATCGGACTATAACACGTGTAGTTTTGCCCGTAACAAGGATTTGCTGACAGACAGACAGACACACAGACAGACACGGAACCAAAATTGTTCAGAAAGGTCTAAAACGCAAAATGCGAGTGGAATTTTTGATTTTGGAGACAAAAAAATTTCTACATTCCGAAAGTGAAAAGAATGCTTCCGCTACTTGAGTAGATTCGGAAGCAAAATTTGGTAAAAATCGGTAAAGCAGTTGCGGAGGAGTACGGTAACTATAACTGTGACATGCAAATATGATGTATTTGATTAGGGTAAATACATCCATGGCTGATACATATTCAATAGGTAGCGAAGAATTCGAACTTGAATCAATAAAGCTACAAGGAATACTATGTTTTTAGGACCCCAATCAGATCTGAACCCCCCTACCAGGGGTTACCAATAGTTGTACAACTCAATAGGTTTGTAAAAATAGGAAAAAGATGGGAACCAAAATGGTTTTAACCTTTGTATCTGCCACAAGGCCAGGTATTGATGGTATAACTAATTGGTAGCAAAAGTTGCTCGGTCAGAAGGACTGAAAGACAGTTGAATATTTCAATTAAATAGATACTATTCGCTCGAAATTTCCGAACATTGGAATGGGCCTCAAAATCCTTTATGTGTTGGGCGAGGAGGCCAAAGAAGGTCACCATTCGATTCAGCGTAAAAAGATGCTGATGTACATGTAAGTCGATAAGTAACTCTTTTTTTTTTGCTTGGTCAATCTACGTAATCGACCAAGAAAACAAAATTTTTGAAGCCCTCAAAATGGTTTGTTCTACATTTCATGAAATTTAGGTGCTCTGTAAATTTGCTAGTGATTTCGACCTTAACTCACTAAAACGGTGTTAACATAACTCCCTTTAATT
Organism: Creontiades dilutus; assembly: GCA_031894815.1. Classification (NCBI taxonomy): domain Eukaryota; kingdom Metazoa; phylum Arthropoda; class Insecta; order Hemiptera; family Miridae; genus Creontiades; species Creontiades dilutus. The sequence goes on from JAVIWC010000594.1 coordinate 886,672, forward strand.
CAGGGGTGGCTACTGACAGGAGAACAGGGGCATCTGCACCCCAGGTCAAAATGAAAAAGATACCTGATTATAATATTATAAGTATAATATTATCAAACTGTTTTCCAACTTTTCCTAATGAGTCCTCATTGACGAGTTTCAAATACACACGCCAAACAGAACCTCAGGATGGGTGAAAGGGTGGTGGAGTCATGAGTTTGGTGAGTGGGGGTTAAGGTTTGCTGTCGGGGAAACCGAGTCAGCCCTGCTCCTTGCAAGGAGAATATAGCGTTTAATTACATCCGGGTCCAAAGAATGAGCCAATGAAAGTGCCGCGGAATAAACTGTCCGAAGTTTCAGGGAGCGCACCTAGTCGTACACTCACCAGGTAGGATGCGTGCATCTAATCACTGAAACACACACTTATCCTATCGTCAGTTGATTGTCCCCAACCCTTGTGACTAAGGGCCGGTTGTACGAACTCGGAATAAAGTATAGATAAGATTTATCTAACGAATAACGAAAAAATGGGTTGTACGAACTCGGAATAGAGGTTATTCCGAGTTTGTTCCAAGGATAAACTATCTCGAGATTTCAGAACAGAAATACAGAAAAAGAACTAATTTTATAGATGAAATGAGCAATATTGATTTTTTCAAGAGATTTCGTTTGAAGAAGGAAACAGTGAGGCATGTGCTTGATTGCATCAGCACCGACTTGGAACATGTCAGCAACTCCTAAATATTATTATTATACGTAAACAATTATTTTTATGTATCAACATAGTTAGGAAATAAATATATCACTAAAGCGCAAAAGAACCTGTTTATAAATTCATCAGGTATCTAGTCAACTTCATCTCCAAAAAACCGTCATCAAGTGTGACTTGAATAGGCTGAAAACCTACAGAATTTCAATTCAATCTCAACTGTAATGTTGAAATTAACAATAAAGTTTTTTTAAAAAAGTCTTCGTTGCTTCCGGGAATTTGTGATGTAGGTATCATCATTTTAAAAACATGCGCTAAAGACGCGAAATTTGTTGTTTAGGATGAAAAACAGGAGAACAGAGAGTTTGCATTGGTTTTGGTAAATGTTCTCTTGCCTATTACAACTTTTGTACCCCATAAAGTCAAAGTACAGTTGTCATTACATTCTTAGACACACTGTAATTTAAAATCTATCTTTCATGCTGTAGGCAGCTCACGTTATTATGAAATTAACGGCAACAGAAACCATCTGCCCTCGCATATAATGTAGGTTGTAACGACAAGTGTTACAGTTTTTTTAATGAAGTTTAAATTAAATTAATTTTAAAAAAATTTAATAATATTTGCAAAAAGAAAATATTGAAGAAAGAAATCGCAACAGGTTTCCACAAAAGTAAAATAATACCATACTTTTTGAAACCTAGGTATTTTGATTTCTTAATATGCATCCACGTTTTTCCTCTCCTTGACGTTTTGTTCTTGTCTCTCCACAAACAAGAGCATTTTTGGTTTATTATTCAATAATAAACCATTGTAATCGCTCTGGAAAAAAATAATGCTAACCCCCCTGAAAATTTCATGGTTTACGTTTCAAAGGGTGTAGAATCCGAATCTGCAATAAAAATGTTTCCGTCCGTCCGCCGTACGCCGTACGCACGATATCTCCGAAACGGCTGGAGCAAAAGATCTGAAATTTTCAGGAAAAATCCAAGTGCCCTTTAAGGGCTGTAAAAGTTTTGTAAAATCCCTGAAAACCTCAAAACTAGTCGAATCGGCCTAAATATTTTCCTATTGGAAGAACATACCATTAGGAATCGAATGAGCCCTTCCCCACGTCCGTAGGTCAAACCATTCCCGATGTATGGCCCGATTTATGGTGCCAACATTTGCGTTTTTTTCGTTTATTATTGTTTGTTTGTGACCTAGTGATGTCCGGCCGATAGCGTCGAGTTGTAGGTGAATGGGGATGCTGGAGTGATAGCCGATGTGAGTACTTGTAGTGTAGTTAGTAGCCGATACACGGGTTGAAGCATTCTGATAATATATAGGTAAATATTATTCAATATTATTACTGGGGTTTATTATTCAATATTATTACTGGGGTAAATAAGTATTCTTTCACTGGGGTTTATTATTTAATTGGCTTGCGTTCATGATTTGAATCTTACTAAGCTTCGGAGTGTGCGTGTTTTACAGGTGATAGAGCGATTATTGAATTTCAGGAGATATGCATAGACCACGTAAATCGGTTCTCATCCAAAACACCTATTTGGATTGATCAGTTGATGATATTTGTGTGCCCCCTCTACATCTGTCTACCTTTGGCTACATCGTTTAAACTTGGATTTGGGGAAGTTTTAACGCAATACGAGTGCCAAAGGACTTGATAAATTATAGAGGTTTTTATTGTGGGGGGGTATTGAGGTTCAATAAAAAAAACGCTGCAAATTCTTTCACTGGTGTTTATTATTCAATCGGCTTGCGTTCATGATTTGAATTTCTACTAAGCTTTGGAGTGTGCGCGTTTCACAGGATAGAGCGATTATTGAATTTCAGAAGGCACACAAATATGATCAACTGATCAATCCAAATAGGTATTTTGGTTGAGAACAGATTTACGTGCTCCATGCATATCTCCTGAAATTCAATAATCGCTCTATCCTGTGAAACGCGCACACTCCAAAGCTTAGTAGAAATTCAAATAATGAACGCAAGCCAATTGAATAATAAACCCCAGTGAAAGAATTTGCAGCGTTTTTTCCAACTGCCTTCTTGCACTTACCTAATGTCTCACAAAACAAGCTACTATATATTATGTTGTTATTTATTGATGGATGAAGGTAATATTAACTTATTTTTGGCATCTGTCTTCTTATTCTCAATTACTTACGTTTCACTTCTTCAGAACAAGTTGAAGAAGATTCATTACTCCTTCTCTACTAAAATTTTGGAGCCGCGAGCGTTTCTCCTTTCTTCTTTTGAAGACATCACGAAAAAAAATTATCGACAACGCCAACTCTGCACTCGATTTCCTTGACAGAAAAACGCACAAATGAGGCAAAAAAGCGTTACAGTGCTGCCAACTTCGCGATTTCAGATTCCATGGATAGTAACAAATATCCCTTATCAACGTTTATACAATCCATGCTTCACTTTCCCAGATGGATAACTATACCTGGATAACTTCGTGGTCGTACAACCCACTTCTTAGGTATTCAACACACAACTTAGGTATTCTCTAGATACCGCTAATCGCTAGTAATTCCGAGTTCGTACAACCGGCTGAAAATACGCGATGAATACGCGATTAGTGCAATAAAACGTGAGTTCGCTAAATTTTCGGTGGAGCAAAGAGTGATTATGCCCAATGCAGGTGTTGACAAGGCAAGTTCAATCCTCACTACTACGAAAAGGTAGATCGGCTTTGCGGATATGAGGTAAGTAATAAACTGTTCTGCTTCCCTTGTCTTTTCTGCAATAATAGGAATGAAGCTTGGGTTAAAGATGCGATTGGGCTTTCACCTCCACGATGGTTCTTGCTGGGTAGATAATATCTCATATTATGATGTCAACTTTTGCAAAATACGGTTTTCTAAAAATCGACAATCGTTTCAATTTTTTCTGCTTGTGAACTCCTTTGATGGTATTATTGAGTCGTTAGTTTCACCGTTTGAAGCCGAGAAACCAGACAAGATTGATCTCCTCGGCATATTGGCAGTTGAAATTTGTATTTGGCTGAGAAAAGCACATTTTTGTCTCACGTTCCCTTCGAGGTTGTCCCGTACGGTCTCGGTGCATCAGGGTTTCAGGGCAGGACATTACTCATGAAAATTAAAATTTGACTGCACCGGTGGAAAGAGATGGATCTCCCCCTCCCCAATGTAACAAAACAATTTTTTGAAGTAGGGTTTGATGAGGGGGAGACAAAATTGGCTTCTCCCTTAGCTATACCTATATTTATCATAGCTTGCTTTCGCCTTTGCTAGATCGCATCAAAGCTGTTAATTATATCTGTTGTTTTTTATTTAAGGCCCCATCCTTTAAAGAGATTGTGGTTGCCTATCATTGTTGTTTTGGTGATTTAATGATAGTCAATTTCGTTGAAATTGAGAAATGTGCAAGTATGTGAGTCTCTACTTGTTCAACTGGGATTTTTATTAAAATCTTCAGCATTACTGTCCGTTTAAATGCCAGTAATGGACACACAACAATAGGTAGTTACAATCAGGTCATAAAATAAGGACCTGTTGAAATGTTATACGTAACTTGAGGGTGATAAATTGAAATCTTTAAAAGGAAACGAGGTCGGGTGATAGAATCAAGTGAATGAATTCAGCAGTTCACGCCGTACTTGGAAGAATGGGACACGGCGACAATAGACCTCACGGTCACCTTGGCTAGTACAAAAGGTCCATTATTTTCATTTTTATAAAGAACGAATTATTCTTCTCGGAAGATGCGTCGAAAGGTTTTCTGGAAGGAACCGGCGGCAGAGCGTGAAGTTCGGATAATGAGCAATAATCGGTTTGATATACAGGGAATACTTTCAGTCTTTCATCAAAGAGCCAAACCCTTCCGAGTTCAAAGGAGGTTTCCAGTGTTTTTTTTTTATCACGCAATAACGAACCAGAAGATATTGCTTCTGAAAATGGAGTCGTTTCAAAAAGCTATGTTGCCGAAAATCCTTTACATAGGTATACGCGCAGATGCCTTGTTTGCTCTCTCATACATTGAATACATAATGTCTTATACATTGAATGCTCTCATACAGATATGAAGTTTGTGCCAAGTACCGAATGTTTAACGAGCTCTCTAGCTACTTTGCTTGCTACTTGGCACAACACAATGTGATGATCACATACATCTGGGCACCCCCAAGCGTTACTTCAGCCCATTCACATGTTAAGGTAGTCTTATGTGACTTAATATGTCAAACATTAGGCCCCACTATAAGGGGTTTGAGTCAACTTGCTAAAAATAAGTTTTGAAATTTGAAATAGACAGGTATTGGATGAGGGAGGATGAAATAAGCGTGTAATTATTTTAGATCTCAATGAGGCGGAAAACTTGATTTTTTTCCTCAAGGGGCGTATCGACGTAATGGAAACCAGATTGGTGAGGAGGGTTTTTTATCCGCTTCTCGACTAAAGAAACAGTCTCCAGAGGGGCCAAATGGAAGCTGTGAAGCTGTTCAAACTCAGCTCCCAGCGAGCCGACCACAGACTTCCCAAGTGTTTGTCGAGAAGTAGGGCGGTTTTTTGTCCGGTCAGCAGTAGATTTACCAACATCTGCTTGGTCAGTGCCGAAAAAAACCAATAAATTACAACTGATCGATAATGTGTTCTAACATTTGAACGACTAAGCCAATAGTTACGATCCGGAAGCAGCCTCAGTAAACAAATTAACGAGAAACATAGTACAGGAGAAAACCCTGCTAACTAAATTTTGATCGAAAAGTAGTTCGGAGTTGCTCCTTATGTATTTTGAGGCACAGGATCCGATGCGACGGTTAGAACGGGGAAAACATCAGCCACTCGGTCTAGCTATAACCTCCCGTTAGATGGGCTCTGCAGCCAAGCTCCACAGCCCGACTGTCTTCCTAACCGATTTTTCAAATGGTGAGAAAACAGATGATCGTACAGCAACCAGAGTGGTGTCCTTCGATTCACAAAAATAATTTCTATCTAACAACTACCAACAAAACTACCATCTTACTTCGAATGTTTTTTAGATTTAAATCTATCAAAACCTTCTAATTTAGAGGACAGTGTTTTTTGTTTCGTTCAGATAGAAATCCTTCCTGAACCGAATGAGCCCATTCGGATTAATGAACCCGGTGTGTAGATCATCTGTCCGCTCACCATTTGAAATATCGGTTAGGTAGGCAGTCGTTCGTTTGGAGGTTTGAGCTAAATTGCTTGGCTTGCCCAATTATTTTGATCTTGAATGCAATTACACAGGGGTGCCCCCCCCCCCCCCAAGCTTCATGGTGCAACTCCCCCCCCCCCCCCCCCATCTAATTTGGTATCCCCTCGTAAGCTCCCCTTATTTTATACTAAACTAAAAGAAGATTTACATAGGTATTGAAAAAAGCTGCAAATTCTTTCACTGGGGTTTATTATTCAATGATACAGGATTTGAGTTTCTACTAATCTTTAGAGTGTGCGTGTTTCACAGGTGATAGAGCGATTATTAAATTTCAGGAGATATGCATAGAGCACTTAAATCGGTTCTCAACCGAAATACCTATTTGCATTGATCAGTTGATCATATTTGTGTGCCTCCTGAAATTCAATAATCGCTCTATCACCCGTGAAACACGCACACTCTGAAGCTTAGTACAAATTCAAATCATGAATCATTGAATAATAAACCCCAGTGAAAGAATTTGCACCGTTTTTTTTTTCAAGAGCGATTTCAATGCAAAAATAATTCTATTTGAAAATTTTAAATTTTTTAAGACGGAGCTTGCAGATTTTAAACGGTAAATACAAGATGGGGTAACCTCAACCCCAGAACGGCCATCTTGTATGCTTCAGTTGAAAGACATGACTGATTAATTGTGAGTCATTATTATTTTGAACAGAGTTGTTTTTTCGTCTACACTAATGAGAGTTCAGTCTCAACCTCACGAAATCCACCTAATCGTATGCGCGCTGGTTCAAGCTCTACTGAAGTCATAAGAAAATGAATTAAAGGATTCCGCCTAAGCAAAAACTCTCGGATCCCTGCAAATTTCGCCATAATCGGTCAGTAATTTGTTGGTAAAGGATATAATTATAGATCGGCAGACATTCATAACCAGTCATGTGACTCACATTCTTTCAAAAGCCAGGAAAAGAAAAATTCTAGTTAACTTTCGATAGCAAACCATTTTTTTGTACCAATGCGAACAGTCCTTGCCTTCAGAAGCAAGAAAACAGGATAAACGTTTTCTTATCAAAATGTTGAACCTCTTTTACTGCAGGAGTATGTTGAGACGAATCATTGACCTTAGTTTAGGACTGTCTACAAACAAGAGTACCTTCTTGAATTTCGCGTTTCGCTAGACTGAACACCAACAATGGGACTCAGGGTCGAGTCGGTCTCACAACGAGCTCCCCGGTTGGGAAATATGATGTGTGAATTATCGAGTAAAATAATGAGTATTTCCCTTAGTATTCGCTAAAAGAGGTGTAAAGATTTGGGTGAAGACGACTTGCCACTGTTGGTAATACTGAAATGAAGGATAAAGTGTAACCAGTAATATGAACTTATAATTTATTTCAGTATCTTCCAAGATTTTCAAAGTATTAGTTCTGCGTCATTCAAAAGACGAGGAAAGGTGGGAGGCTTGGAAATCAAATGGACACAGGGAGTAACGGAAATACTTCACGATAAATTATAAAAAATGTATCACCGTTCTTTTGTTTTGAAAGGTAATTCTGCCACATGAAACAAATCGATGACATTATGCGAATCAGCTTCCAGCTGATGCAGTTCAGCTACGATACGATTGCCCCTCAACTCGAGAAGCTACCAAAAGATCTCGTTTTCGAGCAGCGTCCTAAACATGAAATAAGCCCTTGGGCGTTCACTTGAACGACTGGTCAACTTACATATCTGGCCACAATTGGATTGTTTATGGTGGGGACGCTCATGTATCACGCGAGATGCGAAATTATTCAATTTGCTCCCGTTTCTTTCGGACAATAGGAGATGGGTACTGGGAGCCTCCGAGTTTCATTTTTCTCTCAGCGTATTCAATCTTATCAACAAAGGAAAATGGAGATGTCTTAGGCCGATTCAATCTCGTGTTGCGCAGATGCGAGTTTTGTCTTGTTTTTGGCCCGCATATTTGGTTTACATGTTTTCTCTTCAAGATAAAATTATAAGTATATTCAAACCAATATCCATCTTTAAGGTTTCCAAGTCTTCTATCTGCAATACATACTTCTCTTTCTAACAAATTACTTCCCGATCAGTATAACAACTCATGTTGTTACATCAAACTCAATATCAACTCAACAAATAATAACAAGTGGCAATATATTTACTCAGTTTAACTTAGAAATGAAAATTTAGTTTTAAACGAAAGTTGTCTAACATTAAATGTAAAACAATTTTTCCTGAATTTACTGTGGTTGTCAGTCATTTTCATTCATCGCCTTTTAGAAAAATCCAAAGACAAAGTTTGGATTCTGTACTCACAAGGGTATGATACTGTCACGGAGGGAACTGCATTATTGGGGTTGTTGCGATTGTTGCCCGCATCTCTCCTCCTAATTCGTCCCTAAACCGCCCATCGGCCTCAACGTTTTTACTTTGTCACAGCCAGTACCCTCCTTTCTCATTCTCAATCGAGTTTTATCAAGTTCAGTCCAATATCATATATTATTTCAAATAACGATGATCCCCTGTACCAAACTAACCAATGATGAATTGCCAAATATCTTGGTTTTCCCAATCACCAGCACTAAGCAAGATAGAACTGAATTTCATCAATTGTAATTTTGTCACTTTCACAGTGAAAATGCTTTTTGAGTCCGTTTTTCTCAAAGATCTCTTAATTTTCAATTGATTTTAGTTCATTTACAAGACCAGGGCGGCTTGGTATAGCCCACCTGAGTACAACTGCTTGATATTTTCTTCGAGAGGGAGAGAGAGAGAGATTAACTGACTAGGAGCGGGCTTCATCCAGAAATCCTTAATTACTTCTAAAACGAAAAATGAAAATCAAACAAGAACAAAACGCATGCGCCCGAACTTATACTATGATTTTCACCATTCATATAAAATTGGGCAAGTTTTGAAGAACAACTACGTCTATTTAGGGATCAAGATGTCAAAATGTTCTTCGTTCCTAATGGATGGTACACACCAAGATGGCTTGGGAAATCCGTGTCTTTCATCAACATCATGTGATCTCAAAATATTGTCTCAAAAAAGCTGCCTAAAATCGCTCGTCTTCAAATTTTGTTCCGAAATCGTAGAGCAAAAACCTATAAAGAAATCCAACCTTACCTCTAAAAATAAAGATATTTAAGTAAGATTTTTTTTAGACTTTTCACCTTCAGAAAAACCTAGTGACTTGAATATTGGTTCGATTGTAGTCTGAATAAGCATTTGGAAACATTTTGCTGTAAGAGCTCTCGCTCCTTCATTTCCATCCGAGTACCGGTTTTTCGAGTGACATCATCCATATGAGTCCTGATGCGAACCCGGTTGGTGAAGTCCCATTGTTCGCCGTCCTGACGAAGGGCCGCGCCCACTCCAGAGTTTACGTACTTACTTCCTCCGATCTGCAACTACCTACCATTATAAAACAACGCCCATATTTCTGTACTCAGATGTCGAGTATATCCGTATTACATAAGTGTTCAGTGTGCGTTACTGAAGATAGAATCAGTCCGGCTACTTCACTTCAATGTGGAATGCTCCGGAATAAAAACGCCCAAACTTGAAGTAGTCTGAAGCTGCGTTCAAACTGACCAAAAACATTTCCGTTTTGCGTATGCTCATCGACGATGTAGAATTCATCGATATTGTTCTCCTCGATAGGGGTGGAAAGTTGAATTTACTTGAGTGACTGGGGATGACCTTGATCAGTTTCTAACAAGAAGGGCTCCTGAACTGCAGTTCTCGTTCTCACCTCCGCCTTCCTATCATCAATACAAGTAAGATTTCAATTGTGATAGGGCAGCATAGGACATGTTGGTTGTCTCTTCTCATGCCTGATTCTCAATAGAACTATTAGATCTTAGATTATAGGGGAGTGAATCTTCATATCATGCTGGCAGTATTCCACTCTTCTCTATACATTCGTAGAGAAGGAATGTTCCGTATTCCTTGATTGGCGGAATTCTTAAAGAAGAGCAGTTCCCCTCCTACCAATCAAAAGCAGCCATTTCACTGCTCGCGAACGTTCAAAAACAGTTGTTCTTGAGCATTTGAAGCACTAATTCCTTCAACGTTCTCTTCGCCGTCAAGCCGTCTCATTCTCAAAATTTCAAGCCAGGCTATTACCACTGCAATAGCCACATAAGAACGTTTGACCCCAAAGTGAATGGAGTAATGTACGAACTTTGCTTACAAACTTTTTTCTCAGGGCGGAGGTTTGTTTATGCAGCACACGCACCATGTTTGTGAACTCCCACAGATCCTATTTGAGAACGATGATTTTTTTCGAATATCGGCGGAATAACCGTTTGTTTTGTATCTGCTTGTGACGAATTGAATTCTTGATAGTTATACCACACAACTACTTAACCACACAACTAACTACTGAATTATCGTTCGTTCCTCAAAGTTCCCAGTATAAGTAGTTCACATTTGTGGGCAGCGCAAAATAGCACTTCCCGGTTATCACATACCACTTGGTATAAACTGAGTTTACAACAAAATATAGCTACGACCCTCGCAATTGGAACTCACTTTGGCCAAATATAGAACTGAAGAAAAACGTGCAAGGCGTCGTAATAATTGGTAGCGAGAACGAAAAAGAAGAGGATAAGCTTTTTTACTATTGTTTGATTCGAGTCTTCGGTGGTACTGAGACTTGGTAAGTGGAGTCGACAACATCCAGAAGAGGACCACGATCACAGTGGACAGGTATCCAGAAACTTGGAGGACGATGCAGCCTCTCACATTTAAACATTATACATTTATATAAATAATAATTTTTTGTGTAACTATTCAAGGGGTTATCGTTCTTCCCATCTTCTCAGATAGCCACCCACAATTTAAAAAAATTACTATCACCTACACGTATGGTTTCTTTGTTCAGGCAAAACCTCACAAGTCCATTGCTAGTTTCGGGAAAAAAGTCACAGGTTCATGTCACTCAAGCAAGATATCACAAGTTCAAGCTTGAACATAAAATTGCGGTAATCCTATTTTTCTTCATTTTTTATCATAATTTTACTATGATATTAGGTACGGGTAGATCAGAATAAAAAGAAGGAACATGAATATTGTTTGTAGAATTCCCCTGCCACCTCCTCACTTTATGTATATGGGATATCATACATCACGTTTGCGGGCAAGAAAGTGTGTACGTCGCATGTGTACCTACATCGCTTGAATACATATTTAAAATTAAACAGCACTCCGCATCCCTTCTGTAACGAACTTGAGAAGGTCCTTCGCTCCTCTTAAAAGATCCGGTTCGGATTTGCATACATATTACGGCCATCTCTGCGCAACGTCTCTAGAATTAATGTCCCACCTTCCCCTCCCATTACAATAATTACAGGTTTCGAAAGAGGGTTTTAGTAAGGGCAGACTGAATGAACCATCTGAACTATAGTTCAACATTTTAGTATGTTCTACTCACGTTAAACTCAAGTTTGATGTTTCAACATGTTCGCTTGCTTTTGGGCGCTATACAGCGTCAAATCCTATGAAGATTTTACTAAATTTTCCTGTGGAACCCAAACATTTCAAATTTCGGTTTTACCCATTTTTTGATGACAGTAACCATTTTTTTTAAAATTGGCATGGTTTAAAGCACATACAACCATATTTACATATACACTTTGTTGATCAATATTCTAGCACATTGGAACATAACAAGCAATCCTCTGATAACAATGAAAAAAAATTATTTACATAATTTAAATCCAACTTATATTTTAATACAATTTTCTTCTATAAATTCAAACAACAACTTGAAAATTACCTTATCTCTGCTTTGCAGAGCTAAGCTGCTGATGCACTTATAGCTAAAAGGTGCTTTCATTAAACCGTACAACTTCTCGAATAACCGGTCTCTCGATGCGGTATATCTTTCGCATTGCATTATAATGTGATCCACACTCCCTTCCTCCCCACAATGTGGACATAAATCGTCCGTCATATTGTCTCCGTTGCTCCGAGTCACCTAGGCCAGATAACTCGGACATACAGCATGGTCACTCCTCAATCTACAAATGACGCGAACGAATTTTTTGTTGCAACTGTGCCTATACCATGGACCGCTCTTCAGATCTGGGTGAATATCCTTGAAAAATCGACCTTTGTCTCCCGCTGAATATCTGCGTTGCCATTCTACTCTCACTTTCTTCTTAAACATATTGTTGAAATCCTCCTTAGGCAGAAGGCACTCCACAGCATCCCCTGTCACAGCAGCAGTTTTTGCGACCCTGTCGGCTCTCTCATTGTACGACAAACCATTATGTGCCCGAACCCACACAAAATGAACGCCAGTAACCATTTAATAAGTTCCTCAGGGAATGAGGTAGAGCAATTTCATACTCGGTAATGTAATATCGTCACGTCAGGGTGTAACGCGAGTCGTGTCTGACCCTACCCCAATGTGTTGTACAACTCATTTCCGACCATTAGCACTTCTCGCTAACTTTTCTCGCTTGAAATAACGCTTTCCACTCATTAACATTGTTTTTTCCTCAATTTACACATTAGCCTTTCCTTGATTTCCAATCAAAATTCTAATTTGCGATGCCGTTGGAAAGGGCGTTACATTGCTTATCTCTTTAATACCTAACGAAAAATTTTCAGGGACAATTGTGGCGAGGAAAGTGAGTCCAAATAGAATATTGGTTTTTTACGGTGCAATCGACATGTTTCTAATAATGTGTTGGCATCGGATTTTACGTTTTTTTTTTTTTTTTTTTTTTTTTTTTTTGCTGAATTGAATAGTGACTCTCTTGTTGATTCTCTTCCCACAAATAAGGGATTTTCAAAGCTGAATCAACAGTTGGAATTTTTAATTATTAAGATTCTATTCGCTAAAAACTCGATTACCCTGTGATTCAGCCCTACCGACCAGGAAACTGATGGCTTAAAATCCCTCATTTGCGGTGCCTGAAAGAGTCACCATTCGATACAGCAAAAAAAGATAGGTACATCCGACGCAACCCTAATTTTTTTAAGGAAGTCGATTTTTGGTGGAAAATTTCGATTTTACCGTAATAACCCTCGTTTTAACGCTTTCAAACCTAATTTTTTCTGTTAATTAATTTACAACCAAATATTGATTAGTCCGTTACAAAGCTAACCTATTGGCGCCGTTTTTATGAGACCTGCACAGTCCTGTTACGAAAACTAATAAGGTTCCAAAGCATTTCCAAAAACTAATAGTTTTGGAAAATTTCTCAGAATTTTCTTTTGGGAATTCTACCCCTCAATTTTTCATAAAATTATTATCGCTCTTTCCAATGGTATTCTTAAATTTGAATTTTCACAGCAATTTAAAGAGAGTGATTATAATTTTATTGAAGTAACGTTGAAAACACGAAAACAATTTCAATTGTGAAAAAAGTGGAATTTCAAGAGGAGTAAAAAAAGTGTTAAAGGCACTTCCGTTCGGATAGGAATTGAAGAATTCATGAAAGGGCGTTCTGATACAATCCGCATTACACCATGTACCTCAACAGCTGTTACAATTTATTTAAACCTCTACAGGTAATCGTGCTCAAAGAACGAAAATAATTATAGACTGGTCGCAAAAGACGAAGGGTTTATTACTTTCTGCGTACGAGTGCCTACTGAATGTTGTACTGCGTGATAATCTTTCTGAATGTTGAAGCCAATCACACATGTCAGTTCGATTCTAATACTGTTGGGAACGAATTTTGAAGAGGTTTAGATGGTTCATATTTTGTAATTGCACAATTAATAGATCCATACCATCTTACGAGTCTTTTATCCCAGGAAGTAATTGAACATAATTTTTAAAAAATCCTAAAAATTCATACATTTACAAAAACATGGTTGTGTAGCTCTCAACATCTCAATTATTTTTCAGAATAATCCTACCTCTATATATTGCTGCAATATTTATTGCATGAAATTCATCAAGGGTTGTAATAATTTTGTAAAACGTTGAAATTACTTCTTGAAGGGTTGAGATGAATTCTTAACTGATATATAGCAGTCATGTTTTTGACCGTGAGTTTCTGGGTTATTTCCAAAACCTCACCTTATTCTTATTAATTCACACGTAAAACTGCGAAAGTAGAAAATGAAGATATCAATAGGGTATCCACATGTTGTATTGACATTATTCAATAAATACTTGAGCCTGTTTTTGACATTGTAGACTCTGGGGCTTCCCAATACGTTTACTGCCAATGATAAAGTTCAAATCAGTAGGCGATTGATCGTAAATTCTCGTTCTAGTTGCTCACATTTTTTCAATTCTTCTCTTCTCTAAAAAACTTTCCATCCAATTTTGTTGGGTTTTGCTCGTTTTTCCTCTTCTTATATTCTGGTTTCCTCTTGTTCAAAACAACAAATACACGTTGATGCCAACACTAAGTATACTAATGTCCAATACGTTGCCTCTCTCTCCCCGGTCGAGGACTTCTTTCCAGTCTATACGGTTTAACGAACACTTTGTTTGATTATGTTTATAGTAGTTTTTCTACAATTTATTATTCTTCGTTTCCGCGTTTGATAAAATATCTCCCACTATTCCAGCGACTTCCTCTTTCTTGTGGGCCTCATCGTATTTAATTTTTGTTTTGCCTTTTTTCCTCATCCTTTCATCACATTTATGTGGCCCTTGTGCTCTGTTCTTCCCCTGAAAAAGCCAATTTAAAAATTAGAAATTCCAAGTACAGTCCCGATTCAATAGAATCAGGAGAAAATGAGCACACAACACCACATTATAGGTTTGGGCAAAAACATTACATTACATTAAACATTAAATTACGTGGACAACATTTGAGTGCCTGAATGTTTAGAATGTGTAGGAACTCAATCGAGCTAGGAAATATACTTGGATACCAACACCCTATTGAAGTTGCCTATGGAGGCGTGACAGTTCGAAGCTTTGGTTTCAGAATATAGATTCCGAAAATAACATTTTAAAAATGCTTAACAGTAGTACAGAATGAACGAAATTTGTTGATCTACTAGCAATTCCCAGCTCTCGATACTTTTTCCTTCAAAGTTCGCTCCAATCAATAAAGTTCGGAAATTAAATTCTTTTTGAGATCTGCAATGTTTTACTGGATGAGTTTTTAATATTTTGCACGGTTCTGATTTGAATGATATCATTTGTTGATTGGCAAGGTGATGAAATCTGAACCCGTTTCAATGAGTCTGATTTTATAATGAGCGAAAATTGTAAACATAATATCGATTCAACTAAATTCTAATTAAGCTTTTTCTAACTTCCAAGTCTAAATTTTTACTACCTAATTCATTTTCAACTCAAAACAAATTATTGCATACCTTATCGTTCTTTTTTACATGCTCTTTTGCCGGTGCATGCCTCTTTCGTGATTCCTCTTTCTTGATCCACTCTGCCATCTTCTTCTTCCTGGACTCCTCTATCTTTTTCTTCTTCTCTTCCTCCATCCTATCGGCTTCCTTCTCCCTCTCCTCTGCTACCCTTTTCTGTATTGCTACCTTTCTAGCAAGAGCCGCCCTTTCTCTCAATTTTTTTGAGAGCTCTTTGGCCCTCTCAAGACTTCTGTTCTTGATAACTTCATCTTCTTTCTTCCTCCTCCTGGTCAGCCCACGCCCGTCATCTACGATATTCTTAGCTAGCCACATTCCCAACTTGTCCGCCATAAACAGTTGTAACTTTTGAAACTTGTTTCGAGGCTTTGCTGGATTGAAGGCCTCTCCACTGATTTGACAGATTCCATTAAACAGCACCTCAGACATCCTTCTCTGCTTGTGACCTCTCTTGCCATGTATCATGAACATTGCCAGCTCCCCTAACTTACCCGCCAATGACTCTGTTATCTTTTTCACGACACATGGTTTCAATTGCAACGACATACGACATCCATGTCCATAAAATCCGTAATGCCGAACTCCCTCAGTTATAAACACGGGAACTTGCGGGTTTTCCTCAGGCATTTCCTTGCCTCTCTCACGTTTTCCCGTCGTGTAGAACATTTCTTTTATCTGTTTACAGACGAAGTCCCTAGCTTCCTCTTTCGTTAATCCGAATTCCGTCACCATAATTTGCTGAAGCTGCTCAACCATTTCTGGCGTCACAATGGACCACAATTCCGACAGAAGGTTGTACACATCCGATCTCTTCGGTTTGCATTGAGGCTTGCTCGGACATGGAAGTTCCTCCTTCAAATCAAACCAAATGTTCTGAGCCATGTAATAAAAATTTTAGACCATGTTTTGTGAGATGTTTTGAAGGTTGCTTTCATAATGGAAACATAGGTATTCGTTTTTATAGAATTTATCAAGATTTTACACAGAACCCTTTTCAGCTCATGATGAAACAAAATGTAATATCAGTTCTAAATCAGGGCAAATAATGTTTTCTCTAACATCATCATTAATTTATCACCATCATTCATTCTAAAGATGAACTTAATTTTGGCAACCATTTTCAGATACGATCCAAAGTGTTTTGGTTTATTATTCTATAATAAACCATTGTAATCGCTCTGGAAAAAAAAATTCTAACCCCCCCTGAAAATTTCATGGTATACGTTTCAAAAGGTGTAGAATCCGAATTTGCAATAAACATTTTTCCGTCCGTCCGCCGTACGCCGTACGCCGTACGCACGATTTCTCCCAAACGGCTGAAGCAAAAAAGCTGAAATTTTCAGGAAAAATCCATGTTGGTCCGGCGACGCCCCAATTCTTGAGCCAGCTCTCTCACTTAAATTTAAAGTGCCCAGCTCTCTCGCTCTTAATTTAAAGTGCCCTTTAAGGGTTGTACAAGTTTTGTAAAATCCCTAAAATCCTCAAAGAAAGTTAAGGCGGCCTAAATTTGTACTCTTTTTGAAGAACTCCCCACGAGGAATCGAATGAGCCCCTCCCCAGGTCCGTAGGTCAAACCATTTCCGATCTATGGCCCGATTTATGGTGCCAACATTCGCGTTATTTTGGTTTATTATTGTTTTTGTGTTGATATCAGTAACCTGGTGACGTAGTGATGTAGTAATGTGGATACTGGAGTGAACTCCTAAAAGGCTTTGTAGCCGATACACGGGTTGAAGCATTCTGATAATTTTCAGGAAAAATCAGAAAATTTGAAATTTTCAGGAAAACGCTGCAAATTCTTTCACTGGGGTTTATTATTCGATTGGCTTGCGTTCATAATTTGCATTTCTACTAAGCTTTGGAAAATGCGTGTTTCACAGATGATAGAGCGATTACTGAATTTCAGGAGATATGCATAGAGCACGTACATAGGTTCTCAACCATAATACCTATTTGGATTGATGAGTTGATCATATTTGTGTGCCTCCTGAAATTCAGTAATCGCTCTATCATCTGTGAAACACGCATTTTCCAAAGCTTAGTAGAAATTCAAGTCATGAACGCAAGCCAATCAAATAATAAACCCCAATGAAAGAATTTGCAGCGTTTTTATTGTGAGTTGCAATACTCAGTTCTTCAGTTACCAATTGAGAAATCACTGAAGCTAATTTAAATTTTTTTACATCAGGTTTAGGGATTAAAACTCCCTACGTTGTTTGGGATTCAGTTTGTGAGTAGGGAGTTAAATTATGAAACATTCAGTGGAACTGGTCTCAATCGGAATCTCAGTAACTAATCACATTAGTATTTGCCTTATCTTGCCACTTTTTTTTCTGCTCTTTGTTATATATGAAAACCTGTCGCTGCTCCCTTGGGAAGTTAACCTTAAATTGTGTCATTCCGTATTTCTAAACAGGAGGAATAATTTACGAGAAAAGGATAGAAAAATCTGTCTGTACTGGGGTTTTAACCCCGGGATTTTCGTTTCTTTGTAGAATTTTAGAATGATTTTGAATTTTTATTTTACTAATTAGCATATGTAATCAAACAAAAAAATTCTGGATTTTCAAGGAAGTTTCAATTTTGAAGGTGTGTAGAAGGGAATTAATTAGAAAATAGAGTTTTAAAAATCGGCCGTTCGCTGTGCAGTTTCCGGGGGGTTTTCCGAACCTACGGCACCAAAGATAATGAAACTTCTATAAAAAATTACTAATGAGCCGATGATGGTCCTGAACCGTCCTGTATACAGGGTGTACAGCGTATGATCCGAAAATCTTCGCACACGTGTTCTACAACTGGTTTCCAACAAAAAGTGCCTCTTAGAGATTTTTTTTAGAGGCTTCGTTTTTGAGTTTTCTCACTTTTAAGATTTTTTTCGTGTTTTCGAACTTACGTAACTAAAACGGACGTAACTCCGGCGTTTTCAAAGTATTAGCAAATCTAAGTATAAAGAGCATAAAATTATCTATCGTCTCAGTCTTTAATAATAATTTTTTAAAAGGAACTAAAGGGTAAAAATGAGACTAAAAAGTAAATTTTGAAAACAATTCTTTAATGGCTCATTAGTCCCCCTTAATTTTATTGATACGTTTGAGCCAGTAAGGTTAAAAAACGCGCTTGAAAAGTTGAAATCGCTTTTTGCTCAAGATTTAAAAAACGTTCATTATTGCAAATGATTAACCTAAAAATGTTAAAACACAGGTAGAAAAACTTGGAGCATGTTTAGACAAACCTTAATTTTCTCCGAAGGTTTACAAAAAAGTTTTTCTTGGATTTCAATAGTGCTACTAGATTGAAAAAATGTCCATTACATATATTGAAGATGATTTACTTTTTCTTCTATTGCCTGAATTTCCCATCTGTACCCCCTGGGCGTGCATAGTAGGTTCAGGTGTTGTCTTTTGGTTAGGATATCCCTATCGATGACGTTTGTCTTGAAGTGAATGTGTGGGCACTCAGCGGCGGCCAGCTGACCTTGTGTCTGGTTCCAAGCCATCGCTCGTCCTATTCATGTGGATCCCTAAGACGGACTTGCATGCTTGATTTCCCCAACTTGGCGGGACTTACTTGAATCTCGTCATTATCTTGATTCTGTATGAACGTTTACATGGAGAACATTCAGGTAATTTCCAAGAAACAAGTACTTAGCATTTTCAAGTAGTTGTTGGAGTGTTGAATTAGAGCTCACCGTTCCTGATCCTGTAACATCTGATTAACTAAGGACGGGTCTTAATTACGATAACGACAGACAAAATTTTCCTTGCCTTATTTATGGCGTCTTTGACGAAAAAACAATTCTGCTTTCGAGTCAGGATGTAGGTGGCGGAGTTTGGTTTTCAATATAGTAGCTTTTTAAGCCAAAATAAAAGTTTCCACTCGCATTTATACCATTGTGAACAACTATCGTTTAGTCCGTGCCTGTTGTGTGTACGGAAATCCTTGTTCAAGACTTAATTGCTACTTACAGTTTTCAAAAAATTTTCTGAAAGTTTCAGGGAATATGGTTGTTATGGTGTAGATGCTTCCCTAAGCATTTTATCGGCCAAAAATGAACACTTCACTCTGCGTATGCGGAAAATGTAAGATCCACCAAGCATCGTTTTCTCAGGTTCCAGTTGTCATCTCGTTCACATTCAGAGGATACTGGAGGAACCCGATTTATTCACCTCTTATCAATTTCAACTCGAATCATTATTGTGTCGACGACAGAATACGTCGGCACCTGTAAAATACATGTCGACTCCCCCATTTGATGGCGTTGATGTCTGCGGAAATATGTCTCGTCTCAGTTTAGTCCCTTAAATCGTTTAATAATCGTATTATATTCTACAAATATTTTGGAAGATTTTATGGATTTAAACATTCATGCTATCGATACAAGGAAGCCTTGTGCCACACCAAACTTCTTAAAAACTTGTATCCGCAAATAATACAATATGCGTTGTATTTAAACATAAAGCTGAAACATAACAACCTAACTTGAGGATGTAAAATACCAACCCCTGTAAGATTGAACAAATGAGTCGACGGACTATGTACCACTTCAGTTTCGACTTCCTTTGATGAACCGTTTTTCGAAAGGGAGAAGTTGTGCTCATACAAAATATGTATGAATATTAAAAAGTGTTAAGGAGCTCATGAAAGTGAACGGGGATTCTCACGCGCTCTATGAACTGTCAACTGAGACCATAACGTCCGTGGATACACCTTGCACAGCTTCTCGCTTCAAAAAGTCCCTTCCACCAACTGTCGCAAAAACTTCAACTATTGTTCGCTAGCTTTTCTTTCCTTAGGCGAAACTTCTTTCTTCTTCCACCGGAACATCGTTGAAAGATTAATATTGAAAGGTGTTGCTTCCTCAAGTTACAACGTGAAACGTGGAGTCACGTCCAATTTTCCTTTAGTCACTGCAAGGGGCTATAATATAACGGCAGAATATAAACCAGCTTAGAAAAGGCCTTCGGATGGTCCAAAACATGTGCACACCCGCCCAAGGGGTCCCCCCGGCACCTATCTCTTCTGCATGTGTCTCGCGTTTCAGCGAGCCCTCTCGTATCTTCTCGGTGATAACTTTTTTCTCTCCTGTTGCATTCTTTCTTTATCGAGGTCCTCAAATTCCGGCAGATCAATTTTACGTTTCTTGTGCTTGTGTTTTCTTTTGGTTTTGAACGGGTCCGCGCACAATCTCTGAATCATGTTTTCATTGTAGCTACGACAATCATATAAAACGGAACGGTTTTGGTGGAATCATTGCCTGCAGAAAACATTCTCTTTTTTCCATCTGGTTGATTCTTTCAATACAAAAGGTTAGGGAAATATTTCATCTTACTCGAAACATTTTGATACTATCTATCAATCGTAATAGTACAACCAGACCAACTATGCGCAATTATGTGATACTGTGAGCAGTAACTGATTTGTTATTCTTTTCCAGGTATGTGGGCTGCGTATTCTATTTGACGTCAAGAAGATTAAGTGAGTCTATGTTCTTCGAATTGTAATCCAAATCAAGGTCATTAGACCTTGGGATTTAGGTATTTAGAAATTCAATACATTGCATCCCATTTTAAAAAGTGGGATACGTAGGTAGAGTTGTGTGCAAAAATACAGTTAAATCAGTAGTTTCATGATACTTTTTCAAACCGAAATTTACTGGGAGAATCGTTTTTTTAATTATAATTTTTTCCTCTAAAACAACTCTAATAAGTTCCTTCAGTATCCCAACCTCATTTTCCGCTTATCTGTGGTAGATGGCCACTTGGATCCCAAATCTTAAGTTACTCACCCAAAGGCTGTGAGAACTAGGAAATAATGCACCTAGCGGTCGTTGCGGGACTTGGATGAGGATATCCAGTTGTTAGTTTTGTTTTACGTCGGGCATGTAATGTTTTTGAGCTTTTTCAACCTGCGGCTTGTGGGTAGTTGGGTGGGTGTTGTTGGCTAGTGGGTAAACTTGGAATGTTGTGTTCGTTAAAAGAAAGTTTTTATTGTAAATTACCAATTATTTGTAATAAATAATTCAAGCTGTTAGCTTTAAAACGTTTGAGAATACTCCCTCATGTCTCATTTGATAAGTTGTAAATTTGCGGATTTTGGGTTATTCGAGACCCGGTAGGTCCCAATTTAATTACGCTATTACCCAGTGGTGATAAAAATCTGAAAAGAAAAAAAATCATAGAAACCTTATCTCATAGGCTAGTAGAAATGAGATAAGGTGAACAAAAATTTTTTTTCTATGATAGAAAGGCTGAGGTCTGAAGGGGTTAATCACGGTTGATTCCTGAATGCCATCTACAGCCAGAATGAACGGAATTGATTACTCTAAATAACACTAATGATTACGGACGGAAAGGTGAAATAATCTCAAACAGTATCTCGATCATAGGCGATGAAGAATCAATCCCTCTTCTTTTTTTCATTTTTCACCTGCAAGTAGTCGATGAAAAATTTTCGAGACAAAACAGTATGATTGGTTGTGACAGCGTATTAGGTTCCTCAAACTAATGAAAAAGTACTGAGCAAAAACACGGAATTCATTATTATTCAACATGTAAATATAATACAATATACACATGACGTTCTCGTACTGTAGCTATTAGTAACTTTTTGGTCCAACTTTTGATAAAACTAGCTTGGTGATAACCAGCCTTCGACTGGAGACCTTTTGGTTTATTATTCAATAATAAACCATAGTAATCGCTCTCGAAAAAAAAATTTCTCGAAAATTTCAGGGTCTGAAAAACAATAAAAAAATTTTCCGTCCGTCCGCCGTACGCCTTGGACCAAAACATCTGATAACCTAAAGCCTTCGACTGGAGACCTTTTTTCCTACCGCAGGTGACTTTTTTTCCTGGGGGCCCGCCTTCGCGTTATCGTAGGTTTCAAGGCTGCCTTTGATATTATTATAGTTTCCTGCTTACTTACCAGTTTTGCGGTTGAATAATGATCAAATTTCTTCGCAAACTTTAGTGTTTCTTTCATTAAACAGGCTTCCGTTGGAGGTTCAGTATCGAAGCTTGAATGGCAATAATGGAGTTTTGGTAGGTAAGTTACTAAGGATGGGGAAACAATTTAGATGAGGAGGGTTTCATCATTATACTTGAAGTACTTGAAGAACTATTGGTGAACAATAATTGTTCAAATTATTTTCGTTGCTGTGTTGTTTGTGAAAGGAAAAATAAGGAAGTTGCTAACCAGTAGTAATTGGTTATAGGTGAAATGTTTTTTCAAAGGTTCTTTGCAAACCTGACTTTTATTATTATGCATCGCAATTCATGTTGATTTGATTGCGAGTGAGTGAAACATTTATGGTAAATCTAGCCGCTTACTGATAGAGTTATTGAAATTCATAAAATCAATCTAAGCCCGTATTTCTTCGCATTATGTGATAAGTTTATAATGTGAAGAAATGCATGTGATGTGTAACTTCTTATGTACATGGTGGTAACGACTCTTAGAAGCTTTCTCTTCACAATATGAGATGTATAGCTATTAGTGAGCTCCAAGAAAACAGCCGAATATCAGTCTGTTACATCGCATAATCAGTGGATATAACTGGATGAAATCCTTGTTACGCGCATAACTCCGAGAGTTCTTGATCAATTTCGATGAAATTTTCAGGGATTGTTCGGTTTGATATGTAAATAGTCCCCTATGAGTTTCATGGCCCCCGGATCAATAGCAGCCTCTGCGCATGTGCAAACGTGAAATTCTTGTTACGCGCATAACTTTATTTTATTTCGATGAAATTTTCAGGGATTATTGTAAATTTCCTTATTCTACATTTTAACAGTATAAATATTTTATTGGTAATTTTATAGTTTGTTCAATAGTTGAATGTCACTTTATTTTCTCAAGATATTCATAACAATAAACAATTCAATATTTTTTTTAATTGAACGAAGTTCTTTAGTCAATAATAATTTTCAATGATCTATACAGTCATGTTTTGGATACGAGGAAGCTATGTGCCACACCCACTTGGCAGACGTTTTTTTGTAATGACAATACTATTATTTATGAATAGGACCTACAACTTTGAATTGTTCCTACCACACATATGTGGACAACAAAAAAAGAATTCGTAACGTAAAATGTTGGAATAGTTCATGACCAGCCTTGGCTTCCGACATTATTGTAAGGTGCCATCCACCGCTTGAATCTGACCTTAATGAACCTCAGCCTTTCAGAGTTCCCACCCCCTTTTATGCCACAGACGCTTGATGGGCCTAGCGTCCCCCCCCCCCCCCCCCACCCCTATTAAAAATGTGGTCGGTTCAATGCTCCGTAATGATTCTCTAACCGGGATGGCCGGCCTGAAAAGGACTGGAGAATTTATGATCGGCCAGTCCTAAGCATCTTAGGGGATATAGAAGGAAACATTATTGGTTCCGCTGGTATGCTCTTCAGTATGTACGAGTGTATGGCTGGTTGTCATCCTTGTAATACTTGGGGTCGAAAGTGGTTTCATCCATTCGTTCTAACGTGTACAACATGTTTGATAATTCCATCAGCTTTTGGCAGGAAAACCTGGATTCCGGAAATAAACCATTGCTTCCCAACCATTACGGACGAGGCTCTTCTCAAATACTAAAAATAATTACACAAGGTTTCAGTGCGTGTCTTAGGATATTTACGTATACAATGATTGACTGTAATCACTCGGATAGCAGAACAAAGAATGAATATATTTTCCTAACATACAAACATCAACGGGTGAAGAATAATTTCAGGTGGTTAATAATTTGGAATTTTGAGTAACCGCACTGTAATTTAAACAACAAAATAAATGACGCCACAAGGGTTTATTATTGCTGTATCAGATAGCCCTCTTACATATCACTGGACTACTGAGCTTCGGACTGTTTACTGGAGATAGACGTATTTTTGGTTTATTATTCAATAATAAACCATCGTCATCGCTCTGGAAAAAAAAAATTCTAACCCCCCCTGAAAATTTCATGGTTTACGTTTCAAAGGGTGTAGAATCCGAATCTGCAATAAGAAATTTTCCGTCCGTCCGCCGTACGCACGATATCTCCGAAACGGCTGGAGCAAAAGATCTTAAAATTTCAGGAAAAATCCATCTTGGTCCGACGACGCCCCAATTCTTGAGCCAGCTCTCTCACTCAATTTAAAGTGCCCTTTCAGGGCTGTAAAATTTTTTATAAAATCCCTGAAAACCTCAAAACTAGTCGAATCGGCCTAAATATTTTCCTATTTGAAGAACATACCATTAGGAATCGTATGAGCCCTTCCCCACGTCCGTACGTCAAACCATTCCCGATGTATGGTCCGATTTATGGTGCCAACATTTGCGTTTTTTCGTTTATTATTGTTTGTTTGTAACCTAGTGATGTCCGGCCGATAGCGTCGAGTTGTAGTGAATGTGGATACTGGAGTGATAGCCGATGTGAATACTTGTAGTGTAGTTAGTAGCCGATACACGGGTTGAAGCATTCTGATAATATATAGGTAAATATTATTCAATATTATTACTGGGGTTTATTATTCAATATTATTACTGGGGTAAATAAGTATTCTTTCACTGGGATTTATTATTAAATTGGCTTGCGTTCATGATTTGAATCTTACTAAGCTTCGGAGTGTGCGTGTTTTACAGGTGATAGAGCGATTATTGAATTTCAGGAGATATGCATAGACCACGTAAATCGGTTCTCATCCAAAACACCTATTTGGATTGATCAGTTGATGATATTTGTGTGCCCCCTCTACATCTGTCTACCTTTGGCTACATCGTTTAAATTTGGATTTGGGGAAGTTATAACGCAATACGAGTGCCAAAGGACTTGATAAATTATAGATGTTTTTATTGTTTGGGGGTATTGAGGTTCAATAAAAAACGCTGCAAATTCTTTCACTGGGGTTTATTATTCAATCGGCTTGCGTTCATGATTTGAATTTCTACTAAGCTTTGGAGTCTGCGTGTTTCACAGTATAGGACGATTATTGAATTTCAGGAAATATACATAGAGCACGTGAATCTATTCTCGACCAAAATACCTATTTGGATTGATCAGTTGATCATATTTGTGTGCCTCCTGAAATTCAATAATCTCTCCCTATCCTGTGAAACACGCAGACTCCAAAGCTTAGTAGAAATTCAAATCATGAACGGAAGCCGATTGAATAATAAACCCCAGTGAAAGAATTTGCAGCGTTTTCTTATTTATTCATTATTGTGAAATCCTACGCAAACCAAGTACCATTAAGAAGAGATTTAACTTGTTTTTACCTTGTTTGATTACAAAAGTTCGTTACTGGGAATAATAAAACCAAAATTGGTGAAGGCATCCCTCTACCAGTGAGCTGTCGCCGGCCACACCTGATACAACTTCTTAGCTAGCTTTCAAAATCATCTAAAAATATCATCACAAGACTCAACACATCTACAGTGCTCCTTGTATCTTTAAAACTAGGATCACTGGAATGTACTGGCAGAAGGAATGAATCCGCTTGTTTTCTTCTACCTGCCACTCTACAGAATTGAAGCTTGAGAGACAGCGTTATGCTTAGTATTAGCCCAGTTGTGGATAGTCCAGTATCTATCGCACTCAAGAGCCTGAACGATTCATGTATTACAAAATGGTCACAATGTTACTGAAATGATTTTAAGCCAAATTGAAATCAAGTAGTTGGATTATTGATTGTCCTGGATAGAATGAGCCCTATTTTCGTTTCTAAGCTGCGAACGATGCTAAAATTTTAAACGGAGCCCCTCAGGGACAAATAAGATACAATAGTTACATTTAAAATCACTGTGACTTGCTGTGTAACGAATTTATTTACTTTATTGTTTTCGAGAGTATTTCAACATTTTCTCAAGCTAATCATGTACATTCTCTTGCTGTTACATGGCTCACTATTACGTCACGCTTATTTTTCCCGTGTTTTTCGATTTGAATGACCACTGGAGTAAGGAGAACACTTGGGCTGAAATAGTCCGACATTTAAGATAATTACACCCTTTCCGAGTTTCCTAATCCGTCTTTAGTTCTTCCAAACTGTGGGAAAGTTTCGGGTAAGGACGGTCGGACTCCAAATCCGCTTTCAGCTCGCAGATACCACGTTGAATGAGCCAGCAAAATATTTCTTGAAAGTTCCCGATTGAAATTCCGAAAGCCCCTTTCTTTTAATTCAATAATTTCCTTTGAATGCGTCAAAAATATTGGATTGTTTGTAATTATTTATAGTACTTCGAAGTAATTAGTTTCCTGATTACTACAGCTCACTTCAAACTGTGTTGGTAAATAAAACAATAATTGTTTTATTATTCACTTGTATTCCAATAGGTACCTTCATTATAATAGTTCAATCGTAACCTAACGCAATAACCTTAAATTGGTGACAAGATAGTTCACTAGAATGGTTGATTTCAAAATGTAGTCACATGAGTTCTAGATACAACCGCTTATTTCGTGACTTTATTGTTGCTCTTCTAGTACAAAAGAGGATGGGAATTTCCCATTTTCATATTACGCTTAATAATAGATAGGTATTATAATATATTCAATCTCCCTTATATATTTGTTCTTGATATTAACATACAAGTATCTTACATGAAAGCGTGACAGTTGACAAATCAATGAATCAAGATTCTAAAAACCTAAAACAGTGAACACAATCACAGGAACAAGCCAAGACCAGACATTGGTTTTTTCATTTTCATTTATTATTTTAGATTTTACTGAAATAATAACAACAATCAAGAAAATCGGCGGTTTAAGTTGTATGAGTAGTGTTCGTTTGAATACTTCATTACTCCTTCCAAACGGAAGATTCCAATTTGTCGAAAAACTGGATGCATCAGGGATTCGAGGACTAGCATTGGAAATATTAAAATCATATAATAGTGACAGAGAACAAGCAGTCCACATTGGCAAAGCGAAACTGTTTTAATCCGCGAATACGGCTCGAAGTATTGGGCCGATTATTGTTTTACTACATATGGATGAACTTGTTTCACAA
The DNA here is from genome assembly GCA_031894815.1 of Creontiades dilutus. NCBI lineage: Eukaryota > Metazoa > Arthropoda > Insecta > Hemiptera > Miridae > Creontiades > Creontiades dilutus. The sequence continues at coordinate 913,817 of JAVIWC010000594.1, forward strand.
AAATATTCCGGGAAAATCTACATGTTTGCTGATGATGTTGCCCTTCTAAACTCCGGGCAAACATGGCAGGAGGTCCATGAAAAGGTCGAAAAAGATTTTAGGGCGATAGGACAATGGATGAACATCAACAAACTTACCATCAACGCTACGAAATCGGTATTCATGGATAAAACAAGAAAAACAGAATCACAATCAACATCGAGTGACCCTTTGACATTACACTGCTGCAATGACTTACCGTGTGACTGTTCGACTATCAAAAAAGTTAATAGCTTAGTAAATTTAGGAGTGACGTCTGACTCCAAATGAAATGGGCCCACCACATTCAAATTTTGTGTCAAAAGCTAAGGAAATGTGCTTATACCCTGTATAGAATCAGATTTCTTTCAGATGAACTGAAAATCATTATTTATCAGGCGCTATTGGAGTCAATCTTCTACAGTATTCGTTGTGATATGGGGGAGCACTTTCAAGTACCTAATTGATACAATTTTTAAGATTCAAAAAATGACATTAAGGGTATTGTTCAATAAGCCCTTGCGCCATCCAAGTGACACATTATTTCATGATTTGAATTTGTTAATTGTACACATTAAATGTGCTAAAACTAATCCGTAAACACAAAAATATATTTTTCGCTGATGTGAGACAGCGGCAATCGAAATCATACAGACTCGAATTGCCGAGAGTAAAAAAAACGTCTGCCAAGTGGGTGTGGCACATAGCTTCCTCGTATCCATAACAGGACTGTATAGATCATTGAAAATTATTATTGACTAAAGAACTTCGTTCAATTAGGCGAAGTAAATATTGAATTAGGGTAAATGTATTGTTATGCAAGAGCATAACTTGAGAAAATAAAGGTAGGCATGCTAAAACTTCATTTTTCTCTTTATTACTCACGAGGACCATCTTTACATCAGTCCGAACAATCCCTGAAAATTTCATCGAAATCAGTCATGAACTCCCGGAGTTATGCGTGTAACAAGGATTTCACGTTTGCGGATGCGCAAAGGCTACTATTGATCCGGGGGTCATGAAACCTATAGGGGACCATCTACACCCCAACCCGCACAATCCCTGAAATTTTCATCAAAATCGGACTATAACTTCGTGTAGTTTTGCCCGTAACAAGGATTTGCTGACAGACAGACACGGAACCAACATTGTTCAGAAAGGTCTAAAACGCAAAATGCGAGTGGAATTTTTGATTTTGGAGACAAAAAAATGTTCACATTCCGAAAGTGAAAACAATGCTTCCGCTACCTTGGTAGACTCGGAAGCAAAAAGGAACACTTAATACTGGAGCTGAAATTCAGGTAAACGTGTGCCTTTCGTAATGTATTGATAAGAATCAGTCTTAATTTCTCTTAGGAAAATACAGGGTGCGGTAGCATAACTTCCTTTTTTTAAACTTGGTAAACCGCATTGTATGAATCAGAAAATTTTTATTCGTTTTTTATAATATAGGCACATACATAAAGTTTTGTTTTACCCAGTTTTGAAGATCAAATCAGGTAGGTGACCTCCCCCATTCTCCATACACTGAGTAAACCGATTTCTGGCGTTTGTCATGACTCCAGCCAGCATAGCAGTCGTTATGTTGGCAATTTCTTCCTGGATGTTGGTCTTCAAATCTTGTAGGGTCCTCAAGCGGTTCACAGAAGCACGGGATTTCAAGAAACCCCATAGAAAAAAATCACAAGGGCTCAAATCGGGAGAGCGGGCCGGCCACTCCAAATCCCTCCAAGTGTTCCCTCAAAACAGTCATCGATGGACTAAAGGGACATTAGGTTCCAACAAGACAGTGCAACGGCGCACACTTCAAGAGCACGTATTAGACCTAGACAGCAGACACCAGGCTATTGATCTAGGACCATGGGCCCCAGGAATACCGGAATATGCGATTGTTGGTTTGTTGGGAGTAACATTAAACCGTAAGATTTTCGTTTACAAATCATTGTTTAGTTATATCATTCAACCTGTTTCCCGTCTGCTGACCCAGTAGCCAGTAGCTTCGGAGTTGACGCAAATTAAAAATCATCTCTCATGGGTTTCAAGTACGGGATTTTCACAAAATTTGTGATTGTCACAAAAAATGTGGACAAGATTATACTATGAAAAACACAAGACACTATGAGTGTCACAATAGATCCTAGCGGTCTCAGTGACCAGGGGTTCCTCCCATCCCATTAATAATAAAAATACTATGAAAACACCCCGGTGGACAAGCCATATCGACGCATTTAAAATTGAATACATTTTAGAGATTATGTGACTTTCAAAACTGAAAAAAAGGCACAACGACTGAAAAATTTAGTGTCTCATAAAGCTTTTTGGTGAAAACTGAATCCAAAAGAGGTTCAACAAATGTTGAAGGGTACTATAAAGGCCCTGATAAAGTATTCGAGGTCCAAATAAACGGCTGAAGTATCCTTCTTTCTTTTATTGTTAGCATTTCATACGCTCGAGTCATCTGCTATAGGCGTTCACCGTTTTTCTGGGTCTTTTTCAATCGAGCGAGGTCACGGTTGCGGCTTGCGAGTTCCTTTGACCGTCACGACACCTGTTCTTTGGTCGCCCTCCGCTCGTTTGTTCAGCTCTCAGGTGATATTTAACGAATCGGCGAGCATTCAAGACCCTGTCTCGGATGTGCTAGCTTTTGTTGTTTGAATCGAATCACCTGGTGAGCTCATGGAGCTGTAGATCAGTACAACTAGGCGCTCGGGGAAGTTATCATGTACATTAACGAACTGAATTACACAAAGTGATGAATAGTAAGAAGCTGCTAATTAACTCACAAAGTTTTATTATTTCTTAATTAGATAGCCCTTCCAGGCAGATCAGTCTTAAACTAACTGGCTCCTTACAAAAATGGCCTACCGACCTGTTTTGCTGTTTTTCAGGAAAGCTCATTTAATAGAGAGAATTCGAAATTTGTTGTCGGAGGTATTTTGCGACATTTTTTACAGAAGTCTTGTCTACATAGACAAAAGCTTGTAAGATGAGGTTTGAGAAAGAAAATTACTTCACAACACAGCTACAATATGCCAATAAAAACGGAGTAAAATAGAACGTTGTGTATATTTTCACGGAAATATATAGAAAACGTTCTATTTTACTCCGTTTTTATTGAAATGGGTTTCCATAACTTCGTCGCGAGTGACTTAGTCCGTATACAAGATGCCTCAAATTTCGGAGCAATACTTACTATGGCGTATCTAAAGACAGTAACATATATTACGGATGATCACCTATTTCGGTTATCACCTGACCATTAGCTGCTCCAAAGAACCTATCATTACAGTACGGCGGATGGAACAATTTTGTAAATTCGATTCTTGAAATGTACGTATCTTGAAACGTAAGGCAATAAGTTTTGAGAGGAAGGGGGGTTGAGGTTAAGAGGTTTAACTTTTGTGGTCGATTACAAAAGTTCATTATTGAAAATAATAACCCAAAAAGGGCTGTCTGTCACCAGGTAGTCAAATCTAGGAGACCTCGTGTGTTGATGTCGGTGTTTCCCCACTAACTTAGGTAGGCATAGATATCTGAACCCGAAAGAAGCTGAATGTTGCCATAGTACGATGTTCAGTAAGGTTAGCCGTTTCTTCTGATCGAGGGCCTCTTGATGTATCTGAATCTCCTAGGGAGTAACCTGAGGGATTGACTACATGGTGACTAGTTGCTGCATCTGGATCTCCGAAACAAAACTCAGATAGGATTAGTGAATTGAGATCATCTTTGACAAATGTAGAGGAGAGTACAATATCAGCACTGTTGCTCATATAAATCAGCAACAGCAAGGGTTCCCTTCAACCATTCCCTAGAGTCCTTGCTAATGCAATCAGGGTGCCTGTTGCCAGAGATTTACCCTTCCAGACTGCTACTGACATTATTACTATCCATTATTGATGGGGTTTGGGATAACCCATCTTTGGTGACTGTTTTTTCTTTCATTGCCACCCGCCGTAGAAACTTGGGAGATAATTGTCCACCCTGGGGTAGCCGATTGAGGGGTACATTATCGCAGGCCTTAGATCATAGGCTCGGCGTACTGCATTTTTGCACTCAATTCTTGTCACCATCCTATATCTTTGAGTCTTCTGCTTGAATTTAAAAAATTATTGATCTCATCTATCGCTGTCAAAGACACTCCATCATCTCTGCTTTTTCTGGTTTTGAGATTATTATTGAGTTATACCGTGTGGGTCGTTCGTCGTTCCTGCCACTTACCCCTAGGGTAGTAAAGGCTACTTCAACTATCCATATTTTCTATAAACACCTTACTTTTCAAAGCAATTTATTGACCAAACATATTCCTCACTAACCCGCTCTCTGATCCAACAAAAAGAGAGAGAAGAACAAAAATTGAAATGTTTACTAGACTCATAATGGTAGCTAGGAAATGGAAATCATTTCGACATACCACCTTTCTGTTGGAAAATAAGATACTAGATTGCTCTGCTTTAGTAGATCCATTCTGTGATGTTTCGGCTACCATCGGGAGAAGCTGCTGGAGAGCTATCCATTTTAGCCTACTATTAATCATGTAAAAAAAGCGAAACGTTGATGCGTACCTTAATTTCTCGTCCTTCCTGTCAGGATAAATGGGAAGCGACTCTTCTTTGTTGCTTCTACATGACCTTGGTTCCCAAATCTTTGTAACAAAGACCATGTGCTGCCAACTTTATGTTAAAAGGTAAAACTTAATTTCTGTCACAGTCATTCCTCACCTGACAGGAGCTAATGGGACGTGGTAGGAATGATGTAAAGTTACAGAAAGACGTTTTCATGTACATTTTCTCTTTGAAGTCGTTGCAATTTGTTGAAAAGTGCATTTGAGCTTCTCATAAAATTAACGAAGAAGTAGTTGTATATTCCTGTGTCTCTGAAGGGTAAGTTGCCGTTGACTTTTTATTTCAATGCCAGTTTTTGTGACCATTTAATGCACTCTTTGGGGGTCGTAAACTTATTCCTGTTTACCTAAAACTCGAATCAAGTTGCCCTAATGTCGAGTTATTGCGGTTTATTATTGTTAATTTATTTTACTGTTATGTTATGTAAATTACTGTTAGTTTATCCTCCTATTTTCCAGTTTATTTGCGTGTAGATGAAAAGGCAGGTGAAGCAGTGTGACTATCGAATCAGGCGGATAGTTGCAATGGAATGTCGTTAATAAGAGTCGCTTTTTGAAATCGAGTTTTTCATAACTTCTGTTAAATATTTGCGGGAAAACAAGATGAGATAAGATAGATAGATAAAATTTATTGTCATCGATTCGGTACAATACATTCGAGGTTTCAAAAATAAAAATAAAAATTCTTCTTCTTGGAAGTAACTTAAATGTTTGAAATATCACATCGTAAAAAAAAGGTAGATCTTTTATTTACCTTCGTAGAACTTCAGTTATCTTTTCGTACATTTTTGCGTCATCTCGATGCATATTTCTCAATTTTAGGTATTGCGATTAGAGCTTTTGTTTCAGTGGAACAACGGAGTTATATGTATGAGAAAGTCACCCCACCGTCTTTGGGACATCTAGAAGTCAATTGAAGGTATGGAGGAACATTGGTCAATTGTGGCTCCTTAAAGCTGATTTTTTAAATGAATATACCGTGCTGAAATATAAATGGAGTTCTTTTCATGACATGTTGAACACAATTACAACGTATGAAGGGAGGTGCCGAGTTTAGATAATATACTGCAGGCTACATCTGATAAACATAGATCAGTAATTAAAATGTTTACTGACTTAAGCAAATGGTTTGTAATTTTCTGGTAATTTTGGACGAAAGATCGACTGGAACAGGTTTTAGGCCCGTAGAAATTTTCCCATAGCAAATAAACGCAATTTCTGGACCTAAAACTTACGGCATAAACCTCATAATCACGCATTATTAAAAATACGCTTTCAAGGAGATGGCACAGCAACTTCCTCGTTTCAATCAAAGTGACACCATTATAAAACAGAAAATAAAGAAATCTTCAGATGAAAGATGTTGAGCTAATTGGTCAAACTTCCTGAAGATTCGTTGTGACATTTTACAGACCAAAGTAAATGTAGTTACTTGAGGTGAAAGGTGATTAGAAATTAAAAATCTGTTTAGTCGTTGGTGTGTGGCAGCAAGCCAGGAATTTAAGGGTTATAATTTCACAATTTCAGCTCCCACTCCCAAGTAGGCACTTATGGATGTTTGGTGACAGCAAAATATGTCAGGCATCAGGGAATTATAAGGTGAAAATATAAAGAGCATGGGCACATTTCAGAAATAACATTTTTATACAAGCACACTATTGATATGGGAACCTTACTGTTAGCATAATATAACTCAAAGTTTATTGAAGTACTTTTCGTCTATTATTTTTATAGCATTGGTTTTTATTCATAAAATAAATAGCGCTAAGTTGCTTTCGCTGTTACTCGTCAGAGGCGGGCAGTAAAAACGAAGATTAATTAATTCCATGTAAGCGCGTACCGCTTGTTCCATCATGACGAAATCCGTATGAGACGTTGAGGGGCGTTGTGCGTATAGTCCTTTATCATATGAGCTAAATTGAATCAAAATTGTGAAAGTTATACCTGGTTCAAACATTTCACGTTATCGCACTCGCAGAGCGCACCGCTGATTATATTGAGATGAAATTCCTATGGGACCTCAAGAGGCCTTATCCGCATAGTCCCTCAAAATATGAACTCAATTCATTCAAAATTGTGGAAGTTCTGCCTGTAACAAGGAAATGCGGATAGACAGACAGACAGACACGGAACCAAATTTGTCCAGTAGGACCTATGAAACGGAAAATGCGAGTGGAAATTTTTAATTCGGTGAACAAAAATATTATTCTCAGGCAGAAAATATCGGCAGATTTTTTCTTCTTTTTAAGGTATATTATTAGGAATAATTATCTAAAATTTAGGAAACCCGTGATTATGTCTCAAAAACCATACCTGGAATAGTCAGATCTCCATATTTTTCGACGATAGTTTGTATACACGATACAACCTACCTACTTGGCTGTCGTTTTTCATCGCATTACGGAATGAAAGTGAGAACGATGGCGTATTATCAACATGATGCGTCCGTTACGATCTTTCTTAAGAACCTCGGCCAACTTTCTCTGGAACAACAATGCGCGCAGAATTTTCTCACTTGATAAAATCAGGCGGAGTTGGTGAGAAATTATTTTTTGTTCAATTAAAATTCTAGAAGACCTGAAATTAGTCAGGTTTTCTCCAGATGTTATTTGTCCTGAATACATACCCGAACGTTCCAAGAAGCGTTTCTTGTACACAGGCCTGGATTTACGCATAGGCCCGCTAGGCCCGGGCGCAAGGGGCGCGCTCTCAGTCTCATGAAAAAAAAATTTTAAATCTAAATAAAAATTTTAGTTTGCATTAGAAAACGTTTTTATACGTATTCTTTTACCGTGAATTATTAGGTCTATTCTTGAATGAAAATAATTTTATTTGAGTTTACCGTTTGTGAGTTATGTAAATTTGCTTTGTAAAAACTTTGTAACGTGTAACGGCGTCCACTCCTATCGGGGTTACTTGTAATAACCTAGTAGTAGTCTAATTTGCATTATTAAAAAATGTATGGCGATTTGTATCCAGTTTTTTCATTATTGTGAAGTATCTATTAATATGTACTGTACCTTACATTTTTAAATTAATATTTAAAGTAATGATGATAAGGTGAGTTGGTGATAGGTTTTTTTAGTGAGGTGATGATAGGAGTGCAGGGGGGCGGCAAATACTCTTGGGCCTAGGGGCGCCAGTTTGCTAGATCCGGCCCTGCTTGTACAATACTGTGTCAAAATTACTAATCTAAACGATTCGTTTTGACTGTCAAATACAGACGAACAGTTAGTTAATTATTGTATAAATCGAAAATAACATTATAAAAGTTTATGTAATCGTAAGAAATAAGATTGGAACATATAAAAGGACACTATACGCATACACACATACACCAATGGTTTTTTCCACAGATTCAGTTTTTGAATAGTCTGAAACGGTTTCCTATGCAGGCATTTTTTTCTCATGTTTGGGCTTGCCCACACCACCCTACTGAAAAAGTCCTAAAACTGTCATTAAACAAAAAGTTGCTCTTAAACCAATTACGTAAAATCGGTGTGTATAAACTCGGCCACATGCTACTCACAAAAGCATAAATTCTGTACACACATTTTGATCTATGAAAATTATTTTTGTCAAACCCCTGAATAATTGAAATGTATTCATGTGCTTCGTAATTTTAGTACCTAATTGTATTTCAGACAGACTTCATGGAACACATTTCAGTCATGACCTAACTGACCAAATATGTCATATTTTTAAGTATTTTAAAACTGTAATGGAAATTTTCTGCGGACTTTCAAGTACAATTGGGTCATTCGAGGGAAACGGAACTTCTGCAGTGTTTATTCCATAGAAATCGTTCACCATTCGTTTGAAAGCCCTCAATTTATGCATACATTATTTGCTGTGAAACCGCTGTAAATATGGGAGAAGATGATACATAAGCCAGAGTTGAAAGGACTGTAAGCAACATTCGCGGTTAGAACCATCATCCATTTAGCGGAGCTTTATTTTTATGTAAGAAGTTGGCGTTGTTTTTACGAAATGGAATCTAAGGAACCTGTGACCTGGTTAAATAGGGCGTAAAAAACATTCAAGGCGAAAAGAAAATACTTCTTTATGAGGAAAACACTTCAATATGAGGAAAATACATCCTAGTGTTCCATGTTCCACGTTTCTCGAATTTTAGCCGCCATCTCTAAGCAAAAAAGACGAGGCGCGAAGCGGCGAATTCTACATACCTACTTTTTTTTACTGTTGAAAAGTGTGTACACTCTAGTTCGCATTTATTTATAGTGAAATAAAAGAGTTTTTCCAGGGTTAATATCAACATACTGACATAAAATTATGTTGTCTAGACCAGTTTGAGTAATTTCAATGCATTGCAAGTCTTGAGTTGTCAAGTTTAGATAAGAGGAATAACCCAAACAAACCTTTGATGGGTGAAAAAATAGTACTGGTTCCAGCAAACGAGATAGTTAGGGTCAGGCAAGCAGATAGTTTATGGAGGGTTGACTTGTTCGAACTTGGGTTTTGTTAGTCGAGGGGTCCTGACCGGGGGATCGGGTCAGTGATGTGGATTCTGTCAAGACAGGAAACCAGATACAGCCGGCGGTATTGGATTACTCCTCAACGAAAGGAGTTTGCGGCAGAAAAAAACCTCCGAAGAATAAAAGAACAGCAGGCGGAGTCGGGGTGATGGTGGTTTAGAAAGCTAAGCGGGACATCGATTTGCTACTGATGAGTAGCATCCATGGTAGTTCCACTCATAATCCATCTTCCTAGATTTACTTTGTAAGCCAACAACGAACACATCCTCCTCTGAGTCCTTGTTGTTGACCCTTACGTCACCCTATCATTGGTCTATTCCTCTCCGCAATAATACCTCGTCATTCGGTGCATCTTTTTTGGAATATTTTTCAACAAAATGGAATTGTGAGAATGATGTCTAAATAGCTTCTAGTCGATCGAAGCATATTACGTTGTAAACGTATTTTTTATAGAACAACCGTACGCGAAAGCTTCATCGCCCCATTTGTTTTGATAAACTCTTGCCGCATGAATTTAAAACGTGTAAGCCTGATTGTAAATTGTGACATTACACATTGTGAGGCATTCAAGGATCTATTATATCACTCGGGAACATCGACGAATCCATCGTTTGTTCTATGTAGCTGGCCCATGTATCAATTAGATGCTTTAGCACCAGAAAGGATTTGTTCGAAAGGAGTTAATTACGATTTTGTGATAATCGACCGAGAAGCATTGATGAATACGAATTTTTTCGAATCCCATAAACCTTAGTTATATGTATAGCCGACATTATCCACTATGTAGCACCTGGTCCGGAATCGAATAGAATGAAAGCTACATTGACCGAAGACCATCTCAGGACGTGAGATTTCCTTCGAAGGTCTCATTGTCGCTCTCACGTTGTCAAGTCAAGAGGCCTCGGAGCGATAAGATTCTTTTTACGACGTTACGTCTGACTCAGCCTGATCTCGTCTCGAGTGGTCTCACAATAAGTCAACAGGTTGAGGGTTTCTCCAAATTAATATAACACAGGTAGCTAAGCAATTCCTTAGCTGCTAAAAAATATGTCTAATTGTCCTCATTTTTAGAATGTCCCCGATTTTAACTACCAAACTCCAATGATTTATTTTACAACTAATTTGCTCGGAATTGCCTCCGACATTTTTCTCCGATCCCTTTATTTTTCTACTATTGCACTTCTCAAATTTTGCATCTCTATTGCCACCTAAAATAATTTTAAACCATAACAGTAACTATTTTTAAATACCATTCAATCGTTTCAGATTGCCTCAAAACGGATTCCCATTTGAAATTAATTTTCAAAAACTAAAACAGTGCAATTCAAGACTGTTTTCATTACTTTAGAATGAAAGCTAAGCTCTTTACTTTAAAAATCTTTAAAGTATAATCTTAACAGAAAAAATAACATAAAAGTCCATTTCAGTAAACTCTAAAACTTAATTCAAGGTAAGTAGATTCAAAATCTGCCCGTTCTCCATAGGGATCATAAAAGGTCTTAGGATTTATGTTAAAAAAATCCTTCGCACATGGACTGAACTTGGGGTCTAGTTGTCCCTAACTTCTACCCACCCCGATCGCATGATATGCGATTATACTCTTCTTATAAGAACCTTTTATAAACGTGTTTTGTTGGGTTTTTCTAATACCTGGGCAAGTGGCGTTTTAATTTTCCAGTGATTCTAGTATAAAAATCGGTTGGATGGGTTCCGGACCAGTCCGAGCTTATTTAACGTTGAAAAATCTTGTTTTTAATGTTGAAAGCATTTAAACCGGGCGTGAATTTCTATTTTTAAATGCCAATTTTTTAATTTTATCTTTTTTACGACGTGGCAGTTAGAAAAAGTTGAGGTTCCAGGATGTAGGGATCAATAATAACTAACCGTTGTGAAATAATTTGGAGCGTTTTTTAATGGTGTTCTTCTCCACCTTTGAGGGGAGTTTTCCAACTAATCACAACTCAATCATTAGATCCACTTCTGCAAACCCATTTAGTAAACCCTACCCATGCAATTCATTCTTCAGTCACTAACTCATCACTCATACGGACTAAATCACTCGCTATGAAGTTGAGGAAATCCATATCGATAAAAACGGAGTAAGATAGAACGATATCTATATTTCCACGAAAGTGAAGAGTTACGCAGTTAAATCGATTTGGACGGTTAGGTCATCATCAGTAACTAACATGAACAAACATATGTATATATTTATTGTGAGTTCATGTTTGTTACTGATTATGACCTAACCGTCGAAATCTGTTTAACTGTGTAACTCTTTACTTTCTTGGAAATATAGACAACGTTCTATATTACTCCGTTTTTTTATTAACTCATCACTCACTTTCAATGATGATGTATTTTGTTCACTAAATCCGTAAATAACTGGACGAGTAAATCAGGTCCCCACGTTACTATTGAGCGTAGCATTTAAACGCAAATTGAGAGCTTTCGCGTCATAACGTTCCAAATAATGCACAAATTAAATAGAATGAAATGCATTTACATAGATTTTCGATGCTCAATGAAGAATAACACATGAAGTTCGCTTTTGTCAAAATTCAAAGCGACTATTATTTTTAGCTATACTGTAAATTTTGGGGACAGGTTGTCCGAGCGAGTTGGGGCGTCAGTCCTCTAGCTGTTTACTTTCAGTGGGAGTACTGATTGCCCTGGTTCGAATCCGGCTGGCACCAATGATTATCAAGTGTTGTATACCTGTCCTGTCGTTGTACAGTTCACCTCTGATCTCGATATCACGTGAATCCAAAACGCTCCCAACCCAGGGGCGTGAGGCAATGGGAAGCCACGAGCGAAATCGTCAGACCTAGTTCCGATCCTCTCTGGAGGACGGCTGACGACGTCCGCGACACCTCCGGGTAGTCGGACGAAAATCCAAGGTGAAATTCCTTGTTTACTTTACTTTTACTTTACTGTAAATTTTAAGGAAGATGTACGTTGTTGACTCCTAAATGAAATTTCTCGATACCATTTTAATTAATAAGGTGTGGGAATAGGTCGAGCTACCTGAAGAGTTGTGGGAATTTCACCCAGTACCCCACGCGGTTAGGGTTCGAGTGACAATCCTCCTGAGTGTTATCAGATGAAGGTCCTGCCCCTAGTCCCCTCTGAAGATACGACACTCCTTTTTTTCTAGGATAAGAAGATCGATGGTCGACAATGCGAAGTAGGACCCAGGATGATTCTCGTCGTGATGGATAAACAAGATTAAAACAACTGTATCGTGATGGATCACTTCATTCCAATTGCCCTTAAACCAATATTCATTATCAACTTACACAGGTAGAATCAAACCAAAATATTGTCTTGGGAATAGATCATAAAAGTTACCTACAGTCCGCTCCATAAATCAACGTTGAAACCAACTCAACCAACATTGAACATTCAACATTCAACCAACGTTGAAATCAAAAACCGATACAACGAACAAAAGCGGATGAGTGACGCTTGAAGTAACTTTACTGACGTTTGTCCGCGATTTATGTAGCAAATAAAAATTGCTGGAGGCAACTCGAGTTGTAAGTTAACACTATATAGAGGGAGAAGGATAGTATTCGAAGAGGCAGTGAAACTTCGTGTGGCGGCAGTAAACTGTTAAACGAAGATCGGTAGCTTCCTGCGTCCGGGTGTCCCAAGATCGATTTATCAACGCTTGACGCCCAGACAGAGAATTCATTGTAATTCTTATTGTTTCATTGTCTTCTGTGGTTTACTAGTTGAGTCTTTGTAACAAACCTGAAATTACAGCGATTTACAAATTCGTTAATTCCGTTTGTCAGTCGCGTGCATGATAGCTTGGCACCATGATGGACTGGCGGCGCTGTTATTTCCCGCTTTACTTTCATTTATGGTATGCCATAAACAGACAAGAATCCTTTATTGAGCAAAACTGTGATAAGCTGTTCAGCATTATCCAATCAAATGAAGATGTAAAACGCTGCAATTCACTACAAAGAAGGTTTATTATTTTCATATTAGGTAGCCCTTCTTTGTAAATCACTGATAGATCTTTTTATCAGACGCCGTCCACAGTACATTATCTAAACTCGGAGCCTCACGCCTCCATACCTTGTGATTGTATACTGGAGCTGCCCTTGAGCCGATCAGTGTGGGGGACTGTTTGGGGAGAAGTGGGAGCATATATAAATGTACAAATTTTAGAAACAATAATTCACAAAACAACACTAATTTTTATATTTCAGCTTCTTGCCTTTTTCAAAATACGAGAAAAATAACAGTAATGGGAAATTTTAACATTGATAATGAGAAATTTTTTGCCGTGGAGAAATTTGGTTACCCTGTTAACGTTTAATATTCAGGCCTGGACGATCGTACGCACCCAACACATTGCTATGCGCTTTTTCTGAGTGAAGCAGCGTAATTTGAAATAGTGTTGGAATTATTACCTATATATTATTAGTTCCAGGAACTGCTACAAATTTTGTTGTCTTGAGGTTCCATTTTCTTCAAAATTTTGATTCCAAAACACCCATCGAAAGTTTCGCCATGCGCTATGGCATGACGGCTCACAGGCAAATCGGTGTTCCCTCCAACAACAGATGTCCTATGATTGTTGACCCTGAGATTGAGTGCTGTCTCAGCTTTGCCAACGTAAAATGCAGGGCATTTCTTACACACCAACTCGTACGCACACATTGATGTTTGGCATTTAGCCGATCCTTTACATTTGTACGAATTGATGTTGTTGGCCGATGAGAACAGCTCGTCCTCGTCAACTATGGGGCAAACTTTACACCTTCTCTTGCCACATGGGTGTAGACCTCTTGCAGGGATTTAAATATATATTTAAAAAAATATATATATATTTTTTAAAATTATTTATTGAATTATATATAAATACATGCCCGTTGCATTGAAGATTTTACGGTTTTAGTTGACTCGAATTATGAGTATTCTTGTATTAGGCATTGAAAAGGCTTTGGGAGGAATGGAAACCTTCATTAAAAGTTGGATATTCCAACTTGACGGCCGCTACCGGCCGGTGTTGAAGTCGACGTGCTACTTGAGAGGGAACAATGGGAGAGGCATCAGCCGCGTGGGAGTCAGTGACCCAGTTGAGAGGACTACTCGCCTTCAGAAGCTTGTCAGCCGAAATCAAAAGCAAAACGAGCATAAATTCATGTTAAATGTGTGACAACGCTGATAATAATATTTCAAAGATTCGTCCTTCCTGTCTAATGATGTTGTGTGAAACTGATTGCTGTCTAGCCTGAAATTAGCCATGGAATAAGAAACCTACCCACAGGTTGTTTTTCAACGACACTCGAGACAATATTTTTTCCCAGAAAAATTGAACACGATGTCGTGTTAATCATATTGGGAGAATGGTGTAAACAAACAACACTATATGGATGAGATAGCATTGCCAGGGGGGTGAAAACTAACGAAAAAGTAGACCAAGTTCATGTAGAGGCACTCGAACAAGAACTAAACAGAAGTGCATCAGCCGGGCTGATATGGAACCTGTTATACCCATCCTCTGACGTGTCCAGCACACTAAAAAAATGCTCACATTTTTCAAACTTAGAATAATTTATTCATGACATTCCATGTTGGCACCTAATCTGCTATACAAATCAGGGAATAATAAAGTTAGTGAGTCACACGCATATTTTGCGCAAGCTCAAGGCAAGAACTGTCATATTTTGATTCAGCCAACAAAAATACAAGTAGCTAATTCTTCATAAACCCCTTTTCCTCACCTTTTCATTATTCGTTGTAAATGGGAAAATCCGAACATCACATCGAACATCCGTGCATCACACTGCTGCATAGGTAGTTGGAACGAAAAATCTGGAGTTCGAACTATAACATTATGAAAAAGTAGCTTTGAAATTCTAAAATACGTTTCTGATATGTTTTAACCGGTATTTTCCGTGAAACATGGGGAAATAACCTTTTACGTTAATGTTGGGCTCGGAAATATTGCCTTGCCCTCAGTATGGCGAGGGGTTGTTGTTTCCTAATTGATTTATGGCCTGGAAATCGTAACATTTAACCGCATAGAAGAAAATTTTGTTTTTGAAATCTCAAGGAAAGCCCCTTCGACAAAGCGTATTCATCTCAAAAATCGGCCACGATGTTTACACGCTCATTATAAATGTATCACCCACCAATCAAGTAACCAGATGTTTCCCATTTCATCTGCTTTCAAAACAATCCTTCAACAATCTCTCAAGTAGTGACTTAGGATATCTTAAGCACGGATCTCCCGGCTCTCCGTAGAACTAAGTGGCCAGCGAGGCGTAGCATAGTTGTCTTGTTTCAGTTAAATCGTTCGTAGGAAGATCGAGGGAGTTTTCCAAACCACCTAAGTAACGGCCGGACTCGCCGCCCGCTCGTTCGACTGTGAAATCGTTTGTTGCTTTTAGCTCACTGTCCGTGACATCACTGTTTCTCCAATTGAGAAAGGTTAAAGAGATATTTGTAGCCGATTTCGGGTGTTCAAATTTTTATTTTTTAAATTAATGTAATTTCCTTACCTAAACCATCACTTGGTTGAATATATCTATATCTAAATTACAGCTAATGTGACACTACACAGATAGATATTCTACAGCTGGAGGTAGGTATTTTTGGTTATTCTATAGAAACTCTAAATTAAGAGCTTTCTCTCTTACCAAACATAAAATCAATCATTGGAATGTATTGGTATTGCTTACGTGAAATTTTGTTTTCTTTGACAGATGTTCTGTGAAGGTATCAAATAATGATAATAAAACAACAAAGTAGAAACTTTTAAGTTATTTTATACAAGGTTTAAGATTAAGGTTTTCTTTCTGAATGAATAAAATAATATATTACTCACACTATTGCAATGTATTCGAAAACATCAATTATAAAGATAAGTTATACCTTATGTGTTCGGTAGTTCTCTGTTAAAATTGAAAAAGCCGTATATTTCGACCTAATTCCACCTTGTAATGTACGATGAGATTGTAGAAACAAACGATTTTTTTGATTGAATATTACATAAAGCTCAATGGCACAAGAGTACATCATACTCGAAGATAGGTACTCAGTTTTATGTATTGGGCAGGGGTGCCCACAGGGGGGGGGGGGGGGGTAAAGTTGATTGAAATAGTATTTAGCATGACGGTATTCAAAAATATATTACTATGTAAAGAATTATTTAGTAGTAGGTAGTAGGCCCTGCTCCGCCTTCGTATTATGGTATTATACGGAAGCCAATAGTACCTTTCATCGCAACAGTTATATCATAGATTCCCATCTATTTTCCTTATTAATCTATAGATTACTAGAAAGATTGATTTATAATATTTTTTGGGGGGGATACGTGCGTAGCATGTCCAGCCCAGCAAGCTAAACAGAACGCTGATCACCTTATTAGCAGTGGCTTCCGATTACTTAGTCCGGCGATAGTTGCGCGAGAATATCGTTTTCTGCTTCAAGAAATCTAACTTTATCCTGTTATAGTGGCTCGCGACTTAATTGTTCAACATTCTTGAAGTTTTAAGATCTTAATTTGTAGAAGCTTAAAAGGTTCAAGCGACTAAAATGCCACGGGATATGTTTCCGCTGACATCAACTCCTTCAAATGGATGAGTGGACTGCTGGTCAGTCGCGCTAGCTCTACAGTGTGCACAATAATGATACATTCGTGTAGGGATTGATATTATCAGATGAATCTGCTTTTCCCCTAATCTTCTTTAAGCTGGATCATACGACCAGAGCCAAAGAAAATGAAAGTTGACGGATTTTACGTTGGCGCATGAATAGAATGAAGAATTTATTTTTGAGCAATGAAAATTCATAAGGAAACATCTGAAGCTTAACCCGTACATCTGAAAATTGCATTTAAATCGGATGAAAACTGCAGCAATTACGATTGGTACAATTCTTATATAGCTTGGTTGGATTGTTTAAGCGATTTCACGTTCGCGCATTTATGAGATTATTTTTATTATTTTTTATTATTATTTTTTTCACAACTTCCTCCTAATTTAAGCAAGATCAGACCATTGAACCCGGAAGAAGTGATGCTTGATGGATTTTACATTAGGTAAATGTAAATTTTGTGCGAGAGTTAAGTATTGATTTTTGAGAGATGAAATTCATAAAAGAGCATCTACAACGCAGTCCACACATTCCCTGAAAATTCCATATTATTCGGATGAAATATGTAGTAATTAGGCTTGTTATCAGGATTACATTACATCCGTGTGTACAGATGATAACCTGCTTGTAGGGAATTGGTTATCTTGGTTCCTCTCCTAATTTTACTCTCTCTTCTGAAGGAAAATAGTGGTTTTTGGGTAAAGTTCTGGTTAGCCGATCAGTTGGAGTTGGCAGGGAGTATTTATAAAGTTTACGTAGTGTAAACCGATGATTCTAGACAGCGGTACGTCTGCAGCATCAGGCTCAAACTGACAGAGAGGATGGATAGCCCGCGAGAGGTGACATGGTAAAAAACTTCTGCCAAGTGGGTGTGGCACATAGCTTTCTCGTATCCATAACATGACTGTATAGATCATTGAAAATTATTATTGACTAAAGAACTTCGTTCGATTAGGCGAAGTAAATATTGAATTAGGGTAAATTTATTGTTATGCAGGAGCATAAGTTGAGAAAATAAAGGTAGGCATGTTCAACTATTGAACAAACTATAAAATATACCTAATAAGTCCGAACAATCCCTGAAAATTTCATCGAAATCGGTCAAAAACTCCTGGAGTTATGCTTGTGGCAAGGGTTCCACGTTTGCGCATGCGCAGAGGCCACTATTGATCCGGGGGTAATGAAACTCATAGGGGACCATTTACATATCAAACCTGACAATCCCTGAAAATTTCATCGAAATTGGTCAAGAACTCCCGGAGTTATGCGCGTAACAAGGGTTCCACGTTTGCGCATGCGCAGAGGCCACTATTGATCCGGGGGTAATGAAACTTATAGGGGACCATCTACACATCAAACCGAACAATCCCTGAAAATTTCATCAAAATCGGACTATAACTTCGTGTAGATTTGCCCGTAACAAGGATTTGTTGACAGACAGACAGACACGGAACCAAAATTGTTCAGAAAGGTCTAAAACGCAAAATGCGAGTGGAATTTTTGATCTTGGACGCTACCTTAGTAGACTCGGAAGCAAAATCACATGAAAGGTGATATGTGAGATTTTCTCTCACCCGACGATTTTTTCCCAAAACTTTTTTTTTTTTTGGCTAGATGAGTGGTGTGATTGGAATTGTTTTTTTTTTCTAATTCTAGGTTCTTCAATAACAATAGCATAAATTAGGACCATTATTACTTTATTTTAAATATATAGTAGAGCGGAGGAAATTAAAAATGATAACTTCAAAGGTTTTCATTCAATTTGTTTTTTATTTGACCTTTTTTGAATAGTACAGTTAAAATAACCTTCACCAATATACTGCTTTACACACATGCTACAATTTAATCACAAAAAAAAAAAAAAAAAAAAAAAAAAAAAAATTAAAAAATAGGTCTGTTTACAAATTAAAAAAAAAAATTACAGTTTATAGAAAAAAAATCAATGGCTAGATAGGGTAACTTGCCGTATTGCACATGGTAGAAATGTGTACATAAAATGATAAATTAATTTTCAACACGTCAGAGCCAGAATCTCGATAGGTTTGTTCCAAAAGTTTTTCTTGCAGTTCCTCTTCCTCAAGCCCCTGGTTCCATCTCCTTATTTGCTCAGTCTGTCTCCAGTATCAAATTCGCTTCCAAACTTCTAATATGGAGTATTAACACTTCCATTATGTAACAAAACATCAGAAACCTCGAAAAAGAGCAGATGAACCTTCAAGACGAACGGGACCAGAGTGGACGGAACGCCGAATGTGACACATGAGATAATCCCTCACCCGTCCCATTTCTGCCCTCCTAGGTAGTCGGGGAAAACCAGGAATGACGACTCCGTTGATTTGACCTCAAATTAGACATATAACTCGAAGGTCAACGCCCTCGGGTTTCAATCTGAAATTTAACGCCAAAATTTGGTTTTGAGGTGAGAGAAAATCTCTCGTACCACCTCTCGCGGGTTAAGTTACGAGTGATGGTGTTTCCGTGACATATAGTCCGCGGAGACCAGTCACTCAAAGTTGGAATAGGATGGATATTGAGCAGAGGAAGTCGATGATTCCACCAGGCCTATGTCTGCAGCATCGGACTTCGTTTTTCAGAAGAGGTCGAGCAGGTGGCACGATGTGCCCAGAACACAACTTCTGCGGACATCAGAGTTCTTCCTCCAGGGCGATTCTAAGAGGCGTAACTACCATAACCAACTCGCAAGAGGGGGTAATTTGGGATTTTTAACAGTAATAAGGCAATGGTTTCAGCTTAAGAGAGAGCTCACTGACCCAGTGAAGTCCCCGGCTAGGAGTCCGGTTACTTATACCGTTAGTATCCCTTCTTCCTCCTTCCCCTTCCCGAGGAAGAAGGGCCTGGCCCTTGCGCCTTGGTCTCTGCGCTACTCCCGTTTATTGGAATAATTATGTGTCTTCCGGGTAAGTTCCCTTACACTGCTATTCCTACGAAGGCAAGGATTGTTCAACTATGTTGCAGAAAACGAATTTCCCCTAACTCGTTTTTTTTAAACCTCCCATAATTTTGAGTGATGTACGTTTGACGATTTTTCTCATGCTTACGCCTTTAACTCATTAAAATGATCATAACTCCCTCAATTGGAGGAGTAACTTTTGAGTAAATTTGATTATACCGTTAGAAAGAGCGTTAAATTTCCTATCCCTCTGCTGGAAAACCAAAGTTATTTGATTAAGCTACACGCATGAAAAATGATCTTGAATAGGAAAGCCTGTTGAATTTTGAAAATCTCTACTTTTTTAATCGATCACAGATCCCTATGGCTCAAAGGTGATATAGCCCGCAGCCCAAGAACAGTGGTTCCCAACCTGGGGGCGATCGCCCCCAAGTGGGCAATTTCGGTTCAGGGGGGTCGATAAATAAGTTGGCGGCGATTGAGGGGCGATGAGTATTCAAAGGGTGAAAAATGAAAATAGTACATTACAGTTGTAGTTGCCGGGCAGCCATTGATATGGCGAAATAACACAAAGATTTCAAACTTTCATTTTTTTCACCTTTTAACTGTGAATTTTCTTAATTTATCTTCTTTGTTCTTAAAACAAAAAATGTATACATTTCAATTTTTATTTTCTATTTTATTTAGGAGTGACCGGATAAGACTGCTTTGGTTGTGTTTATAAACAGTTTTAAATAATAAAATTGCTTTATTATTAGATTTCACTTCAAATTAAAATTAGGCATACATGGAAAAATTAAATTGGGGGGGGGGGGGGGGGGGGGCACAAAAGGTTGGGAACCACTGCCCTAGAATATGCATAACGTTTTTATTTTTTATTTTAGTAAACTTTATTGTCGGTCTTGACATTACAGTTATGCAAGTAACAGTATATAGTAACCGTAGGTTATTTAACGTGGTACTTTCATTAGGTGCAGCCCACTGGCTGTCCTAGATCAGTAGGTACTATACATGTATATGTATAATAAACAATTTATGATAATAATAATGTGAATAGATAACAATTGTGGTTAATAAATTATGTAATATAATAAACAATTTATGGTAGTAGTCAATCTGAATAGATAATAAATAATGTAACGAGCTAACAATAATAAATAATAAAGTTTAGAATAGACGTTAGAATTGAAGAATTGAAAGTTAAGTTATCAAGAAATCTTGTGGTATTTTTCTCTTGAGTCGCCGTCTACCAGGTGGGGCGGGTGATTTCGGGGTATGCGTGCTATTAGTGAGTTATGTTGCTCATGCATTCTTTCATCAAGTTTCATATGCGTGCGGCGAATCACTTCTTGTACGGTAGGTATACTCAGGTCGTTGTGCAGCGTCGAGTTGCGAACGTACCAGGGTGCTCCTGAAATCATTCGAAGTACACGATTTTGAGTAACCTGTATTTTTTTAACGTGAATAGCAGCAGCTGAACCCCATAGCCCACCCGCGTTCAGTTATTAGTCATTAGAATAGCTTAAATAATATAATATATTATATTATTAAATTATATAATGTATAATATCATTAATATTAACTGTAATAGTCTCATTACAGTGTTGGCGCAGTTGGTTAGTATGGATTACGTTCCTACGCAATTTCGATTCCGAAAAACCACCGGTGTTTTAGTTTTATTGCGGTCAGTGAAGTTTCCAGAGAAGGGAGAACGGTTTTCAGTTCCTGATGGGTCGGCCGTTTGTCCTACCATATGGTCATTATGAATACATCAACTCCCATTTAAACGGAAAAACTCTTCGAAATTCCAAAGGTTCATGACCCAAGTGTTAGGAGACCTTTTAAAACACCCTTATATGCGTGTCTACATCGACGACATTTTATTCGGGAGGAGAGCTAAAGAAGAATGCGCATCTTTAACCTACCGTATAGCGGAAAGGCTGTCGCAAACTAATCTCAACATTAATCTTGATAAAAGCGAATTCAACAAAAAGAGCGTAACTTACTCAGGACGGTTGACTGATTGACTGCTGAACTCCCAATAGTGTCCCTCGTAAGACAAGTTATGAAAATTGTCATTTTAAATTCTGTGATTCCGACGTTCTTAGATCATATGATGACTCAGACTCGAGGGGGAGGGGGGGGGACATGATGAGTTCTGGCCCGAAATGAAGGTAACTATAAAAAATTATGTTAGATCCTTTCATGAATGTCAAATCGTTAACTTTAAGAATAAACCAAGGCCCGATATCATCATCATTCCAAATAAATCCTAAGTGCCATTTGAATGCCTTCGGTGAAAAAGTTGAAAGATCCGATACCATTAGAAGTAAACATCTCTTCTTTTGGTGGTGGTTGGAGCTACGCGGTTCACTCAGCTAAGGCGATGAAGGAGAGTACCTCAGCGGTCATAAGATAATTACAACGAAGATTGTATCCGAAAAGTGGTTTCAGAAGAAATGATACATTTTGCAGTGGGTAGAAACATTAAATTGGTTACAACGTCATCCTATCATCCGGAAGCCAACGGTTTGGCCTAGAGAAAAACGCGCGATGTCAAACAATTTCTGGCACTGTATCCTAGTTTTAGATGAGGCTGAAAGAATTATTTGGAGGCTTGTGTGAACGTTATGAACAGCTCATTTTCATCTGCTTTGGGTTGTTCACCACAATTCAAGGCATTCAAGAGGAAATCCATCTACCCGGCCGATAAGAGATTTGGTATAACAGAGGAAATGCTACTTGAAGAAGAATTTGTAGAAGACCAGGAGAAAAATACTATGCAGCTATGAAAAAGTCATTTGATAAGCGACATCCGAATACATACCATAAATTTACGGAGGGGGTGCAAATATTAGTGCAGTACGGAAATCGTAGGGAAAACCCGAACATTCTCGGACCTTTTTTGATAAAAAAAAATTAACTGGATGAATGGGTTTCCAAAGAATTTGATTTATATAGATGACCATGGGCAAGAAAAGGTTGCATCAGCAAAAACCGCCATCCCTTATTATTGTAGAAGTATTGTGTACTCTTAATTAGGGGAAGTGTAACACAAGTTCACTCTAAAACATCTTGTGATCATGTGTTTTAGAAGTGTCCTTGGTGAAAATACAACAAGGTTGTATAAATGTGAAATATATTCAGTTTGAGTCATGAAATGATAACGATCAGTTATTAGTCATTAGAATAGCTTAAATGATATACTAATATTAAACTTTAATAGTCTTATTACAAGTTTGGCAGCGGGTCTTTCTTATATTTTTTCTATGAATCGATTGGTGACCCTCTTGGGAGTCCTCGGTCAACAAATGAGGGGTTTTCAGGGCATCTCCTATTCTCGAAAGTCCTGAATCAGCAGTTAAATAATTCAATTAATAAGATACCATTTGCTAACAACTTACGGCCAGGGGAAAGCGACAGAAAATCAGTTATTTGTTGAGCGATGAGGCCGAAGATCAACACCATTCTATTCATAGACAAAATAATTAAGTCCGATGTAAAAATAATTTTTTCCCTCAGTTCGATTTTGGGTGGAAAAGATGGATTTCACCGTAATAACTAACGTTTTCCCGCATTCAAACGTCAATTTGTTAGGGAAGTTAGAGAAACCTGAGAATCTGGTTCATTTTTGAGAATTGCAGATTAAAATTCACCTCTGAATCACAGGGACCTATAAGCGATTGAAAACAGTGGAGATTTTCAAGATTTGAAAATCTTTTCTCTTGAGGTTCATTTTTCATCCAACGCCATTTACCTTATTTGAAAAACTTTTGTTGGACGTTGGCGAGACTGGAAATTTATCGCTCTTTCCAACGGCGGTGTTATCAAATATGAAGTTTTGATTTTGGTGTAACAAAATTTGTCATCTCCCGAAAGTGAATACTAAGCTCTTTCTACCTAGATATAGTTACTGCCTATTGGGTAGGAATTTTTAGTTACCAAATGAGCGCATGATTTCCCTTAATAATCCTTACAAGAGGGGGGTTCTCATCGGAGGCAATTTGATCTTGACGCCACGTCGGCGTTGAGGGTAGCGGCAGACGGGCCCTCATGCCCGCATCGACACCCGAACCTACCGCTTAGAATCAAATTAACCCTCTCCCCCTACCACCTACCTTTCCACAACCCATCTCTCTCACGAAGCTGGACATGACATCCAAACGGAACGGAGTACTAAAAAGCTAATTTGACAGTACGTTGGTACATATACAGTGTGGTTTTTGTCACCCAATGCCACACAACAAACGTTTTGAAGGTGATCCTCAAAATAATTTCTAGCATAGAGTTATTTAAGGAGCCAGAGGTGTATACTTTGAAGCAATTATACTTTAACATACTTTGTTAAATTGGGTTCGTTCCAACGGTTTGTGGCGTAAGACTATATCCACAGTTTTCTACTGGTATGAGCAATAATATAACTTCTGCTCCAACATATTATGCCGTCAACAGCTGTTTCGACAAGAAGGAGCCGTTCACAGCGGTTTTCTACTGTTGGATGGAAATTGACGACTGAAACCTCTCACTTTACTGAAGGTGAACAGCAAAAATTGCCGTAACATGACAGCAAGGTTATGTTGACTCCATGTTGAATAGCTCAAGTGTTCCAACAAACGATTATCCGCGGTTATGTTTGTGAACAACAACCTACAATGCCGTGCACTGTTGCCGACAGCTGTTGGACGGTGTCGTTGTTGTTGGAATAATACCTATACCACAAACATTTAGGGACTTTGGCAGGGGTGCCCACAGAGGGGGGGGGGGGCTATGACGCAGACTACGTCATTGAAATTCTTGGGGGCTCCAAAAAAATGTTTGGGGGGTAAAGTTGATTGATACAGTGTTTAACGTGACGACATTCAAAAATATATTACATCGCTAGATGGAACGTAAATAATAATGAACCTAGTAATTTATTTGCGTATGGTTTGTTTTTCTATCTGAAATGTATAAATGACAATGACAGTTCTTGAATATTGTCCGTTTTGTCTATTGCCGACTGGAATTGAATTTTTTCAATACCTGTATAAATTCTTCATTTAGTTTTAACTCCGGAGGACAGCTGGAGAAGACGGGCTACCATTTCAACAGGATTGTATCATTCTAGCGCCTGCCGCAGGGTTGGAGCCGGGATTCTGTCTGTCCTTTCTTCTATCCTTCGGGTTGATTGATCAAAAAGCCGAGATTACAGCCACACGTCGAATCGATTTCGAATTTCTGGGACAAACTTTGCTCCAGTAGTTACGGAGAAAAGTTTAGGACAATTGACGGAGGACGGAATTGTTTTCATACGATTTTTTAAACGTACCTATCTTGAATTGTAAACCAACATCTTTTGAGGAGGGGTTAAATGTTTTTTTCTTGGTCGATTATAAAAGTGCATTAAAGTGCGTAAATATTGAACCAAAACTCATCGGAGTGGAAAATCGTGTTCCGATCCACAGTACAAGAAGGAAGGAGCGCTCAGAGCTATAAAACAGAAGTAAGGATCGAAACAACTCATAGATTATAACAGATTTTGAAAAGAATTGTTTCCCTTTAAAAAAAAGTATTGTCCACAAATTTCAACAAACTTGGGCAATTTACCCTTTCCGTGGGTAAAGTGTAAACTACACTTGTCATCTTTGTCATTATAAATAAAAACGGAGTAGGATAGAACGTTATCTACATTTCCACGAAAGTAAAAAGTTACACTGTCGATTTCGACGGATTTTCTTTAGGAGCCCAGAAAATACTAAGATGTAAAGTATTACAAGTGAAACATTATTTTTCATAGTATGTCCATTTCAGAAAAAAAGGGGCTTGCATGAAGGCCTGAAGCATTTTTTCCAGTGAGTTCTTCGAGGAATAATATTTTCCCTCGAAACTTTCGCCTACCCTGGTCTCAGGGCACTTAGTTACTGCACCTCGCAACCCGTTCGACCGACCTCCAAAGGACGGTTGCATCGGACCCGGACAAGTAACTTTGAATGAAACCACCACGCTACTACCACTATAACGTCACGGTTTTGAAAAACATCGGGCTCCGTCTTTAATCATGAATGGAGGAAACGAACTGGTCTGGCCAACTTACGGCGGCGGTGGGGGAAGAAATTTCACATCGATTTATAGAACGGGACCGCCAACTCTCGACATCCTGCTTCGCCTGGCACTTTTGGTTTCTCGGAAGGTACCGTCTGCTTGCAAAAGGAAATCCTTCCATTCGCTTCATTCTACTTTAGAACGCGTTTCTGTAGTTCCAAAAAAATTCTCGAATCAACGCTCTTTCTCAATGTTTGTCAAATTAATTTTTTCACTCGACTAACGTGTGAAGTAATTTTGGTGCAAGATCAGTACAGACAACGGTGAACACATGACAACGTGACCCGAGTAAGTATCATTTTAAGAAAGAAGAACCTGCAGCACAGATAGTGACTTTGTTGCCCCAGGCAAGGGCCAGCCCTGTCTGCTACCATTTTCATTTATTACCTATCTAATTACAACATGAAGTTATTATTAACTTGTGAGTTAAATCGAAGTTACTCAGGTAAGATTCAACAAAAGTGTCCTCATTATGTCATGGCCCACCCTTGGATACCTGCTCCGGGTGGAGACGGAAAGAGCGAGGTTGGCAGTGAATGTTTTTTGACCGAGCCTTACGCAGGTGGGAAATGGTACTGAGGATGGATATCCCGCGATTTGGTAGATTTGGGCAGATTAGGACTCCTAATGGAGACCCAGTGATAAGCTGAATTACCCTTGCCGTTATTGCGTTCATAATCGATCTACAGCGCTAAAATTTATTTGGGAACGATTAATGTGCAGGTAGTTGGTGTTTCATCTAATCTCGTTAAACTCAGTTATTCATTTCGAGAATTCCTACGTTTCGTCCATGGACTGAATATGGATATGTTCAGTTTCGTAAATTTCGGGACTTGTAGAGGTTGGCGTACACTGAGTTATAATTTAGATGAAGTCAGTCTAGAATTCAAGTTATAGTGACAGTATGGTAAGAATAATGTGCGATTGTATTCCACATGTTAGCGCCACATGTAAAAAAAACGCTGCAAATTCTTTCACTGGGGTTTTTTTTATTCAATCGGCTTGCGTTCATGATTTGAATTTCTACTAAGCTTTGGAGTGTGCGTGTTTCACAGGATAGAGCGATTATTGAATTTCAGGAGATATGAATAGAGCACGTAAATCTGTTCTCAACCAAAATACCTTTTTGGATTGATCAGTTGATCATATTTGTGCCTCCTGAAATTCAATAATCGCTCTATCACCTTTGAAACACGCACAAACTTTCAGTGGGGTTTATTATTCAATTTTATTCATTTGAGTTGCATTCATGATTTGAATTTCTACTAAGCTTTGGAGTGTGCGTGTTTTACAGGTGATAGAGCGATTATTGAATTTCAGGAGATATGCATGGACCACGTAAATCGGTTCTCAACCCAAACACCTATTTGGATTGATCAGTTGATGATATTTGTGTGCCTCCTCTACATCAGTCTACCTGTGGCTACATCGTTTAAATTTGGATTTCAATCATCTATATTCTGTCACCTGTGAAACACGCACACTCCAAAGCCTAGTAGAACTTCAAATCATGAATGCAAGCCAAATGAATGAAATTGAGTAATAAACCGCAGTGAAAGAATTAGCAGTGTTTTTCTTGGTCGATTTCAAGGGCTCATTATGGAAGACAACCGAAATACAAAAAAATCAGATCTTTTGGAAGTACAACCCCTTTTCTCTGTACATCTTGACTCTAGTGTTGGGGGTACAGGGAAACTAAGACTGACCTACCTTAATAGAAAATTAAAAACGCGAGACGGATTCGACTTGAAGTGTTGTTGTGTTGAAGGGTGCCGTTTCGACAATGTTTTTATTGTTTGGTATGTCAAGACGGTATCAGACCCTCTCATTTGAATAGCAATCTGTGAAGACATTTTCGGTCCGCTTGTAAACTCCTGTACTTCCATCGTCCGCCGCTTTTTCTATCAGTTCAGTGACTTTTTTCCGAACTTTGAAACACTCGGTATGATGAGGTCTAGTGCTTGAAGTCACAATTACCATTGTTCTAGCGCAGTATGGATAGTGGGATTTTGTTATTACTGTAATCTGGCGATCCATCTCTTCTTGCGACAGAATGTCGATAAATCGTAAGCCACAACCGGCTAAACATCCCCATACTTTTTATTTACAATCTGGAACCACTCGTATTATCTATTGAATTAAGCAGCACAATGAGTAACTATGACGCTTTTCAACTAACCTTGGTGATATTATTCAATTTTAAAATTCAAATTGATTCTCCAGGGAAGTTATGTTTCCAAGTCTACCAGTAGGTATGTCATTTCGAGAGGGAATCTTTTTTTTCTCCAATACCAAACTTTTCTTTTGGTTCATTATTCAACAATAAACCACTCTTCATGGATAAAATTAATCCCAAAGCTAATTGTGGACGTGATTTCTGCTGAAATGGAATGGAGTTTCACTGCATATCATTTGCCGTTGTGAAACACCAGTAGGTATATTTGGCTGGAATGTTTGCTGATTAATTGTACCGGAAATACCAGAAGGTACTGAATAGAATAAGATTGTTTGAAAAGTTACTTTGAAGTATCTGGTTGCAGCATTTTTTTAGAATGAAGTATATAATGTTTTGTATTGTATTGTAAAAATACCCCAATATAAAGTATATCCGTGTTTAATAAAATTGTTAATATACGTATTGATAGATTCCGTCAAGTGACTAAAAGGAAAATCTAAGAAAGAAATAATAAACCTTTGAGTGGCAATTTGTAGGGGGGGAATTGTTCCTTGTTTACCTATATTTACCGGTGATATTAATTTGTAAGACACTTTACTCAATTTTCTACAAAAATAATAGATTTTCCTAAATTTTATGATGAACTCAACAGCTATACCATAGTAGGTACTAATGAGATATTCAGGGGTCAAACGTATGATCGTAATTTACTGATTAGTATTAGAAGATGGGAAGTCGAGAACGCGGTCTGCAGGCCAGCATCCCCTCGGGCATAGCAGCGCTACATCCCGAATTAAGGGGGAAGCCTGATTTATGGGCTAATGTTACTGATATCTCGGCCTCATATTCCGCCCACTAATGGAAAACGTCGTTTTCAGTATATTAGATTGAAATTTGTGGTTCTATCATTGAGTATGGGAGTCACCTTTCAAAAGATCAAAAAGCTAGTATGTACGTACGTACATACATAGTATGTGTACTACATTGTATGTATATGTGGGCAATTCCACGAAATGTTACCCTTTTTCCGAAGCGAAAAAAAAGAGAGAGAAAATCTCTCCTATTTCAATTTTTGTTGTGATTTTCTCTTGAGGGTAAGGTGCCTAGCAAAGCCTTAAATGGGGAACACAGGACATCCACTGGTTGTAGGGTAATGGCCAATCAAAGTTTACAGCACCCAGATAAATGACCATCCAGCCAGATGAATGACCTAGGGTATGGATTTCACTGTTGGAAGGAATAAAAGCAACTTGAACGTTTTCGAAATATTTTATCACACAAAAAAAAAAAATCTTAGTATAATTCTCAAATAAAAACATAAATAAATTCAAATTTGGCGCTTAATTTTATTTCACTAAGTAGGTAAGGAAGAAATAACTCCAGCTAAGCGTAAGTATTAACTACCTATATCAATGAAAAAAAGAACTCTCAATACAGGAACTGAAATTCAGGTAAACGTGTGCCTTTCGTAACGTATTGATAAAAATCAGTCTTAAATACTCATAGGAAAATAATTCAAAAAATAATTTTGTTAGCTTGGTAACATGACTAATTACTAAAGGTTTGGTTACATTAAAAAAAATTACTCGATAGGTTAACTCGGTTAACTTTGGAGGTCTTCCTTGTAGTTCACTGGGCAATAGATAATGGGATGGTGGTATGTCAAGAACTATTAAATCAGGGGTGCGATGTGAAGGGATACCTGTGCCTCATAGCTGTCAGATTTCTGTGCGTCAGCCACCAAAATCTTTGGAATTTATTTCTCTTGACGGTTTTGATGAGGATGCTCATGAGTTGGGTTCTTCAGAAGAGTCAAGTACTTCAGAATTTGAACCTGGACCTCAACTTTTCCCTCAAGCAGAGCTGAATGATTTGGTCAGGGATCTAGGCCTTCCTAAAGACGCTGCCCAACTGTTGGGCTCAAGGCTTAAACAAAAAAAGTTATTGTCACGAGGCACATTTTCTTGGTACAGGAACCGCAAAGCCCAGTTTTTACCATATTTCAAAAAAGAGGGAGACTTAGTTTTCTGCAGTGATGTACACGGAGTGATGAGAAATTTAAAACTGAAATATGATCCCACAGAATGGCGGCTTTCTATTGATTCTTCCAATGCTAGCATAAAAGCAGTTCTTCTTCATAACGGTAACACGTACGCTTCAGTTCCAATTGCTCATTCAGTTATTCTTGAAGAAATATACGAAAATTTAGCCATGATTCTTCAGAAAATTTGTTATGAAGAGCACCAGTGGAAGGTGTGTGGGGATTGAAAAATTTTAACAATGTTGTTTGCACAACAATCCGGCTTCACAAAATATCCCTGCTTCCTCTGCCTATGGGATAGTCGGGCCAGAAATTTGCACTGGGAAAAAAGAGACTGGCCAGTTCGGGAAAATTTACTACCAGGTGAGAAAAATGTCCTGCAAAATAACTTAATACCTCGAGAAAAAGTGTTACTACCCCCACTGCACATCAAGTTGGGTCTCTTCAAACAGTTCATCAAGTCCCTTCCGAAAGAAAGAAGCCAAAATACAGGAAGGTGTGTTCTTAGGCCCTGATATAAGGAAACTTATAGCCGATACATCTTTTACAGAGTCAATGTCCGAAAATGAAAAAGAAGCCTTGGAATAATTCAAAGATGTTGTGCTCAAATTCTTGGGGAACAGGAAGGATGCAAACTACAAACAAATTGTAGATCGAATGTTGAATGCTTTCAAACTGCAAGGTAATATGAGCCTAAAAGTGCATTTCCTGCATTCACACGTTGACTACTTCCCCGAAAATTTGGGAGACTACAGTGAGGAGCAGGGTGAGAGATTCCATCAAGATATTAGGGATGCAGAAAGAAGATATCGAAGACATTGGAACACCACCATGATGGCAGATTTCTGCTGGTTGTTGCTGCGGGAAACCTCCAAAGAAACATACGCAAAGAAGCGCACCAAAAGAAGTATTCAGGGAAAGAAGAAACGGTCACACAGAAAAATTAATTGATACTAATCCTTTTTAAATTCAAAATACGTTCATTATATCATGTTTCTGGTTCATAAATACATTTTTGAGTAAAAACTTGGTCCTTTTTTCTTCAGTAATAGGTATAAGACTTTCTTTTCTTTCTTTGTAAGTATGGCAAGTCTCAACTGGCAAATAATCTGTACGTGATAGAGCAAAACTGTTGACATTTTTGGATTCAGCGCATCAAAAAACATAAGAATCAGTTGAAACATCTGAGGTAGTGGTCAAAAAAGTTTTTTTTGTGTACCTGTGTAATTAGCGGCATTTTCTGTATCGATATGTAGTCGTGTGCACTTGAGGACAGTTTTTAGTTTTACTGTTCCGTTGTTTTTACCTACCCTCATTCGAAACGGATTTACTACTTAGAAAACTCGTTTCCGAAAGTCTCAAACTAGGAATAGGGGCGGCAAATTAACTCGTCATGGCCCCGAGCCCGTTTTCTCCTAATGAGAACTGACAGAAACTTTATTGAATCGGATAAACTGTTAGTCCATGCTCTAATATCGCATTTCCTTTCGTGATCTTCACCACCGGTCCCCGGTTAACAGATCTCCCCGCGGTCACACTCTGCTGGTGCTTTTGAATCATTTTTGGTTGTCACACAATAAATATCATCCAATCTCTTATTGTTCCACATAAATTCCAATTTCTTTAGGTAAAGAGTGAAGAATTGAGCTGCTCTTGGGGTCAAATGTCCGTCCCAATGTCGTAGAACGTCGTTTAATGCATGTTCCATTCCAAAACAACGATTTTATCTTACCCTAATGGCCTTTTAGTAATTTTAACCGTTTTATAAAAGTTGTATCTTATTTATTTACTTAAAAGAGATGTAGGTGTCTCTTAGAAATGGGAAAGGAATGGCAATCTGCTTTTTTTTTCTTTTTTTTTTGCGACATCTTATTACACTACATCCTATTGTGGGAGTTATCAGAAATAGCGTCTTGTCTATCAGAAGTATCACAAAAGACTCATCGACGTGTGAAAGGAAGTACCTCTCTACCGTCAAATAAACGGGTGGATCGCGATTTTCGGTGAGTTGCCTTGTCTAGATTTCAAGTTGCTTTACTAATCTTGGTACACCGTTGAGCTTTGGTTAGTATGGTTCTAAATTCATATCAGAAGGCGAGTTCATTTGATTCAACTTGATTTTCAATGCGGTCGAATATTTATACGGACATACGGATGAGAACAAGGATGCTTGCCCACAAAGGCATGCAACTTTCTGGGAAGGAGTTCATAATTCACGGATTTTTGCTACAGCTGTGATAAACTATTGTCAGGTATCAACTTTTTAAATTGATTTCATAATAACCCAACATTTACTGAATGAAACTATGATTCAATCTCCGACATAAGTTTTTTTGAACCTGAAAATTAAATTAGTCAATCAGATTTTCTCCTCTTTAGTTCACATTTCGACCGGGTAATGAGCTCATGGAGAAATGAATAACAAATTGTACATTTCCACGTAGGAATACGAACGACATTACGTACCTGTAAAATCAACAATGAAAGTTGTGCACTGGACAGTACTACATCATAATTTTTATGAAGAGAACCTGTTTTTTTTATCTGAATTGGCAATGAGTTTAATACAAATCATCAAACTTTGGTTTCTAATAAAATTCTAACGACTTTCTGAAACAATGAAGAATGGCTCCAAGGATTTAAAAATAAAATCGGCGCACCCCAGTATTGATCAGATGCCAATGAAATTAACAGTAAATCATCTAAGATTTAATCACCCCGATCCCTGATAGTTCCATCAAAATCGGACTAATGCATAATATGGCTGTGAGACTGACAAGAAACTAACTCGGACCCACAATTAATCCGCAAACTCTGGAACGCAAAAGGCAAGCGGAAATTTTGTAGCCGGAATAGAAACAGTTTTTTTTTTTTTTTTTTGCAAGAACAAGAAACTTCCAATTTCGACAATGAGGAAGCAAAAGTATATTATAAACTGTGTATTACTATGAACTAAAACAGCATTTATGTACTTGAATTTCATTAAAATAGACTTTAAAAATTATAAAACCAGTATAGGCGGCAGAAATCCCTACATTTTCCTAATCATACCTTTTGCACTTGGTGATTTGATCCAGGCTTCTAAAACCACCGAAAATCTCGCAGATTCAGCCAACAATTTCAATTTATAGAAGCCGATTCTGATTTCAGCCCACACACAACAGCTAGCTGTGCAACGACAGTCGCATGAAATGTTCTAAAGTTGAGTTCAGCTGTCGGTAGAGAGATTCGTGATGCAATTAAGATTCTCAATAGGAAGTCATGGCCGTGCAAATAATAGACGTTTAAAGCTGAAGAATGCAGAAGCTAATAGGCTTCCCAGCTGCCATCTTGCCCATTTCTTTCTCCCATTAATATTGCATGAATTCTGTTTAATAGTTGAGTCCAAGACTCTGGCTGGCACAGTTGTGGTGTAATGCCGTTCCTCAAGAGGAAAACCTGCACTCCACCTTTGGTTTCGATTAAGCACTTCAATATCATTAATCGTCCTTAAGAACTTCGATAGAAACCAAAGAACCTTGTGTGATAATGGACTAACCTTGAGGAGAGATCCGAAAATGCATATTTGTTAAATTGCCATTTTGCCCTTCAAAATCGTATAACAACCTCAATATTGGTCTGATTGGAGCTCGTTTGATTCATGGTTGACTACTTTCCACGGTGTGCAATATACATTGTTAAGACCTTAGTAATATGAACGGTGTTAAAACTTACACACTTTGATAAGTGTAGCATCCGCGGTTCAGGTATTATTGGGGAAAAACTTTTAAATCTTCAATTTTCCCCACCTTTTAGGCCGCCATTTCGTTCCCTACTGTATCTGAGACGGCAGACTAAGGTTGGTATTATACACTTGTAGAACATTTTAAATCCATATTGTGGAGAAATAAAAAAACGTTTTTATTGGCTTTCTTGATCTCCTGAGTGATTTAATCGCCCTGAATAAATTGATATCCACGCTAACTTGACCATAACCTGACAGGGAACTGCTCCATTCTTGTCAAATGCTTTCTGACATACTATTCGTCTTCTTAAAACACCATGTTAGTCTGGGAACTCAAGATTGTTGTGTGTCCTTGTATCTGGGCTAATGTCCACGGCTCTTCCAAGTAAAGTGGTAATTTAATAAGAAATTCAAGCTCCCGGGGACGGCAATTGACTGAGACAATCATGTCCCGTGGGAAAATTTCCTCGACTCTCCACCCGCTAGCTGTAGTTCTGTTACATGATATATATATCATATAATAAGATACACGTTTGAAGTAGTGGATCGAGTTATTAACGAAACTTTTATTCACAATAAAAAGAAACGACACAGGCCTAATATGCACGGTCTAGTTGCCGGGACGGAACTGGTGAGTGAAGGTCGCGAGGTCTCATATACACGCCCAAGTGCTATTCGCTTTTGCGTGGGCGTAGGAACTCTAGTCAGCAGTTATTTTATGCTATTTAGTTGATGACTTCAAGGGAATCAAGAGTTTTTCCAGACAAATGTTTTTTTTTTGACACTTTTTTGTTTAACTTATATTTGCGAACAAACCTTTTTGAAAAATAACACATGTTAAATCCAAATATCGAGCGATGCTTTAAGAAGAACACTTGAAAAATTAGCTTACGATTGGAGCAACAAACTTTGATCCTAAGTGGAAAGACATTGTAAGCAAAGAACAATTACACGCATAACGTTAGATTGGTTTTCCAATAATACTTTTTTGAATGTAATAATTGTATATAAATGAATATATTTAATCACTATAAACCAAGTTTTGGTTCCTATATTAGGCCTATTTTTCAATTTGTCAAACTCGTCTAGGAAAAACACTGATTTCAAGTATCTGACTTTCCAAATTTTCCGTTCCTGAAAATTCAATTGCTAATATTTTTTATTGAACAACGAAAAAGTAATTATGGAATTTAAAAAAATAAAATCACAAAAAACGTATACTACTAATCGGAGATGGGCATCCCTGATTAACGAATACTTTTATGATTACATTTGCGATCACAAAAGCTGCCATCGTTTTTTCGCCTTCGAACAGGAATTTCTCTATGAAATCGATACGGCATGAAAATGTAGACCATCACATTGGAAAGT
The DNA here is from genome assembly GCA_031894815.1 of Creontiades dilutus. Lineage (NCBI taxonomy): Eukaryota > Metazoa > Arthropoda > Insecta > Hemiptera > Miridae > Creontiades > Creontiades dilutus. The sequence continues at coordinate 948,876 of JAVIWC010000594.1, forward strand.
TGATTAAATTTGCAAGTTTACCTAGAATTTGGTAGCTTCTATCACGTTTTTTGGAGGAGAAGTTGTAGTTCAGGCACCTATTTTCAAAAAATGATTAAAATCATTTTAATTTTTTTATATGGACGTTTGAACTATAATTAGGGTTGTTTTTGATTATGATAATAAGGTAGGCCAAATACAATTTTTTGAAAGTGTTTTTAATCCAGAAAAATTAACACCGAATCCGAAAGTCTGGTCAAATGTTGGGAAAACTATTTTTGAAATGTAGAAATACGAGTTTTTATGATACAAAACGTATTTTTCCCAAAAATTGTATTTGGGGAACGGGTTGAGATAGGAAAGTGTGGTTGGCGGCGTTTGACTTCATTTACATTCTAGATTTACCTGAAAGGTTTTTTACTTTCATGTATCGGAAACCCTGTTATTATCATTGCTACGTACGATGTTTCTTTGTGATATATACTATTGAATATCAAAAACCAATCTTTGCTCCAAATTTGGTTTCCAAGATCATCACTATACTCCAAGACTCCATTCAATCAATTCCAAAGTTTACGAATAGCGTTTATATTACGATCAGGGGGGTAATAATGCTAAAACTGGATCGCTAGAGAATTTTCTTGTTCTGTTTGATTTTCACCGTCTTCTCCCACTAAGCCCGCAAATTGGCGATTGGTGGCGGCAGAGGGCGTCTCTCAGGTCATCACGCTCTCTTGGAGCAATTGGATTTAATTCTTCGCTCTCGGTCCCACTGCCCCAATTCAGGGTCTCAATGTCACCTTGAAATCTATTTCCGTTGAAGTTCCAGTTTTGTTTTTCGAGACGGAGTTTGTTGTCAGGTTGCACAACTGAGTCGACTTGAAAAGAACAATGTAGGTGTTCCGTGCCGAGTCATGTCAAATAAACGTCAACAAAAAATATCATTTTTCGTCCCTTAATTTGTGGGCATGGGAATAATGGTCAGGTCAGAATAAGGTTGTAAGTTTCCAGAAGAAACTAGATTTATTAGGTTATTGGGAAAAACAAATTTTCATACGTGATATATAATCTTGAGCTGAATGAACCACTGGAATATTTTTGTACCATAATATGATTTGTTTATCCAGTGAGTTCTGGAGCTCGTTCAGAATCGAACTAGGTTCCTTGTAAGACCAATATGGAGGTATAAGAGCCGTTCATTACTCCCCGCAGCCCATATGCGTTTCGAACCAATTCGGAACTGATAACATCAACAGTTGTAACCTTCACGACGGTATCACCTTCGACAATAAGGTAAAATGATGAAATTTAATGGTGGAGCGGTTGACACTTTTCTGGAAGCGTGAGCCAGAAAACCATCCCAGAATGTAAAAAATACCAGTTATTAGAGAGTTCCTAGGAGATTCGGACACCGTGGTATCGTATCTAGTCGGTGGTGGTATCTAGGGCTAGCACAGCTCTGGTTAGCAAAAATGGTGGCGTTACCACCAACTCAGATGAACTAGTGGTATCTCTGATCCGTATCTAAGAGTCACATACATGTTGCTTTCACGTCACTATAAGAAAACGAGCATTCTTTTTGATGCTTTACAAGATCACTCGGATCGCTCGTTCTTTCGTTTTTTTTTTTAACCAAAAATGCCGGGGTGGAAGACTTTTTTGAATATTATGTTGACGGATTGACTTCAACTGAGGAGTTGCTGTTGATTTTTCGAACGTATCTGGAGCGGGAGAGTGTAAGGGAAGCACCTCGACGATTAAGCCTGCTCTATGGGAGATTTTCCCTGGATGACATGAGCGAGGATGATGTACTATTTTCGTTCCGATTTAATAGAGAACATGTACATTTACTCCAGAGGCTCCTTCAAATTCCCGCAGAAGTTACGACAGATAAGTACGCTTGGAATTCAAAGTTGAGAGGTACATACTCCAGAAAAGGAATGTACAGCAGGGATTCTGGGGTTGCAGTTTGACAGTTTTTATGATAGCGAATTCCTAAGTGAAGCTGTTAGGTAGGTTCGTAGGTACTAAATACCGAAATCTTTGAGTTTTCTTAAACTGTAAAGTACCTAATAAAATGATGTTGAATCAAAATGAAAATTCTGCTCTCTCTTGGCATGAAATTTCAATTTAGCAATTTCAGAAATCAAATTTTTACGTAGAAATGTTGAAAATGTTGATGTTATATATGTAGTACCTCCATTCCTCTTTATTTTGGTCGAAATGGTTAAATTTAAAATGTGATATCAGTTTTACCTTGTCGCACGATGAGGGCTTCTCTCCGTACGCCGTCGCACCAGCATCATCATCAGATCCATCATCTTGCCTAGATGATTGCTTTCTTTTAGGGTTTTTAACCATCTTCTGTCGCCAAATGTAATAACTTATTTCACGTGTAATATATAAAACAAAAGTTCATTTTTATTCTTCTCCTTCATAGTACACGTCATAAATACAGAATGAATTTTATTCATTGCCAAGGTTCACTATAAACGATAAACATGGGGTAACTAAGAAATGAAGTTGCCACACATGAAATTGCGACATCCTTGTTGCTGAAAAATAAATACATTTTTCTGCGCATGAGCAAGAGTGAAATCCACTCAGCATCATTTTCTCAGGTCTAGTGGTTCTTTCTAGCTCAAATTTATGGGCAGTTAGGGAAAGCCCGTTTAGCCATTTTCTATCAATTTCGACTGTATTATATATTCTACCCGCTATAGAATTGGCTCGATAGGTTTAACGCAGCTTAGTAGGTTTAAATAACTACATTCGAAGGTTTGTGAACCAATGTGTATGTTTGTTTTTCGTTCTGAATTAATTATTTTTTCTATTTTCAGGTAAGCAGACTGTTTTCAATGGGGGTCAGTTTAAAAACAGTAAGTTCAAGATGAAGGTAAATTATCAAGGCGTAATTTATTTTTATAATTCTATAAAAAGACGTTCAATAAAAACGTCTGAACTTTTATTTTGTAATAAGGTTTAATTAACGATTTCATTTTTTGGTTACAAAATTTATATTGAATGAGTTGCATATTACGTAGTTATTTATGACGATAACACTTTAAAAATCTGTTTTTTAACAATTTATTCGTTTATTTTTTAACAAAAACATTATTCCAAAACAAAACATAAGTCCGTTGGATAGCTTATTTCGAGCTCAACAAATTACAAAATATTAGCTTAAAAAATCTTTTAATATGCCAAACTTGTTCAATAATATTTTTTCAACAGAATGATACTAAAAAAAATTATGATCGACCTTGAACTTAAGCCGGCTGTTTAAGCCGAAAAATGTGTTTGAAGTTCATTAAAATATGCTTAATAATATATTAAAATACCGAAAAACGGGGTAAATTATCACATAAAGGTTTATTATATTATCCATTCCTTTCTAAGTATCAACGATCTGTTTAATAGACGTAGTCTGTGGTACATTTTTTATACGAGGCAATTACATTCCTTTTAATTGTGTTCTAGATGACTTAAAAAGTTCACTTGAACTCTCATTCTCTCTACTCTCATGAATTCTAGTTCACTTCCTTAGATCGACGAAGAAACAAATTACCTATAAGGGCTCTTCAGCTGATCATTGTGTACTCACATGTTGTAATCTGCTTCTAGATATACCTAAGAGAACAGGACTACCTCTTCGTATAACTCCTTGAATCGGGAGCCTCCATTTGGAAGCTAATAGTGCCGTTTCTGCCCATGTTCCCCATTGTTGTTTTGGTTCAATATTTCTATAATACAGAGGAGGGATACGATTTTCCTCTAATAACATTTTTTTTTCCTGAAGGAATTTTGGAAAATATCCGTTTCTCACAAAGCAATTGCAGTCATGGAGCATGATCGTTTTTTGATTTTTAAGGACCACAAAGGTTTGCAGTTTAGTTTTTGATTTTTAACGGACCACCATTAGGTCCTCTTCTTACCAAAAGTGGCTTATTTTGTAGCTAGGTATTCCCCCACCTTCAGTGAAAAGAATGGATTTTTTCCTGAAATGACCGGATTGCCATTTTAACTCCCCACCTTTTTGCGAACTTTTACCCCCGGAAATAGTTCCATTTTACCTTTGCCCCACTCGTAACTTCAGGCTGGGTAACACAGAAAACAAATTTAACTGTATAAAAAACTAGGCTTTTCAAAAATCACATAAATAAAATTACATCGGCTCTAGTTGTGAAAAATGCTAAAACGACAAACAAAAAAACGCTGCAAATTATGACACTTGGGTTTATTATTTTTTGATCAATGCGTGATTGTTCGGAGCATTGTGAATTCTATTTTAGGACCAGAAATTATGATTAATTGCTTTGCACGAATTTCTACCGCTTCCAGTCGATTTCAAATCCGAATATTCTGAAAAAATGCCTATCTATAAGCATAGGAAAATCAATTTTAGACCAGAAATCATGATTATTTCATTTGGATGAATTTTTACGGGTCTAAAACCCGTCCCAATCGATTTTGTGTCCACAAACTATGATACCAAACATGCCCTTTTTGTTCGATACCTCGAAAAAACACGTTTTTTGCACGTTTTTGATTCGACAATGAGAAGCGAGCTTTTATTTGGTTTTTTAAACTTATTTATTTATTACGGCGGACGGACATTGCAGATTTTGAATTTTGAAACCTTGAAACGTAAAACAACAAAGTTTGAGGGGGGGTTGTAAAAAATTTTTCCTATACGATTACAAATGATTTAAACAAAAATAAGATTCCTGTTATAGAGCATAAGGACTAGGAAGAGAGGCAAAGGTTTGCAGATGGGGTAACAGTTCGCTGTGCAAACCTTTACCCCATAATACCTGCGAACTTATACCCCATCACAGCATAGTTTCATTGTACAATATCGTCGACATTGTCGTTGTTGAACCGTGGAACCAATTACAGAATCTGAAAGCTTATTAACCGCTCTTGCACACAAAAACAGTTTGTGTGCTGCTGAAAAATCCTCAAAAGTTCTGAAAAATTACATCAAAAATGACAAAAATACACTTACCTCATTTTCTTGGCATGAGGAGTTCAGGCCGCCATGAGCTTTCACGAGGTGACTGACAGAAAGTAAACAAATGCACTGCTTGCCCATTTCCCGCCAATAAAACTTTTGAGAACCTTTGCCCCAAACCCTATATGTTGCTCGTATAAAAAATTAAAAGCCCTTAAGTACCTGCCATAATTTAATTCTGCTTTGCATAAAAGCGTGAAAAGATTTATAAGTAAAAAATACAAGTCAAGAAAGGAAGCAGAGTTTACAAACCAAATACAATAGTTTTAATTGTCGCACATCCATGGGCGAAATAAGAACAGCAATCAATTATAATTCAGCAAAATCCGTCTCCTCCTCGGAACTACTCTCACAGTTGCTTGTCCATTACCACAATCGATTCTAGGTAAGGTATCCGAAGGCAATTTTTACCAAACTTGACAACTCCTTCACTCGCGAGAACTGTACAAAGTGTTTTCACCCAATGGTGCCCTCTCCTAACAGAAGAAATTCACGTTCCTAATTGTGTGTAGCAGTGACATCATCATAAGCGATACTGTGTAGACTTGATTGGTGTAATAAACAAACATCTCGCTCGACCCGATAAAGTTTGGCATTGAACTTCCTTGGGACGAGATACCCGTCGCTCCACTTGTCATATCGTCAACGTTGTACTTCGCATTCTCCTCTTTCTTATTCCTCGTGAAAACGCTTCAACATATTGTAAACGATTTCACGAGCTTCCATACATCCTTGTCTCTAGCGATAGCAGATTTGTGGGTGCTTGGTGACGACGAAGGTTGCCCGTCCATTGCACAATTTTTCTGGAATATGACGGATGGGGGGATTGTGATGATACTCACGATTAAAATTACCGGTTGATTGAAGAATGTAGGCTGGCGCAACTAAAATAACAATGCGAACACGATATAAGGATGACAGATTAACCGCTGATTATCGCATTTTTCTTTTGTACTCTTCCTCCTCTGTTTCCCACTGCAGTGTCCAGCAGTAATCCGCCATCATCTTCTCATTTCATTTGCCAGTATATCTTTTTTCCATTCTGGATATGTCATGGTGGAATCGTTCTACATGTTCATCGGAAACTGCAACCAAATTTGGGGCGAAAAAGTCTAGGTGACTATGCAGGAAATGTATTTTTAAGGACATATTGCACCCCAATGTTTTACGAGTATATGAAGTAAGCAGTTCTTGGACTATTTTTCGGTAGTCTCTAGATTTTGCGTTTCCCAAAAACTTGGCACATACCTCTCGAAAAGCAATTCAATCCTTATTCTCAGTAGTATTTAACTTTGCTTCAAAAGCGTTACCAATTAATCAGTTTATTAAAATAACATTAGTTAGTTAATTAAGGACATAACACTATGGAGCAGTACTCAAGCGAATATTCGTAACGTCATTAAATGTTACATAGGGAAATCTTCCTTACCTCATAACTCCAAGTACCCCTAACTTGCTTTTCATACGAGAGGACTGATGGAATTTTCAAAACCCCCACAGCCGGTGGAATTTACAATTACCTAAATTTCGGCAACATTCGCCGCGGTTCCTTCGTCATGTAGATCTCCACACGTTTTGGATTATTTAATTCTATTTCTACAGGTTGTCCGGCCTAAACGCGATTTCCCATTCTCTCATTTTTTAAAAAGCGGATGCCCGAATTCTGGGGGTTTGACGAACCTGCTCGGGCGGAACGCGACTCAACGGAAGTTTTTAATTTGCAAATTTCGGTTCGCCCCTTTCCTGAAATACGTGATGCGAATTGGGTGACGGTAGACAGATGATTTACTTAACTCCATCAATTTTTTCTGACGTTCACCAGTAAATGAAGCTGGCAGTGTGAAAGAGTTGTATAACTGTTCCCATCCACCATGTGAACAGACCCTTGACTAGCATTCCATGGTTGTGAGTGGCGACAACTATTTCTCTCTTGCAAACTTCATTTCTTCTCAGCTTTTCTGTCACTTTCCTAACCTCTGTTCTGTACTTCTTCCTGTCTTCCAGCCACACTTCATTTCATTTCTGTTTTAAAATATCTTGAACGTATATATTTACATTTTTAATTTTAACGCAATATTTTTTATGTATACTTAATCTGACCATTTGTATATATGATGCTCAAGATCTAGTTGCATACCCAATATTATATCGAAATAAATAAAAAAAAGTGTGTATACATTTGCTTGTATTATGGCATCGCAAACGAAAATTCTCCTTAAGAATGAGATTAAAAGTTCGTCCTTCCGCCAAGGAATCAATCATTACAAAATGACTTCATTGGACAGCACTTCCTGAGCACGAATTTCATTGGTCAAATTTCAAAATATGTGCTAAAAAAACGCCTGAAAATCGACGAATTCATATTTTTTAACAGAATACTACCTAGTTAATCAAACATGATCCATTTGAAACTTAGTACAGAACTTGGACTAAAATTGAATTAAAAGAGGCTACATTTTAAAAAATAGTACAAATAAACAAACTAATCTATTCCCCAGAATGTTAGGTACTTGAAAAGATTTAATTTGCTATAAATATTATGATCAATATTACAGGGTGTATCAGATAAGGTGCGCAGTGCGTGGGTGTATCCACGTATTTTACTAAAAATGTCCAACAAAAAGTGCCTCCTAGCAATTTTTTTTATCTCTCTTAGTTTTTGAGTTATTTCACTTCTAAAATTTTTTCGTCTTTTCGATCTTGTCTCAGCAAAACGGCAATAATTCACATACTGTAATATGTAAAGTAAAAGTTGAGGATACAGTTGGAAAGTGCGTTAAATTTCCTATCTTTCAAGCTCCTAACCAAATTTTTTGCTCACATCAAGTTGGCAAAAAATCATTCTACAAAGCAAACCAAGAAAATTTGGAAAAAGATGTTTTTTTCAAACGTTCAGTATTCCACTCTAATCTGCATTTGATCAGGTGCCTGTAGCTTAAAAAATGCTCCAACGGGTCAGCTTTTGAATGAAATATCGAAAACAAGTTTTACTATTTTATTTGTTCGAGAAAACCTCGTTTGAATGCAAAAAACAGCGAAGCAAGTCGAGGTTTTTGACGCTTGGTAATGTGATTCAAATACCTAAGTAGGCATTTTTACGAACAAAATTAATCTGTTTTATCTTCTTAGTTGCAGTTTTTACAGTGAATTTTCAAATTGGCCTCCATTTTGTTGAACGCACGAATGTGTCCTTTTGTGCATTGCATCAACAGCACTTCGAAGCTCTCGTCGGTTTGTTTCATTTGATCTCCGCAATCCATTATTCTTTGAATGAAATGATCTCTCGATTTAATCCTGATGATATAGCTCTGTTAGAGAGAATGAATCTCTGAGTAAGGGAATGGATGAACACCAACTTTGAAAACAGGTTAGAAACTGAAACCTCCTGTTCGTCATGGTGCACATTAGAAATAGAATAATTTTCAACTCAACATTAGGAAAAATATGTTGAACGATTTTTTTAAAGCATTCACTTAACTTTCAAATTTCTCACAGATGGATCGGTCAGTATGGACCCGTCCATGGTCCCCGCTCAGTCCTGACCTTAATCAGATGGACTATAACCTTTGGGGAAATCTCGAAGGAAAAGTGTACGACGTCAGGATTGAGTCGAGGGATCATCTCATTCAAAGAATAATGGATTGCGGAAACCAAGTGAAACAAACCCGACGAGAGCTTCGAAGTGCTGTTGATGCAATGCAAAAAACGACACATTCGTGCATTCAACAAAATGGAGGCCAATTTGAAAATTCACTGTAATTTGTAACACAAGCTCCTAAAACATATTGTGATCATGTGTTTTAGACGTCTCCTTGGTGAAACGACAACAAGGTTGGAAAAATGTGAAATATATTCAGTTTGAGTCATGAAATGATAGCGATCAGTTATTAGTCATTACAATAGCTTTAAAAATATATTAATATTGAACTGTAATAGTCACATTACAGAAAATTATCAGCATTATCAGAAAATGCTTGCCCAAATTTACAACTGCACCTTAGAAGAAAAAAACAAATTAATTTTGTTCGTAACAATGCCTACATAGGTATTTGAAACCCATTACGAAGTGTCAAAACCTTGACTTGCTTCGCTGATTTTTTCATTCAAATTTTCTAGAAGTTTGCTTTGTAGAGTGATTTTTCGCCAACATGATGTGAGCAAAAAATTTGGTTTGGAGCTTGAAAGATTGTAAATTTAACGCACTTTCCAACTGTATCTCAACTTTTACTTTACATAATTCAGAATGTGAATTATAGCCGTTTTGCTGAGACAAGATCGAAAAGACGAAAAAAAATTAGAAGTGAAATAACTCAAAAACTGAGCGAGATTGCTAAGAGGCACTTTTTGTTGGAAATTGGTTGTAAAATACGTGGGTGAAGTACTGCGCACCTTATCTGATATACGCTGTATATTATTTGTTCTCAATGTTCTCATAATTTAAATAAAGTTGAACTTGAATGCACATTGGTCGTCGTGATGATGCTAATTTAGGGAAATTCACTCATTATATCAAGCCGCATCACTGGAACTTTTTTGTTTCCGAATGTACGTATTGAGAATGCAAAATGAAACGCTTTCTTTCCTCCAAATCAAAATTTCACACTCATGTTACGCGTGCTTGAGCAAATCCTTGTGACGAGCTTCATCCCTCCAGTTTTCTTCCAATTTTAATGATATTTTCAGGCCAAATGTGCGTTAAGCTAATTATGGTTTCATTGCTCCCTTTGGTTTATTATTCAATAATAAACCATTGTAATCTCTCTTGAAAAAAAATTTCACGTTTTACGTTTCAGAGGGTGTAGAATCCAAATCTGCAATAAAAGTGTTTCCGTCCGTCCGCCGTACGTCGTACGCCGCACAGTGGTTGAAATGCGGAAATAATAGAGATTTCCAAAATGTAAAATTTGTATGATTGGACATCCGTTTGTGGAAGAGAGTTTCCCTCAGATTCCAGATATAATAATGTTTTTTTGTTGAAAAAATGCGTAATCCTATTTTTGCCCGTTATAAGATGAAACTTCGACGATTTTGCTGATTTTGAACTGTACGAAATCGCAATGGGAAGTGCCTACAGTTTTATTTGAAAATTAAGTCGAGTGACTACTTGCTCTCACGAAATCCTATATTTCACCACTATAGAGCTACCAGGTCAAAATTAAAATATTTGAAGCGTTTGAATTAAAAATACAGTCGTTTTAAGTTAATTTTATGTGTTTCTTGACTTTGAAAAAAAGCTCCAATATCCTCCAGCGTCGCAACGCGATTTTTCGATGCTAGACACATTGTACTGTGTACCCTGAAAGTTTCGTTACCGCCTGCAACCGCCCGTGATCACCGCAGCGTTTTGAATGTAAATAGTACCAGATATCTTAAAACTGTCGGTGCTGGCCTGATGCCTCAAGGCGCGCTAATCACGAGACAATCGGCGAAAATGAGAAAAGATTGAAAGTAATCATTTTCTTTGTTAACACTCTCATACAACATGCATCACCTCATTCAGTCCGTTTCAAGATTCCCAACGTGTTCCCGGAGAAATAACATCGGAAATACGGTTTTCGTATAAAGAGTTGAGTGAATTTTTTTTCAACGAAAATGGGGATTTTGAAGTGCTTTTGATAAATACCCACCGATCTTTGTCGGATTCTCGAGTGGCAGAGGCAAAGGAACAGTTTGAGAGGCGCTTCCTCCCTCATTAGAAGGAAAGGTTCCGAGCTGTTGGTCAAAGTAAGCAGAAATTCATTAGAAAGTATGGTGACTGGCTTGAGGGTGAGTTCATAGTCAGTTTTTCTACTCTTCAGTCGGATAGTTCCTCCTCAAAAGATATAATAATAATTACAATAACCATTGTATATATGGAGAAATGTAAGACACCTACATTGAACGTACGATTTTAATTGATGAATTTGAAAAACGCGATTGGAGTGAATTTCATTGCACGAGCACCCCTCCCAGGGTGTTTTCTTCTATTTACAATTTTATATAGCTTTGAAAATTGTACAATGAACTCACTCCAGGTTATATGTATTATATTTATGATGTTCTGTTCTAAATACGTAACGAAAATCGAGATGTGGCAGTCAAAGTACGGCTAATACTGGGAAACGATTGATCCTACTTGCTTGGCTATAGGCTAGATCGATGCAGCAGGTCAACAACCATGGGTTATGATCGTTTTTCTGAACATTTTTGAAGAAGAAGAGCGTGCCAGGATTTATTTCCGTTTTAAGGCCGTTTCAAACCATTGTGCGCCGTAAGCTCGTTTTCTCCCAAATGGCTGGAGCAAAAAATCTGAAATTTTCAGGAAAAATCAATGTTGATCCAACAACGCCCCAATTCTTTAGCCAGCTCTCTCACTTAATTTAAAGTGCCCTTTAAGGGTTGTCAAAGTTTGATTGATCGCAGTAACCTAGTGATGTAGTGAATGTGGACACTGGAGTGAACTCCTATAAGGGTTTATAGCCGATACACGGGTTGAAGCATTCTAATATGCATGAAACGCTGCAAATTCTTTCACTGGGGTATATTATTCAATTTCATTAATTTGGCTTGCATTCATGATTTGAATTTCTACTAAGCTTTGCAGTGCGTGTTTCAAAGATAATACAGCGATTATTGAATTTCAGGAGATATGCATAGAGCACGCAAATGTGTTCTCAACCAAAATACCTATTTGGATTGATCAGTTGATCATATTTTTGTGCCTCCTGAAATTCAATAACCGCTCTATCTCCTGTGAAACACGCACACTCCAAAGCTAAGTTGAAATTCAAATCATGAACGCAAGAGAATTGAATGAAATTGAATAATAAACCCCAGTGAAAGAATTTGCAGCATTTTTCCATATCCACATTACTACATCACTACGTCACCAGGTTACTGCTATCAAAACAAAAACAGTAATAAACCAAAACCCCAGTGAAAGAATTCGCAGCGTTTCATGGATATCACAATGTTTCAACCCGTGGATCGGCTACAAAGCCTTTTAGGAGTTCACTCCAGTATCCACATTACTACATCACTGCGTCACTAGGTTACTGCTATAAAAAAAAACAATAATAAAGCAAAATAACGCAAATGTTGGCACCATGAATCGGGTCATACATCGGGAATGGTTTGACCTACGGACCTGGGGAGGGGCTCATTCGATTCCTCGTAGAAAGTTCTTCAAAAAGAGTTCAAATTTAGGCCGCCTTGACTTTTTTTGAGGTTTTTAGGGATTTCACAAAACTTTGACAACCCTTAAAGGGCACTTTAAATTAAGTGAGAAAGCTGGCTCAAGAATTGGGGCGTCGTACCCTTTAAAGGTGGTCAAAGTCTGATTGATCGCAGTAACCTAGTGATGTAGTGAATGTGGATACTGGAGTGAGCTCCTAAAAGGGTTTATAGCCGATACACGGGTTGAAGCATTCTGATATGCATGAAACGCTGCGGATTCTTTCACTGGGGCTTATTATTCAATTTCATTCATTTGGCTTGCGTTCATGATTTGAATTTCTACTAAGCTTTGGAGTGTGCGTGTTTCACAGATAGTAGAGCGATTATTGAATTTCAGGAGATATGCATAGAGCACGTAAATGTGTTCTCAACCAAAATACCTATTTGGATTGATCAGTTGATCATATTTGTGTGCCTCCTGAAATTCAATAATCGCTCTATCACCTGTGAAACACGCACACTCCAAAGCTTAGTAGAAATTCAAATCATGAATGCAGGCCAAATGAATGAAATTGAATAATAAACCCCAGTGAAAGAATTTGCAGCGTTTTTCCTACGCATGGCAACGTAAAGCCCCATCAGGTTCCAGAATTCCAATCTCGCTAAATTCGGACTAGGAGGGGAAAGGCGATTTAATCATCTTATATCAATTTTAACTCGATTTATCATCATTGTATCCGTTGTCGATAGCCCAACATACCAACCAGCAACACATGCTGACTCTCTCATTTGAAGAACATGTCCCATGGCTCATGTACACAGGAAGATATGCGCTTTATCCAACTTGGCAGGAGTTTTTTTTTTTTTTTTGGTATGTAACAAACGTTTATTGCCAATATTGTTTGAAAATTTCAGAGTCCCATACTGTGTCATCGCCAACAAAAACTAAACTCGGGTAGGATTTTCCCTCCTTTAGATGACCGGGGGGGAGGGGGGGGGGGTAAGCGGCTCCTGGGCCGTTGAACTTGGAAGTTGGACTCGTCTGCCCTTATAGGAGAATGTCGAGTGAAACGGAGCCGAAGTCGGACTCCCCCTACATGGGAAGAGCAGCGAGCGGGCGGGCTGACCCCGTCCAGCCATCTGCACCTTCCTCCGCCCTGCGCCCTACACCTGTCAATTATCTCTCTAGGCTCTCTGGGGAGCACAGAGACGATGATGATGGGCAAATGGGTCAGAATTCGGGCAACAACCGCCCATTCGGCTATATATATATATATTAGTCCCCCGTGGTTAGTATATATTTAACCTCTTTATCTCAACCACCAGAAATGCGAGGCTCTAAGATGAACCTTGCATTTATATACAATCAGCTGCCAAATGAAGATTTACCATCTTGTACAAAATCTGATATGTCAGAGATAATGCAAGGCCCCAGTCGCAGATCTCCGAGTCTCCGACTCCGAGCGCTACTTATCCAGGTGCAAGAAGCGCTTTCCTATCAGATAACAGAAACAACGAATTCTACATTGTTCTGTTCACTCATTGATTTAATACAAAATGATACAACTTCACATGATGACTGATCTCACAGTATTAGGTCATCTTCAACGTTAGGTGGTTATCTTCATTAAAACGTTGATTACTTCAGCTTTCCTTCTAAACTCAACCGCTCCATGTTCACGCTGCCACACACAACTTGGACATCCAGGATTATGGCTGACCCGTCGGACTTAGTGGCAACGATATCTGGTTTCTTGCCCTGGTCACTTAACAAATGATGCAGTCTCTCTCTCCACAACCCAGCCGCTGGAATAGTAATTTTTGCAATTACAGGTATAATTGTAAATTATTCACATTGATATTTTTTTCGAAATTTCGATCTTTTGATAGTTTAATCCTTAAATAATAAACCCCCTCAGGGTTGATCAATCACGATGCCAAGATTATGGCCTCAGCCTGGTAGATTTTTGAGCCAAATTTGGGTGCTAAGGTTCATTATTGTAAATAATAACCCGTACAATCCGTACTATTGTTTAAGCCCTCTATCGTATGTGGCATATAAACATGTAGTAATTTTCCAATTTTTTGAAGTGAGCAAGTTGTTACTATATGTTAGGTGGCTGGGCCCAGAGATGCCATCTTCGGGTTTTGAGGCCGATTCACAAGGGGCTCCGTCCTGCGCCGTGAAGAGTTTTTTAGTTCCGGCTACTGAGCAAGGCCTTGGTCCCAGCCGCCGAGCTTCCTTTACGTGGGGGCCCCTGAAGAACCTTCTCAAGTAGAACTATCACATGTTCCAACTCTCTTTTCTCTGTGTTTTGAGTCGTAGAACCAAGAGGGTTTCAGCAGATGGCACTGTAGTACAATCAACTCGATAACTTGAAAACGAGATTTCATTAAAATGTTATCAGCAGGTCGATGGTCGTACTTTCTACGAAATTTTACTATGCTCAATCCTCATTCACACTTATATTGGCGTTCCTTTGCGATAGTAAAGTAAACATATTGTATAATCCCTCTTATAATTTGTCGCTTTGAGATTTCAAGTCTGCAAAGTCCATCCCCAGGCGAGAAAAAGCATTCGAATTTATGTAAAAAAATCCGTTCTTTCGCACGTGGACTCCACTTTTGGACTTCTATTTGGTCCAGACGTCCAGTCAGCCCGATCGCTTCCCACGCGTAGGTGCTATGGGTGAAAAACTGGGGAAAACATGGTTTTTCGAGGGTTTTATTGATCTAGACTACTGGGGTTTAATTGACTAGGCAAGTAATTTTGGACGGCGAATCTATTGGCACGGGCTCCAGAGCTTGAGTTTGGCTGGGGAAATGTTGAATTTGATTGCGTTCAATATGAGTTTGATAAGGGAAATGTTGAGTATGAATTAGGCAAAGTTGTGTTTCAACTAGGAGATGTTGAGGTTGATGGCATAAATTAAGAATTGGACTTGGGAAATGTTGAATTATTACACTGTCCGCCAAAACTAAAAATATCACTCCCGAACGCT
The DNA here is from genome assembly GCA_031894815.1 of Creontiades dilutus. Classification (NCBI taxonomy): domain Eukaryota; kingdom Metazoa; phylum Arthropoda; class Insecta; order Hemiptera; family Miridae; genus Creontiades; species Creontiades dilutus. The sequence continues at coordinate 964,026 of JAVIWC010000594.1, forward strand.
TTGTGGTTTCCACTGTTCTTGCCTAAATGAGCCAATTTGATGCACGCATCAGGAGGTTAGCTACCGCGCATGATTTCCACTCGCGAGAACAAATTGTGAAGGAATTGAATGGGATTCCTCTCTCAAAGAAGCGACCTCATGAACCTGATATCTCAAATTGATATGAACCTAAATTTTCTTAATCAAACATTCCTCGCTGTAATTACTGCCATGCGACTAACCGCACTGCCTCATCGTGCTCTATGCTAGAAAACAATTCACTGAATCCCGACCTGGTTCAAGTAATTCGTTCTCTGCTCGATCATCTTCGCTACTGGCGAAAAGCTCCGGCTCTTGTTACATCTGCGTAAGTGAGTCATTGGGCCGACAAATGCCCGACCCGTTCGAGATAGTCAAGGAAGAAAATTCTGAGGACCTGTAGCGGCGACGAAACCCCAGGAAAAGAAGGACAACATCTGCGCTGCTAATCCGCAGGGGCAATTAGTCCACAAAGTTGAGACGTTTTTGTTCAATTACGACTCAGGTGCCGAAGTTTCGTTACTAAAGAAGAAAATACGTCCGAAGTTCCTTGGTCCAGTTTTCGATTCCCTTATTGTTTTGAGTGGTATCAATTTTTCTAAAATGATTTGTAAAACCCAATTAATTGCAGAAATTTCGATTAATGAAATCGAACTAAAGGTTTCCTTTCATGTAGTGCCTGACGATTCAATTACTTCAGATATAATCATTGGCCGAGAAATTTTAGCATCGGCAATGAAAGTAATAATGACAGCTGATATTTGTGAGTTTTTCTTAAATTATGCTGACAAAAGGAACTTTTCGATTTTGAAAGATTCTTCTGTTAATATGTTAAATAATTCAAATTCATCTATTTTGGAACCTCAAGCACCAGAAGCTGTTTATGACAAAGTTATTGCTGATATTTCTTCTGATTTAAATTTTCATGCCAATATTCTTAATGCTTCGCAAACTGATGGCATAACATTTGCTTATTCTCGGCATGGCAAAAATAAATTTGTTGACAATATTTAATTCTCAAGGCCCTTTCGATGAGATTGTTACTGATTTGGAAGGAAGTATGAAAGATGATTTTTTTCGAGATTACGAAATTTAAGGATTCTTGTACTGACGGTTTACCACTTACTAGAGTGAAAGGTGAAGAATTTCAAATCCGACTTATCAACCCCTCAAAAGTAGTTCGACGGCGACCCAACCCCCTCGCGCCAGCTGAGAAGGAATTTGTGCGTAAGCACATATCTGAACTTTTAGCTGCTAAAATTATAAGATTATTAAAGAGATCATCTCCATTCTCTACTCCGATTTTATTGGTCCCCAAGAAAAACGGTAAAATTAGGATGTGTTGCGATTATAGGTAACTGAATAGGAGTACGGTTCCTGAATCCTAGCCTCTGCCTCTTATTAGGAATCAAATAGCCGATTAGCGGGAGTAACGTGGTTTTCTTCAATCGACATTATCTAAGACCACTAATTAGCGACTGGTCACAACTAGGTCCAGCGGCTTGGTCCTCTTGAGTCGCCGTACCTCTTCTCTGTTGTCCAGGGTATACAGGATTTCGAGATTTTGGTGTCTGTGCAGCCGAATTTCGTGATCCGCTGCAATTCTTTTTATTGCGTCTCTCACCATTTCCTCTTTGAGGTCGCGGTGGAGATCAGTTGTCCTGATAGAACAGGGTGCGTTGACAATACTCCTTAAGATTTTATTTTGGAGTGTCTGGATAGTGTTGACATTACTGTTGCTCGTGCAGCCCCATAGTTGGCAGCCATAGGCCCAGACGGGTTTAATCATTTGCAATTTGAAAAAAAAAAAAAAAAAAAAAAAAATCGACATGGCTAGTGGATATTACCAGGTGAATAATCATGCTGGGATATAGTGCTTGCAAAAGCCAAACTGATGCGTCTCCCTTGAGAGACTTTGTGAGCGTCAAAATCAAGTGAGCTCCAGAAACGTTTTTTTTTTCGTTTAAAATCAATTCGGAAGCTGAGCACCGCGAATTCGTGTCGCTTCCAGGTGTTTCAGGATTGAATTCTGGTAGAAATAATTTCGATGGTTGTGGCGGCACATTTAATCTATTCACCAAAAGCTCGAGGAAATCTTTAAGCTGGTTTTGCTCACCTGAATTTTCTTGAAAATGGTCATGATTTTGTAGGCGTCTGTGAGATCTGGATCCCACTTCTGATGAAGAAACCCCAGGATAACTATTGGATGGATGTTCTCTAAAGCTCCCAATTTCTCCTTCTTCCAGGTCTCCGGAATCCATAATTAATGAACACTTTAAAGAACTAGGTTTATTAATGATGAACTGATAGTATGGTGGATGTAAAATATAGGGCGAACTCCCTCAACACAGCGACCAATATTATCACAATATGAATGTCCTTTCACGCTCGCATACGGAGACAAACTGCCCTCTTTCGAAGGGTACTTCAGGTATATGGTAATCTGGGTCTGGGGGTGAACGCCGGGGCATTATGACCGGCAATGTAGGTGGATCCCCGACAAATATATATACGTAAACCAAACATTTTGAAGAGATTATCATTTGTTTTCTTGGTGGGTTATAAAGGTGTGTAAATAAAAGAACAAGAACCTACCGGGAGAACAAGAATTTATCGTAGGTACTGCTGATTTGATCTAGTTGTGCAGTACATAATGCCATTAAAATTGAAATTACGGAAGAGTTCGACTTAAAATCTTACTCCATCTACTCGATCGCACTCATAACGGATAAGAAGATCGTGAGGAAGAAGATTCGAAAAGAACCGCCCGGTCTCAGCTGGTGCTGACCTTCTGAGAACCTATTCCGCCCACGACTTGGTCTTTGCTGGAAGACATCCAAGACCGTGTGATTAATGCGACCTTTATGATAGCTATATTACGTTTACAATCCTCCAACTTCGCCAGTGACCCGTCCAACTACCCCGGCCTTACTGATCCTATGAGTAAGGTTCGTTGGAGGTAAATTCATGCAGGAGTTTCTCAAAGAATCGTGGAAGACCTGCAGGACAGCAAAGACGTTAATTCTCCTATGTTTCAAGGCCGTCCTTTTCCATATAATATCCATAAGCAGAGGATTTAGGAGATTGCACCTAAACTCCACCGAACCTAAGAACTTCTACTAACATAAAAAGGCTGCAAATTATTTCGTAAAATTTGTATTATGCCCCCCCCCCCCCCCTCCAAGCTTTTCCTGACTGCCAAGTAGTCAAAACGAGGAAAAGGAAAATTGGGTTTAAAAAGAATAGAAAAGTAACCACCGTTCTTAATATTTTCATAATTAAAAATGAGGTTTTCTAACTCAGATGAGGTCGAAATGGTCTGGAACCCATCCCAGTCGATTTTTCGTCCAGAATTACTTGAAAATGACACCCAGTAAAAAACCCAAAAAAACATGTTTTTCGCTACTTTTTGGCCCAAAGCATCGATGGTCGTAATGCGATAGAATTTGCTAGAAGTTAGAAGGTGGAGGTAGGGTTGGTTAACCCTAGAATGGAAATAATGAGTAAATCTTACTCCTAACCACCTTGAGATTTAGCAACTACAACACTGTCACAAGAAAGGTAGGTGGCGGCCCCTAGCTCTCGTTATGCTTCCATCAAGGTTTCTAGTCAGTTGTGAAAATGCACCCAGGTAGGCAAGATGTTTCCTCTTTGTGTGGCTCAACCCTTTGAAAGGGTAAGTGAGTAAAAATTACTCAACATTTCTAATACTGTAGGTCTAGAGGAGTAAATATTATTCCTCATTTCCATTAAAAGGCCCACCAAGTGAGTCATTTTTATTTGTTTTCCAATGATAGCAGATAGGAAATGTTACATATTTTACTTCCGTCAATGCTTTTGAGATTCACAAGCATAATTTCTACCGGGAACAACCACAAGGACCAACAACTGCCTCGTCTACTCGAAAAAAAGTGAAGCTTCTCAATCGGTTGGATTTCATGTTCAAGTTCTATGAGCAGCTTACAGAAAATTGGAAGAGGCAAAGATTGACTTCCCGGTTGCCAAAAGAGCTTGCAGTGCCATTTAGCAGAACTTAGGTCTGCTCGAACTTAGGCCAGCTCCATTGCCTTCAACTTCAGGAATGAAACAAAGCAAATATTACTTTTTTTGCCCATCTTCATTGAGATGATATGCAACTACGTTTTGCTAGGATTGCAAAAAACCTATTTGTGGTCACCATCAAGTAAAATTTTGCAAAGACTGTTCGCAATTTCAAATTGTTCACATATCATATGGGACTTTTTTTTTTAACTTGGCTGTGTTTACGTTTTTGGTTTGGGGGTGTTGATGTTTTTCATTTCCGCCAGTATTGAATTTTTCCCTTTTTTCATTTGCTACTGTGATAAAGGACTGAAATCTATTGCAGTAATTCATTGAGAATAAGACTGAGTTGCCAATATTTGTGGTGGAAGGTGATAGTATTCTCAAGAAGGAACCAACCAGTTTTTTTTTTTCCTTCAATGGGATACTGTTTTATTATGTGAGAAGTGAAACCAATTGATTCATTATTTTGCTACAAGAATGCAATCTTTACGTATTTCTAGGTTCACCTACCTTATCTGAGATATAGCAAAAAGATTAAGGTACCTCCTATTTTTTTGACAATTTTTGCTGCGATTATGCGCTTAAATTTTTATTCACTTACATTTTTCAATGAAGAATGAGTTTTCCAAATTGTTTATAAATGTTTTTTGCCTTAACCCATTGCCATTCAAAGAAAACTGCGACAAAACAAGGGGTTTCCTACATGGGGGTAAAATTTACTCAATCTTTCCTTTAAAAGCCTTGAGAGGTTTCCATTCTAGGGTTAAAGGTAGGGTTCCGCATGGAGCGTTTGCGTCTGGACGCTCACCATTCCTTCAATGTATTTCTATGAGACCGTAGATTGAATTGGCAGGAACATGTGGAATACCTTCATAGTCGCCTTAAGAAATTTACGTATATATTCTACAACCTAAGGTCAATTCCTCTCCAGTCTGTTTTTTACATAAATACAATTGTATATGCCTTGTATGTAAGTCCACCATTAATAGAATAGACTGTCTTTGATTTGAGTTGAAGGAAGATTGTACTGGTCCAAGGAAATCACATTGTAAAACGTCATTTGGAAATCTGGTGACCGGTTTCATTTGCTGTAACTGGCCCCCGGTTTTTTGAGTATTTATTTTTGTTGTGTGACATACGTCACAACTTTGTACATGGTTTGTTACATCTGACACTATATTTTGATTTGATAATATTTCCTTCTTATATTTCTCAATGTATTTTTCCTTCCTGGGTGATTCATATTGTCATGGTACGTTGTAATTATTTCTCGCCTTAAAGATATTGGTATGTATAATAACTTGCCATACTTAGTTTTTTTCGCTCTTAAAGATGAATTGGTGATAGCCGATGTGAATATGTAGTTTATATAACGGGTTGCTGATATTACTGATAATATATAGGTAGTTATTACTGGGGTTATTATTCAATATTATTACTGGGGTATAGTCTTTCACTCGGGTTTATTATTCAATTGGCTTGCGTTCATGATTTGAATCTGTACTAAGCTTCGGAGTGTGCGTGTTTTACAGGTGATAGAGCGATTATTGAATTTCAGGAGATATGCATAGAGCACGTAAATCTGTTCTCAACCAAAATACCTATTTGGATTGATCAGTTGATCATATTTGTGTGCCTCCTGAAATTCAATAATCGCTTTATCGCCTGTGAGGCACTCACGCTTCAAATTCTTTCAGAAGGGTTTATTATTCAATTTTATTCATTTTAGTTGCATTCATGACTTTAATTTCTACTAAGCTTTTCAATGAAATGTATTATTATCCGTATTTCGCAGGTTATAAGCTCTTGCGTTTTAATTCAGTTCTGCTAATTCAGTCATAGTTTCAGACTCAAAAACGCTGCAAATTCTTTCAATTGGCTTGCGTTCATAATTTGAATTTCTACTAAGCTTTGGAATGTGTTTCAACCAAAATACCTATTTGGATTGATCAGTTGATCATATTTGTGTGCCTCCTGAAATTCAATATCCTCGTCTGTGAAAGTTGATCAATTTGCTTGCACTAGAAATTCAAATTATGAATAAGAAAGTGAAATAATAAATGAATAATAAACCCCAGAATAATAAAGCCAATTGAATAATAAACCCCAGTGAAAGAATTTGCAGCGTTTTCTATGACCATCTCTTCATAGGCAGTGGAAATTTGAATACAATCTTGTTAGGTTATGTCGGTACCCAAGTACTTGTACCACCTACCAACTTTGCTGGTGACTTGATGTCATAATATTGTGAAGGTATGTGTTAATATTGAAACGGAATTATTCATGTTGGTGAGCCAACTTCTTCATTTAACATTCTTCCAGACGGCTTACATGGCCATAAAACAGAAAGAAGAAACCCCGGCCGTTCGAGGTTGAATGGGAAAACGCCTTGAAACCTCCCCACCGTCACAAAGAACGAACCGTGATCGTGTCTAATCCTCTTCCACCGAACTCCATTGAATGGGGATGTGGTTTTTTATAGGCGCATTCCTGCTGGATGGATCCTCTATCCCGTTCATCTTTCACATCAGGTCTTCACCTTAGGCCTTTTTCGCCAGGGAGAAGTTTCCCCGATCATGCTGAAAGATGTGCGGCCGAAAGAAATTTCAACTCGGCGTGAGGTCTACCGCTCCTTCTAGATGGTAATGACCATTACAACTCTAGACAGATGAGGTTAACAATTGTTACTTGTCAATATTGACAAGAGGACTTGCCTCTAGAGTTCATAAAGTGCCAGAGCCTCAGCAAATTTAATTACCTCATACGAAGCAAAATATTCATTGTCAAAAAGTGAGGAGCAACAGCAAGGTGATCCATAATTTCTTGAAAAATTTACTGTATTTTACATTATAAGTGCCAAGCCATTTTTCATTCTCCTTTATAATTATTGCATTAACCACATCGCTAGACTGAATATCTGGTCACAACGTCTAGGCGACTTCAAATATTGAAAAAATGATTAAAATCATCACTCAAATTTCATTCCGTTCAAGAGATAAAGGAAAAACCATAATTTACATTTTGAGAACACAAATTAGTCTAAAACTAAATTCAAAACAATTTGAAAATCTTACTTTATCTGGGGCATGCAAACTTCCAATGCTAAACCGTCAGTTCTAGCTGTAACAAACATGAATTACTTCGCCGGACGAGATATTTCGCCATACTCAAAAATTCGACGAACAAATTCACCTCATAGGATACAAAGATATTTCAAGTTGCATTAAGTTCAGTTTTCAAATTTCTGTCGTATAACTTTCAGGCCTTGCTTCCACGAATTTAAATTAATTATGCAGAATGAATATCTAGGATCAGAAATTTCAGATTTCATTAAATTAAAAAGTTTAGAACGAAATCAACACATTGATCTGTTCAAAACGGCAACATATTCACCCACTTAAGAAATAGATGCTGTAAATTGTACTCACTGACAGCATTCTCCAACCTCTCACCACATTGGTCTGTAGTATAGACTCTATACTAATGAACTCATTAGCAATGTACTTCTATATATTATTAGGAATATGACGGTGAGTAACTAGAGAGAGGTATCCCAGAACTGGTTCTGATTATGGACCAAGCCGCGAGGGGCGCTGTTATTCCTTCGCGCTAAAGTCGTTCCTCACTCTGGAGGTCTGAGGAAGTCGCATGTTACTGGAGACGACGTCCCGCATCCAGAGACCTGCGGGGTATCGTCGACCCACCGTTCTCCTTTGAGGCTTGAAACATTTCGACCGTTCGAAAGATGAAACAGGAGTTCCCAACGGAACTTCTTTATTATAGTTGGAATTTAAATAAACGAACGAATTTTCGGAGCACGGTTTAATCACATGAAAGACGAAAGAACAAGGTAATAAGAAAAGAAGGTTAAGATCCGATATAGGTAGGCCAGACCCCCACATCGCATACAGCGGCGCCATGCCAGTCTCCAGGTACAACATATAGTGAGGGGCTCGAGTTGGCAGCCAAAATACTTTCCTCACAAAGTACATCTGAACCTTCTCAATTTCGTGAAATTGTTAATATCCCCATACCTGAGCAGCATAACAAAGTATCGCCCTAACAACTGCCACAAATACGTCGTACCTGGATTTTAAGGGAACCTTGGGGTCGGTCAGAAGGTTTCTCCATACCACATTCATTGCGTATTTAGAGACTGTAATTTTTTGTTTTAAGTGTAACGAGTACGAGAGGCAGGGTGTTAACAAGACGCCGAGGTATTGGTACCGATTCACCACCTCAATAGCCTCCCCATTATACTTCCATTTTTCACTCGCTGCCAAGGGACCACCCTTTCTAAAGACCATAACTCTGGATTTTTCCAGGGATTTATGCCGGCAGATTTTACACCATTTACTCCTAAATTTAGGCTTACGGATTATGGAGTAAAAGGCCGAGGTTGAACCTTTCAAATGGTTGACGGTATCACTATAGTCCTGAAGCAGCTTGATTTTGACCGAATCTGCTGAAATAGTCGTGCTGGAGTTTTCAAGAGCCATAATCATTGGACTATACTCCTCAGGTAATCCCGCTAAGAGCAAAGTACCTAACCACTCATCATTTATTTCGAGGCTTATATCCCTCAATCTTTGCGCAGCCGACATAATTTTCCTATTCATATTCCTCCATCGACGAACAATTTTCAAGCTTGGTGCTGCTGAGCTGTTTTAGCAAACCAACTTTTCGGGTCAATCCGTCATCCTGATAAGCTCTTTTGAGATTATCCCAGGCCGTTTTTGCGGAATCGGCCCCGTCGATGTGTGGGAAGTTTACCTTGTTTAGCGAGTGCTTGAATGTCTCTGATCTTGGACTGTTCGATTTCCTTCATTTCTGGATCGACTCCCTTCTCAATAACTGTCCATAAACCATCTAGGATCAACGCGGCACGTACTGAGGTTTTCCAAGAATTATCATTTTCCCTACCGATGAGCTTTTCGATCGGAATGTTAGCCGAACCCATGATGAGGTTACCCGGCGCGAACTACGGACCGGAACTAACTAGGTACGGAAGAGTACGGATTTCCGACCTAACACTTCTAACGGTCACAAAAAAGACAGGCACACCACTTAAATCCCGAATTGGAATTTAAATAAACGAACGAATTTTCGGAGCTCGGTTTAATACATGAAAGACGAAAGAACAAGGTAATAGGAACAGAAGGTCACGATTCGATATAGGTAGGCCAGACCCGCACATCGCATAGCGCGATAGGCTAACATTTAAGTCATCGGAAATGGGTAGTTTCAAATATTCCAACAATTATGAACCAAAGGCAATTCCAACTCGGCAAAAATATCGAAAACGTCAGTTGAGTTGGATGGGTGGAGTCAGAGTGCATTTCTCGTACTTGAGATAAATGTGGAAAGTTCCCCCTTTCAAATTTCCTGAAACTGCTCTCCTTGAGCATAAACCTGAAACGTTTTAGTAATGGGTGTCAGACATTTCCCATCAGCCCTAGGAAAAGCCAACAAGTCCATCTCCATTCCAGTCCAGTCTATTCCATCCCATCCGTGTTATAGTGACACGCCTTGGTGATGAACCCATGGGGTCATTGTGAACTGACAAGAAATGTCGTGGGGGATATCTGGAGACACTATCGTGATGTCAGTTGAGGAATTACGGTTCTCAACCAATGTGTGTGATCCATCGTTTAGCGTATTTAGCCGTTTATCCATTATCCGTTATTGACCAAATTTATTCCTTTATTGTCAGCCCACGATGATCCGATACATCTGTGATGGACGTTGAGATCCTTCCATGTGATTCCCGTTGAAATCGTGCCAAATGGAGTCGAGTCTACCGATCCTTTGAGATTATAGTGGAATCATGATTGTATAAAGCTACCGCTTTAATTTCTCGATTTTTGCATTAATTTCCAAATTTAACTTTTACCCCAGCAATGTGACCCCCCCCCCCCCCTCCCATTTTATATACGGTATTCATAATGTCAGAATAGCTTAGAGGATTTCGTATTAACGTGGCTGCTCCACCACATTCCCTTCTGTCGACTCAATATCAAACTCCTTAAAAACCGGGTTCCTTGAGTTATTCAACCATGTTTCTGAAAGTAAAGCTTTTTTTCCTGAATTAGCCATGCGAAACTGCTGCAACACGTGCTTTTTTCTACAAATAAACGAGTATTCTAGTGAAAAGATTTTATAACTTGATTACTAGCATTCATTAAAAAAAATAGAATAAATAGAGTAGAAAATAGAATAGAATATATTCATTCTGATAATTTTTCACACGTTTTACAACCTCGAAAAATTTATATTAATTTTGTTAATTGTTTGCTCGTCTTATAACCTCGTAAAAATTGTTCATCTCCTGAAAGTTAAAACACGGCTTAGCTACCCCACTCTCGGAATCAAAAACAACATTTGGCCTTGTTATCTGTGAATGGTGAGTTAAAGTTGGGTTTCCTGTACGAAATTTGAATTATAATATACATGTATTAGGTGAACAATTACGGAACAATTTGAGGATCCTAAAATTATGAAGCCCATCCGCATTCATCCAGATGCGAATAGGTTCGTCAGGTTGTAGGGGTTATCTCCAGATCTACTGAAGCGATTATGAAAATTCTCTTAACACTAAAAAGTCACGTTATTTGAAAAAGTCATGGGATATGTATCAATTCGAGAAATTAAAAGACTTTTTCGTGGTAGTCGGAGAAAGTCTACTCAGGTAATACTGAATTTCGAGATGACGAAAATGATATCGGAAAGACTGAAATTTAAATTCAAAAACCAACAAAAATTAAGAGCTGACGATTATAAGCGTTTGAGAGAGGTTTATTTGCTCAACATGTTATCTAGCCCTCATATTTCTAGGGCTCGCCATGATATAGGTTTGAATAAACGGAATACGAAAGACATGCTTGCGAAATTACGGAAGGCCGGACTTATTTGTTACCTTCACTTGCAACTTGGAAGAGATGAAGGAAAACATTTTTCCAACCAACGATCTTTCGACTCAAAAAATATTTCAACAAGGTCTTTCATGGTATTCAAGACTTGAGGAAGCAGTGTTTTTCTTCGCTTATTTCTGGTTGGAACTCCGAAAATACTGGAAATTATTCCTAATCGGACGACACTCATCATTTCGTCACAAGCAAAGGATGTGAATCGCCCAACGAAGTGGGCGTGATACACACAGTATTATATAATTTACCGTTGCATTCCATCTCCTCCTTGTTATACGGTTGAAAAGCATATTCATAAACTGCTCTCTCTGAGCATTAACCTGTAGCTTTTTGGGTAACAGGGATTTCCTTTGGGGTGGTATCTTTGAAGGGGGAACTAAATACACCCCAACTCCTCCTTTTAATTTGTTTTTATTGGTGATATCAATCCATTACTATGAAATTACGCATTTTTTTTAAAGCTAATATTGCTTTGTAGACACTGTGTTATTTGCCGTACGAGACAAGCGTTGCAATGATCAGTTTCTATTAGCGAGGTTAGGCGACTTCAAGTTTGCAGACTACTTGGATGACATACCACTTGAGTAATGGTTTCCCGTCCGAGTAGTTTTTACGGTGTTGTATGGCCAACCCTATCCCCTTTACTTTACACTGTGTTATTCGAAAGTTATCCGTGTAATGTGATAGGAGATTGTACGGTCGAAATGCCCTTGATGGGCTCGACTTCCATTCTTGTCCAACCAGGTCCGGCCCTTCGCGTCCTGCACATAGCGGACATGAGCCAGCGTGAGGGCCTGCGGTCAACCACAACATTCTGGATAATCGGCAGAGGCGAAGACGGCGGCAGATAGCCTGGGATAGTCTTACGGCTCTATCCTAGGTATCCAATGTGTAGAATTCAATGCTTTGGGCCTGTGTGTCCTGAAGTGCTTGAGAAAAGAAATTTAAAGCTGCAGGGCGAATGAGGGTTATTTTGTGGGGAAATGGTGAACTACCTTGAAACACGAGATTTCTGCAGGACAAATGTATCACAAACCAATTGAATCAAATATATCTATCGAGTTACCGTACATTTTAGAGGTAAAAAGTATTATGAATATTATTATTAAAAGTAAAAATATCAAGCTTGTCCAAATTCAATTTTCACCCCCTGAATGAGACGTTTGAAAGTTACAAAAATCCATATATACCAATTTTTGAAGGTAAAAACTAGAAGAGAGAATGAGGTAGTTTCAAGATTATAAATTTATCATTGCAAAGTTTTCATTCTTCCCCTAGAGATGAAAGGACGGAGGATTATGTATATAGCCCCAATTTTTCGGGAATATTTTATAAAAACTGCAGAATCACTCTCAACATTTAGACGAATGGACGTATTTTAGACATATGAATAGCCCTCTGTCAAACTTGACATGAAGTCCGGTTTTATTTGTAAATACGAAGATATGGCAATACGATAAACAATATAAGCTTATATAAATATTAAACAGTAAATAAGTTATATCCATTCATGCACCCATACGAAAGAAATCAAGGATTCTATACTGAGTGGAAAATTAACATGTTTTTATGTGGTAGTGTTTACCCAATACTTTCTTCCAGCTATTTGAACATTATTGGCCTCAATCGTTTCGTCTTCTCGAAAATCTTGACCAAACGATAATGAGCCTTTCTATTAATATAAAGCTCAAGCATCCTGCACAACAATAGATAGGTGCATAGTATCACACAGACTTATTATTTCCCTTCTTCGGAAGAATAACCCTTCTACGGAAATCACTAATCTGTGTTATGTTAGACGGCGTCTATGTTACGTTATAATTATTTCGATCAAGATATCGTAAAAATAGCCCCGTTTATATTTGATTAGAAACGAAATTAGGTACGAGGGCCTTTCAGTTGATCAACGTGTATCCTTACCTTGTAATTGACTTCTAGGTGATCCCAAAGACCGTTGAATGTCGTTAATAAAACTTCGTGAACATCACTCTAGTCCCATTACACGAAACAGAATCTGATACCAAAATATCTGCAATGGTGCAATAAACCGTAAATGGACACGACGTATATAACCAATATAACAGTTGAAATTTAACGAAATAAAATAAACCAACTAGGTACTAGTGGTTCATTCATCATGTAACGTATGAGTCTTGCAAAACTCAATTTCAAAAGGAACTCCTGTAAACCATTCCATTGCGATGGTTTCTGCTGATTCGATCCTCTAGGCCTAGGACTAGGCGATTTTTAAATTATTCAAACACGTTCACGATTTCATTCGTGTTTTTGGTTTATCATTCAATAATAAACCATTGTAATCGCTCTGAAAAAAAAAATTTACCCCTCCTGAAAATTTCATGGTTTACGTTTCAAAGGGTGTAGATTCCAAATCTGCAATAAAAATTTTTCCGTCCGTACGCCGTACGCACGATTTCTCCCAAACTGGTGGAGCAAAAAATCTGAAATTTTCAGGAAAAATCTATCTTGGTCCGACGACGCCCTAATTCTTGAGCCAGCTCTCTCAATCAATTTAAGGGCTGCCAAAGTTTTGTAAAATCCCTAGAAACCTCAAAACAAGTCCAAGCGGCATGAATGTAAACTTATTTCAAGAACATACCGTCAGGAATCGAATGAGCCCCTCCCCAGGTCCGTAGGTCAAACCATTCCAGATGTATGGCCCGATTTATGGTGCCAACATTTGCGTTTTTTGGTTTATTATTGTTTGTTTGTAACCTAGTGATGTCCGGCCGATAGCGTCGAGTTGTAGTGAATGTGGATGCTGGAGTGATAGCCGATGTGAATACTTGTAGTGTAGTTAGTAGCCGATACACGGGTTGAAGCTTTCTGATATGCATGAAACGCTGATAATAAATAGGTAAATATTATTCAATATTATTACTGGGGTTTATTATTCAATATTATTACTGGGGTAAATAAGTATTCTTTCACTGGGGTTTATTATTCAATTGGCTTGCGTTCATGATTTGAATTTCTACTAAGCTTTGGAGTGTGCGTGTTTCACAGGATAGGGCGATTATTGAATTTCAGGAGATTTGCATAGATAAATCGGTTCTCATCCAAACACCTATTTGGTGATCAGTTGATGATATTTGTGTGCCTCAGGAGAGATTGCAGGACTGCAATTCAATAATCGCCCTATCCTGTGAAACACGCACACTCCAAAGCTTAGTAGAAATTCAAATCATGAACGCAAGCCAATTGAATAATAAACCCCAGTGAAAGAATTTGCAGCGTTTTTTCTTTTTGGTCAAAGTTTTCTATCTTAGTGTAAGTGCGTTTGTACTGCGACGTTTTGTATCGCAACGTTTTCTCCCTCGTCATTTTATACCGTACCGACGCGTCGCAACACTTCGTCACAGCGAGCAAAGGAACCAATGGAGCCGTTGATTATTATCTACCCAGTTTAGGGAGGTCCCTTTTAGGCTGTTTATTATCTGTATTGGTTAAATCTGTATGATCTGAAACCTTTCCCAGTCGATTTTGAGTCCAACATTACTAGAAAATGACCCCTCTTGCCTATATCAGTCAAAACCTCGTTTCTTGACCAGTGTTTGGCCTATAGCTACTATGCGTGTGAAGCGGTCGGATGGCCAGAAGTTAAGGCGAACTAGACCCCAAATGCAGGTCCTGTGAAAGAACGGGTCTTAACTTCAATGGTAAGGCGTTTTATGGCCCTTGAAACGTAAAATAACAAAGTTCGAAGGGGGGCAGGGGGGTTTATAAAGAAGTTTGCTGTACGATTGCAAAGGTTTTATAATAAACCAAAACTATTAGTGTTATTTTGACAGTTTTTGATATTCTAATTTTTTCAAATTTCAGCCCTCTGATTTCATCCTTTTGGATTCACTGACAGCTATATCGGAGCTGACCTAAACAGGACTCAAATTAGAATCAGATTAGAAAGATTCAGTCTTAAAAATAATGAACCAATGTTGCAAACAAAACTGTCATCAAACTAACACATATCTCTCAACATGGTCTATGACAGAGAATCTTATTCGGCGAGAACAGAGTTAGCACCTTACACATGAGCCATTTGTGCTCCCTCATAGATATTTACGGCCATGTTATAGTAAGGTCCGAAGTAAAAGTGGTTCAAGGGGTTTCCATTAAATTATTTTCACTAAATATTTGGATTCTTCGCTGACCAATGAATGTTGTTTCAGTGGTGAACCAAAAGAGCCAAGTATAACGTGAAGGGGCTGTTTAATTCCAACGTACACCTGCGAAGCGGTGTATTTAAACGGTCTATAAAGCCACAAAAACTCGTTATCATCGAACAAATCAATCTCACGAAAAGAAGGAAGTTGAAACAATGTAGAAAGACGTTTTCAAAAGAGCCGAGCAGACGAGGAGGTAACGGGCGTGGGTTAATGGTGCGTGCGCATGCGTGGGAAGACACCTGAAGGCAGGACCTAAGGATTTGCGATTGCACGACGTGAATACGAAGTGAGGTCAAGCCGAACTGGAGAAGGCGCTATGTTCTGTGGAGGGGAGGTATAAGGTGACACTTACAAGACCCCGTTCTCTACATAAATTAATTGTGAGGTTTCAATGTAGATTATCAAACGAGTTGAGAAATTTACTGATACAATTGATGTCCCAGTGGATCAGTCAAGATTCATAAATGAAGGCTAATGATCAAATCATCCGTTTTTTCACTTTTCAGAACCTTCAGCAGGTCTGATCACAAAATTCAACACAAATGGAGTCACAATATTTTGTACAAGATCTCTGGTAACAAAACAGTGTTTCAACGGAAATAATTGGATCCCAGTGATGAGATGAAGAGAAAAAAGGTCATTTAGGGAAAAGGATTGAGATAATATTTCGACATTTTGTCCTCTGAGTGAGAAAATCTTTTTGCCATCTCGTATGGGCGGCATCACAAACTATGCTAGAAAAGCACATTTTCTAGATATATGGCAGCCAATTCACAAGGCCATTTGGTACAAGTATGCCCACGAACTCAGCAACGGTATAAAGAGCATCAAAGAGGAAGCACAAGAAGAATTCATCAAGTCCCTCGCAAGAAGTCGAGACTCAGATTATTCCCTGTGGAGGGCGACCAAGTACCTCAAACGTAATATAGTTCTATCTCCTCCAATTAAAGAGGAACCCAACGTGCTTGGTAGGCTCTCTACAACAAAAGCCCGCGTTTGTATTTTTTGGGAATGGGTTTTGAAACGTTGTTGACAAATTCCTCTTCCTCCTCGCCCATAATTAATTATTTCACACTCAGCATTGTTTTTCTTTGGCTTACCCATTACATAATTAATGCCAACATAAGTTAATGCAACTAAAAGTTTGAGACTAAAACACCTCATTGTTCATTCAGTATTTAAATGTTTTATATCATAAGACCTATGATACGACCAGAATACGATAATTTTTTACTTAGTCTATTACCGGTGCGCGTTTTTAATCAATAGAGAGTTTTTATTTTTGCCGCCTACGATGAAAACAACATGGTAAACGCTATACGTTACTGTTAGCATTGAATATGGTAAATCAGATGATTTACCGTACAGTGAAAAAACTCTCTATTTACTTGAGCTTGTTTTTAACAATGGTCAACTCGTGCGCCTGAAAATGGTTGAGTTACAAAATGAGTCAAGTAATGAATTCCTACTGTGTTGTTATATTTTTTCATTTAATAAACTCTAAGCCAAAACTGTAAACTCAAGTTCGCCGGTTACCGCTCGCCGTTTCCCGCATTTGCCCTCTGTTACGCCACTGTATCCATCTATCGAAAATATTCACTCCCATTCCTGCTGGTTCAGACGAGGAACCGCTAGCCAGTGTAGATTTGTCCACGAAGTTGGCATACCACCTGTTACAATTAAAGAAGTTCAAAAAACAATTTTCCGCGAAATAAATCCGAAAAAAGCTGGGTACGACTTGATCACAGGACAATTCCTGAAAAATGTTCCGCGAAAATCTATAGTAAAAATTACCCAGATGATCAACGCACCTATCAAGCTTTATTTTACGTTTCAAAAGGTGTAGAATCCGAATCTGCAATAAACATTTTCCCGACCGTCCGCCGTACGCCGTACGCACGATTTCTCCCATACGGCTGAAGAAAAAAACTGAAATTTTCCGGAAAAATCCATCTTGGTCCGACGACGCCCCTATTCTTGAGCCAGCTCTCTCACTTAATTTAAAGTGCCCTTTAAGGGTTGCCAAAGTTTTGTAAAATCCCCAAAAACCTCAAAAAAAGTCAAGGCGGCCTAAATTTGGACTCTTTTTGAAGAACTTTCCACGAGGAATCGAATGAGCCCCTTCCCAGGTCCGTCGGTTAAACCATTTCCGATGTATGGCCCGATTTATGGTGCCAACATTTGCGTTATTTTGGTTTATTATTGTTTTTGTGGATACTGGAGTGAACTCCTAAAAGGCTTAGTAGCCGATATAGGGGTTGAAGCATTCTGATATGCATGAAACGCTGCAAATTCTTTCACGGGGGTTTATTATTCAATCGGTTTGCGTTCATGATTTGAGTTTCTACTAAGCTTTGGAGTGTGCGTGTTTCACAGGTGATAGAGCGATTATTGAATTTCAGGAGGTACATGGATATGATCAACTGATCAATCCGAATAGGTATTTTGGTTGTGAACAGATTTACGTGCTCTATGCATATCTCCTGAAATTCAATAATCGCTCCATCACCTGTGAAACACGCACACTCCAAAGCTTAGTAGAAATTCAAATCATGAACGCAGGCCAATTGAATAATAAACCCCAGCGAAAGAATTTGCAGCGTTTCTTTTAATTGATTTTTTAAATTTCTTCTTTCAATTTTATTTCTTATTTTTTACAGTTTCGATTGAATAGTCTCGCTTCTTCACCAATGCAATATCTTCTGCTGCACCCCACAACAGCACACTCCGGCAATTTTTAATTAACAAATGATACTGTGAAGTTTAAATTAACTGGGCTGACATAAAACCAAGTACATGAAAAGCCCGACAAATGAACGCAAACAAAACAACCATTATTACTTCCACTTCCAAATGACAAGCTTGCAATAATTGTGGTTGCGAGGTTAAGTAAATGAAGTGGTATTTGGATTTCTGCTCGAAAACCGGGAGGGTATCTAAAAAAAGCCAACCCTGTCAGCATCTTTGTAAGACTTTCCAGTTAGTTTATGGGCGCTTCCACATCTCCACCTGCTCGAAGACGTCCTCAAACGGAAACGGATATGGCTGATTACAACCAGTGAAAAATGGATCCGAAAGGAAAGGAAACGAGATCGGCCTTTCTGAGTTTATTTCATCATTCGAAGTACATCTTCGAAATCAATTTGGGGAGTCCTGCAAACGGAATGTTTGATCTTGGGAAGGCTGTTTATATCTTAGAGAAAAGCATGCGCCCAGCTGTTGCTGATGTTCCGCTGTATACGCTCGCACTTTGAGTATACATAGACTTTGAATTTAGGGCGTTCAAAGCCGAAGTTTGTTGATAGTTTTTTCGGAAAAGGGGGAGGCTCTCCATCGGAGTGTTACTTTAATTTTTTGTTCTGCTCCGTTGTTCCTAATTGTTTAGGAAGAGTGGCGCTTGAATGTTTTGGAGCTATCCGCTAGAGGCCTTATTCTCAAATCTGATACGAAACACACTTCGGGACCTCGTCATAAAGATATAGATCGATTTAGAAATGTGACAGTGAAGGATGTATTTCTTTCTCCCAGATGAGTTAATTTCTTGTGTCACATGACTTGTGATGTTTATCTCTGTTATTTCGAGTTGTTAGAGCTGCAGAAAGTCAACCATTATTGAATTCAAACGATCAACAGTTTAAAAACAGTGGTTCGTATATTTACAGTGGTTCACTGTGCCGTACAAATTCCGTATAAATGCTCTTGTTGTAACTTAGGTATAGAATTGAAATTTGATTTAAACACTATGGTACTCACAAACACAGTCCTTGAGTCTGCAAATAGTGAATCAGCATAACTTCTATATCTTTTAAACATTTCGTAATAGTCCAACTTTTGTCAATTTGTTTAACTTAAGACTCTAAATAAATAACATTGTGTTTGAAGCTAACGTCAACGATTCACCGACATATTTTGACACTTACTAGAAGCAAAAGAAAGTGTGTTCAGACGATTCATCGATTTCACATGATCTGTCATTGATCTAATCGTCAAAATTTGAAGGGTCTGATTCTACCATTTAGATGCAAATGTCGAGATGATAGGTAAATGCCGTTGCGATTGAAAGGTACAACCAATTCACTTACGCAAATCTGAATTGTTAGTGACGATTTCTCAAAATCTACAGGTGATCTGAAGGGTAACTATATAGTTGGGAGCAAGTGTCGAAATGGTAGATACCTATCTCATGAATGATGAGAGTTGCAATGTTAGTTACGAATTGGGTAGCAAATTCCTCGTTCTATACGACTAGTATAATAGAACAGATACCTCCGGGACGCTTATAGTTATAATTTTTAAATTCAGTACAAATCAGCAAAAAGAAGGAGATAGATGTCCTTGCGCTGGGAGTAAGATGACTAAAACTGCTTGCAGGACAATCATTAATTATAAAATCCGAAATTATGCTTACAGAATAGGAAAACTATGATTGTTTGGATGTAGGTACAAGAAAATACCCATAAACCAGATTTCGGGACGAACTGACTCAAAACCCTAGCAATAAGCCTTCGTCTTGATGGAAAGAAAGATTGAAAACATTTCCTGACGTTGTTCCTCCCTGTCACGGGAACAAGGAATTCGTCATCCCAAGATTTATTTTATTTACAGAGAGCATTAGCTCCATATTGATATTCCACAGGCATTAATCGGGGTCGAAGAAGAAGAAATATATTCTAAATTAAATGCTGAGATCAAAACACATTTACTAAAAAAAGATAGAGGAGGTTAATACAATTTAATACATAGGCAACCATTTTCTAAATTTGCTAAAGTTGCAAACATTTTTATAATTCAAAAGCAATATATAGGTAACGATTTTCTTAAAGTTGCTGAAGTCGTAAACTTTTTATAATTCAAAGGTATCAATAAACTAAAATAATATAGAATAATAGATTAAAAGATCACAGTGAAAACAAGGGAAACGGCCGAGAACTGCCAGCCGGTGCCTCTGCCGCTTACTAATACTGAAGTTGGTAGATGAAACTCTTTAAAATGACCGGTTTTTATGAAACAACTCGATAGTGTTGCATGCGGAAATGTCGACTATAGTCGTATTAAATACTAATATATAAATTTTATATATTTACTCTCCTAGATCTCTATAGTCGTATTTGGTCTATGGAGTAATTATATACGTCCAATGGACGTCGTCCATGTTCCTGAATTAAGCCCACCCAGTTTGGCAGTTTTTTTAAAAGAGAAGTTAAATCATAGAAGAAGAGTTAAATCATAGTTGGCATGGCGGTTTTCGGGCCGAATGTATTCGTTAAATGGCGAGACTTGCTTAGTTGGAAGGTCTAAAGTAAAATTGAGTACTTTCCAGAAAATATTTGTTGAATTTGCTCATCAAAGTTTGTTGGAGGCAGTAGTGCATTAATACTTTCGGTGGACTGTCTCAGTTTGGTACACTATGCAATTATTTTTTCGCGAGGACGTACACCTATGTGACGTCGCTCTCCTAATGATATTTCAAAATGACGACGTTATGTCATCACCATCCCCCTTACAAAACAATCCTACGCGGCTCCCGGTCGCTGCTCTTCCTGATCTAGATCTTGAGGAGTTTCATCGTTGTCAAGAGCGCAGTCTGTCACCTTCATGGAATCCTCTCTCTGGAACACAATTCTTGTTCCTCCAACATCTTTCTTCTTTGGATTCGTTGCGCTTTGCCATGAAAAGATGATAATCTTGTGGTATTCCTCTTCACTACTCGGTTATGTTACGCAATAATGGCCTGAAACAATCAAGCCTGTTGCAGATCCTGATTCCGTTTTAATTCGAGTTCTTTCGGACTGTAGTCTAAATCACATTGAAGGGCTTAGGTATTCTGCAATTGTTTTTCACTCTCTCAAGTTGAGACTTGTGGTAGGCAACCTGGGCTACCGCATGGAAATGAGATCTTACATACAAATAAACCTTTGTTTGCGTTTTTCAGTCCTTATACAGCATGAAGCGTCTCTCGGTCAAATCACAGACAAACTACCTGCTCCACGGCCTTCACCAGTGTTTCCCTCTAGACAATGAGACAAGAGCGAAGAAAAGAGGCCCTTTGCGGACTGGAGCGGGCAGATGGCATCCCGCCTCCTCCCACCGACGGTCTCATCTGCCAGCGTTTTTGTGGCGGCTCCTCCTAGTCTCTAGGATTCGGTAGTTGGCTTCCGTGGAGACATCACCCACCTATCTCCTCGTCGTGTCGCTCGTCTTCTCGTTATCTTGTCGCTCATCTTCTCTTCTCTTCCTCTGCCACATGGGTCCCGCTGAATCGATTTGTGTTCCCATGGGAAGGACGCCTCAAGGGTGATCTCGGCCTTGTTAAATATCAACACTTCATAAAATAAATGTTACTTACTTCCTTATAATTTTCGACAGAACTCTCTCTAAATGTGATTGTCAATTTGACTTGAGTGTACTCTATTGTGATCTGAATTGAGAGGTACGGTCGTTACTTACTTGATACTGTGTTTTGTGTACCCATTGAATTCTTGGACTACAGACCCGGAAATGAGGCGAACACATTCCGTCATACTCATCATCTTCCTGGGATTATCAAATGGACTACGTGAAGAGAGAGGTAAATTTTATTGATACAATTTTGATTCACACCTCACATCACACACATTTTAGGCGTGTTGCATCTCTCAATTTCAGTGGAAGGTTCCAGTTGTGGAACCGCTCAGATACACTCATAGTCGAGTAACTCCCGTTTTCACTATCTGGTCTTCATTTCTGGTCACCTGCCCATCTACTTTATTACCTCCACTCTACTCCTTAACACCACACACAAATATTTGATTTAGACGTCTGGGAAATGTCGTGTATACATACACGTATAAACACATGTACAACGATCAATTGGTATTTTAGAATTAATTTAAACAAGAGGCAATACAAGATGAGTGATATGTTACAATGTCCATAACAAACAAATTAAACTGGAGTATTGTCTATGATGAGTACTATATGAATAGTTGAAGTGCAAATAACCGGATGCCTTCTTCCCCTTTTTTAAAGTACATGACTGCGTTACGTTATTATATTTACAGTGCAATATTAATAGTACAAGTAGGTATTAATATTAATAATAATTTAAATTTACTATAATGATATTATATTGTATAATGGTTATAGTTATACAATTATTCGATAAATTATTATTAAAAAATTATTTAATAAATGTAATGCTAAGGCATGCAAGCCTTTGGAGTTTGTTCAACACCACCTGTGCCACGGACTGGCAGGTTTTTGGCCAACATAATATGTTATGTTGACAGCTGCATATGTGAGCATGGGTCTGGCAATAGCTTTGTAGGCCCATGACATCATTTTGGGGGAAAGCCCCCATGTTTTGCCAAGCATCCTATGGCATGACCACAGCGCTTTCGTACCTCTTAAAACTGAGTACTCCAAGTGCTTGTTCCATGTTAATTTCTGGTCAAGCACCACCCCTAGGTACTTAACTTCTTCTGAGAAAGGAATGGTTTGTCCCTGAAGTTTTGGGGGTGTTAGTAATAGTTTCCTTTTGTTGGTAAAGGGAACTACTATGGTTTTCTGGGGGTTTAAATAAAGCCCTTCTTTGGAGCACCATTTCTGGACGATATTGAGGGCGTTTTGTAGTCTTTCCGACACCGTACAGTCAAATTTGCCTCTCACAATGATGTTTAAATCGTCTGCTTAGGCTTTAACTTCATAGCCTTCTTGCGTTAAAAGTTTTAATAATTCGTCAACCACCAGCAACCAGAGCATAGGGGATAATACTCCTCTTTGTGGGCATCCCTTATCAGCTAAGATCGTGATGCTTTCATTGCCCTGTGTGGTTGAGATGACGCGGCTTACCAGCATAGCCTTTATCCATTGGATGGTGGGGTCACTGATCCCCTTTTTCTTGGCAGCTTTTTCCACTGCTGAGCAGATGGTGTTGTCAAAAGCTCCACCTCTGTCCAGAAAGCCACCCAGGGCTGTTTCTTTAGATTGTAAGGCCCTTTCAATCAATGAAACAGTGGCTGAGAGAGCCGTCTCAGTTGATTTGCCCTTTTGATAGGCATGTTGGTTAAATGATGAGATGGCCCATTTAACCTTGTTGGAAGTAAACATTTTCTTTGCATGATTCAGGATAGTACGACTGGGTAGGCGGATTGTGTTTTCTGCATCCTGAATTGGGGTCAATTGATCCCCTGAAATGACTTTAGAGCCTGGGAAGTGTACTTCCATGAGCAACTCCAGGGTTTCTCTAATATCATTTGTGTAACTTCCACCTGCCTTTTGGAGTAATCCAATTTGATTCGGCCTGTCCTTGGAGAGAACTTTCTGTAGTTTGGCCAGAGCAGAGACATCTTTCAGTCCTTCACAGAGGTCTCTCCAGGAGGACCGTTTTGCTCTTCTCAGGGAAGCGGTATATTTGGAGTGGTATCTTTTATATAAGTCCCATGCACCAGTACGCTTTGCCTTGTTGAAGAACCTCCTCGCTAGGGAACGAAGTTTCTTCAACTCATCGTTCCACCATGGAGCATCTCGATTGCTCCTCATGGTTTTAAGCTGGCAACTTTCTTCATACGCTTTCATAATTGCCACTTGCATCTGCCTCGCTAGGATTTCAAGTTCCTCAGGCGTGCTTATTTGTAAGTTGAGTCCTTTCAGTTCATGTCTGAGGATTTTTAACCAGCTACTACCATTTATTAGATTTCCTTAATCCTTCCTATCGAGCAAGACGTAGTATATTACAATATTGATGGTTTAGGAGCAGGGAGTCTATCGACTCCTAAACCATCAATATCGTGAAATATATATGACAAATCCTACACCCAGTCGGTTTTTGAATCTAATCGCTGACCGAGCACTGTCGATCGCTTCTAATTAAATCATCAACATTCCATCCCTCCCGCGGCCCGCCCCGGAACCTGATAACGACCAGTTTTGAATTCTAATATTTTTCTCCTCGTATCGAATTTATGGTGATTGGAACTCAATCAGGGACCAAAATATTGTCTCGAGCCCCATAGTTGTGGTTTAATTTCACGTTGATCAATTGAAAATCTGAAAATCCCTGATTCATTTCTCACTCAATGACATCAATTTAAAATTAATGACACATACTTTGAAGTATAAAATTTTCTAAAACGCTGCAAATTCTTTCACTGGGGTTCATTATTCAATTTCATTCATTTGGCTTGCATTCATAATTTGAATTTCTACTAAGCTTTGGAGTGTGCGTGTTTCACGGGTGATAGAGCGATTATTGAATTTAAGGAGATATGCATAGAGCACGTAAATCGGTTCTCAACCAAAATACCTATTTGGATTGATCAGTTGATCATATTTGTGTGCCTCCTGAAATTCAATAATCGCCCTATCCTGTGAAACACGCACACTCCAAAGCTTAGTAGAAATTCAAATCATGAACGCAAGCCAATTGAATAATAAACCCCAGTGAAAGAATTTGCAGCGTTTTTTTATTGAACCTCAATACCCCCCACAATAAAAACATCTATAATTTATCAAGTCCTTTAGCACTCGTATTGCGTTAAAACTTCCCCAAATCCAAATTTAAACGATGTAGCGTCCTGATATCAATAACATCTCAACAGCAGTGAAGCTCTGATTTCCAAAGCCTCTCATCACCAGTAACTATGGAATCAGCAGTACGCTAACATGAAGAATAAAATATCGAATGTAGAGTATATTTAGTTGTTTGTAAAATGATTACAACAAAGCTCGCAGCACAGAGAGAAATGTTCCCTATTCCTTTGAGAGAGAAATGTATAAATAAAATTCAGAACGGTCTATAAGTTCATAAGTCGGTTTTTGGATGACGTGATCAATTTTTATTAAAGATCAGAAATACGTGCTAATAAATAAATCTACTCACTCCAACTTCATCAACTTCTTTTGGTTTATTATTCAATAATAAACCACTGTAATCGCTCTTGAAAAAAAATGCTAACCCCCCCTGAAAATTTCATGGTTTACATTTCAAAGGGTGTAGAATCCAAATCTGCAATAACATTTTTTCCGTCAGTCCGCCGTACGCCGTACGCACGTTTTCTCCCAAATGGCTGGAGCAAAAAATCTGAAATTTTCAGGAAGAATCAATATTGGTCCGACAACGCCCCAATTTTTTAGCCAGCTCTCTCACTTAATTTAAATAGCCCTTTAAGGGTTGTCAAAGTTTTGTAAAACATAAAACCTCCAAAAAAAAAAAAAAAAAGTCTGTAGCTCAAACCATTCCCGATGTATGACCCGATTTATGGTGCCAACATTTGCATCCACATTCACTCATCACTAGGTTACTGCGATCAAAACAAAAACAAACAGCGTTTCTTTCTGTTTTGATCGCAGTAACCTAGTGATGTAGTGAATGTGGATACTGGAGTAAACTTCTAAAAGGGTTTATAGCCGTTACACGGGTTGAAGCATTCTGATATGCATGAAACGCTGCTAATTCTTTCACTGGGGTATATTATTCAATTTCATTAATTTGGCTTGCATTCATAATTTGAATTTCTACTAAGCTTTGGAGTGTGTGTGTTTCACTGGTGATAGAGCGATTATTGAATTTCAGGAGGCATACAAATATGATCAACTGATCAATCCAAATAGGTATTTTGCTTGAGAACAGATTTACGTGCTCCATGCATATCTCCTGAAATTCAATAATCGCTCTATCCTGTGAAACGCGCACACTCCAAAGCTTAGTAGAAATTCAAATTATGAACGCAAGCCAATTGAATAATAAACCCCAGTGAAAGAATTTGCAGCGTTTTATAATGAGCCGACAAGTTATTTTATCATGAGAGAGACAACTTATGGCAACAACTCACACCATACGTTCAACACCCGATAAATTTTACCTATATATTAGCTGTGAAAGAAATAGAAATAGAAATATATAGACCCCTGTATGAATGACGCACGTAATATATACGTATAATTTAAGAGTAATTGTGAAATTTATAAGATACTGATTAAAATGTAACAAAATATAATATGGCAAGTAATGGAAAATAATAATAACTATGTACTGATGGCTGTAGAACAGGAGTTAATGCCAAATAAAAATAAAAAATAAAAAAACTTATCGGCTCAAGATGTATGTATTTATGAGCGCACTATTAAAAACCTTTCCCTACGAAGAAATCTTCTCTTTTCATTCGGTCCCAAAGAATTTGGCCCTCTGGGTGCAGGAAATATGGGAGGAAGTGTAGGTGAGCATGATCCCTTTTCAACCCGTAGTGGGGAAGGAGGGTTAAGATGCTTGTCGCCTCCTCAAGTGGTTCATCTTTTCAAGAGATCCGGCGCTGTCAAAAGATCTTTTACAGCTGTTCAACCCTTTTTTTCTTCTCTTTCTAGACCGGAAGTTCCTTATGTATATTATACCTCTGCCTAGCGCAAAAAACAAATCTAATGGCTTAGCGATTCGCAAATGCAACGTTGCTCAATCCAAATTTTACCTCAATCAAATGAAATAGATAGTCGGCAGTTTCACTAGATTTATTACATTTTTGTTTATTAAGTTCAATAATTAACGTTTACAATGTAATAAAAAAAGAAAAAAAATCTCCGCTCTTCCCTTAAAAATGTATTGATTTACATTTGTGGGATACCAACAGCTGCAAATCGGTTTATTGTTCCAGATCGAAAAATCCCTCCGTATACACCAATAATCTACAAAATTTGGTCAATGAATAATAATAGTCACTATTTAATAATAATTGTTATTGAACGGAATCTATGATTAATCACGTCAATATCAGTCAGGTCACAAGCTACCAATAGGAAAGAAATTGAATGAATGAAACGGAAAACAATGCTAGTGATGCCTAGACCAAGCGAAAAAATATATATAAAATACAAGGCCAAACTTTTTTCTTTTCTTTTCTGTTTAGGTGTGTTTTGAATGAAAATTTTGGATATCACGGTACTAATCCATATTTTCCTGCATTCAAAGTCATTTTGATCGCAGGTCAAAGATTGGATCGCCAACCTCCGCGTGGAGACGGCGAATTAAGAAGAAGAAAGTCATTTTCTTCAAAAACGTATTGCATTACATGAACGTCGCCGTGTCCGGTTTTCAAATGATGACATTGATAGTTACAATTATGAACACTGAACACGATCTGGGGAAGCTAACATACCCCAATAATATCATCGGAAATGGTAAGATAACTCCTATACAATTACTGCACTGCTAATTAACACGGCTTAACACAGTTCCACATCTTGCTACTCCTCTTTCTACAAGCCAGGTTAAAATCTGGAAAATCATTGATAATGTAACACTTTTGTGAGTTACTTATTGGAACGGTAATTAGTCTCCTCAAAAAAGGTGTAGGTGAAAGTGGTTATTAGTGCGCAATTTTCGGCATAGTTATCCTTCAGAGATTAAGCTATCTTTACATGTTTACATTTTGGATCAAATAGGTGTAATTGTTGATTTTTCGTTGAGTTTGCCAATTTTCATATTCAAATTTTTCAAAAGTAGACATTTTAGGTTGTTTTTGTGTTTACTCCTCCTTGACAACGCGATGTAGCCAGGAAATGTCATATCAGGACAGAGTAACGTGTACAATGTACACTGTACTTATTGCGCTGACAATGTTTCTCGCTTAGGGCTAACCAGACACATAAACAGTGCACATAGAAATATTCTTCTACAGCAATTCGTTATCGACACTGTCCAAAAGGTTCGGGCAAGTAGCTCACATCCAACTACATCCTCAGGACAGGGCAACTCGATTACACGAACACAGCACACTCAGAGACTTAATTTAAAGTTCCCTTTAAGGGTTGTCGAAGTTTTGAAAAATACCTAAAAACCTCAAAAAAAGTCAAGGCTAACTTTGGACTTTTTTTGAAGAACTTTCCATGAGGAATCGAATGAGCACAGGTCTGTAGCTCAAACCATACCCGATGTATGGCATGATCTTATGCTGCAAACATTTGCATCTTCATTCACTACATCACTAGGTTACTGCGATCAAAACAAAAACAACAGCGTTTTTTCTTTTCTTTTTTTTATCGCAGTAACCCTGTGATGCAGCGATTGTGGAGTGAACTCCTGAAACGGGTTGAAGCGTTCTGATATGCATGAAACGCTACAAATTCTTTCGCTGGGGTTTATTATTAAATTTTATTCATTTGGCTTGCATTCATGATTTGAGTTTCCACTAAGCTTTGGAGTGTGCGTGTTTCACAGGTGATAGAGCGATTATTGAATTTCAGGAGATATGCATAGAGCACGTATATCTGTTCTCAACCAAAATAGCTATTTGGATTGATCAGTGGATCATATTTGTGTGCCTCCTGAAATCCAATAATCGCTGTATCACCTGTGAAACACGCAGACTCCAAAGCTTAGTAGAAATTCAAATCATGAATGCAAGCCAAATGATATAAACTGAATAATTTGGGGAACAACAACAAAACTCTACCCTCCAGCGCCAAATAATCCACTCTCCACCTTTTGACAGAAACAAAACAATATACGACGATTTCAATATTCTCACACCTTCTGAACTCCTCATTAAACATAGTTCCCATTGTCAACATGGTATGTTAATCAATGTAATCAACCGTCATGAAAATAAAGTTAAAAAAAACTGATGACAGATGGCTCATTTGACATTTGGTTCTTTTTGCACTTTCGATTGTTAGCTTTTGGTTTATTATTCAATAATAAACCATTGTAATCGCTCTAGAAAAAAAATGCTAACCCCCCTGAAAATTTCATGGTTTACGTTTCAAAGGGTGCAGAATCCGAATCTGCAATAAAAAATTTTCCGTCCGTCCGCCGTACGCACGATATCTCCGAAACGGCTGGAGCAAAAACGCTGCAAATTCTTTCACTGGGGTTTATTATTCGATTGGCTTGCGTTCATGATTTCAATTTCTACCAAGTTTTGGAGTGTGCGTGTTTCACAGGATAGGGAAAATTACTGAATTTCAGGAGATATGCATGGAGCACGTAAATCTGTTTTCGACCAAATTACCTATTTGGATTGATCAGTTGATCATATTTGTGTGCATCCTGAAATTCAATAATCGCCCTATCCTGTGAAATACGCACACTCCAAAGCTTAGAATAAATTCAAATCATGAACGCAAGCCAATTGAATAATAAACCCCAGTGAAAGAATTTGCAGCGTTTTTCACCACAATAACCCCCCACAATAAAAACATCTATAATTTATCAAGTCCTTTGGCAACTCCTTTGTCCTTTGCGTTAAAACTTCGCCAAATCCAAATTTAAACGATGTAGCCAAAGGTAGACAGATGTAGAGGAGGCACACAAATATCATCAACTGATCAATCCAAATAGGTGTTTTGGTTGAGAACCGATTTACTGGTCTATGCATATCTCCTGAAATTCAATGATCGCTCTATCACCTGTAAAACACGCACACTCCAAAGCTTAGTAGAAATTCAAATCATGAACGCATGCCAATTGAATAATAAACCCCAGTGAAAGAATACTTATTTACCCCAGTAATAATATTGAATAATAAACCCCAGTAATAATATTGAATAATATTTACCTATATATTATCAGCGTTTCATGCATATCAGAATGCTTCAACCCGTGTATCGGCTACTAACTACACTACACGTATTCACATAGGCTATCACTCCAGTATCCACATTCACTACAACTCAACGCTATCGGCCGGACATCACTAGGTTACAAACAAACAATAATAAACCAAAAAACGCAAATGTTGGCACCATAAATCGGGCCATACATCGGGAATGGTTTGACCTACGGACCTGGGGAGGGGCTCATTCGATTCCTGACGGTATGTTCTTGAAATAAGTTTACATTCATGCCGCTTGGACTTGTTTTGAGGTTTCTAGGGATTTTACAAAACTTTGACAGCCCTTAAAGGGCACTTTAAATTGAGTGAGAGAGCTGGCTCAAGAATTGGGGCGTCGTCGGCCCAAGATGGATTTTTCCTAAAAATTTCAGATCTTTTGCTCCAGCCATTTTGGAGATATCGTGCGTACCGCGTACGGCGTACGGACGGAAAATTTTTTATTGCAGATTCGGATTCTTTGAAACGTAAACCATGAAATTTTCAGGGGGGGTTAGAATTTTTTTTTCCATAGCGATTACAATGGTTTATTATTGAATAATAAACCAATAGATTAGAAATGACGTTTTTCCTAAATGTGCTGGCCCGTATGAACGATCACCGGAGAACAATGATACTGATCATATTCCCTTTCCTCTTAATTTCACTCAACAACGAAGATTTTTGGATTCACCGAAGATCTCACTTCTGAGACTTCGAAAAAAGAAAGTAATCGTTATTCGTTATTCGTATCTGTAATCGCAAAAAAGTATTCGTTAATCACGATTACTTTAAAAGTATTCGCTGACAAGGATTCGTTAATCATGAATACTTTTGTAGTCGTTTAGTCAACGAATAACGATTGCTTCAAAAGTAATCGTTATTCACGATTACATTAGTAATTGCAAAAGTATTCGTTAATCGATCAACGCCCAACCATGTTACCTAGGACATGGTACTCTGTTTTCACGTTTATTTTAAATTGTGTTTTGTGAAGTTGCGTTTTTGGGCGCGTAAAACTTCGAAAACACGAACTTTCCGGGCACCGCGGCGACCGCCCGTCCCTCCGCCTGCCTGCTCCTATCGGAGAGCGGCCGGCCTCGACCAGTCCTTTCCTGTCCGTCTTCGGTCCTGGCCGCCTCGACCAGTCCTTTCATGTTCGTCGGACGTGGAGGCCTAGACCAGTTCTCTCCGGTCGTTCGGGCGTGGCGGGTCTCCAGCAGTCTACTTCGTTCCGTGTTCGCGCGAATACCGTTCTATCTTCATCTTCCATCCATTGGGAACATGAATCTTCTTGGATTGATACAATGGAATGCCGGAACATGCAAATACACAGGTAAGCACCAAGTATTTTCCTACAAAATCTCTAATAAAAAATCATAAAGCCGAGATGAGGTAGGTGCCGCATGTTTAGGAAGTCCCTTGCAATGATTGATCAATTGAAGGATAATCGATTATAATTTTTATAGGAGAGGTTGTAGGACCAGCTAAGCCCAAGAGGAATGAATACGAGGAATAATGACTCGTAATATGATGCAAATCCGATTCAGACCTTTCTCTGACCAAATTCGTGGAAAACAAATAGGTATTTTGGTCGAGAACAGATTCACGTGCTCCATGTATATCTCCTGAAATTCAATAATCGCCCTATCCTGTGAAACACGCACACTCCAAAGCTTAGTAGAAATTCAAATCATGAACGCAAGCCGATTGAATAATGAACCCCAGTGAAAGAATTTGCAGCGTTTTTTATTGAACCTCAATACCCCCCCACAAAAAAAAATCTATAATTTATCAAGTCCTTTGGCACTCGTATTGCGTTAAAACTTCCCCAAATCCAAATTTAAACGATGTAGCCAAAGGTAGACAGATGTAGAGGGGGCACACAAATATCATCAACTGATCAATCCAAATACTTAGGTGTTTTGGATGAGAACCGATTTACGTGGTCTATGCATATCTCCTGAAATTCGATAATCGCTCTATCACCTGCAAAACACGCACACTCCGAAGCTTAGTACAGATTCAAATCACGAACGCAAGCCAATTGAATTAAAATAATAACCATCCCCAGTGAAAGAATTTTCAGCGTTTTTCCTTTCGCTTTTCGGCGGGGGGTCACATCGCAAAAACCTTTTCAAGGTTAAAAAAATTCTTCCATCTGAAACGTATTGGTAGGTAGGTAAGTAATGCATGCATTACAGAGACGCCGTTATGTCCAGTTTTTCTATTATCACCCTTGAAAACGTCATTATAAACACTTACAATAAATATTCGTGAAAACTAGATGGAAATCTTCATCATACAAAGAACTACGAAAAACGACTGAAAGCTCTATTTAGTATGAAGAGCGTTAGAATGGATCGAATTATAGAATTTTTTGAACAATTATTGTCAAATTGGAATCAAACAAATAAAGAATCATCAGTGAAAATCGGTGAACAACATTTGTCACGCACACTCATCTACATTTTTTCACGGATTCGGTCTTAGGATGGTCTGAAACGAAATTATACAATTATTTTTACCGTTGTTAGTTTGCTCCGCATCCTCCTGGTTCTATTCTAATTGACATTCCTGACCTAAAAAGCCATGCTTCGGAGGGACGTCCTAAAAACTTAGCAGAGAAAATTTTTTTCTTATACCGTTGGAAAGCTGGAAGTTTTTTAGATGTTTTCCCCCCTGAAACCATATTGATTTTCCGTTACAGAATATCGGGAATCGATTTCCACAATTTCGTCAAAAACTCAAAAACTACAAAGTTTGAAGCTTATTGTTGTTGAAAAACAATGATTAGATACGAGGTTAAAAATGTGCTTTTAGTTTGTCTGATGGAAAATCTAATGCTTTTTCAGCGGTGTAATCATATCTCAATTAACATAAAAAATAAGTTAGCGAAAATCAACTCAGCCAGTCCAACACAATAAGTCCAACAAAAAAAATCTTACAAGTGTTAAAGCTCTAAAAGGAAGGCTCAAACAATACGTTTCGTACGTTTGTATGTAGCACTTTTCCTTGCAAATTAGTCACAGAATCGACCCCTGAATTTTGGCCGTATATTTCTCTGACTCTGCATAATACCTATTTGAAAAAGTAAAAATGTATTGAAGTAGTAAAAACAACCTCCTCGAAGAATCTCACAATTCTGATCCTGATAGGAACTGTAACAATCGAAGAAAAAGTGAAACACCAAAAAATCATTTCTACTGAAATCAATACTAATCTTGTTCCCCCTACAGAAGCCTTTGGTGGGGGAGGGGGGAAGCAACAGTTGTCTGACGGAGACCTCAGGTGGTTCCCACGGGCGCCCTCACATATGGCGACCTCACGGCAAAAACTAACGAAGGTTCCAAACCTCTTATCCCTCCTATCTTCCTAATACCTCTGCTGATTTATCTCTCCAGTCTTTTTACGGGCGCTCTCCTTTCAATCAGGACCCAAGTTCGTATTTCGGGAAATGGATATGGATCCATACATCTAATTTTCTGAATAACGCGCACTGAAAACCCATTACATGTAGAGAGTAGATCTCAGTAACGCATAACACTATTATTTGGGATGTGATTTTTAGGGCTGCAATTCTTAACCGATTTTCATGATTCTTTTCAGGTGCGATCCCAATTTAACTCTATTTGTGCATCAAACTTCGGTAATTCGAATTTCATGATAGGAGAGATGAATTAGAGGTACTAATGCCGAAAAAAAAACTTTTATTGTACTACGGTGTGAGTTAAGGACTGCGTGGTGGACAATGAAATATTTTATTATATGGAAGATATGCTCCTGGAACATAGGAGGGGTATATGGTTCCAAATGGAACCCAGTCCATGGTTCCCAGCTCACAAGGTCGTACCGTCACAGAGTGGATGAACTCCAACTGTTCGGTAACAAATGTGTTCGTTTCACCATCCCCAAACAAAAATGAAAAATGCTCCTTGAGGTTTGTTATGAAATGATGAACTAATAGGATGATGAATTTTTCGAAAAATACTCGATTCAACCTCAAACAATAATACCAATTCCTCTCATCCTATTCTCTCATTATCTAATTTTGTTGAGATGACGAGCTTGTGGTTCACTTTTAGGTAGATCATCCAAAATGGACCAATCGCAAAATTTCATCAAAATCGGACTATAACTTCGTGTAGTAACAAGGATTTGCTGACAGACAGACACGGAACCAAAATTGTTCAGAAAGGTCTAAAACGCAAAATGCGAGTGGAATTTTTGATTTTGGAGACAAAACAATTTTGACATTCCGAAAGTGAAAACAATGCTTCCGCTACCTTGGTAGACTCGGAAGCAAAAGTACCTCCATATCCTCTCAACAGAACGACAACTTTCAATATAGTCGAATTAAAGCCCTAGATGCTCCTGAAGTAGCGAAAAAACCTTCGTTTTTCAACATTTTGTAATCTTGACCGTTCAAATTGCAAAAATATGTCCAGAAACCAGGTTTTAAAAAAAAAGTATGTTAACCTAATGGTTAATCGAATATAGGTGCTTGAAGAAGTTTTTAATTTGTCCATCACTATCTTTAAAGAGAGCAACTACGTCATTCAGATATCGTTAACGATGCACATCATTTTAAAATTGTGTTTGAATAATTCATTCTAAATAATCCATTTAAAAATTGACAAAAATGGCGCTCCCTTAGATACCCACGGTTCAGTGTAATTGAACATATACAAATTCATTAAATAGTGAATTGTGGGTAGCTCAGCTTTCTTCTCAACATTAAGCTGCAAATTGAAAATTTATATGTTAACTGTATCTTAACAATATTGAACTGGAATTTTCGTAAATTAATTATTAAAAAATCCGTCCTCATGGCAACAAAAAATCGATTTTTTAAAGGCGATTCGATTTTTATTTAAAATCGATTTTTTTAACCGAAAAAATCGATTTTTACCTGTTTAAAATGCGTTTTTGTTATATTACAATGAAAATAATACATTAAAATATTATCCAGTGTGGAGAATCTAAAATAACGATCCGTATTTACTCCGGTGGTCAGTATTCAGTAACGATGTGAGTTCTACTGATTCTACACAGTCACCATTTTACCACAGATCGAAATAGATACCTTCAC
The DNA here is from genome assembly GCA_031894815.1 of Creontiades dilutus. Taxonomy (NCBI): domain Eukaryota; kingdom Metazoa; phylum Arthropoda; class Insecta; order Hemiptera; family Miridae; genus Creontiades; species Creontiades dilutus. The sequence goes on from JAVIWC010000594.1 coordinate 998,848, forward strand.
AACAACTCGATCTCGTTCGAATCGAATCGTCGAGGTCTCTCCACTCTCAATCAGAGAATCGAGAAGAGAACAGAGAAGTGGAAGTCATCGCCCTGCCTAGACAGTATTCCTTTGTTAAACAACAACAACAACAAAATTAAAAAATTATAAACTACTATTTTAGACAAATTATACTGATCATACCACTCAGCAGAAGAACAAAAACAATCATCAGTTCAAATCGATTAACCATGTCAGTCAACACTAGTTACAAAATTGTAACTCTACTCTACTCAGTACCAGTACTAGTACCCTTGCAGAATTGTAAAATTGTAGATGTAGATTGTAAATTACAATTTTACCGGATTAGTCCGTATTTGTAAACTTGAACTTTTAAGTTACAGGCCCCATATATTGTTTTATACCGTGTTATACTGGTATATCTCATAGATTTAAAAAAATCGATTTAAAAAAAAAATCGATTTTTTGGTCTCGATTTTTATTTGAAATCGATTTTATTCTTTCGATATATCGATTTTTTGAAAAATCGATTTTTTGATAAGTGTTGCCATCACTACCACGAGCAGAGTTGGGCAAAAGTTAGCTATAGCTAAAAGCTAAAAGCTACAGCTAAATTAGCTACTGTTAGCTGAAGATAACAACTAAATATTTAGCTATTAGCTTTTGAGGAACAGCTAAATTTTACAACTAAATTAGCTATTACTACAAACGTAATAGCTAACAGCTAATTATCTGCGGTATTTAGCTGTCAGGAGCAGCTAAAGCGGTTAGCGTTAGCTGTGGCTGACAACTAATAGCTAATAGCTAACTTCTGATGAAAAATTGTATTTCTCCACACAAACAGCCTTTAAGAGGGCACTTAAGCGATAAATTCAAGTTTGATAACCTTTTCGGCGTTATAGGCTTGTGTACTACTTTTTTTCTAGTAATTTTGGAGGCTAAATTGATTGACACGTTTCTCAGGTCAGATTCTCGGGCGCACTGATAAACAAATGCCTATTTTCGTGTTTTTTCTCCAATTTTGGTGGCTCGGCCGAATTTTTCACATCAGCTGGTTTTGGATAGATGATAATTGATTCATTATGAATGTTTATAGTCCTCTCTATCCGTAAAACCTCTAGTGCTCCCCACCCCTTAAAATAACTTTCCACGATTTATAAACCCTTGTGAAAGAATTGGCAGCGTTTTTTAAATGGGTCTGTGAAACTTGAGAGCAGGTTACAATGAGGATTTTTAACGATATGAAATCGCAATTTATGCTCGGCTATTTCATCTGTGACAAAGTTACAGCAGCAAGTTAGAGTACTGGTGGTTATTGGAAACGGATCAAAGTTTAGGTTTGCAGAACAACAATGCTTTAATTACTTTTCAAAGTAATACCCTATTACTAATACCTATCTAACAAAGCAAGACGTCGTACCTATGTTCCAATTAAAATTTACCCGAAATTGCTGGCAAGATTCGATTTTGTGGCCAGAGAAAAGGGAATGTAAATTGGTTTTGTGGCAAAACAGTACAATTCATTCCAGAAAATATCCCAAAGCTAAAATGCTGTTGCCAGCTAAAACTTGACTGGTTGGCTCAACTAGGTACTAGCTGTTTTTGTGGAGAAATACAATTTTTCGTCAAAATTAGCTATTAGTTGTCAGCCACAGCTAACGCTAACCGCTTTAGCTGCTCCTGACAGCTAAATACCGCAGATAATTAGCTGTTAGCTATTACGTTTCGACTAATAGCTAATTTAGTCGTAAAATTTAGCTGTTCCCCAATAGCTAATAGCTAAATTATTCGTTTACCTATAAAAAAAGCTAATAGCTAATTTATCTATTAGTTGAAAAATTAGCTAGCTAATAAATTAGTTAGCTAATGCCCAACACTGCCCACGAGACACAGAGAACTATCAGCCTTCACTGTCGAATCCTCACGTATTTCCAATGTTGCACTTCATTACATACTGCTGATTGATTACTATCCAAATCTTCCAGTCATTATTCCTTCTGATTTGCTAACAAAAGTAGTAGGCTGTCATAATGAACAAATCCGGTTTCTTATTTTAACCATCTCAGGTGGGTACCTTTCCCTCGTTCAACTCAGGTCCGATCTCTCCTAATTTAGACTGAATTAAATTCTGCCTTATGCAACAGCATCCGCCGCTCTTCGCTCTTCTCATAGAACGAGGAAGAGAAACCTTTTATTTTAGGAGGACCAGATGACGTCCTACATTTTATTATTGAAATAAAATTAATAAAACGACTACTTGATCGGGCTATTATTCATAATGACTAACGAGCAACTGAAAGTTAGTCTAGTAGAGTCTCGAAACATCGAGCTCGTTGAGTTAATAAACCAGTTAATTGTTCAAATTCGTTTGACCACGGGACTTTTGTCGGGATAAGGGATATCATTATTGAACTTCTTGCAATCCATGGCATTATTATGACGGGTTAACATGGCGGACATTAAAGTCGATATGTGGCTATGATTTATGTCATTCTTCATTTTTAACCAATATTATCAAAACTAATTGTTCAATGGTCAACGAAAATAGCCGTTTGAATTTTAAACAATCTGATGGTTCTGTTCCTGTTCTCACCAACGGAGATCCTGGTTTGTGTAATACCTACCAACACAATTCCCACTGAATTCTTTCACTGGGGTTATTATTTAATTGGCTTGCGTTCATGATTTGAATTTCTACTAAGCTTTGGAGTCTGCGTGTTTCACAGGTGATAGAGCGATTATTGAATTTCAGGAGATATGCATAGAGCAAGTAAATCTGTTCTCAAACAGAACACCTATTTGGATTGATCAGTTGATCATATTTGTGTGCCTCCTGAAATTCAATAATCGCTCTATCACTTGTGAAATACGGACACTCCGAAGCTAAGTAGAAATTCAAATCATGAACGCAAGCCAATTGAATAATTAACCCCAGTGAAAGAATTTGCAGCGTTTTTCATGGTTATCAAAATACTTCAACCCGTGTATCCTCTACAAAGCCTCTTAGGAGTTCACTCCAGTATCCACATTACTAAATCACTACGTCACTATGTTACTGATATCAACACAAAAACAATAATAAACCAAAATAACGCGAATTTTGGCACCATAAATCGGACCATAGATCGGGAATGGTTTGACCTACGGACCTCGGGAGGGGCTCATTCGATTCCTCGTGGAGTGTACTTCAAAAAGAGTACAAATTTAGGCCGCTTCAACTTTTTTTGAGGTTTTTAGGGATTTTACAAAACTTTGACAACCCTTAAAGGGCACTTTAAATTAAGTGAGAGAGCTGGCTCGAGAATTGGGGCGTCGTCGGACCAATATGGATTTTTCCTGAAAATTTCAGATCTTTTGCTGCAGCCGTTTGGGAGAAATCTTGCGTACGGCGCACGACGTACGGCGGACGGACGGAAAAATTGTTATTGTAGATTCGGATTCTACACTCATTGAAACGTAAACCATGCAATTTTCAGGGGGGGTTCAAAAAAAATTTTTTTTAAACCCAGAAATTTAGAGACGGATACAAAAGAAAAAACCATATTTTACAATGAAGAATATTATATTTATTATTGAATAATTCTTAAAACAAAATCCCAGATGTGCTCGCTGTACATTGCGTCATTCATAGACAACATTTATTTGCGAGAAATTTGAGTGAGCGTCTCTATCAATTACTGCAATATATCGTCAAAGCAGTCAATAAAATCCGAAACAGCTCTTTAAATGACAGGTTATTTAAACAGCTTCGTGTTGATAATGATGAATATTTCAACCGAATGCTATTCCACACAGAAGTGCGTTGGCTGTCAAGAGGGGACTGTTTGACTCGATTTTACAATCTGTTGGACTCTGTAATAGAGTTCTTGGAAAACAAAGACAAAGAATTGCACGACAACCTCATCACTTCAAAGAATGATATTGGGTACTTGACAGACCTATATAAATTATTAATGTTGTCAATCTCCATCTTCAAGGTGACGATTTGAATTTGATTAAAACAAAAAATGTCATTGCTACTTTTGTAGCCAAACTGCTCTTACACAAGATTAATATCGGCAGACGTGAGTTTCACAATTCCCCAATTTGTCAGCAGTATCGGTCAACAACGACGACTTGCTTGTTTACTGCCAACATTCGGAGAACCTCCACAGTGATTTCACAGAACGATTCCAGAGCATTTTAAAATTGGAAATACTGAACTGGGTGTTGGACCCTTTTCAAATGTCAACACAGCAGGATCACCCCAGCCGGAAGAAGAACTCATAGAACTGATAACGAACGAGGAAATAAAAATAAAATTCAAAAATGGATACTAAGACTTTTGGCTGCAAAAGCCAATCCCGCAATAGTACCCTGGATTGTGGTCCATCGTTCAGCGATTTTTGATAGCGTTCCCATCGTCGTATTTGTGTGAAAGTAGATTTAGTGCTGTGGCAACGTTGATAACTAAAAAGAGGAATCGGCTGCAGATTACCGAACGGCTTTACGGCTTACTTTTGATTACTTGCGGCTTTGATTTGATTACTTACGGCTTTTTTTGAGAAACTCGAGCCTGGTATTATCAAACTTGTTAAAAATCATCAGATACATCCTTCACATTAGATAAATTTTAAAATTCAAATTGAAATGTTTGTTGTAATAACATAAATAAAAGTTCTTCTAATACGTTTTCGTTTTTACAAACAAATTTGGGATCTCAGCCTTAAGATATGCTATAATAAAGAAGGAAAAAAAATGGGGGGGGGGGGGGGGGCGCTAAAAAACAATTAATTTTCGAAGTGGGCGGTAGACAAAATAAGTTTGAGAACCACTGCTCTAGGTGCTCCTTGGAAGTTTCGGGGAAGTTTCACACTGTCCGCCATAGGCAAGTGACAATTGAGAGAACTCGGAGAAACAAAGGAGAATTTTGATTCGATTGCTCTCAGCTTGCTCGATTGCCCCAGGAATAGTTCCATATTATCATTTCGTTATCACTTTGTTCCAACCTCCCAGTTTTCGATTTATGAGTGGTCTGATTCGCATTATTTGCGAACAATATTTTCTAACAATCATCAGCTGGCTGCTCGGTCCGGTGTGAGCAGTCATCGAGTTTGTGATAACTGTTCACAAACTTTTTTGAAAATAAAAGCGCGTTTCGCCACTTATTGGTAAACCTTGTTGATCTGTTTGTAAACTGCGAACCGTCAAAGGGGTTCGTGTTTGTTGTGCATCCAGTGTAGTAAATAGCACATTGGCGAGGGAACGAATGGCTGGTGATACCGCCTGCGTTATTCATAGGTTTCCGAGTAGGTACTAGATGCCGTTTTTACTGTTTTGTGTTTAATGTGTTTTTGTTTTCATGCCGTTTCAATTGACGTGGGACAACGAGAAACCGGCAAGTTGAAATTTTTAGTTGGCTAAGAAGTGCATTTCTTCTGTTTAGTTTATACCTGATGATCTCTGCTAACGAGAAGAACGGTCCCCACTCGCAGGCTACTAATCACCGTTCTAGTTTTATCATGGATTGCGATCTCTTTTTCCAAATAATCTCAACATTACAGAAGGATTAATTTAGGATATTCTCTTATTTGCGTAATGCAGATATAGCCAGCATCCAGAACACCAAACCAAACAGAACACTGACCTCTGTATAAACCAAGATAAAAACATCAATGTTATTTCGAAAGTTGACGGTATTCTGATTTTTTAGTATTTCAGCCCTCTGATTTCACTTTGAGGACTGACTGAAACTGATTAGAAGATTTCAAGGTAGGAGTCGAGAATAGGGGGCCCCTTCCTGATAAGACGGTCGTCATATTGAAAAACCCGATGTCTCCTATCGATATGTTCTTTCTTGTTCGCTGGTCTGGATGCTCGCTTCGCTCGCATCTCAAAAACAAAACAATATCCTACATCAATCCTTCTAGTAAAGTATAGATCAGTTGGACAAATAGATCAGAATGGGTTAACACTTGTGTTTCTGCGTATTAATAATTATTTTATTGATATAACGGTCGTGAAAATCTTTCCATAACACATGGCAGTGGTATCGATATATTATCCTATATACACATCGATCCTAGTACACATTGATTGATATATTCTTCTTATCAGAAGGGGTCTCCTATTCTCCACTTCAGCCGATTTCAATCCCAACCAGAACCTTTTCGTGATTTTGGACCCAAGTTTCATTGAGTTTGGTCCCGCAATTTCGGAAAAAAGAAACGGAATAAGGGTGAACTTATTTATTTATTTATTTTTTATTTTGGATTTTTGGATTTTACGCATTTAGAAACGTAAAACAACAATTTTGAAGTGGTTTCAACTTTTTTTTTCATGGTCTATCACAAAGGTTCATTATTGAAAATGATAAACCATAAAGGAGACGAGAGTGGCTGTCCATGAAAAGGGGTTAAAAAAGAGGTTTTTGTAAACACACACCCCACCCCCGTGCTTCGCGGGTATCGGTGACTAAAAATGGAGATATGAACTCCGGCCCAAAAGATTTTTTTTTTTTTTTTAGATTGGCTTGGTTTTGCTGTAGCACTTTAAATTAGTTTGGGACTATTTACTGGTTCTCGTTCAGAGTTCCGTTTTGAATTTTCGAACTACTGAAGAAAGTGCAAAAAGCGCATTGTTATGGAAATTGGATTTGGCGTCTAACGAATAAAAGCTCGGAGTTATCTTGATAGGCGAGTGTTCAAATGTGCTCCAGCTTATGAAAGTCAGTTAATACTTTTGAAATAAGAACCATTCATATAGAGCAGCTCCAAAGAACGCCCATTTGGTTTATTTTCCTTCACACCAGGTTCATTACTTTTCTTACACCCTATGGGTGTGGGATAGAGAAAGTAAGAAGGAATTCAGTTGCGTCCCATGGCAAACCGCCAAAGCCCAATTGAGCATTCAGAAAACGGCTGACATGTCGCGGTTTATCTACAGCATTTATTAGCATCTTCTCAGTCACCTTTCAATCGTAGTTGGGTTCGAGTTTTATTACTCTGTTTCTTAGATAGTCTTCCAAGGCTCTTCCACATGAATACGGGATGAGGAGACCTTCTTACCACACGTAGCACATCGGCAGAATGTTGATACCCCGCCATCTAGAGAGAGGAATTATATATCATTCCTTTAACAGAGAGGAATATGTATATATATTGTAATTAAATTTATAGAAATTTCACAGACAAAAAGATGAGAGAATAATTTGGATATTTCGATATAAATCTTTTTCAAAAGAAGGAGAATAGTGATTTTTTGAATTTTCGGGGCTGAATGGTGTCTTGGACGTAACCATGTGCAACTTCAGGGTTTTGGCTAATTTTTCAAGTAACTTTCAATCATTAAGATTGAGGCCAGGAGGTCGCATCGATCCAAGCACCCGCGTATCCGTTACATTTGTACGAATGTGAAGTATTTGGAGAGGTGAAGTCAGGTTCTTCAATGACCAAACTGCACAACTTGCACCTCGGTCGTCCACATGGATGCAAACCCCGGTCGGGTGGCTGAGATTGAGGATGGCGATGGGATAACAAGCTCCCAATCGTTTTTCCTTGGCGGTAGCTCATTCTTGGCGTTTCACGGAAAATATCCCACGTCTGTGGACTTGAAGCCAGTATTGATTGAAGGTCACGAAGTATAGCATTGATTTTTTGGGCCCCGAAAAGAATGTGGTGATCAGTGAAGGTCTGTCTGTTGGTGTTCGTGGAATTTGTTGGTATTTAAAATGTGATGGAACAGTTCTATTTTTAACAAACTTTTGTGGGTATCCTCGTTCCATCAATTTGTCCTCTAACCCAGACAGATACCCTTCCAGGTGCTCCCTTCTATTGCAAATCCAGTGGCCTCTAATTGATAGTGATTGATCGCTTGGTATGGGGTGATGGCAGCTGTTATAATGAAGATAGAGCTGCTTGTTCGTAGTCTTCACATGTACTCCGGTTATGAATTTCCCGTTGTCTAACGAAATGTCAACATCTAGAAATATCGCAGCTGACCTAGAGAATGACCACGTAAACTTTAGAGTGAATTTAGTGCTTCCAAAAATATAACCAACTCATCTTCCCCATGCGTCCATATCATGAAGATATCATCTATAAACCGTTTCCAGATGAGAGGGATCTTATCTCTGGATGATAGAAATCGGTTTTCCAAACAGGCCATGAATAGGTTCGCATACGAAGGTGCCATGCGAGTGCCCATTACTGTGCCTCTCTTCTGAAGGTACACCTGGTCTTTGAACTTGAAAACGTTCATTGTTAAGACGTATTTGGCTAATTTCACCAGGAAGTTGGTCGATGGGTTTCGAGGCTCAGGGCGCTGCTGTAAAAAGCCTGATAGTGCTTGTAGCCCTTCATCATGAGGTATTTCAGTGTATAATGATTCCACGTCAATTAGTGAAGAATATTAGGAATTCTAATATCTCGCAGAACACTGAGAAAGTGTTGAGTATCCTTGATGAAGGATGGTTGGCACTGCACGATGGGCTGAAGATGTGAATCCACATACGCCGATATTCTCTCAGTCGCACAACCAAAACTTGCAACAATTGGGCGGTAGAGACTGTCTGGGAGAGAGTACGGTTTATGAATTTCGGGAAGAAGGTAGAAGTCAGGACATTGTGGAGACTCTGGAACCAAAGACTGGATGTCAGCAGAACTCAATCCTTCACTTCTCCCATTTCTCTTTATAAATCTTCTGAGGTCAGCTGCCAATTTGTTAGTTGGATCTCGATTCATAGGTTTGTAGAACCGTGCATTATTCAACTGCCTCATCGCTTCCTGTTCGTAGTCCGTGCTATTCATAACCACCACCGTCAAACCCTTATCCGCAGGCATAATCTTTATATTACCATCAGCTTTCAAGGTTTTCAGTGCGTGGCGTTCAGGTCGAGTGAGGTTGTCTCGGGGTGTCAGGGAGTCTAAAAATGTGCTTGTAGATGTACGTTGGAGCAATATTGAGATGTATTTTTCCAAAGGGAGTGAGGATGGTAATCTTGTTTCGTTCGAGTATTTCGGATCAAAATTTGATGGAGGTTTGAATTTTTGAAGGGAGGGATGTAGAGATTCATGTTGTGCACTTTGGTCAGGGTTATTATGCCAATAGTACTTGAGTCTGAGGCGCCAGCAGAATTCTTGAATGTCTTCATGGAGTTTTATGTGGTTTGGGAGAGGTGTTGGAGTGAAAGTAAAACCCTTCGATAGTAAGCCCGATTCAACTGCACAGAGTGGGCGAGTGGACAGGTTGCACACATTGTTATTTGAAGGTGCCGGAGGGTGATTAATAACATTCGCATTCGGTCCTCCGACGATTATATCGTTCTTATTAGTTTCCCGGTTATGAGGTGCATTAGCTCGTGAGCGTATATGGCATGAAGGTGTCCGACTATGTGTATGCGGAGTATGCTGAGGGTTTACCAGTTGTACGGTTGACCACTTCGTAAATGCCGCATATATAGTTTGGAAAGTTTCTTTATCTCTATCCCACACCCATAGGGTGAAAGAAAAGTAATGAACCTGGTGTGAAGGAAAATAAACCAAATGGGCGTTCTTTGGTGCTGCTCTATATGAATGGTTCTTATTTCAAAAGTATTAACTGACTTTCATAAGCTGGAGCACATTTGAACACTCGCCTATCAAGATAACTCCGAGCTTTTATTCGTTAGACGCCAAATCCAATTTCCATAACAATGCGCTTTTTGCAGTTTCTTCAGTAGTTCGAAAATTCAAAACGGAACTCTGAACGAGAACCAGTAAATAGTCCCAAACTAATTTAAAGTGCTACAGCAAAACCGAGCCAAGCTAAAAAAAAATCGAGTGAAAAAACGTCTGACAAATGGAGTGTGGCATTGTAGATCACTGGAATGTTGAACGAGTTCAAACATGAACTTCTTCCAAGAGACCGAAATACGCACATGTTCGCGGTTCCTCGACTCCTTTAAGAGGTTAGTTGACATGTATCGCGGGTCTATCAAACTAACTCTGTATCGAACAGAATAATGATATAGCCTCCTCGAAATTCATGAGCTGGTTACGCCATTCTTTGACGACAACCCTGGAAATTGGAGCTCAACCGAACCATTAAAACCTAAGACAATGAATCTTGTTGTTGTTAAGTTTGCCCAAGCGCAGAGTGACGCATTATTTTGTTATGAAGGATCGTCCATCGTGTACAATCCCTGTTTTTATTATCAAAATCGAATTCACATCGTTGACATGATCGTTTTGAGACTGATATGAGATAATCAGACCGTTCTTCTACAACTACCAGCTCAAAACTTTTATCGCGATCGAACCACTAGAATTTGAGAAATTTTACAAGAAAGTGATTTTAAGAATTTTTTACCGATAAAGGAATTTTACGTTTGGCCAACTAAATAAAGGATTACTGTAAAATGTGGACTGCGCAGTGGTGCTCGAAATATTAAATTGGAGAACAGCTGAACTGAACAACTAAATTCTGTAACGTTTTCAAACAGTTCATATTAACAGGATGAGCTTGGTGGTAACCGATTGTGTCACTGAGACCAGGAGAACAAACCATAAAAAAGATCCAGTTCCATGTGTATCTTATTATTTCACTAAGCCAAACATCTTGACTGTTCCTTACCCTCGTGATTCGAATCCCACTCACTGAAGCGATACTTTAAAATAACGATTTTGAATAATGTAACTGATACCTACTAAAACTTTTTCAATTCTGATTTCAAGGTGGTTTGATGTGAGAGAATTCCTAGTGATTAGGGTTCGAGGCCCTCAGTGACAGTTGAAACAGTGATGTACAGAATTTACGGCGATTTTCAAAGGTTTGGTACGATATTTTCTGACCAAAGAATGGTAGCATTGACGTCATCGACATTGCTTACAATATGGAAATTGATGAGTGTAAATCAATGGCAGGTATGTGAGTCGATTACTATGTAGGAATCGGCCGACCCAAACTAAGTTCCCAATTTGATTTTTAGAATAACCCTGCAAATACGTAAATAGAACTAATGAATTAAAACACCGACGTATCCACATCTGACTAGGCGTTGAATGGGCTCTGCAGCCCGGCTCTTTCTCTCGGCCGTCTACTTGACCGCTTTTCATTAGCCTAAGATGAGGTATTTCAAATGGTGAGCGAACGGGTGATCGTGCAGCAACCCGAGTGGTCTCATTTGATCCAGCGAACTAATTTCTACCGTATTGAGAGTTTATAGATTTTTTTTTTTTTTTTTTTTTTAAAAATAATTTACCCCTTACTTTTAAGTTTTTAGAGATCAAGGTGCCGAGATTACTCCACATTCTGTATCAATGTTGAATTTGTCAGCTGAATTTCGTAATCTTTGGTTCAATAGTTTCGGATAAAAGCTTCAGACGGCGGACGGATGGATTTTTTATATTCACGTATCTTGAGACGTAAACCAATCAATGATTCTTGAGGAGGGTTTTTTTTAATGGTCGATTACAAAGGAACATCATTGAAATTTCAAACCAATAAAAATGATAATTATTAACTTGATTACTTCAAAGAAACGGCAGCTGATTCGTTCGTCGTAAAAGTTCATAATTCTTGTGCACTTTTAAACTCACTTTGTTCATGCGGATGTGTAGAACTTATTTTTCAAACAATATCTGGTTGATGTGTTAGGGGATCATCCAATTTCCTACATTTGTTAGCTTCAGATTCCTTTCTTCCTATGAGATTTGTAAACCATCGGCGCTTATCATCATAATCTTGGTTTTTGCTTGACAATGGCAAAAGTTATCTGGCTTTCGCCGCAAAGAGCCGATGTCGAAAGGGTGGGAAACCTATTGAACAAGCGAAATTCCCAGACCGTTGAATAAAGGCGGTACCGGACGCGATGAATGATGTGGTTCATGAAATGTTCGCAAGGTAACGCCACTTACTGAGCTCATGCTGGTTCAAACGATATCCGCTAGAGGGTAGTACCAACCGCTGATGTAGGAAGTCGACCGGTTGTTGATGTGCTGACCTCTGTTCCACGCCACGGTGACTACTTGTGGGTCCTAGTCAGTTAGTGGATCTGTTATTCAATTGTACAAGCCTCTGTGGTTGTAGTTGACGTTTCGCGGTCTCTAGTGGTTAAGTAGTGAACTAGCAGTATCCCATGAAGTGCTGCTTCGTAGCGTGGAGCTTGAGAACTAAAAATCCAGTTTCGCGCTCGTTGTGTTGACTGAGGGATCCAGAAGGAGCACCCGAGGTGCCTGGGTACCTACCTACCTACTACTTTTCTGTACTAAATACCCACTTTAATCGCAAATCCTGGTCCATAGGAAACATAACTCTTTTCTCATAAGAGCTGTTAACATCCCTCTAAACATGGGAAAACAGTGACTTTAACCGTGGGACTGAACTGCTCGGCATAATTCGGTCAATGGAATCGCTCAGCGTGGTTTTCACCCCTCCCAAAAAACCTCCAATAATAATGATATTTATTTTTTGCATTGGAATCTGTGTGCAATTAAGATATTCTTATGATTACCGATCGCCTGTCAAGGTCAAAATAAAGATGCGGGCTGCGGCTTCACTCATACTTACGAAAAATGTCTCCCAGTGGCATATCAGTTTCTTCGCGCCCTCGCAAACTTTACCCCCCCCCCCCCCAAGTTATTTGTGGATCATTGGATCGCCGATACAACGTAATGAAACAGTTTCGTGATTTCAATATAGTATATGCGCAATTATCATTTATCATCATCACATTTTAGTATTTTAGTACATCTAGTATTTTTTTATCATAATATTACATTACGAAAGTTTGCCACTCTTTGGAAAGATCAAGAAATAACTCGGAAATACATTTTTTACGTTGGGAGCAGCTTGCATGCATAACATCGCGGCCGTGCTCGGTCGGCTCTCTACAACAAAAGCCCACATTTGTATTATTTGGGAATGGGTTTTGAAAAATTGTTGACAACTCCCTCTTCCTTTTCGCCTATTATTAATTATTTCACACTCAACATTGTGTTTCTTTGGCTTACCCATTATATAATGGCCCCTCTGTTACGCCACTGCTGTCTTCCCTCCATTTCACTTTGAATGTGGGACCGTATGAATTGAGTAACTTTTACATAAATTTAAAATGACATTTAAATCATTTTAATAATATATTGAAAAAATGGTAATGAATCTTAGCAAGAACAGGACCTATTCTGTGCGCTGATTGCAACAAAATTGATATCTGTGTTCTACGCGTCTCTATTCGAAAAATTGGTTCTGCTTGCGCAAACTGCCCAAGTGTTTCACAAATGCATTTCCGGTGGTTCGAACGTTGAGGAATCTGATGGTTTTCAACGGTTTGTTGTTCAGAGGATTCTTGAGGAGGTCATTTTGCAACAACAAATTTCCGTAAGAAAGTAACAACTAATAGTTATCGATTGGTATTAGTGTTTAAAAGGAGCATGTTCGCAAACGTTTACAGCACCCCTTTTTGAAGATTACCTACAATTTTTCAATCCCTCCAAGCAATCCCAAGCACCCGTTCTTAGCAAGCCAATATCAAGATCTTAATGATTATTTTTCTTTCGTTTTCAGGTAAGTTGGGGGTTTGTCCAACATCGATTTGCCGATGAAGATATTAAGGTAATCGTATGTCGTTAATTTTTAGTCCTTTGATACCTCTAACTTCCCGATATTTGAAAAAATGTTCTGTGTTCTTTTTGATCTTCCTTGTGTTCGAAAATATTGAAATACTATACATGAAAATGACGGATCAAATGTTGCACACTAGAACCATCTATGGGAAGCTGCTAGTTACTAGGATTAGATCTATTTATTGTCATCTCAACCTTCAGGAAGGAAAAAAGGATCACTATCAAAATAGAAATATTTTAATCTATCTTATCTTTAAAAAACCGTGTTGTACCTCGACCCTATAGATTGCATAATATTCAACTCACCATTTTCAAAAGAACGCCACTATTCTTCATTTTCAACAAAGAAAATTTAGTTTACTAAATTAGATTTCTACCAATTTAGTAATACCTCCTAAACATAGTAAATATTCCAAACCATTCTTATTCTCTAATCTGCAGCTAAGCATTAAGAAAATGTGTCGAACAACAATACACTACAACGTCTTCTAACTTTACCTTTTTAAAAAGAAACGAAACGAATTAACTGAAACCATAAACTTGAAATAAATCTTAAGCATCTGCTGTCGGTAATTTATTTGTAGGTACGTAGTAGGTGCATGTAGGTTGTTGGTTGGTAAGATGAAATACATTGTTTTCTGGCCTAAGGTTCGATGAGTTGGGGAAGTAAAAGTCAAACCCAACTGAATCACACTACTCTTATCAAATGATACAAATGGATTATTTAGAAAAATCTCAGTTGTATAATTTTGTATTGTTACGAAAAACATTGGTAAGTAATGCGTGCATTACTAGGACTTCTCTATATCCGATTTATATATGATCACAATCATAAACAAAGTTGTAAATAGTGATGTATATTTATGAAAACTTGACCAATTTCTTTATCGAACCAAAAAATGCACAAAAATCGGCTGGGAATTGAGGAGTCTAGTAGGTTTGAGGAACGCTTGAGTGAATCGGACAATACGCACATTACCCTTCCAGACATGAAATTCAAAATTTCTGAGATTTGTGGCAAAGGATAGAAAAAAACAGATGAAGATAGTGGAGACAATGATTTAAACTATTATCCCTCCATTTACCCTTCCCATAATTTAATTAGAAAGATCCGAAATATGTTGCGAGCAAGACCGAAATTCTTAATCGAACAAAAAACGCGCAAATTCTTTCACTGGGGTTTATTATTCAATCGGCTTGCGTTCATGATTTGAATTTCTACAAGTTTGAAATTCGTGTTTCACAGGATAGGGCGATTATTGAATTTCAGGAGATATAGATGGAGCACGTGAATCTGTTCTCGACCAAAATAATTTGGATTGATCAGTTGATCATATTTGTGTGCCTCCTGAAATTCAATAATCGCCCTATCCTGTGAAACACACAGACTCCAAAACTTAGTAGAAATTCAAATCATGAACGCAATCCGATTGAATAATAAACCCCAGTGAAAGAATTTGCAGCGTTTTTTTTTATTGAACCTCAATACCCCCCCACAATAAAAAAATCTATAATTTATCAAGACCTTTGGCACTCGTATTGCGTTAAAACTTCCCCAAATCCAAATTTAAACGATGTAGCCAAAGGTAGACAGATGTAGAGGGGCACACAAATATCATCAACTGATCAATCCAAATAGGTGTTTTGGATGAGAACCGATTTACGTGGTCTATGCATATCTCCTGAAATTCAATAATCGCTCTATCACCTGTAAAACACGCACACTCCGAAGCTTAGTAACATTCAAATCATGAATGCAAGCCAATTGAATAATAAACCCCAGTGAAAGAATACTTATTTACCCCAGTAATAATATTGAATAATAATTATCGAACAAAAGTATCGGCTTCTAACTACACTACAAGTATTTGCTATCACTCCAGTATCCAATAATATGTTGGCACCATAAATAATTATCAGACGTGAATTTCTTCAAATAGGAAAATATTTAGGTCGATTCGACTAGTTCTGAGGTTTCAGGAATTTTACAAAACTTTTACAGCCCTTAAAGGGCAAGCTGGGAATTATGCGTCGTATCCTGAAAATTTCCCTCCAGCCGTTTCGCGTACGGCGGACCATTATTGCAGAACACCCTTTGAAACGTAAAAAAATAATCAAGAAAATCGGAAGTGTAAGCTGTTTGGCCAGCACTTGAATGGATTGTTCATCACCCCCTCCGCTCCTCCACCTAACAGAAAATTCGAAATTTCCGAGGTTTGTTCCACAATTAGACTGTAATTAGAGTCGAACAAAAGAAAAAGTTTTTAAATCAATGGAATCAGGAAAATAGTGAGGAAATAACGATTTATCACTATTACTTACTTCCTTCATTGCCCCCTTCCTGAAATGAATGTGCTGAATTATCTTTAAATACTAAACCAATTCTCAATCTAATATTAATCTAAACGAACTGAACAAACCAAATCTGAATCGAATTAGTTAACAAAAAAATTGGTTGAGGATTCTCACTTAAGCAGCGATTGTAAGGACTGGAGTGGATTACCCCCTCTCTCACCCTCGCGTAAGTAAAAGCAAAGTTTCCCAGGATTCTTGCACAAATGGACTAAAATCAGGATCGAAAAATTTGTGAATCGTGAAGATCTGTTGAGAAGTAGGCTAGGCAGAGTCGAAGTGGAAGAGCGTTATTTTTCCTGATTACTTTCTCCATTTTCACTTTTTTCATCGTGAAATTCGAAATTTCAGAAGTTTTTTGTTGGAACAGACTAATAATTGGGCTCGGCAAGAATGAGAATCATGAAAATCGGGCAAGAATGGTAGGCTGGCAGCGTTGACAATCGGCAGGGCCAAAACAACTTTGTACGCTGTTTTTTTTTCCTCTTGTTCGGGTTGACAACTCTTCCCATCTCAGGTTAATCCTAATAGTCGTCCCTCTAATGACAAGGGGCGTCCTAGAGACTCAGTTCTATTCGACATCTAGTGACACTATGTTAACAACAATCCATTATTAGATGTTTAGGATAGAGATTACTAAATATTTAAGATAGACTTTATTAATGATGGGGTAATAAATTAATCCGTACCGATTTTAATTTTTAAAATTTTATAGAACATGACACTATTGGTTCATCAGAAATCCGTTCTTCTGAACTCCAACATTCTCTCACAAAATGTTTACTACATACATGCCAACCCAGACGACCTTTCCTCAGGGTTGAGATAAAAGATAGATAAGATTTCTTTCTCCAAAAAAGTACCAACTCTGTGGAACGCTCAAGTATTCCACAACGAAAAACGCTGCAAATTCTTTCACTGGGGTTTATTATTCAATGATTCATGATTTGAATTTCTACTAAGCTTTGGAGTGTACGTGTTTCACAGGTGATAGAGCGATTATTGAATTTCAGGAGATATGTATAGAGAACTTAAATCGGTTCTCAACCAAAATACCTATTTGGATCGTTCAGTTGACCATATTTGTGTGCCCCATGAAATTCAACAATCGCTCTATCACCTGTGAAACACGCACACTCCAAAGCTTAGTAGAAATTCAAATCATGAATCATTGAATAATAAACCCCAGTGAAAGAATTTGCACCGTTTTTTTTTCAGGAGCGGTTACAAAGGAAACATATTCTATTTGAAAATTTTAAATTTCGTAGGACGGAGCATGCATATCAGAATGCTTCAACCCGTGTATCGGCTATAAACCCTTTCAGGATTCACTCCAGTATCTACATTCACTACATCACTAGGTTACTGCGATCAAAACAAAAAAAAACCCTAATGTTTGTTTTCATCGCAGTAACCTAGTGATGTAGTGAATGTGGATGCCAATGTTGTCACCATAAATCGGGCCATACATCGGGTTTGGGCTACGGACCTGGAGAAGGGCTCATTCGATTCCTAATGGAAAGTTCTTCAAAAAAGTCCAAATTTATGCCGCCTTGACTTTTTTTTAGGTTTTTAGGGCTTTTACAAAACTTTGACAACCCTTGAAGGCCACTTTAAATTAAGGGAGAGTGCTTACTAAAGAATTGGGGCGTTGTCGGACCAATATTGATTTTGAAAATTTCAGATTTTTTGCTCCAGCCTTTTGGGAGAAATCGTGCGTACGGCGGACGGAAGGGGAATTTTTTATTGCAGATTTGGATTGTACACCCTTTGAAACGTAAACCTTGAAAATTTCAGGAGGTGTTAGAAATTTTTTTTCAAGACCGATTACAATGGTTTATTATTGAATAATAAACCAATAGAACGAGAATTTACGATAATTTACGGATTTCTTTGTTACAATAGTATAAATTCTCTGTTACAAGACATTTCGGATTTCCATTCTCATCACAAATCATCAGAGGTTAAATGTTAGTTTGTTTGATATTATTATATGAATAACAATTTAGTTAAAAACAGGAATCTGAGATGTTGATTGAAAATAATAACAGGAAATGACAAAGTACGTTCACGAAAAATGCGGCAAGGCTGTGAGTTTTTTAATTAGCTGATTTGAATTGACGCGGGAAAGGGCGAAGGACTTCTTGTGCAGGCGAAAGGAGGTCCTGCTCAGTAGAACGCTCTGGCGGTGGAGTCACGAACCACAGGTGGCATTCCAGTTCAAGGTCGCCACCCGTTTCACATCAGTCTGACAACAAAGAGCCGATACAAGAGGCTCCCCCGGGTCCGTCCAGCCTCTCGGGGTCTTTTATACCAGTTGACTCCTCTGCCAGCTCTCTATATGTTCTCATCTCACCTCTTGTGGAGCGCCGAATAGGTCCTGGACACGGAGAACTTTCCTTCTCCCAGAAAATTGGATTCTTCATCCTTTCGAGGTGCCTTCTTGAAGGTTGCCCTCTTGGGGATGTTAATATGTCATGGAGAAAAGCTCGGGAGGCCCAGTTGCGGCATAACATAATATTCTGGTGGTAGGAGAAGGGGGGGCCTCCTGTTCCTTCTGAGTCAAATGAGCCTGTTGTTAAACAGGCGAAACAATACATTTACGGATGTTAAAATAACATTAGGTAATTAGTTTCAGGCTCTGTTGCTGCAGAGTCAACTTGCACAGCAACACAATTAGTTCAAATTTCTTCACTACAACAATGAGGGCCACTAACCCGTTGACTGACAAATCTTGACCAATAAACCACTTTAAAGGTTTAGTTTATCAAAAGGTTTATTTAACCGCATGGTTACAGAACTGAGGTAAGAGTTATTTGTTGCCATTTTTGTCTAAATGGATGCCCGGGGAGAAGGACAGTTAATAATAGAAGGGAGGAGTGGACTGGAATACGTCACAAGTAGGTGATGGAATCGTGTAGCCTTCCAAAACCTAAGACGAATATCCTGCAGCACCGAGAGTATCCACAAGCTAAAAGTTCCGGATGGATTGCCCACTCTTTGGAGTAGTGGGTTTTGTTCCTCACTCTTTCTCGATGATATGGCAGGCCCTACTTTCCCTCCTTTAGTTAACCGCACTTCAGTTGTGGGCCGAAATGGACAACGCGCAAGTGCCAGGTTTTAATCGGTTGCAATCATATATGTATGGACACCAAAGTGCATCACGTCTCTCGCTTCTTACAAATTGCGATCTTCCCCACATTAGGTATATCATGTCATAGTCTCACATTTCTGAATATAGAGATAGGGAAGTATTTGGATATTTCTCCACTTCTACTTGAGTAGGATATTGTCACAATAAATATATTATGACACTATGAGTCTTAAGGGTGATTCCCATTTAACGGGACAATCGAGGTTTTGATTCTGACAAAAAAATGTTGTTCTCCTAAATTTATGATTTTTGGTTTATTATTCAATGATAAACCATTGTAATCGCTCTGGAAAAAAAAATTCTAACACCTCCTGAAAATTTCATAGTTTACGTTTCAAAGGGTGTAGAATCCGAATCAAAATACATAAATTTATACCTATTTGAAGAACACACCATGAGGAATCGAATGAGCCCCTCCCCAGGTCCGTAGGTCAAACCATTCCCGATGTATGGCCCGATTTATGGTGCCAACATTTGCGTTTTTTGGTTTATTATTGTTTGTTTGTAACCTAGTGATGGCGAGTTGTAGTGAATGTGGATACTGGAGTGATAGCCGATGTGGATACTTGTAGTTTATAGCCGATACACCGGTTGAAGCATTCTGATATTCATGAAACGGTGATAATATATAGGTAAATATTATTCAATATTATTACTGGGGTAAATAAGTATTCTTTCACTGGGGTTTATTATTCAATTGGCTTGCGTTCATGATTTGAATTTCTACTAAGCTTTGGAGTGTGCGTGTTTCACAGGATAGAGCGATTATTGAATTTCAGGAGATATGCACGGAGCACGTAGATCTGTTCTCAACCAAAATACCTATTTGGATTGATCAGTTGATCATATTTGTGTGCCTCCTGAAATTCAATAATCTCTCTATCCTGTGAAACACGCACACCCCAAAGCTTAGTAGAAATTTAAATCATGAACGCAAGCCAATTGAATAAAAAACCCCAGTGAAAGAATTTGCAGCGTTTTTTATTGCAGATTTTTTCAAGAGCGATTGCAATGGTTTATGATTGCACAATAAACAAAAAACGCTGCAAATTCTTTCACTGGGGTTTATTATTCAATTGGCTTGCGTTCATGATTTGAATTCCTACTAAGCTTTGGAGTGTCCGTGTTTCACAGGTGATAGAGTGAATATTGAATTTCAGGAGATATGCATAGAACACGTAAATCTGTTCTCAACCAAAATACCTATTTGGATTGTTCAATTGACCATATTTGTGTGCCTCCTAAATTCAGTAATCACTCTAGGTATCACCTACCTACTCTACCTATCACCTGTGAAACACACACACTCCAAAGCTTAGTAGAAATTCAAATCACGAACGCAAGCCAATTGAATAATAAACTCCAGTGAAAGAATTTGCGTATCAGAATGCTTCTACCCGTGTATCGGCTACAAAGCCTTTTAGGAGTTCACTCCCGTATCCACACTACTACATCACTACATCACTAGGTTACTGATATCAAAACAAAAACAATAATAAACCAAAATAACGCATAATTTTGGCACTATAAACCGGGCCATACATCGGGAATGGTTTGATCTACGGACCTGGGGAAGGGCTTATTCGATTCCTCGTGGAGAGTTCTTCAAAAAGAGTCCACATTTAGGCCGCCTTGACTTTTTCTGAGGTTTTTAGGGATTATACAAAACTTTGACAACCCTTAAAGGGAACTTTAAATTAAGTGAAAGAGCTGGCCAAAGAATCGGGGCGTCGTCGGACCAACATGGATTTTTCCTGAAAATTTCAGCTTTTTTGCTTCAGCCGTTTGGGAGAAATCGTGCGCACGGCGCACGGCGGACGGACGGAAAATTGTTTATTGCAGATTCGGATTCAACACCCTTTGAAACGTAAACCATGAAATTTTCATGGGGAGTTAGAATTGTTTTTTTCAAGAGCTATTACGATGGTTTATTATTGAATAATAAACCAATACGTTTGCTACAAAATGGTGGCCTTGCAAGAATAGCTGAAACAGCAAGTTTTTCGAGAATAATTTCTAAAGCGTATAAACTGTAGCAATTTTAATATATGCGAAGGTTATGAATCATAAAAACAAAGCGGTTTGATCCCTGAAACCGTGAATTACCTCTAAATACAAGGAAGTTAGCCATGTTTGAAAATCGGCCGGATTTTGGGTGGGTCCTATCCTCTCCTCCCCCGTCGCTACTTTTCCCCTTCGAAATCTTCTAGTGATCTTAATATTAGTGTGATTCAAGTCTTCCAAAACTCGTTCGGTTCAGGGTTAAATCCTTTCCAATTAAGTATCGATCAACTTTGCTCAGACCTTTTCCAACGTTCATCCTTTTCGTTTGTCTTACAGCATGTTTGATACGCAGGGCTGTTCCAATTGCGTACATGCAATTACCTTGTGTTTATTTTGGAGTCACCACTATCTGTCGAAACATTTTTATGACGTCGGTAACATAAACCACTCTAAAACAAAAATCAAGAAGAATATTTCCGATGTATAATTTAAGCATGTTACCAATCATCAAGTGTTCGTTTAGAGACCCCTTCAATACGCCGTAAGATGGTTCAAACACAACTCGGAATTTGAGTTTGTCAAATATCTACCTTCACCACTGGTTGGTGAGAGTTGACCTTAATGTTACGACGCCAATTTGATCTGATTCAGTTCTGAGTAGTTCTAAGATCTCTCATTAAAACACACTCCAACACTGAATTATCACAGCCTTGGGCTGTACTGGCAACCATATGCCCAATTACAGTCGCAGCAGGTTTGAGTTTGCCAGGTTCAATCTAGTCCAGTCATATTAGACAATTTTTTTGCCAAACATTGCAAAAAGTACTGTAAACTTCCTTTTTGAATATGTTGTTAGGGTTCACCCAGATAGTACGAATCTAGATTTGCAGGCCTGAAAACCGCAAGCGACGGGAGTTACAGCCGAAAAACCACGAAATTTTCGCACTGTTTTCAGTTTTTCGCAGAAAAGTCACCAAAGGAGCCTTTTGATGAGAAAAGACTCTTATCCTTTGTTAAAATAGATAAAATTTGCTACAATTTGAGACGTAATTGGACTCTGTAGCTCCATTAGTTCCAGAAATACAGCTCTGCAAATATTGACAAATTTTTCCAAAAAGTGAAAATTTTAACTTTTGGTCTATTTTCGACCGATATATTGGTGTAAATAGTCATTCCCAAAGATCCCCAGAGTATGAAAAACCGAAATTCTTGAATACTTTTTAGTGTGAGTGTTATTGTTTTCATGTATTATAACTTGTACATACCTACTCATATGAACCACTTTTTGTCTTAATTATTTATAATTTATTTCATTTTATGACCTACTGTCAATTTAAATGTTAAGTTAAATATGTTTAATGTATGCAAAATGTTTCAGTCTATTACCTAGCTACATAGTTTTACACAAATAACTCAACATTTATTCAACTTTTCCTTGAACCGCGTTTCTACTTATTTTGGTTTTCTGTAAGTTAAAAAAAATCCATGATAGATACAGGTCCTCCGATGGTCTTAAAATGAAGGTAATTAAATGTCCTACAACTTCATTCCTCACAAGTTTACTGTAGAATGACTATTTACACCAATATATCGGTCGAAAATAGACCAAAAGTTAAAATTTTCACTTTTTGGAAAAATTTGTCAATATTTGCAGAGCTGTATCTCTGGAACTAATGGAGCTACAGAGTCCAATTACGTCTCAAATTGTAGCAAATTTTATCTATTTTAACAAAGGATAAGAGTCTTTTCTCATCAAAAGGCTCCTTTGGTGACTTTTTGGCGAAAAACTGAAAACAGTGCGAAAATTTCGTGGGTTTACGGCTGTAACTCCGGTCGCTCGCGGTTTTCAGGCCTGCAAATCTAGATTCGTACTATCTGGGTGAACCCTAACAACATATCCAAAAAGGAAGTTTACAGTACTTTTTGCAATGTTTGATGTTTTAAATGACTGGCCTAATCGGTAATAAGATACCGTTCACGACATTGAAATACAGATCTGCCTCTAGTAAAAGACCAATTCTCTAAAATTCTGGATGTTCCAAGTGACGATTCGCATTCTGTCACAGAATTGGAATGAGTGGTTGAGTGGGGTAATCAGTTTGTGATGCTAGAAACTACTGCATCAGCGGATAGTTGAAGACTTCTGTGGTTCATTGGCCGAATAATACAAGAAATTTTCCCTTTTCGACCGTGCAGTATGTTTTGAACTAGACCAATGCTCGATATAGTTTGTTTAACATGGTGTTGGTCTGAAACCAAGTTTCTAAACACATTTGTTCGTCAGGAACGAATTTTGGTTCCATTGTTCAACACTGACTGGCTGAAAATACCCAATCGAATGCTTGATAAGGGCTATTTCCGTCCTTTGGAGCATTTCTCTCCCTTCCGTTGCACCACAGATTGACCCACCATTCGTTGAAGTAGCTGGTTTGTTCGTAATTTGGTTTGAGGGCGTGTTATCACCATTCTTTCCATCATCGGAACGAAACCATGAATGATGGAGACGATTATAAAAACCAGAATTAGTATCAGTTGTCGTCCTCGACTCCTGGAGTATTATGGTATTCCTCCTTCCAAGGGTGTTCCTATATTCCCAGGAACGCCTGCCATCCATATCTATCACCGGCTCTTTGTTTACAATAACAAGCCAAAAGAAGAGGTAACGCTTTCTGTTTTTTAAACCTACAAACAATTTGCCTAACCCTCTGCTTAAGCACTAAGCCGCAATACTAACAGTAATGAGCAGAAAAAACTAATTTATTAAGAATACTATTGAAGAATGTGCCGTTGGGACTATTACTTTTGAATTATGAATGCCACTAGAGAGTGAGACGTTTAATGAGTGACTCGAGCTTTGATAATTAATTAATATTCAACAAGCAAACGAGGTGGACACCTACAAAGGTGGTCCACAAGCTCTCGTGAGTTGAATTGTCAAAACAATACATGTGTGATTGTGCGAGAACAACATACGATAATTTGTTTCATGTGCCCGTTTGGCCATTTGAATAGTGTTCTTATTGAATGGAATAACTTGTCGGGTTTTGATGAAGGCGAATCTGGGGAAATTCACATAAATAAGAGTACATTGTGGAAACGATGAATATTATTACATAAAGGTTTATTACTTTTCTAGGCAGATCGCTAATACATTGATAGTAATCGAACGAATCTAAGTCCCATAAACCGAATTGAACGAAGTAAGAATATTGTGGCACCTACTGAAATACAATTAATGAAGTTACGTTAAGACACCTGCACTTTTTTATTCCTGTTGTAACCTACGACGTGAATTATTACTCGAATCTTATTGATAGTTCCTCCATGCAGATCGTTATGCTATGTAGGGTGGATTCGGCTGAGTTTGTCAAAAAGATTGGGGCTCAATTGGAGCAGAAGGCTAATACAACTTTTCTTTTTTTACATTTACAACTTTTCTCTAATCTTTTATTTATATACTCCTAGTAAACATTCAAAATCAAACCCATAAGAATGAGCAATTGTGATGCAAATATAACATTTAAAAAAATTAAGTTCCAAAACACACTTGGACATTAAATGCAATTTCAAAAACCGTGCTGGAAGCTGTCAAATTTTAGGAAAACTTGCAAATTTAATCAGCTTTTTAATGGTATGGTCAAATTTGGAAAAATGATGGATGCCACTAAAAGACTATACTACAAACAGTGCGGTAGGTAGATTCGTGAAATAACCAACAGAATTTAGCCTTCTTTAAAATCAGAAAAATTAAATAAATGTTGAACAATAATAAGAAAGAATCAAACTTTAACAGGACGGTGGCTGTTGTCACAAGGCACATTAGAACGTATTTTCGAAACTGCTCTTATTCTTTTCCTTGAAGATTAAACCGTAATTTTGTACGTGAGACCTTGTCTGCTGAATAAATTCCAATAAATTGGACATTTTTCTTCCTGATTTAAATCATGTTGGAGTTCTCGATTCCCTTGGAAACAAAGTAGCGCATTATTAGGAACGTTAGATCTTAGTGTCCCTTAACAGTACTATTTTGAGTGTACGCTAGGGATGTCAAGAAAATATCGTTATATCGGAATATCGATATTCTTCCGTCGATATATCGATATTTTTGGGCGGTATTTTCTATTCCGATATATCGAAATTAAATGTACACTATCGGATCCAATATTTTTCAGCCGTAAATCATCATATCAACCAATATCCTATATCTTATTGCTCAAAACGAATTTTATAATTTCCATAGAAGAATAGGGGAGTTATATCAGATGAGGTAGGGACATCTTGAAGACTTGGGTTCTAGCCAGTTCGAGGCTTACTGGAGCACTCAATCAGAAGGTTTTCCTCACCTCTATCCGCAACCAATATTGGTTTGATTGAATTTTTTTCATTTTCCATCTTACTTCACTTACATTGATTTTACAACTCTACATATGATAATTTACTTCCCTGGATCCTGTACATAATTATTTGCATGAGTAAAGTTTCATCGAATTTTTGAGAGATTGAATTCTTTACCTGTAGTAGAATGAAATTCAATAATGCATTATTATTCACTGGGCTTATACGTATTAGTTTCGGATTCGGATTAATTTGGAAAAAAATGTCGATGACCGTTATATCGAAATATCGATATTTTCCTTCGATATACCGAATTAACAAAACGATACTTTTAACGATATTCGATACATCGATATTCTTTGCCGATACTGACATCCCTAGTGCACGCTTAAAATTCCTCCGAAACTAGCATTGTAATTGAATGCCTTATTTCATCCAGAAATTGGATGGTCATTTCTGGGCTATGTCTGTGGCAACATTGTAAGCCCATTGATTGGATTGAGACAGTGCTCCTCAAATCTGTTGTGAACCACATTGTTGTCGAGAACTACTTCAACGAATTTACCGTCACCGTAAGAAACGAATTCAAATCCCTGCGTTTACGAAATTGTCTATTCTTTGCGATGGCGTTACTGTGCAACGTTGGTACGCGGTCCCCCGACGTTGCCCAGGACGTTGGCAGTCTACGCTCGCGGCACCGAGACCCCCTTTCGTCTTCAAGTATCGATGTCCTCATGTTTGCCTAACTAATGGATGCTAATGAGTGACGTCCTTTAGCCCCATCCGACTTGAGATATTTGACGTTGTTGCGCCTTTGTATTGTAAACTTAGAAAGAGAAGAAGGGAGGGATAAAAAAAGAAATATTCAACGCGCCGAGAGTTGGTTCACTAGATGTTTAAGAAGAGGGCGTCGGACGGTTTCAAAGAGTTTATGCGCAAGTCCGTCAAGGACATTGGAGAAGTGTTGAGCACGTTGTTTCTCAACTTAAACAGGTAAATATTTATTGTTATCCATGATTGACACAAGCTGAGTGAAGATGCTTGCTTTGAAATAACGTTGGAAAGCAACTTCAAAAGTGCTGGCTGAAGCCTTGAGATTCAATCAAAACTTAGTTATGACTATAATGTTTTTTAAAGTTAGGGCTATTAAACTAGATTACGGAATTTTACTTTATGGGCGCAATCAAGTAGAAACGTTTAGGCGTAAAGCACCGCTTTAGAAATATCTGAGCCAGTGGGTTGTATCTAAATTTGTGGATTTTTTTTTTTTTTTTTTTTTTGTGTTTTAACTTTGTTATAATCTCCGAAATAAACGTAGACGGCAAAAGTCAAGGACCGACGAGAGGTCAATCCCTCTGGAAAAACCCAACTCCAGAGGAGGGGACACCTCAGGGGCTATTTAAGCTCCAGGCTCTAGAAGGGAGTCAACCAGTGGGATCCTGACTTTTGCCTTACCTACACCAAACCTACATAAACTGTCCTCCATTTACAAAACCTAAAATCCTGCCTAATCACTCCTCGATAAGTCGAAACGGCCTCTCTCTTCAAGGGATATTCGCTCCTACTCTTGTAAATTCAATTTGCTTTTATAATGAAGCTGCCTTCCTCTTCAAGGGACTGCAGCTCCTATAAGTAGCGAGAGTAGTTGAAGCGGCCTCCCTCTTCTAGGGATATTCGCTACTCCTCTTATAAATTCCAATTGCTATTATAGTGAAGCTGCCTCCGTCTTCAAGGGACTCAAGCTCCTATAATCAGCGCAAGTGATTGAAGCGGCCTCCTTCTTCAAAGGATTCTCGCTCTCACCGCATGCATACCAAATGGTCTTAAACCCTAAAGATAGAAAGTTAAGGAATGAGCCTTAACATAAATGTACATAGGTTTTTCGAGCTCTTGAAGTAGACTGTGGGCTCCACTAGCTTACGGAGGTAGAAACTACCAAGAAGGTAGAAACAGCACGATTGAGTTATGCTTAACATTTCTTTTTTGCAAACTCATAAACTTAAGGAGTGTCAAATTCATCGGACAGCCCTAATAATCTTAAAATTATTAGTCAGGTATCAAGAAAGGTTATGGACGTTGGACCTCAAGCATCTTCAAAATATGAATTACCACAAGTGTTATCCAACCCAAAGCAATGTTGAGGAAAATGCCATCATATTACCAAACAAGTTAGCCAAGGGGTTCCCTTTTTTTACCTTTAAATGAAACAATTTGTCATGACTTAGCACTAAACATTTCTTCAACAGTACTTACTGTACAAATGTTTTTTGCAAATTTTCTTAGAAAATTGTCTGGAATATTATTTATACATATTACTAGGCGTGATGCATTTATATGTATAAAATTAAGTAAAGAAATTCGACAAAAATTATCGTAGGTCAAACCATTCCCGATCTATGGCCCGATTTATGGTGCCAACATTTGCGTTTTTTGGTTTATTATTGTTTGTTTGTAACCTAGTGATGTCCGGCCGATAGCGTTGAGTTGTAGTGAATGTGGATACTGGAGTGATAGCCGATGTGGATACTTGTAGTTCATAGCCGATACACGGGTTGAAGCATTCTGACATGCATGAAACGCTGATAATATATAGGTAAATATTATTAAATATTATTACTGGGGTTTATTATTCAATATTATTACTGGGGTAAATAAGTACTAAGCTTTGGAGTGTGCGTGTTTCACTGGTGATAGAGCGATTATTGAATTTCAGGAGACATGCATAGAGCACGTAAATCTGTTCTCAACTAATATACCTATTTGGATTTATTTATTTATTTATTAGAAAAAAAACGGGACGAGCCCAATTACAATTTGTAAGCGTTTAGGAAAAAGAAAATAGTCAGTAGGTACACAACAACAAAAAAACTAAACAGGATCGTGCAGAGGCTTGGAACTGAGGTGATGAAATAAAGCAGTCCTTACAGATGAGATAGGCGAGGATACGATGTCAATGAAGGGGTGTGACGTGGAGAGGAGGTTCGCTTGGCGAAGAAGGCTACACATTGGACGGTTTTGGAGGTAGTTAGTAGCGGAGAAAGGGTTGGCAAAAGGTGGGACAGATCGAGACGCGAGGCGAGGGACGAGGAAGCCAACACGAGCCAGAAGATCCATGGCATCAACACGCCCCGAGAGCAGGCCATGGAGGAATGAGACGTCCAAGCAAATGCGACGGTCCCGGGGAGACAGGAGGTTGAAACGCCTGGCAAGCTCAACGTAGTCAAGATTCTCGCGGGGTATGGAAAGCTTATGAGCCAGGAACCGGAGGAACGCCCTGAAAACACGCTCGATTTGCTCAGTGTGGCTGTCGTAGTGAGGGCTCCAGATCACAGATGCATATTCCAGAATGGGCTGCACAAGACATTTATAAAGGGACACCAGGGCAGATGCTTGGGAGAACTCTCTAGTGTTCCTCTTCACAAAACCCAGCACACGCATACCACGAGATGCCACCTGCGCAATGTGAGTTGAGAATGAGAGCTGGTAGTCCAGGTACACGCCGATTTCCACAATGCCGTCCCCACGCAAAAGGGTAACTCCGTTGATTGAGTAGAGGTGCTTGACTGGAGAGTGGGAGCGGTGGAAAGAGGTGACAGCGCACTTAATGGGTTAAGAGCCAGGCCATTTTGGTCACACCATAGATAGAGGGCATCGAGGTTCTGCTGGAGTAGAAAGCAGTCTGAAGGGTCACCGATCGATAGAAAAAGCTTTAGGTCATCCGCGTAAATTAGGAACTCTATGTCATGGAGGGGTGAGGTGACTCCGTTGATCACCAGATTGAAGAGGAGGGGTCCAAGGTGTGAGCCTTGTGGGACACCAGAAGTGGCGACGGATGTCTGAGAAACAACACCGCCCACACGCACTGAGAGCAACCTGGACGTGAGGTAGCTGGCTATCCGCGCATGAAAAGCACCTAACACACCGAGTGATGACAACACATCAAGGATCTTGCGATGAGGGAGCCTATCAAACGCCCTGGAAAAATCAGTTGTCACAAGGTCCACTTGGTGACCCTCCTCAATAGCTCAAATAGGTATTTTGGTTGAGAACAGATTTACGTGCTCTTTGCATATCTCCTGAAATTCAATAATCGCTCTATCGCCTGTGTAACAGGGACACTCCAAATCTTAGTAGAAATTCAAATCATGAATGATTGAATAAGCATCAAATCATGAATGTTTATTATTCAATATTATTACTGGGGTAAATAAGTATTCTTTCACTGGGGTTTATTATTCAATTGGCTTGCGTTCGTGATTTGAATTTCTACTAAGCTTTGGAGTGTGCGTGTTTCACAGGTGATAGAGCAATTATTGAATTTCAGGAGATATGCATAGAGCACGTAAATCTGTTCTCAACCAAAGTACCTATTTGGATTGATCAGTTGATAATATTTGTGTGCCTCCTGAAATTCAATAATCGCTCTATCACCTGTGAAACACGCACACTCCAAAGCTTAGTGGTAATTCAAATCATGAACGCAAATCAATTTAATAATAAACCTCAGTGAAAGAATTTGCAGCGTTTTAGATTTCTTTGTAAATCTCACATAGTCAACGTCAGGTGTCATCTTTGGAGAGGAGATAGGACCTGGTATAATAAAAACTAGGAGAATGTTCAAAACCATAACGTAAAATTAGGCGACTTTCTCTTCCGGACATCTTGCACTTGGGGGTTTTAGAGGTTTTCGCACTATTCTTACGTCGGTTTTTTGTGGTGTTGTGCTTTAGTGAGGTTTCCCTTGAGTTTTCTGTGGTTTCGGGCGTTATACTCCACTAGAATGGTAGCACCACTCTGAAACTGAGATCGCAAAAACTCAAGTTCAGCTGGTTTTGGAACTCCCCTCCTCAGTACAGTAAGGCTATATTCATACAGATTCTTCAAAGTTACTAGATATAAATTTTAGTAAATCTACAGACCAATCAGTGATTGGTGCTCCAAATGCTGTAAATTGTAGATCACTAGAACTATACCGTGAAGTTTTCTGCATCTCTTTCTGTTCGTGATAAAAATGTGTTTACACTTTCAGCATGGTGATGTGATTTCATTTGAAGGCTGAACCTTGTTTAGAACTCTTGTTTAAGAGAATCTAGCGTTTTAGTGAAGGGGAATGACAAAATATGATTTTCTACATCTTGGTGGTTAGGTTGATGATGCTGTGTGCGCTGGTAAAAGTGATTACCTCTTCAAGAACCGGAAGATATCTCGGTGGACGACGTTTTAGTTGAGTCGTAGGCGAAGTTGACACTAGATAAACCGGCCGTTTTATCTTTGAGCTAGTACGACACAAGCTCGGACAGATAAAACTAAACGGATCACCGGCGGTCCCTCTTCCGTCGTTCTTCGAAGTTTCTTTTCGAAGAAAAACGAACGAAATATCAGGACGGTTTTCCCTTATCAATCAGCTTGGTCCATTCCAATTTTTGTGGGCGTTTCTTTTACTTTCTGAAACTCGAAGGGTCAAAAGAAAATAATTTGATGGTCCCCGTTTTTCTGGAATCCTCCCGAAATGCATCTGCATTTGGATACTCTTTAACCGGTTGTTTCCACATCTCAGCTGTTGGGATTGTCTCTATATTGTCTCGCATCACGAACTCACGAGAAGATTCCGTTTCTTTAATTTTGATTATTTTAACTGAAGAAAATCAGTTTAAATTAAAGAATAGAGAAATATTAGCGAAAGTGAAGAAAGGATTTGAAAAATAAGGTAAGTCATGTCAAATATTTCAGATATGAGGTTTCTCGCGGTTATTGTTTCAGTTTCATTTGCTTTGTTTACTCGGACTACAGTTTGTCCCAACGACTAAGGCCATGTCTTGTGGAATCATTGAATGACATCAAACATTTTCTTTATTAAAAACCCTGTTTTTATTGAAAAGGCAATAAAGAGGGATCATATTTGATTGTACCAGTATGATTAAGGTTTTGAGGCCTAATTAGGTTCTGGGGGACCTAGGATAATGAGGCTAATTCTCATTGTTCTTATTGCCAGTAAGGTACCTAATTAACTTCAGCCCCACATGCGCGTTTAAAATTTTGATTTCTTCTGATCTCGTTAGACATACTCTGTTTCCCCATTGTTTTGGAAAGGAAAACCACTCCTGATAGTCCCTCAAGTCGGATCTTACCTTTACAAGGAGTTCCGAAGAATGCATATGCAATACATATTATCCATAAAGCCTAACTAGACAAGTTTAACGCTGCAAACCCATAAATCTCCTCTAGATCTTTAGAAACGTCTTTTCCCGAGGGAGGGGGGAAAGGAACCAAAGAAACTGAGCTCTTCGTAATATCCCTGTTTGGTCATGATGGTCTCTGCCTTCTTTCCAATGTTTAATTTATAACGCTCGCCGACTGATAAGTCATAACTCCGGAGCTATCTCGTCTCCGGCCTGAATTTATGGGAGTTGCCAGGAAGGATCAATCTGCCCACGGTTATCCCTGGTGTGGCGTCGACCTGGAGAAAATGCTCACAAAAACATGTAAATTAGAAGACAACTTTTTTTTTACCCTGTTTTTTCGTTCAGGCTACAAAATAGTTGTAAAAACTGAACCAGTTTGTATTAGATCTTATGATAATGATCTGCACGATGATTACACGATTGTTTTTGGGTAAAAGACAGCAACAATTTTTTGTCCAATCTGTGAATCTCCGTCAGTGCCCAAATATTGAGGAACGTGCTTTGTCAAAGCCTTGATGCTTGAATTTATTGGTTACAGAGAATCTTATGTTAATCTGTCACGTGATCAATTAAAGTATATATAGATGAAAGAAAATTCCCAGGGATCTCATTTTTGCTATCAGCCAAATCTTGGATTTAATCTACGATTTCCTGCCTTCTAGTGAGAGATGTGAGTTGTTTGATTGGTTGTTCAGTTTAGTAATGTTAAAAAATAATACTCCGAGTTCACCTCAATGGGTATTTAAATTTACAATTGCTGATTTCCCATAAATTAATCTGCCCTTAAATTACATTGCGGGTTGACTCCATACCTGATAAATTTTTTAATCGGCTCGGGAGTCGACCACAAGATTTTCTGCTTCAACCAATGGCTTTATGTTAGCGCCACGGAACACACAATGAAGTAGACCCCAAGGCTTTTTCAGCTGATCAGTGTGTAATACATTCTGTGAGTGTAATTGATTTCTAGATATACCAAAGGTTAGGTATAGGACGATATCGTCATAAATATAACTCCTCAAACACTGGAACTTAACTATTTTTGTAGTACCTTACGTAAGTCGTATGTAAATACCTTCAATAATTCAATATACTGCACTTCGCCGAAATTGGGAACGAAATTCCAATGCAATTACATCATGTGATTCTTTTGTCACAATTTACTAGACGATTTTTTTTTTTTTTTTTTCTTTTTTTTTTATGTCCAAGGATTATTTATTTTTCCGTCAAAGGGGGTACGAGCGGATTCATCCGATCCATTGGTGGGATGTCTGCCAATAGGGAGAAAAAAAACATTAGTAATGTGTGTTTTTTCGTCTCTTTTTCTTTTCTCTTCATTTTCCTATTTTAAGAACATACCATGCCCTTCTTACGTCCGTAGGTCAAACCATTCCCGATCTCCACTTCGTCTCCACTTATGATCCTTTTGCCGTTTCGATGAAATCGTAGGTGAGCAAAGCCAATAATGAGGTCGACAGTTGTTTTTTATTTATAGACTAGTTTAATGGCCCTGCTACGCAGGTTAAAAAGAAATAGGTGAATAACACAATGAGGGAGTATAATAACAATATGCAAAGTCAAAAAATCGTATATCCCAAATCCCCGAGGAGAGGACCACGTCGCTTTGGATTGGGAGACCTCTACATTATTCCCCCCGCTGGGGCCCACTAGGGTTCCTTCCTTCACTGGCGGGGTCAGGATAGAGGGGGGAGGGAGGAGCAGGTCCGGTTGCCCTGGTCGGGAGACGTGGGGGGGGGGCGAGAATTCCACCCGCCCAGCGTTACCATGAAACGTCGATATACTCTGATAAGCTGGTTTTTATATAGCGTAGATTATTTTCTCTGATTAGCCCCTCAGTAGTCTTCATATCGGGTTCAGCCATCATGCTGTAGATACTCTTCAATCTGAACCATCATCCACAGGTTCGTTGGTTGTTTGTTTATTTTAGTTTTCAATAATGAACCTTTGTGAACAACCTAAGAAAGAAAAGACATTTTACCGCGTCTCAAAATTTGTTGTTTTACGTTTCAAGATGTGTAGAATCGGAAAATCAAATAAAAAAATTCCAGTCACGCAGCATGGTCATCTAATGGAATTCTCCAAAATTATCATACTACGTTTACCTATGTTAAATTAGGTTAAGATTTGAGCTCTTCGTGTGCGAAAAAACTTATTCTGAATAAGCTACTGAGCCCAAAAGCTACTTTCGGTCATAATGAATTTAGAAAGTTGAAATTTGGATGGTTGCATGATGATTTAAGGTATATTGGGGCTGAAATGGGGCTTTCCAACGTAACACGTTGAAGGATACTGAATTACCCATGGTTGACGTGCAAGGCTTCGTGAGCTGTACGTTTTGATATCAGCTTTCTTTTTGTCAAAGAGAATAGTAAGGGTTGATGTTCGCGGATTTATATTTAAGACGAAGTCATCCAACTGTCTTTGAACATCCAGTACCTACCTTGTCAGTCACTAGGTATGGAGAATAGTGATCGGCTGAACGCCCTTGTGGCCAATTTCCTTCCTAATTGGTGTAACGTGTTGGAATATTAAGGGGGATTCCTTTTTATGGACTCTAGAGCGAACAAGACAGGATATGGAGGCTCGAGGGACCGAGTTAACATATTGTACCTCTGTCTACGTCTAATATAAATAGATCAATGATTCTCAGATGTTGATGAGGCAAGGAGGACGATATCAAGCCTGTTTACAATTTACCTTTTACCGTTCGGATCCGTTGTATAGTTCGAAAAATATTGTTATTTTGAAGATTTATTGATAGTGCAGACGTCAAATAGACTGGTAGTTTATTTGACCAAGCACTTCTTGACAAATCCAAAATATTTCTCAAAAATTAAGCATAAGACACTAAGTTTTATTGTCGATACAATAGATACTTTTCAAATCCTTCATGATTAATTCAATTGATACTAAGTGTTGCGTAGTTGCAAGAGCTGCTGGGGTATTTCATGATGCACAGTATGAAGCTGATGAGTTTTCTGTGGGTTTGCGATTCACCGTATTGAGGACAAAATTATGGCCGTAAAACCGTGCAGGCAACAAAACTATGAATTTCGAATTCGATGTGTGTTGGCAGATTTATGGTGCAGGAGGTACTCAACATTCCTCCGTGAAATAATTTGACCGGCGTCAAGTGCAACGGTGTTCTTAAAACGAGGGGTATTATCGGCCGACGCGGCGGCTGAGGCAGACGTTACTCCGAGCGGGCATAAATCACAGGAACCGAACAATAGGGAGAAGTCGAAGGCCGAACTAAATGGGGCAGGCGGCAGGCAGGACCCATCTTCCAGAGAAGGCCAAGGAAGGAGGCTGTTTCTGGATGCATTCATCACCACGCCCTCCAAGCACTGTGAGTGTTTTAGCGTTAAAAAGACGAAGGAATTGAAGAGTAAGGTTGGAGTCTGAAGTGAAAAGTGGTCTGGACAATGTTCGACGGACTTCAGCTATTCCAAGAGTTGAGAACCTGACAGAACTGATTGACTGACTGATTGGTAGAATTATTATTAAATTATAACTTATTACATTTTATTATTACTTATTACACTACTCAATAGCATGAAAAATTAAAACTTATTACTTTTTAATACTAATTTAATCGCATTAATGTCAAGCAGGGACCCACAAAGAACATCAATACTCCAAAAAAGTTTCACGATGGGTTGCCTGCAACATGGTAGGTACTTGAATCAATTGAACTCTTATTTTCAGCTTAAGATCAACATTTTCATAATAAGTCAAGTTCAATATCCCCCGAAGTCAAATTCAACATTTTCCAAGTCAAAATCGGGATTTCACTTGTGAAAATTTATCATTTACCAAGTCAACCTCAACATTTTTCAAGTCAAATGTATCATTCCCCTAGCAAACCCATTATTAGTCGAGCCAGATTTAACAAGTTTTCAAATTCATTATTGGCATTCTCTTTTCTGTTCGTCCTCCACTGTCCGAAGCTTTTCTCCGAAATTAGTTTATAAAATTGCTCTCGAAAATCTTACTTCGATCCGGGATGAGCATATAATCTCGGCATCTTGGCCATTCAACCCGAAGGGATTATATTTAAGAATTAATCTATCAAAAAGGTCGAAAGCTCAAAAACTTTCAAAGCAATAGGGTAGTTTTTTGTTCGATTCAGATAGAAATTAGTTCTCTGACCCGATTGAGACCAGCTGGGTTAATGTGATCATCTGTTCGCTCTCCATTAGAAAAACGCTGTAAATTCTTTCACTGGGGTTTATTATTCAATGATTCATGATTTGAATTCCTACTACGCTTTGGAGTGTTTATTGATTTTGATTATTATTTATTGATTGATTGTATTCAAGTTATTGAATTTCAGGAGATATGCATACAACACTGAAATCGGTTCTCAACCAAAATACCTATTTGGATTGATCAGTTGATCATATTTGTGTGCCTTCTGAAACTCAATAATCGCTCTATCACTTGTGAAACACGCACACTCCAAAGCTTAGCAGAAATTCAAATCATGAATCATTGACTAATAAACCCCAGTGGAAGAATTTGCAGCGTTTTTTTCAAGAGCAATTACAATGGAAAAGCACTCTGTTTGAAAATTTTAAATTTCGTGAGACGGAGCATGCATATCAGAATGCTTCAACCCGTGTATCGGCTGTAAACCCTTTTAGGAGTTCACTCCAGTATCCACATTCTCTACATCGCTAGGTTACTGCGATAAAAAAAAACGTTGTTGTTTTTGTTTTGATCGCAGTAACCTAGTGATGTAGTGAGTGTGGATGCAAATGTTGGCACCATAAATCGGGCCATACATCGGGAATGGTTTGTCCTACGGACCTGGGGATGGGCTCATTCGATTTCTCATGGTGTGTTCTTCAAATAGGTATAAATTTAGGCCTCTTCGACTTGTTTTGAGGTTTTTAGGGATTTTACAAAACTTTGACAGCCCGTAAAGGGCATTTTAAATTGAG
Organism: Creontiades dilutus; assembly: GCA_031894815.1. Taxonomy (NCBI): domain Eukaryota; kingdom Metazoa; phylum Arthropoda; class Insecta; order Hemiptera; family Miridae; genus Creontiades; species Creontiades dilutus. Next base: position 1,035,422 of record JAVIWC010000594.1, read on the forward strand.
TGAGAGAGCTGGCTCAAGAATTGGGGCGTCGTCGGACCAAGATGGATTTTTCCTGAAAATTTCAGATCTTTTGCTCCAGCCGTTTGGGAGAAATCGTGCGTACGGCGTACGGCGGACGGACGGAAAATTTTTTATTGCAGATTCGGATTCTACACCCTTTGAAACGTAAACCATGAAATTTTCAGGTGGGGTTAGAATTTTTTTCCAGAGCGATTACAATGGTTTATTATTGAATAATAAACCAAAACGAGCAGAAGGAGGGCGACCGCTCTCACAACATGAGTTGAATTAGGCTGTGCTGTGAATCAGATTTGATAAGGCGGTGTTGGTTCAATGCGATTTCCATCTATTTCGAGTCCTGTAATTAACTTCCCATGGCCATTTTCGATCGGGCATGGAAAAATCTAATAGGTAGGCACTGCAACTCATTTCGGCAAAAAAAATGAGTTAGGTGGTGTTAGAATAACATGGATGTGTTGTTGACCTCCCTCCCACCCTAATATCACTCACCATACCGGATACATGTCAGATATCTTGTACGGGAATGAGCGATAAATCATCGATGCCAATGCAATCTACTAGCAATTTATGGAATTAAACAGTATAATTCTCTAGCAACAGATTAGTTGATTGTAATCGATCACATGACTGAATAGATCGCATGGCTGTGTTGTCAACTAGCAACAGATTGGTTGACTGTAATCGATCACATGACTGAATAGATCACATTATCATATTATGATGCAAGAGAATATGCACAGACTTTGCAGTGTCATGATTCCGTTCAATGGTCACAACAAGTCTCATGCCATTCAATTTGGTTTAAGATCCTCTTGGCTTTCTGTTGAAGTCTACATAAGGACCAATGATATGATACGTTTCCCCACGAGGCTACCTAATGGGATACAAGATTATGAAAGCACGCTTGATAGCCTAATCTTATAACTTCACTGGATTCTACATTCGCCAATCTCTAGAGCGTGAAAGCGCTACATGATAATTTATTGGAGAGTGGCTTACGCAGGAAAGATGGTTGCGAATTAACAGACCAAGAAGACTTCCGTTCACCTGGAAATCAAGATTTTGTGGGTGTTCTCCATTTGATAACATAGGCAGTTTGAGTTCACCAGTTCTTGTAGGCCAAGAAAGAATTGAAGAAGAAGAATTGAACTAGGACCGGCTGTCTTCTTGTCTGGCTTGTGATTGCTGCAGGAATGTTATTAGCAAAAAAAAGTCAGATTTGAACTTTTTTGATATTGATAGGGCAATAATATAAATAATAAAAAGACACGGTTCAATTCCACACGGGATCAGCTCTTCTTCCGAATTCTTACCATCACCTAATACCACTTGGCTCCAACCCTCCCCTCATATTGTTTGCCTTCTGCGTTAATCTAATCTATACCTCACCCAAGAAATTAAAATTTAATCGCGTTCTCGTATTTAAGGCGTTTCCCATGAAGTATTTACGTATTTTAGATTTTGTCGTTGGAAATAAAATTTGTTTACTCCTATCGTGTCTTCGATCATTTTGGATTCTACTTGTTTAGATTCTTTAAAGTAATCACCGATATCGTAATTGTGTAAATAGTTGCATAATCGCATTTGAGGCATCAAATCGGTGCTGTTATCTGGTGAACTCTTAGCTGTGACTAGCTGTGAAAATTGAATTTTAAACGAGGCTCATTTATGGTCATATGAACTATATTATCTTTTCTTATGCCTCCAAAGGGCAATTATCACACTGCAAAGAAGGACAATGAGCACATCTCCAGAAAACCAAGTCCTACATCTTCTGGTGATGTCAGGCCTATCGCACCGTAAAACACAAATAATCTCAAAATATTACGCAATTAAACTAACTTTTCGTATGCTGCAGTCACTCGCCAACGCCGAAATGTGGACCATGATCCCACCAAAATGATGCAACTTCTGTTCCAAAAATTTGATTCTCTACTGAACCTGCTCACTCTTCTCATTCAGATTTTCACTCAACTTATGCCCACGTTAACCCAACAAAATAAATGAACAAACCACCTCTTTTTACATTTCAGTTTTTACATTTCCTAACAATTAACAACGTGGATATAGAGCCAGTGGCGTAACGATTTTCAGCGGGGCCCCCCGCAAAATATTTTCGGGGACCCTCCCCGGGTGGTGGCGTTTTAAAAGACCAACGCCAAGTCTGAAAGATGCAGCATGACGGAATGAGCAAATTTTCAAAGTAACTCGTTTTGCAGGAGGAAAAATTACGCAAAAACCGACAATTTAATTTTCTGACTTGTGATACCCATTTCTCATTTTAATTTCAAAATTTTTGAAAGCTGAAGAATTTTTTATTTTGTTGGTGAATTTTGCCAATCTACCTTGTTTTATCATCTTCAAACTGCTCTATTTTGAACGGATTGAAATATTTCCAATCCGATTTCACCATCGTGTTCAGCGTGAAAAAACCTATATATAGGTTTTATATATAAAAGAGAATGACCTGCTTGGGGGTTTTCGGCTAACTTTCCCCCCCATTTGAAATGCCCTAAATCTCCCTTTAGAGTGAAGCGATTGTGCTCATCTTCAAACATAGCCTTTTGAAAGCCTAGGTAGATTTTTGTGCAGATTTGAGTTTTAATCTCAATTTTATCGCGAGTTATCGTGTGGAATGTGTTTTTGCTGTCTGACAGTGGACTTTAAAACGGATCTTGATGCAAACATTTTAGTCCGAGGAAAATAAGTAGTTTCTTTTTCTTCGAAAATTCGCTAATACTACGGCAGTTGAGAGAATTTTTAATATTTCTCTTTTTCCACGTTAGGTAGCAAGCAGACTAGATGGAATTGTTTCTGTGAACCAAAGAGAAAACCAATCCAAAGAGTAAACCAAACCGATGTTATCGGAGCCAACACATCGATATATCGATATTATCGAACATGTGGCATCGATGGCAAAACATCGTAATATCGAAGCAAAACATCGATATTTCGATAATATCGATGTCGATGTCCCATCCCTAGTACGCACCTTCGCAACTCTGACACCTTAGCTACTTTACACCCTTCCTCACCTGGTTATAAATAAAACCAAAAGATGATTGATCAACGAACCTACATTACCGTTGATGTTTATAAACTTGATGTTACATAATGAATTTTTCTGTGTATCGTTAGTTCCGCTTTGTTCTTTAAAATTTAAAAAAAAAGAAAGAATTTTGCTAGAGCGGGCCCCCCCCCCCCCCCCGCATCGCGGGGTTTGCGGGGGTGTACGTTACGCCCCTGTATAGAGCTAAACTATAAACGGTAAACTAGAGCTATCTCTAGTTACCGAAACAAAACTGACTGGTCATAAAAAATTCTTTGTACCAAACTATACTACCTGTATACCACCCTAGCAATACTAGCCAAGTTGGTTCCTCAATACTCATAAAGAGACAAATAGTCCACGATGAGCTCCCCCCTATCCTCGAAGACAATATGCAGGTAGCTAGTAGAAATGAAATTCTACAATCATATTTACCAAATTGGGTTTTAGTCATCCCCAAAATATCGTTTTGTGAATTCTGATTTTCCCGGACTATTTCATGAAATGGGAACTGGCTTTATCCTAGGAGGTGACTTTAATAGTAAACATCCACGATGGAACTCTAATTTATCCAACCCTATAAGAGTCATTTTAAACGAAACGGTAAGCATTGTCCCTGGACCCGCTATTTCCGATCGAACCAACTTTCTCTCCCACAAATGGCTTCAGTCCCCCCGATTTACTGGACTTCTTCGTAGTTAGGAGCGCTTCCCATATCTGTTTGAAACCTACGGTGATAACCGATCTTTCCTCAGATTACAGACCAGTGTTGATGGATATCAGTGATCGACCCCCTGTTAGTGAACGCAACACCCTCATTAAACTTCCTTTTGACTGGGCTTTACTCAAAATCTCTTGACGAGCTAACCGTTTCGAAAATCTCCCTGAAAACCTCACAAGAAATCGATGTAGCTGTGGCTACATTCACTAGAAATATACAGACAGCTGCTACTACAGGCTTCCTGTGAGAATAAAATACAGTATTCCTATCACTCCTCAGGAGAAATCAAGCAGCTCCCTGGCATCAAGAAGATGTGCAAGAGAAAGTGGGAGGCCACCAAGGATCCCAACCAAAAGACATATTATAATCGAGCAATCCGCGACCTTAAACTAGCCCTACGTGAAGAGCACAGCGCCGCACTTTCAACGGAACTCACATTACTGAGCCCAAGTGGTGGAAGCCTTTGGAAGAAAACAGGACGGCTAACTAAAGAGTGCAATTTGATACCACCTCTGAAGGTCAACATCTTTTATTGTACTGCCCAGGGAATATCCGAATTATTTTCAACCGTTCTTGAAGAAAAATTTCAACCAAACCCGGCACAGGATGACCATTTAAACTCCCTTGTACAGCAATTATCTCCATTCTCCGACTACATATCTCCTAGTAAAGTCAAGAATGTAATAACGCGCTCCCAAACAGAGAAAACCCCTGGACACGATAGTATTACTCAACCACTGCTGAGATTGATGCATCGAACAACTCTGGTCGTTCTAACTCAATATAATATATTATATTCCCTCAAGCTGGAAATATGTAATAGTTACAGACCCATCAGTCTACTATCGCTGCTGGGGAAAATCTTCGAACGTCTCCTTCTGCCACAACTTCTCGAAACCATAGAACCTGTGATCCTGGGTACACAATTTGGGTTTAGAACTCCTCACTCATGTGTCCAGCAACTCGGGCTTTTTTGACTCGTGTAGTGTCAAAAATACTAGGAGTCTATGGAAGCAAATCCGTCTGTTATGCACTTTTCTTTGACAAGGTTTGGATCCCTGGATTACTCTTCAAGCTAAAAGAGCTCCTCACAGACAGCATATACAGACTGTTGAAATCTTATTTAACTGATAGAACCTACAGTGTTAGATTAACCAGTCCCAATCATAAATCCGTCCAATCAAGGCGGGAGTACCCCAAAGTAGCGTCCTTGGACCAATCCTTTACCTACTCTTTACTCATTATCATCCAAGATCCAATATGGTAGCAACATCCCAATTCGCAGATGACGTAGCACTACTGTCAACAGGAGATTTCCACGAGTCAATCAGTGAACTGCAGAATCTACCATATGAAATCGTCACCTTCTTCTTCTTCTTCTTCTTCTCTCTCTCTCCTCTCTCCGGAAGAAGGTGATGTGGTCTCAAATCCTTCTTCATTGGGAAGCGTGAACGCGAGCATCACAATATATAATTAGTGTACACATTTTTTAGCAACAATTTTGCTAAAAAATTTGTACATTTATAGAGCCACTTCTTTATATTGAATCATATATACATATATAAGGCGAGCAGAGTTTACATTTAAATGGGAAAAATAAATAATCAGCGATAAGATACGAGACTGGTGAAAGCAGATCTGGCCCAAACGCCCGTTGCCAGATATCGCAATTTAAAAAAAAAATGGTTCAGTTGTTACTTTGAGCTTATCGGTTACCCTGCGGAAATCTTATCTTTGCTAAAGGGGGAACATGAGAACTGAGTTGGGGGCCATGAAATCGAATAAATATTTGTGGTTCGGAGGTCATGGGCGTCTGGGTGACACTGACGATCCTTGTTGAAATTTCGTAGTCTCACACAGCTGTTGGAAACGGGTGGTGGAGCAGGGACACAGAAAAACTTGTACTGAACAGTTTGAAATCTAGGTCGGCGGATATTTGATCGAAAATAATATTCGAGGTGGTACGAGTGCGGACAGGATTCGCACTACTTAATTCCGACAATATTCCTTGTTACTGTTTCACTCCTCACTGGTATATCAGCTTGATTTAATCGTAGTTCTTGAAGAGTACCGGAATTCGATATTTGTTCTTAATTTCTATAACGGAAATTAGCTTATACGATCATATTGAATGACTAAAACTTCTGTAATTAATGATTTTTGAAAGAAAAAAAATTCAAATACAATAGGGTTCTATGCTTTGCAGAAAGTTCTTCTAGAGCGAGGGGTCTTCAATAGAGGCCACGGACTAGAATCGTGACAGGGAGTGTGGGGACAATCTAAACATGAAAACGTTGCAAATGCTTTCACTGGGGTTTATTATTCAATTGGCTTGCGTTCATAATTTGAATTTCTACTAAGCATTTGAGTGTGCGTGTTTCACAGGATAGACCGATTATTGAATTTCAGGAGATATGCAAGGAGCACGTAAATCTGTTCTCAACCAAAATACCTATTTGGATTGATCAGTTGATCATATTTGTGTGCCTCCTGAAATTCAATAATCGCTCTATCCTGTGAAACGCGCACACTCCAAAGCTTAGTAGAAATCCAAATTATGAACGCAAGGAAATTGAATAATAAACCCCAGTGAAAGAATTTGCGGCGTTTTTTATTGAACCTCAATACCCCCCCCCCAAACAATAAAAACATCCATAATTTATCAAGTCCGCGTGCGTGTGCAAGTGCAGTGTACCTACGTGTTTCACAGGTGATAGAGCGATTATTGAATTTCAGGAGGCATACAAATATGATCAACTGATCAATCCAAATAGGTATTTTGGTTGAGAACAGATTTACGTGCTCTATGCATATCTCCTGAAATTCAATAATCGCTCTATCACCTGTGAAACACGCACACTCCGAAGCTTAGTACAGGTTCAAATCACGAACACGAGCCAATGGAATATTAAACCCGAGTGAAAGAATACTTATTTACCCCAGTAATAATATTTACCTATATATTATCATCGTTTCATACATACCAGAATGCTTCAACCCGTGTATCAGCTATAAACTACAAGTATCCACATCGGCTATCACTCCAGTAACCACATTCACCACAACTCGACGCTATCGGCAGCACTAGGTTACAAACAAACAATAATAAACCAAAAAACGCAAATGTTGGCACCTTAAATCGGCCCATACATCGGGAATGGTTTGACCTACGGACGTGGGGAAGGGCTCATTCGATTCCTCATGGTATGTTCTTTAAAAACGCTGCAAATTCTTTCACTGGGGTTTATTATTCAATTGGCTTGCGTTCATGATTTGAATTTCTACTATTTGCAATTTATTACACTTTTGCAATACGGCCACACACTTGTTTGATAAGGTGTTCCTGAACCGATTATTATGAAATTTAGGCTTGTTTTCCTCAGAACGATGTGAATATTTTGAATCTTACAAAAAATCACATTTTTCAACAAAAACAACTAAAACGTCTTGCGTCAAGAGGGGGAGAGTGAAAGGGGCTTTTACTGCTGCTAATGAGGGAAAGTCAGCCGAGTTTAAGGGTCCGCTGTGGTGTTGCCACCTGATGGTGGGGAAGGGGTTTTGGTCCCTGCGGTCAGGGTCGCCCCTATATGGGCCATGGTATAGGTACAGGGGCGCTGGGCGCCTAACGCGCCGCTGGCCGCCCGCTGCGCCGCTGGCCGCCTGCCGCGCCGCCCCTCTTGAGAGAAAACTCTCCCACAGCGCGGCGCGCCTGTGTATGTTCACACCTACGTGAAGAAGTCGCCAGCCGCAGAGGCGTCAGGGTCATATGTGAAAAACGAGCGGGCCACCAACGCGATCTGTTCTATAAGCGATCGAACTATGCTGTTCTATGGAATTGTCATTTGTAAAAGCGCGGTGCCGAGCTAGTTGAGTTTGTCGCGGCAAACCCTCGTGCCGCGTGGTGTGACTTTCAAATCGCTTTTTCGCCGCTATCAATTGTATCCCGTTAACATTTGTTCACGTTACACTTTGTAACGTTAACGGCGGACACTTTGTAGGTTAACCCGCTTCTGTCGAGATTTACCGTTCTTCGCAGTGCTTGGACCCGTTTTCTTTATTATTTATATCAATGAAATTGGGTTCCTTGATACTAGGGGAAAGGCAATTTTGTTTGCTGATGACTCTGTTATTTATTTTTCCTCAAGCGATTGGTCTACGACCGTAAATCTAGCCGAAAGAGGGTTCCAGATTATCAACTCATGGCTAATTAGAAATCAGTTAACACTGAATTTGAAAAAAACAGTATGGCTCCCTTTTGCCTTGTCCCTGGTGTCCAGTCCTCCGATTACCTTAAAATTGAAACTACATAGGTCTACTTGTAATTTGGAAAGCTGTGTAAATTGTCGACATGTGACTAGGTGTGATCAAACCAAGTACTTAGGCATCTATATGGATACTACTATGAAACGGACAACAAATATAAACAACTAGTTAAATGGCCCTGCTACGCAGGTTGAAAAGAAATAGGTGAATAACACTTTTTTTTTCGTGATTTATTAATTGCGACTGAAAAATCAAATACATTTCATCTAGCAAATTTACATATCAATAAAGGTACACTCCAAGAGGGTAGGTTTACAGCAAAATCTAGCCCTTTATTATATAGCTCAATTAATTAGCACTGAGTTCGATTGCACTTCTATTCACGCAGCACAACTAAATCCAGTGGTTTGTTTCGCTTGAGACGTCGGATTTCACCTTCGTTGTCCAAAACGTAGAGCATCTCCGGGTTCACGTGTTTGTGGAGGCGATGTTCATGCTTCCTTGCGTATTTTGCAATAATTTCATAGACTGTCTCCATCCTCAAACCTCGATGAATATCATCGTTTCGCATGTACCAAGGGGCTCCAACTATACTTCTCAGTATTTTATTCTGAAAGGTTTGGATTTTCTTAATATTTGATTTCTTGGCACAGCCCCAGATCTGTATCCCATAGGTCCAAATAGGGCGAAGGATCTGCTTATATATAAGCAGTTTGTTGTGAAGAGAGAGATGGGAATTCCTTCCCATTAGCCAATACATCCTTCTGTACTTGATTTTAAGTTCTTCTTTCTTCTTTTCTATGTGTTTATTCCAGTTTAATTTGGAGTCAAGTGTCAAACCCAAGTATTTAACTGCTTCAGTATGCGGTATTTTATTCGAATTGATCTCAACATCCAAGATTAGGACTTTTCGGTTAGTGAAATTGATGTGGGCTGATTTTGATTCGTTCAGCTTCATTCTCCACATCTTGGTCCATTTACAAACCTCAGTAGTAGACGTCTGTAGTTTGCGTGTTGCTGCTTCTATATCATCTCCAACAGAGAGGATAGCCGTATCATCTGCAAAGGTGGCAACAGTTGTGCCTTCTTGTTGGGGTAAGTCCCATGTGTACAGGAGGTAGAGTACTAAACAACACAACGAGGGAGTATAATAACAATATTAAAAGTCAAAAAATCGTATATCCCAAATCCCCGAGGAGAGGACCACGTCGCTTGCCCTGGGAGACGCTTCCCCCCGCTGGGGCCCTCCTTCCTTCACTGGCGGGGTCAGGGGGAGGGGGGAGCAGGTCGGTTGCCCTGGGAGACGGGGGCGAGAATTCCACCCGCCCAGCGTTACCACCCCCTGAATCGTCGATATACTCTGATAAGCAGGTTTTTATATAGTGTGATGTTAATAAACGGCTCCGTTAACTCATCTTCGTATTTTCACGTCTGAAAAATATATTAAGTCTAAAATTAATGAAATTACTTTACTTCTCATTGGTCCAATCTATTCTACTGTATTGTCTTCCGACTTGGGGCGGAGCATACAAAACATCTTTAAATCCAATAATTGTTACACAAAAATTTTTAATAAGAATCGTAAATGGAAGTCCGTTTTTGGCGCATACTGAACCTCTTTTCAAATCATTAGATATTTTAAATTTTAATAAACTTTTAGAAATGAATAATATAAAACAGGTGATAAAAGAGCAATTGTTCATCCATCCTCAACACGAAATAAAAACCAGACTTATTACAAATAAATTCCTCACCCTCCCTTTTTTTCTTATTACAGCAGCTAGAAGCTAGCTCTTTTAATAAATTGCCAACTTCAATAAAAACTCAATTACTTGATGGATCGAAAAATTCTTCTGTTATCTTAAAAAAACACTTTTTACAAAATTAAAATACCTTCAAACTGTTATCTTAATTACTAGTTTCTCGGACTCTCTCGATTATTATTACCATTATTATTATTGTATTTTTATTATCATGTTTTTTGTTTGTTTTTTCTTCAGATTTAATGAAGCTTGTATTGTCATAGTGATATATTAAAAATTAAAGGAATAAATTAGAGAAAAAAAACATACATGCTCAGACGGCTCATCCTCCTAACACGGGCGGCACGCTCTTATTGGAGGATTATATTTCCTTGTTATAAAATTGTAATTTGTACATGTATGTCAGGGCATTTCATTTATTGTGGAAATAAAGTTAATTTCAATTAATTTAAATTTCGTTGATATTGCCTTCGTTGTGTATTTTCAATGATTTTCAATTGAATTATGTTTCAAAAACTTACAGTACGAAAATTTCAATGATTCTGATAACTTCAACAAAATGAAACGTAAAAACGTGAATTCTTTTCATGATTTTAATCATTTGGAGAGTCTTAGAAATGTTTTCATTCGATTCAGCAAGAAAAATTACTTGGTTATTTCCCCTTCATCTCATCATTTTCATCCACAACACAGGCATTATTTCATGTCAAAACGCTGATTTCGTTTGAAAAATTAAAGGTTTTCCACGTTCAAACACTGAGTTCTCTGTCAAAAATCGCTCTGAAATAAAAAATTCAATACACGCTGCAAATGCTTTCACTGGGGTTTATTATTCAATTGGCTTGCATTCATGATTTGAATTTCAGGAGATATGCATAGAGCACGTAAATCTGTTCTCAACCGAAATACCTATTTGGATTGATCAGTTGATCATATTTGTGTGCCTCCTGAAATTCAATAATCGCCCTATCCTGTGAAACACGCAGACTCCAAAGCTTAGTAGAAATTCAAATCATGAACGCAAGCCGATTGAATAATAAACCCCAGTGAAAGAATTTGCAGCGTTTTTTGACCGGATATAGGGGCGGCCCGTCGATGCAATGCATGCATTACGTATCAATATGTTTTTCATTTGATTTTTATTCGTCAGTTGCACGTATCTTGAAGGGTAAACGTCATCATATATCATTACGTATCTTGAAGGGTAAACCAACAACTTTAAAAAGGGTTCAACAACTCTTATTCTTGGTTGATTACAAAGATTCTTTATTGAAAATAATAAACCAAAAATGGTAGATGTTTGACTACTTGTGTGTTTGCGTATGTTTTTGAGTGAGTGACAAATTTATCCCCACTGTTCGGTCAGCAACTATTGACCAATTTTCAGGATTCTTTTTTCTTCTTTTCGGATTCTAGTTTTCTATAGTTGTGTAAGAAAGCTTGGAAATTCATACCTTTTTGACGGAAGGGAAAAGATAGAGAGGGTTATCTGAAAAAAAAAAAACCGTGTTTTTTTTAAACCAATTTTGTCTACTCTTTTTAAATTATATTTGTCGAGGTTTTACTTTTTAAATTGTATTCCTGATTCTTATTTTGTTCCATCCCAATTCTGGTTCAGTTGTGAAATGAACCTTCGAAATTTTTCTAATTCTGACAGGAGGGGGCATAGCCAATCCTTTCAATCGCTGATCAAGCGATAATTCCCGACCGGCTCAGGCCATTCTTTTTTTTTTCGTTCATTTAGAGGTTTTTCTTTGGTATGAATGGATAGGGTAATATTGATAAACGTTATTAGCTGGTTCGGGCATATAGGCCCAAGAACGGCGATCGCAGAATCGCTGGGAACAACTGCTACCATTTTTCAGGCAGAAGTACATGCCATACGCTCTTGTGCCGACAGACTCTTGTGTCGACGAGTTAATGGAGCGACAATATATATTCTCTCAGATAGTCAAGCTGCGCTCAAGGTGCTGGCCTCTTTCACAATCTCCTCGAGGCTGGTGCAGGAGTGCTTGGCTAACCTCAAGACCCTTGCCAGTAACAATAAGGTTACATTGGTGTGGTGCCCTGGGGTTGAGGGGAACGAAAAAGCGGACACCTTAGCTAGGGAAGGTGCTGCTTCTCTCCCGGTGGGTCCAGAACCCTTCCTGGGCACAACGGAGAGCTTTCTTCGGGGAGACCTTTCCGAATGGGAGAGTAAGAGGGGTACTGCCTGCTGGCTCCGAGTTAGGGGACAGAGGCAGGCAAAACAATTTATCGATTTCTCCAGGAAGAGAGCTAATGAGCTGCTCAGCCTAGGAAGAAAGGAGATACGTATAGTAACAGGGCTCTTAACGGGGCACTGTCCACTTCACTACCATCTCCACAAAATGGGCAAATCTGACACAACCCTCTGCCGGTTCTGTGGGGCTGAGGACGAGAGTGCGTGTCATGTGATCTGCCACTGCCCTGTGCTGGCAAGACAGCGTTTTCTAATCTGGGGACAAGCTTCCGTTGATCCTCAGGTTATTAAAACGGGAGAGGTAAAGGATCTCCTCTCATTCGCCAAAACGTGGTGGGGAAGGGTGGACCTTCCAGCTTTATCTGGGGTTGACGACAATAGGTCGCCACAACAGGCTGGGATGGTAATGCCCACCCAGTAATTACCAGGCAGTTAGTGCTTGGGTCCCAGGCCGCTCCTGACGATGGGTACAAGTGCCGTCCACTGGGCATTCAGTGCTCGGTTAGGCTGGGCGCTCAGGTCGGGTAGACAAATGTGCCTGGGAACGAGCTGGAGGTCACGACCTCCTCCTCCAGCCACAATAGGTCCACCAGGGCCTCAATGGTTAAAAAATCTAAAAAAAAAAAATAAATAAATAAAAAACGTTACTTACTTATAGCATCAAAATGTTCAAATGTTTTTGAGGGGGAAACAGCCGATCCACTCATGCGCTGATGTAGTAAGATTTAAACAAATAACACGAGAACTGAAGCAACTATGAGAACTGTAAAAAATTGAAATATCGTATATACATTTGTTGAAAAAAACCGCCAGAGCTCCCCCAGTTGTCAAGATTTTCAAGATTTGACAATTTTTCTTCTTCAAGTTCATTTGTCATCCGTTTATTATGTTTTTAAAAAAAAGTTGATGTTCTGTCGTGGATATAATTCAACGCTGATTCTAACGGCATAAGCCAATTTGAAGTTACTCCTTCAATTGAGGGAGTTGTGATCATTTTAGTGAGTTAAAGTCGGAAACTCAAAAAATCTTATAAATGGCATATAATTTGGTATTATAGGCAAATTTTGTTGCAATTTAGTTGTACAATCGCTTCCTGACCTTGGAAGGTACCGAAGGTTAACAATATGTACAGTGTTTGAATATGCATAAAACAACGTGGTCAACGAAGTTTTATTGGAGCCAGTGTGTCGAGGATCGTTCATATTTACTACTACCAATACGGCCTTCCCTGTAATACATGCATTGCGTTCTAATGTACACGATTTATTGGAGTTGATCATCTAGTCCTAGAGTCCTTGTCTTTACTAGAAGCAAATTTCTCATTTTCCTTTTATTTTTTTCGTTTTACCGGTTATAGTAACCACCTTGTGGCGGGAGTGCAACGGCAATGTAGTTGGGCAGATATTACTGGCACAAGCCCAACCATCAAATCGAGTTCCCTTCACTTGTTACCACACGAGGTGGAGAACCGGCAGGAGCCCCCGGGCCTTCGTGATCCACCGGCATTCCTCTCTCGGCTCCTCTCTATCTCTTCTATTCTTCGCCTCGCTCATCGCACGACCTTCGTACAAGCTCTTTCTCCACTCAATACCTCCTGAAACAAAGGCAAAGAGGATGGAAAGGGAACAGAGCTGAATACGTATTTACCTATAGATGTTGGTGAATTGCCACATGTGTAGTGCTTAAAGGCTCTTGGTAGCTGGGTCGTTATTGAACTCGTCACTTTTAATCCCTTACATTGAGCGATGCAACTGAACTCGGAACCGTAAACGTAGGAGAAGGGTATGGAGTTTATAGAATTCGGCACCTCATTATAAAATTTGTCGTTTTATTGGAACATCAAGGGTAAACAAGGGTCATAGTGAAAATTGCTGCTTAAAAATTGCGTCCCATATAAATTTCAATAAGAGCAAACTAGGGATGTCAAGAAAATATCGATATATCGAAATATCGATATTGAATGTACACCATCGGATCCGATATTTTTCAGCCGTAAATCATCATACCAACCATATCCTACATCTTAGGCTGCAGAACACAAAAAACACAGCTCTAATTGCACTACAATTTTGAATCTTTGAGAGTGTAAAACAAACCGTCGTTTGAAATGGCTGAAGATTGCAAAAAAAGAAGAAGCTACCGGTTGCCATTATGAATTTTAAAGAACAAATTATTGAGAAATCCTACTAATCAGACAGAATTACTGGCATAGTACAGGGTTGCAAATGAATAATGATGACAGTATTGATTTAATAAAACTTTCGTTAAAACAGGAAGCAGTTTGAAAAGAAAAAACTTTTGTTTTTCACTAACCCTGCAGTAGCAATTGTAACCATAATATCATATAATCAATTATTACTGTCAGTGATGTTTCTGCTGAAGCATGGGAAGAATCTTCTCATGCAGTTTGCTATCTCGGGAGATAAAGTTTCTAAAGTAGGGACACCTCGTAGATTTGGGTTCAAGCCAGTTCGAGGGTTACTGGAGAGCACTCAATCAGAAGGTTTTCCTCACCTCTATCCCCAACCAATATTGGTTTAATTGACTTTTTTTTTTTTCATTTTCCTTCTTACTTCACTTCCTACATTGATTTTACAACCCTAGGTATGATAATTTACTTCCCTGGATCCTGTACATAATTACAATCATGGTGAAAGTTTCATAGAATTTTTTAGTGGTTGAATTCTTTGCCTGTAGTATAATGAAATTCAATAACGCATGATTATTCCCTGGACTCAAACGTAATTCGGATTTGTTTGAAAAAAATATCGAGGACCGATAAATCGAAATATCGATTTTTTCCTTCGATATATCGAATTACTAAAACGATACTTTTTGAAAATAGCGATATTCGATATATCGATATTCTTTGCCGATATTGACATCCCTAGAGCAAACCATTACTCAGTAGCGGATGAAAAAACATCAAATTCATCAAATAAAAATGTTACCTCGAAAAATCACCAAATTTTGATCGTGCTCGAATTGGGTTGGTAGTAGGGAAAAGATGGTTTAATCGTCTTACATAAATTTCAAATGGATCTTATCATTGTTGTTGTTGTCTTAAAATTAGCGTCGAACCTGTATATTATGCAGGTATCTAACGAAGCTAATTTTTTTACAACAAATTATGTCTATAACAGAGGTGCCCCCCCCCCCCACCATGTAAGCTGGTTAGACCCCCCCCCCCCCCAATGTAAAAAGTACTGGTAAGCACCCCGTATTTTATCCAAAATTAAAAGAAGATTTATATAGGTATTGAACAAATTCAAACCTAGTCGGTAATAGGCAAAACGTGTATATTTTTTGAGGTAATATATTTTTGAATGTCGTCACGCTTAACGAATTCGTTTGGACCCCCAAGAATTTCAATGACGCAGTCTGCCCTCTGTGTCTATTATATGATTATGTCAACCCACCCCTTGAAGGCGGGATGTCCTTGGGTACATGTTTCGATTCATCCTGATATTCACTTCTTCTTAGATTCTTGATCTACACCTATACATCCGAGATTCATGTTACTAATACGAGGAAGCTAAAATGCCACACAAAGCATGAATGAAGAAAAAACGATAAATTTTATTAATCAAGTACCCTAATTTTCTCCTTAAATGTAGTTTTGATCATTTGAATGTTTTTGGTTTATAATTGATTGTCTTTTATTTGGATGCACTTATAAGAATCTCATGATGAGGTCTGGTAGGTGGCAATTTGTTTTTCTGAACCTGATAAAAACGTAGATTACTATGATCTCTTGCCAGCTCTCATCTCTAAATAAAAAAAGACATACCTTTACGTGCCCCACTACGGAAAGTCCGTAACATTATGTACACATTTTTTAAATGTTTCAAATCTCCAATGAGATAATATAACACGTATATATACATGATTGAAGTTAATTGTATATAGTGATGGAGACCATTAAAATGTCATTTTCGATCATGCAATGAAAAAATCAGGCTTATCACGCTTGCGCATTTGCAGCAAAATCTATTAATTGTATGGTATTTTTCAATGATACTCACAAAATTTATTGAACACTATAGATGACACTATGGATGACCCGCTCATCCATTAGAAATGCAGCTATTCTATGGGCTTGAAATTGATTCAACCGTCCTTCCCTAACGACCGACCCTCTAAATTTGAGCGGGATAGAACTAGAAATTACAGAAATACGCTCGATTCAGGGAGAGTTAGGGCTTTCTCTCATATTATGTCCTTCACCATCAATCGCCTTAATGTATTCATCGTAGCACTCAGAATGTCATACTATTAAAAGTAAGCACCATTGTGATATGTACAGCCAACACATGAAACGGATGCACAACACACTGTTGATGAAACGGCTAGCGTTCTAGAGGAAAACGTTTTTCCGACAAATCACAACGTCTTTCACGTTGGTCTAAGCAGCGGAAAATTCAATCATCATAATTGGCTAACAGCTTTAATTGCTCTGTTCGGAAGACGTTGCCATAATACCATTAAAAGTAAATTATGACGGTTCTTCAGTTTTCCTCGTACCTTTTTTACATTTTCGTTCCCGGGAGGTGCAATTCGTTTTTTCTCCCAGAAATGGGATTCTTTTACCGGTCAAGATAATTATAGGTGTGAGTCAGGTTGTAAATGCCGTTCCCAGGATGATACTTGGGTCCGCACCCCTGCCTTGTCTCTTGTGAAAGGAAAATAAAAAGTTTTTCTGGTTATTGTTTTTTATTTCTAAAACCGGGAGGAGGTGACATCAGCTCAGAAGATATGGAAACGGACGTTGAATTAGGTGCTTAGCAAATTTCAATGGACTTTTAAAATATATTATTGGATTGGCAAACTTTAGTACGTATCGAGTTTTTCGATGTTTCACAAAGGAGAATTTCAGCATCTTTAGTCACATAACATAAATTTTGTAATTTACAGACAACTATTTGATTTTTTTATGTCTTTACTATGGCACATGAAATCAAAAAGCGTTGCCTGAAACCGACACTGCATTACCAAAGGTATTGGTAAGTAATGTATGCATTATAAGGACGTCCCCGTGTTATTATATGTTCATTTATTAACATGATTACGATCATTAACAAATACGTTTAAAGGCAGTAGGTAGGTATGAGCAGAGTTGAATGGATCGGCCATTACTTCCTCCATCCCCTCCCCAATATCAAATTCAAAACTTCTAAGGTATGTTACGCCAAAATACTGTAATTGAAGAAAAAAAGTTTTTCAATTTCAAAAAAACCAAATCTGGATCTTGAAATCGATTGAGAATTGTTGTCTGAGTAGCGTATACCAAATTTGTCCCACGCACACACACACATACAGTGTGACGATTTCTACCATGTACGGTTCAGAAACTGTCTGCATAAATCTTGAATCAATATATTATTGCTAACGGCAAAGTACAATCAACAGTAGTTAAATGACCTGTATTATGTCAAAATATGCGAACTCAATTTTCAATGATGATGCGGATGTTGGTGATGGGTATTGTTGCCCGTAAAGTGAAAAATGATGACCCGAAGATAAGAGTAGGTGAGGAGCATATGATGAAGATAAGATTGATGATGTTGAGAATGTTAGAAGAAACGAAGGTAGAATGCAATTGATAGACTCAATCAAAAGAGCAATTCAATGATGAAACTAAAGTTTGTAGCAAATCGTTATTTCTATCTCAACGCCAATTCAAGAGCGAGAAGTTTGTTTTCTTGAAGTTCCTGGATCCATGTTTCTGCCTGTCAAAACTCTCTGGTGGCAAATAATGGCACCAACAGTAGATCGGCTAGATAACTGTTTCTGCCAGCCAACACGCTCTGGTGGCAAAAAATGGAAACAACCAGTTCAATTGGTAAGGTCTCTACGTGCCTGTTTATCAGTCGCATTTGAAAGCCCGATTCTCGCCTGACTACGTCAAACAGTCACTATTTCGTTCTTGTATGTATCATTCAGTTCTAGCAAATAAGACACCGTTTTCAAGATTCATCGTATTTCTCAAATTAAAGAGAAGAATAATTGAAAGAGAATACAGATTCAATTATTATGATTTGTAATATAAATAAAGCAGTAAAAAACAATTGACGCGAGAGCCATGTTATTGTTAGCCATTCGCCTTGGGGAATAACTAAATAGAAATGCAATCGAGTAGTAATTGGTTAGGATAATTTATATGTCTGTTGATTATATTGGTAGGTAATGATTTTATATTAAGAGAAAAGTTAGAGAGGAGTCGGATATTAACTAGGTATTCCTCTTAACGGCGGCAGGCGAAAATATTTCCAACTATTTCTCATTAACCTTGTTTACTGACCTTCGCTGACTGGTTTTCTCTTCGAAGGATTCCTGACATGTTTCAAGCGTCTTCACATTTGGTTACGGTGCGGGTCATCAGCGGATTATATGTGCCTCGCTCAGTTGTATCAAGGGGCGAAAAACGTGAAAACGCTGCAAATTATTACACTAAGATTTATTATTTCTGTATTTGCATCTGGATTGCCCGTAATTGTATTTAAGACGTCTTAAAAGTAGCGCTATTTCGTCTTTTAGCGTAGTAGATCGATTAGGAATGAAATTAGAGGGGACGGTCACTCAGCTGATCTGTGTCCCTCCATACAATGTAACTTATTCATAGCTTTTACCCTTTTTAAAAAGTAACAATAAGCAAAAACTTCAACGAATGTTAGCCAATTTAGCCAGTTTCACCTTGCTTAGAAAACGCTTACTAACTTACTCATCCTCTCCTCCCAAATTTTTTGGCGATAATACAATGTTTCTCTCAATCCTAAGAAGACTTATCGTCGGTAATGACAAATACACACATATTTATTTTCTTTCTGATTTGAACGCTACTCAAATTGGAAAATCAGTGACAACGCGTTATCACGTCGGGCAACAGATAAACCGGTTGGAGAAAATCTGAAATAGTTAATGAGAAATTCTCTAATTATATGAGCCCGTGATTTCACAGAAGTTACGTGGGAAGAGGATTTTAATTAGTGTTTCTGTTGTTCTTACAGGTTCGTTAACTCTTTTAAAGACTAAATTGTTCAATTCACCCAATGATAATAATTATTTCATATGAAATATATCATCAATAAAACGTTTGTCCTTACAGAGAAACGCAACATCATCTTTGTTCAAATCCAAGAGAGAATACACTCATTATAAAACAAAAATTTTATTGACGATTTCACGGAGTATGGACAAGTTGGAGTTTGAGTTTATTGTGGAACAGACGATGGATGATAAATCAAATGTAATATGTATAACTTCGGTAACTACCCCTCAGGGACATGTTTTCGAGATACCACCCGAATACCAACCAGCGGAGTTACACCATGAACTTAGAAGAACACCAAATCATAAAAAAGTAGAAAAAAAAAAAAATTAAAAAAAAACCAGAATCTCGGAATTTAGGGAAGTTTGCTAAAGGTTTCATGATAGAGAAATTCACAGGATGAAACTCAAATGCAAACCAGTGGATTGAGAACTTGATAAAGTATGAACGTTTTCAAATCGAATAGGATATAAGCAAAATTGAAATTTCGAAGCATTTTTTGGAAAACTCCGGTAGAGAATTGTACAGATGCATGTTGATAAAATTGACGGTGGAATCGGAATGGTATGGGAGAGTAAGTTTTGGGAGACATTTGAAAATAATGGATGGTCACCTATCAGATATGCTCTAGCTTTTAAATATCAAACAGGTTCATTACTTGATTATGCTTTAAAGAAAGAAAAATTATCACTTGAAGTAAAGAAATCAATTGACGCAGGAACACTTATCAACTTCATAGATTTTGGTTTACCGAACCATGCAGCTGATAAAATTAATCAATCAGCAACCTCTGACAGACAAAAAGCAACGGCTAATTTTGATTGTGGTGGATGATAATTTTTTCGGGTGCTTGCTAGACAAGAAAGATGCCTTGCTAGGCATCTTGGTAGAAAAGATGCCAAAATTTTAAAAAATTGACCTACCTTTAATTGATAAGTGTTGATAAGGCCTTTAATTTTTAAAGATTGACCTACCTATTAATTTTCCTGTTGGAGTACATGATAAGCTGTTACCAAATTCAGATTTGTACTTACTACATTATCCTACACGTTTTTCTTTAAAAGAAAAACAGTCGAGTCAGTCCTTTTATGCGTTGCTTACCCTCCTCGTGTTGTTTGTTGCAGGTAAGAGATTCCCTTCGAGTGGAAAGAGGTTCAGCTTTCAACAAAAGAAACGGTGGTTTCTTCTCACAGACAAAAAAAGACACACACAAAAAAAAGCCTCTCCAAAAATGTGTAGGAGGCCCCTTTGGACTACAAGATGCATCTGAACATCGAGTTCAGAACGCCTTGACTCGGTATTATCATACTGCACACCTTTCTTTTACATGTCAATTTTCCTCAAAACCTAAGAACTCCAAGTGACTGTATATTGATCTTACTAGTCCTAAGAAGTAGTATTTAATAAATATTAGGTACATAAAGACTTCAACAAGTCTGGTACATCAAACTGCAGCAAATCAAAAAACAAACCTAAAATAAAAATAAGTAGAAAAACTTCTCACACTCCTAATATAATCCTTAATTATAGTAATAATTGTAGTTTTAATTTCATATTTCTCAAAATATATAGTAAGATATTTCTTCGTTTCTTTAAAATATTATTTTTATATATTATTTTTATATTAATAAATGAATTTGAATCATAACGACACCAATTTTAAACCAGTTATCAATTTCTGATTAATACATTACTGATTAGTGATGTTTTTTAAGGGTTGTAGCCGTTGGTTGATTTTTATGGTTCATTTTCGCAAGAACTATATCCTCTCCCGTAACTTGATTAAAAAGTTATGAGACAATTAAATATACAAACTCAAACCGAAAAGTAAGTTTTGAATTTTCTGAGTGCTTTCTTGATAAACATTATTTATAATATACAAGCAACATAAAATGTGCATGCATTTACTATACATGAAAATAATGGAATCGTGTCATGAAAACATTCAGCTTGTGTTGTTGACTTATAAATTACGAATTTGTATTTAAGATTTAAGTAAATAAGTTTATTTCATTGATTGATTTTAGTTGGCTTCATATTTTACAATAAATGTACCCATTGAATGATCGAATTTTTAGCGTGATAATGATATCATGACTTGTCCTTTGATACTATACACTTTGTAGTTTATGAAGAGTGTAAGGCGACCTGATAAGCTCAGACCGTCAGATTTGGCGTAATACCAATAGGACGTGTGACGGCTTCTTCGGACATTTGAGTTAATTTGCATTATGTGTCACTTGAAAAATTTCGCGTTTTCTGTCGACAAGATTGCGTTTCAACCTGTTCAAATCAAACTACTCCGCTGCGGCCGTATTTTGAACGGTTCTGAATTTGAAAATAATCTAAAATTCAAAATTTAAATTCTTTTCATTTTTCAAGAGGTTTTAGAATGTTAATATGATGGATAATTTTGGTTCAAGAACTGGTCATTAAATGCTGGTTCCTTATTGGTTAATGATCGTAAAATACCAGCTCCTCTTCGAGGGGCAACTTGTGGCTAGATTTTCTGCAAGATCGGCTCACCAGAAGTGTCACGAAGAACGCTAAGCAATGGCTCAATACAATGCAATCGTACCATTTTTAGTTGATAAACCACAGCAATCCAGAAAAAAAATATTTTTCGCCCCTATAAAATCACCTAGTAATGAGGGTAATTATTCAATTAAGCTTATCGTAGTACTGCAGACCTGATCATGGTTGCAAGCTGGGCATTCTATTACTCTTAGATTCACTTACTTTGGGAATCCAGTTCCATTATCGAGGTAAAGAGGAACACTGACGCCACGGGAGAAGGGCACTTTTATGAACTCATTATCAGCTTCACTTGAATAAAAACTTAACAAGCTCCGCTTTGTACCCAATGCGATAGGAATTTGTGACTTGATGTTAAATGATTATGATTACAAGTATCTTTGTTACCTGATTTGGTGTTAAGTTGGTACGCGTTTCGGAATTTTTTATTAGCTTTCGTTTTTCTGCTGCCCGTTTGCAGATCACCAGGGATTTCGATGTTTACCTGTGCGAATGAGCAATCAGGGGGAGTTAGACACCACTATAGGTCGTGGGTGAACTCACTATCTCGGTTGATATGGAAACCGTCACAAACTGCATTATCGGGATCATAATAACACTTGTGCCAAAATTGGTTCAAACTACTGGTTTTAATTTTTATGACCAACTAATAACCTCGGCTATGATAGTATGGTCCTTAATGTTACGCTATAAAATGACGGTTTCCCGATTCGAAAATTAGGTCACTTGATGATGTATACAGTGATGATATAATGGTTGCCGTAGTCATATACTGTTTTCTTGATGAATAACGGTCCCGCCTCTTCACCCTAATTGGAGAGATCTCTTCACGGGAAAACAATTACAGGAATGGGTACGATGTTAGGAAAGGAAACTGAATTATGTGCAAACTCACACTAATTGACCTGATACGTAGATCTAAATTTTGTTTATAGTTTCACAATCGATTAAATATGCCTTTTTCTGTAGTTTTTATTTACTTTCTTTATTAAATTAGGAAAGAAAGTAATTGGAAAATATGCTGCAAACAATTCCAAAACTTTGAGTTCATGTTTTGCTTGCGATTGACCCGTACACGCTAACTACTGTAGTCCCATAGCTCATTCGACTGCGGACTTTATGCTGCCTATTACCATTCTGTGTACAACTTCCGGAGTCCACAGACTTTTTTCATGTACAAATTAATTGAAGGCCCTTGAGCTCAAGTAGGAGAAACCTTCAAATAATTCCCAGGAACCCCAGGTTTTTAGTTCGGCCCTTTTTTTTGGCACTTGTACTTGTGCCATGCCAAAAATCCAATTTTTGTTTTTAATCTATTGAACCTCCGGTTTATAAACATTTATAATCTTCATAACCTTCATTGATTTTCCAATCGGAAAGCCCTCCCAGCTGCTACAGAAACATGCGGCCGGATCAATTGGAATGCGCGGAATTCCCATTAAATTTGACGATGTTTGGATGAGCCTTAGCGGAGCACCGAAAACCCTATTGTTCATTTTGTTTCAAAGTCGATATCTTGTTTGATGGCCCGTCGTTAATTCAATACGACCAATGGAAAAAGCTTTTCGATTGAGGTCCACAGTTCCTGAACACCGTGGGTTTTGTTGAACACTGAAATTTAGGAAACCAGATTGAATTTCAAATTGCTTGACTTTATAGATTCCATACCGGGGTTAGTTCCAATTTCTGTTATTGATAAGTAATTAAATCAGATGTTAGTTGTTGTCTGCGACAGAGGCCAGAATGAAAAACAAAGTTCTGCCGGCGTGAGTGGCACATAGTTTCCTCGTATTCGCCAACATGAATGTGTAGATCATTGATTTGTTGTATTAGCTTAACTTGAGGAAACTTAACTCATTTGAAATATTAATAATTATCAAGTGAAAACCATGAATTGCATTTTGAGACTCATATGGGAATATATTCGCATAGGCTCGTAGGAGGCAACGGGATGCTAACCACCGTGATATATGAAACGTTGAAATCGAATTAACGCTATGCAAATTGAGCGCGTTGCGGGAATCCACATGATACCTTTTATTTAGTCCCTTATTGAAAAGCTCTTGCCAAGAACTTTCATTCAATACAGTAAAATAATTCTAGTAAATAAACTCCCACCGATAAAAAGGGTTTTGTAATGATACAAAATAATTTCAATACATAGGTACCTTCAAATCCTGATATTAAATCTACGTCAGGTAAATTGGTTGTTATGTTGAGCACTAAATTTTCTTTTGATTTAGTTTTATCTGAATGAAAAACAACAATCTGGTTAGGTGAACGCCCACTCCCGCCTTTTATCTGTCACAGTAATCAGATATATTGTCAGACCGAGTGAAGTAGGATTACCTTCTATCGTTGTATCTATATTGGTTTTCTATTTAATTTGAGTGTTTCGAGATACTATCCATGTCACGTGTCAGACGAATTTCTGCGTAGTTGCACGTACTCGCAGCTATCTCAAAGAAGTTTAAATATTTCAGAGAAAACTTTCAAGAGATTCGCAACTAAATCAGCGGTTTACCTTTATATTGCGTGAAGTCCAACTTGAAACAGTCTCATCGCAGATCTTCATTTTTATGTGGTCAGCTTTTACGATTTTTTCCAGCTCTTTTTTCATACATAGGCCTGATACCATACTGAAAAACATATATTCACTAAACGAAATGCTGCCGTTCTTTATAAAATGCAGAAACGTATATCGATAAAAAATTGCACAAGCTTCCTCGTAACTGTAACATGAATGTATTGACAACTGAAATGTTGTAAATGATCCAAATATCCTAATGCGGGATGAAATGGATTATTAAGATCGAGCGTAAAATGTCAAAATCAGTCAATTGGGAAAAGCGGGAGTTATGGTTGATAAATGTTGTATGAGCATGGATCATTGGAAAACATCTACAGTCCATACCGCATAAGCTCTGAAATGTGTTGCGGGTCAATGTGCAGCAGAAAGGATAATGATAGACTGTTCTTTCCCGAGTAGATTAAAAACTTGAGCGGTATCGGACTATTAGAACCTGAGAAATTGGTGCTTGGTAGATTTTGCATTAGCTTATGAAACAGAGTGAAGTACTGATTCTTGAGCTAAGGAACTCATAGGGGATCATCTACCGCCTTATTCGCATATTAACTAAGAATTTCATCAAAATCGGATGAAAACTGTTGAGTAAGGGTTTTTACAAGAATATGCGGACAAACGGTTAGACACACATTCAGACAGATAGGTAAGAAACAAAAGCTGTTTAAGATTTTGGGGGGGGGGATTCGTCTCACAAAAAGAAAAACGGCTTCTTAAATCTATCGGTAGACTCGGAAGCAGATTTAAGCTGGTTCCAAAGATTTTTTAGGCTAACTCAATGACGGATGCGCTTGGAACGTAAGTTATCCTGAATGATCCATAACGTAGTGTCCTCGAATTCTTTCTCTTTTGCAGCCTTAATTTCGTTTTTACGCATCACTGAAATCAATTTTCCTTGATACGCGTAGGATTAAGCCAACGTTAGGTAACTTTTCGCGGCAATGAAAAAAGAAAGCAATGAGAATGGAGAACCTGGCTAAGAAATTCCCACGGCCTGACGACGTCATATGATGACGTTTAGAGAAAATACATAAGAATAATTTTTTATTCCGAGTCTACCTAAAGGAAGCGGAAGCTTTGATTTCAATTTCAGGGGAATAATTCCAGTTTTGTCCACTCGAATTTTGCGTAGACCACCCTTAACAACTTCCGTTTCGTGTCGGTCTGTGTTTGTGTGTGTATGTGTGTCTGCCAGTCCACAGATCCTGATAACACGCCTAATTCCTAAAGTTTTAATCCGATTTTGGTTACATTCTAGGGAATGTGGGGACAGGCTATAAATGGTTCTCTAAGAATTTCATTGCTAAGAAATCAATGGAGCGACAGACTTGCAATATACGTTTATTGACCTTTTGGAAGCGTTCTTGTTGACTGGAACATGTCTCGCGAAACTTCTGTCCAGTAAATCATTGTAACATGCTTATTTTATGAGCAAAAAATAAAATATTATTTTTATGACTTTCAAGATTATATAAGATATTTAAATTCATGTGATCTTGAGGAGGAAGCTGTGTGCCAAATTCAACTTGGCAGACGTTTTTTCATTTTCAACAGCAATGAACACAAGAGGTAGAAATATTTATTACAATGAATGCTGTATTGTAATATCCTCGAGCCCTGGGTTGGAAGGGGTCTTTAATTTCGGAGTTGAATGGGTTAGTTCTGTTTCCGTATATTCGGAGAAAATACATTATTAGTTGAAAACCGAATAGGTTTCATATACAATACCGAGTATCTTTGTGACACATTTTAGTGGATCATTTTGACTCTAGTTCTAATTCGGTATGCACGTATATCAAAGGACAAGTTGATTGTATTAAAGGTTATATGGTTATATTTGCCGTTGAGGCTATTAGGTACATTTGTTAAATATGAAGCGTGACGTAATTTTGATTATTTTACAATATTTATGTTTGTTTGTTCATCCATATTCTCATACCTTTTAACCTTCCTGTTTCCGCCGGATGCGACTAAACATCGGGTGCGACCTTCACCTTTCCACTAGATTGTGATCCTAATCACGTCCTCCTGTCATTTTGATGCACAAAAGAAATGAAGTCTGATGTAACCTAATACTTAGTTCAGAAAAACAGTTTTCAGTTTTTATTTGTTAACTGTTCATGTGATAATGTGTCTCAAATATACTTTATCACCTAAACTCCTCACAAACAAACAATGGCCTATTTAAGTGATTCCATGCAGAGCTCCCGACTTATCGAATCTCTAGTTACGCGTAATAAGTTTATCACAAAATAGATCCAGTTGCTATGAAATGTACCTATTGTTATCCTTGCCTCCATGTTTCTTAAATTCAAGACTATTTAACATAAATTCACTTGTTATACGATACTAATTATGACTGATCAAGTTCCAATCAAGCAGCACATTCATAAGAGCGAATCTACCTTAATAATTAAGGTAGGTCATAATCACTAATTTTTGGTCTAAAAGCTGGTATAATTATGTAAATTATTTGATAACCGCAAAGTATTTGGACTACCCGCGGACCGTCTACTAATTGATTAAAAATTGGCTGTGGCAAAACACTGACTTGAAGTTTCTTATCTTAGGTCCCGTGTTGTAAGAATTGGGAGTTAACTGTTGGACTTTCCCTGTAGGAAGTTCCATAAGCCCGAATCCCTGAGTTCGGAAAGAACGAGACTGAAAAGAAATCCAGTTTCCATCGACCACAACCGCCTGAGGACCACCGCCGTTTTTATTTAAAATAAAAATAACGCCCTGTATACAGCCCCCCACCCACCCCTGAATCGGAGGCGTTCAGTTCTCTATGTGTCTCTAATTGGTTCAGTTCCTTGTCTCTAATTTGAGCTTCACATAATAAATCTGAAGACGCGTCATTCGCCGAGAAGCTTTTATATTGGATGGAACGTACAAAAAATTAAAAAGACGAATTTTTGCATAGAGGTTCATTATTTCAGTATTGGAACAATTCTGCTTCGTAAATCACTGGTCTAAGTGTATTAAACGTAGTCAGTGGTACATTATGTAAACTCGGCTCCTTGCGCCTGCCTACCTTGCCTTGTCTACTCTAGATCCCATAAAAAGATACGGATATATATTCGAGTACGTTACATCGATTAAGAGCGAAATTAGCCACAAGGGGCTTTTGGTGATCACTGATGTATATACATTGTAATTGACTTCTGGATGCTCAAAAATATTGGATGACTTCGTCTGAAATATAACTCCCTGAACCAACCTTTACTACTCCCTTCGTACGAAACAGAAGCTGATATTAAAAAGCTCGCGAAGCTACAGGGCCCAGAGATAGAAACAAGGATTGTCAATGATGCAATTCGCAATTAGAAATCAAAGAGTAGAACAACTGAAATTGAAGGGGCAAAACAAAAAACCTACCTACTCTATTTTTCCACAATTATGTTATATGAAACTGGAAAAACTCCATTCAAAAAGAACTCTTGAAACAAAACTCCACTGCAATAATATCCTCTTCAACGTTTATTATGTCCAAGCAGGTTCACGTTCATATTCTTGTGGACTTTCTTTTTTCACTTTCCAAGTTTCAGCCTTTGGAGAGAGCAAACGGATGAACTTCAAGCGGTGGAAGTGAGCTGATTCTACTCTCTGAAGCATTTCTATGAATAACGAACATAAAAGCAGCAATGTTATTTCGAAAATGTTCTGTATTCAGTTTATTGAAATTTCAGCCCTTCGCTTCACTCTTTAGGATTGATGGATATCGATGCCGAGAATTCAGTCCCAAAGACCCCATATATGATTTTCTATTCGAGCTTCATTGGTTCCGTAGTTTGTCACTTATTCACTGTTGCATAACTAGATCCAATTTTTCTAAAAGGGACAGAAGAAGAATGGGAAGAAAATTTGCATAGAGATCAGCCATTTTACAGTCACAATTTATTTTACCTGTGCTTTTATTTTATCTCTTTAAATTTCAATCGTTCTGTTCGTGGGTTTCTTTTCTGTGTAGACGTTGGAAGTATTGTCTCGGCTATACGGTTTGCAGTTTTTGTTTATATGAGCGAACGGCTCAACTCGAATTCGATTCACAGAATCAATTTCGACAAATAACTCTCGAAAGTCTTTGTGATTACGAGTTTCCAATATTTCTACCCTTATTCATGCAGCCTTACAGTCATGCCGGTGTAAGGCCGTCGGCTCATAAGTACGTTCCGTCAAATCCTGTCTAGTTACGGCGTACGGAGGACGGACGGATTTTTGTTGTTAATTTTCGGAATCTAAGCATCTTGAAACGTAAACAAACAAATTTTAGGAAAGGTAATTTATCTATTTTATTTTCGTTCATTTCTATTAATTTATTAATCTGTTTGTTGGTCGATTACCTAGGTTCATTATTGAAATAATTTTTTTAAATCACTACGAATATTCGCTCATACGATAATATTCGTTCGTTTTTTGTTTCGTCGAAACTATTAATTGTTCTGTATTTGTCAATTGCACCAGTTTCTTCTAGAGGGCACTTAAAGGCATGATTGATTCGCTCGACGCTCGATGATACAAGCCGGTGAAATTGCATTGATGGTAGAGTTATCCCATTCTGGAAAGCCGGTTATATTGTGTGAAGATGTTAACTGATGTTAAGCATTTTGTCGACTGCTGGTGACAACCAGCGCATTCCCAGAAAAATTCCGTGTTCACTGTCGTCAAACGTTTGATTCCTCTACGGGAACATGTATAGCTATCTCGAAGTTAACATCTTGCATATTGCTGAACGACTGAATCGAATTTAAAACAGTCCGCCCGTCCGCCGTTTTTTCTG
The DNA here is from genome assembly GCA_031894815.1 of Creontiades dilutus. NCBI lineage: Eukaryota > Metazoa > Arthropoda > Insecta > Hemiptera > Miridae > Creontiades > Creontiades dilutus. Next base: position 1,064,407 of record JAVIWC010000594.1, read on the forward strand.
GAACAAATGATGTCGTAAGCATGTATGGCGTGCTGGTCAACCATTGTTAGCCTGGACGTCGTCTATTGACGAACTTGTATGGCTAGCGGTTGTATGGCTCGTGTGACTTGCAATTATTGTCTGCCCATTTAGATGTGTGGAGTGCGAGACATAGACGAAATGTGCCCGATTTAGACGTATGGCACGTGAGATACGTGGGCAACAAAATGCTTCAATAATTCGGGCGGTAAACTTTTTCCGTTCCGTCCATATGAATTGAGAAATGGGAAACGCTTGGAACTGATTTCCAGGTGGGAATGGTGCTATTGTAATAATAATTTATCAATTTTCAATTGTTCTTATCTAATGAGTGTAAGAAAACTAACAGTTCGTTTAATCATTTTCGATGTTCTCTAATTTATTGGTCATAGTTCCTAATAACGATTTGACGGGTAAACACCTGTAAGTACTCTTGTTAGACCAAATAGAAAATGAGGAACCTGGCCTTGGTGAACTCATCGCGTTCCAAATAATGTTCCATTTTAACTTTCTTTCAATGGCTTGCCATTGAGCTAAGAAAGTTAAAATTTTTGCTGCGTGCGTCAAGGTAAGTAGCATTAGATTGAAGTATGAAAGTATTCCGCTTATCAGAACCCCCAAAAAACGGTACTGGAAATGGAAATTCTGGAGATTTTCAAACTGCACTTTACTTATCAAACCATTATAACTTAGAGACAAATACAGCAACAAAAATGTAATCAACATTTCCAATATGAAGTTACATAAAAGCAACGTAAATTGCTGCTGAGGTGTTTCCGAAATCCATACAGGACGGTGAACGGGCTAAGATGATGCCGGAATGCATAATGAGCGACAGAAGTTTGTAGGGTGCTCTTCTTTAGCAGTGAAAAAGATTCCCTTCATCAAATTAAAGTATGGAATCAAGTTTTATTCTTAACTACCATGCTGGCATGTTTCTTCCACGCACTGTCTATCAAAAGCTCGGTATCCATCTTCGTGGTAAAATGTTTCTGTGGAGGGCAAGGGTGACATTTCAACTCTAACTGGTCGAGAAAGTTAGCACGTTTGCGTCGTGCTGATAACCGGGCATTCTCAATGGTTTTCGCTCAGCTAACTGCACTGAAACGTGAGCTAATGGGCCGACCGCTATCACGCTCCCGTTTTTGTCAGGGGTTTTACAAGTGCAGAACCTCGGGGAATCGATTGGTGGACAATTGAATTTTGTTGTTCTGGATTTGGCTGATAGAGTTGTATGACAAGCGCGATTTTCAAGTTGAAAAAATCATTCGTCGGTTAGGTTATCATGTATAGAAATAAATTTTATAACAATGTGTAACAATGTTGAAACTAGCAGTTACACCTCTCCTCCCTTTCACATCATCCCTCTAGATCCCCCTTTCTCCTCGTTTGCATTTGATTGGTTGTATCACTCAGCACCTTAAAAAAAACCTTTATAAAGCTGCGTCCTTTCTATTGTATGTTCAGTTGTTGTTAACTATTAATGATGAAATGACCGTGAAAATCCATATTTCATTGTATAGCATTTATTTCATGGTTATAGACAATTTTCTGTATTTAACATCCGTTCACTTCTTCCAAATCTCATTCGTCCACCTTTCCCATTGCTACTAGTCAATTTGAATATCACCACCGCTATTCAATCAGAAATATAGGCCACCGCATTTTGTTGCGGTAGATCAGACCTATGATGTCCTCGTAGAGTCCACATGTTAAGAAGGAGTGACAAATATTGCGAAATTTAACATATTCCTGACAGGTTTCACTTTCGAGCCGCGAACCAGTTCGCGCTGGTGAGGTAATTGATTTCCGGTGACCCGCAGATCGCTTCATATCTCTGAAATCGTTCAGAATATATTAGCTGAAATGAGATTGGTATATTAAGATCTTTGCGATGTTGAAAGTTATGGACAGTTTGCACATCCACTTTTCTTTATTGCTTCATGCTGTACTTACCCGAGTTCAAAGACTAATGACAACCAGTTTGCAGTTTACATTTGCATGTACATAAGATTCACTTAATTAATTCATTTTAAGGATGCAGCATCTTTCATCCAAATGTTTTCCAAAGTGCGCTCTAATATCCTAATATATAAATAATGATAATAATAATATAACATAATAATAATATCCTATTGGTTGTTTCATGTAAATTTCTTCCTTTACATCGCCATAAAGAAAAGCAGTCGATACATCGAACTGCATCGTTTTCATATTTTCTTTTAGCTGCTACAGCAAGCAATGTTCGAATTGTGTGGAAACGTGTAACTGGCATTTGGGCAGAATTGGTAACCACCGCCAACTACATCCTAAATCGAGTATGAAAATCTTCAACTGATAGATAGATAGATAGACAGCCAAATACAAAGCCAAGCTGCCTCGCAAGTTGTGAACAGAAAACATACCAATATTTGTAATTGTTGAAAGAGCTATTATTGTTCTAAAATGAGATAAGAGAAAATTAAATTTTCGAGCTTGGGCATAGTAAGAAACGCATAGTGCCATATGAGGACCGAACAGTTGATGAAGCGTAGGTGGGGTTTTATTTTAGTCGCGGATTTCTAAATACATTGTATTTTTTTAGTATTTTCAAATCAGATTTCGTTCATAGAATGGTACTACTACAGGTTGACACCCACGGAGTTACACTTGAGACGAAGTCATCCTACTGTCATTAGAACATCTAGAAGTCAATAACAAGGTAGGGGACACTATGATCAGCTGGAGGGCTCTTGTGGCTAATTGTTGTGGGATCTTGAATGTAATTACAAGCTGAAACACACTTTAGCGATGACCTCATTGAGTTATGTTCTTACATAAAACAAAACCAATGTCTCGCAAATTTGATGAGGACTTTCACGTACGACGAAGCATTGGTAGGGAAATGAAACTTTAGTAGTACCTTTCGCACAGAAATTGTTCACCATTTCTTTAGAAAGCTCCCGAACTCTCTCTGATTCTTATGTCGTAGTTTTATATTTATTTACGGGATACTAATCCAATAATACAATATTATAAATGGTTAGTAAATAATAATAATAATAATAATATTCAGCCATTAGAAATCCTTGGTATGTTGTCACTCTGAAAATTAGTTTGGCAACATCAAAAGATTGATTCATAATCATTGTCCACTAGATTTGTATGCTACAAATCGTAATTGGTTTTCTGATTTCTTTGTGACCGTCCTGCCAAGCCCCCACACCCCCGGATGCTTTTTAGTTTATTATTCAATAATAAACCGTTGTAATCGCTCTTGAAAAAAAAAAATACCTAACCTCCCCTGAAAATTTCATGGTTTAGTTTCAAAGGGTGTAGAATCCAAATCTGCAATACAAAATTTTCCGTCCGTCCGCCGTACGCCGTACGCACGATTTCTCCCAAACGGCTGGAGCAAAAAATCTGAAATTTTTCTTGAAGCCTGTGGCTAAAATTCAAGAAAGACAGCAAAACAAGACTTACAAGTGGCAAAATCCATTAACCATTCATAACATTGCAATATTGGATTTATTGTAAAAAATAAATATAGAAATACAACTGCGGCATGAAAATGTGAGGTAATTCTGGAGCTTTAACAAATTATCAAAGATTTCTGTGCGAAGAACACTCCGGAAGTTTTTTTCACTTTCGTCGGCTTAGATGTAAGTTGAAGAAACAATTTTATATTTTGTTCGATTGTTAACATCATTGTTGAAAGTAATAAACGTTCCTTACTCGTTGTTCGGATTGTTCAATTAGTCCATATTCTAAGCAATTGGATCATTGGGGTTTCCCACTGGGGAAGCCACGTTGTCTCTTGGGTACTCTGTAGTCGAGCCGCTCACCTTAATGCACGAATCAATTCCTACTCTCTTGCGACTTGCTCCCAATGAGTAGTAGTTGCAGTCCCTTCGGTGACTATATTATTTAATAATATCAAATATTTTCCGATTTTTCTAAAACCAAATTTTTCAGTTGGACGGATCAGCATCATTCTCTCACCCATCCCAAACCCCATCTCCTTTCCTTTTGTCTAACTGTCGCCAAGATTTCTTGATTTCAGAAAAGCAATTCTACGAATTGGTGTAATTTTCGATTCTGTATTGGACGAGTTTTCTGTCGCACAACATATTCAGGTGTTCTGACCAGCAGCTGTTCGTTTTCGATCATGCAAGGTAAGTGAGTTCAAAATATTCAGCTCATTCATTCAGCAGAATTCATTTTGAGAAAGCATATTACCGTTTATCTGAATTTAAATGCATCTGTGCATGTAAGCAATTGTTTCCAGAAAGCGTCTCGGTAAAATGCCAATTGTTAGATTTAAATTTCACAAATACACGATTAATTGAACAACTCCATTATTATGTAGGGTGTAACACCAGTCGTACCGACCTCTCTTTTCCGTGTTTTACAACCTTTTCCTACGAAAAGTGCCTGTTAAAGTTTTTCCTTTTGAGGCTTCGTTTTCAAGTTATTTCACTTTAAATAAGTATACGTATTTTTTTGTGTGGTTTCGTCCTTTCTTCGCTAAATTTGCCATAAATTCTTTAATTTGCACGAAAAATTCAAATTTGCGGATACCGTAAGAAAGAACGTTAAATTTACTGTCTTTCAATGCCTAAACGTTTTTTCTAAGCAGAATTATCGCACGAAAAAAGTGTCCAAAAAGTAAATTTTTTCAAAATGCTCAAATTTTCCACCTAGTTTTCAAATGCTTTGTAATCCAATTAGTTTTTGTAGCCAGGTCTATTTTGGCCTCCTGCTGCCTTCCATCATTTCATCATCAATTCAATTGAAAAATAATGCCAATCTATGGTATGGAAAAACATAACAACTGAAAACAAGTAATTCTGCTGTCTAACGAATTGAGTCATCCCAAATTAACAACCATCTCCCTCCCTTATTACTCTAGTTCGGTGTTTTTTTATTACATGAGATTTCCTTTGCATCTTCTCGTCATACTAATATATTTCAATACAACAAAGATAGCTGAAAAGTGGCTGATATGAAAATGGTCGCGTACAAGTTACAGTAGGCGAAGCATTTCTATGAATGAAATGTAGCTTCTTTCATTTACAGCCATAAACTGAACTGTGGCTAACGCCTTTTACACATTCTTTAGGGAGACAAATTTGGTCCGTAGTTTCTTTAAAACTGTTTGTTGGACAACGAATAAACAGTGTTAAAGAAACTACGGACCAAATTTGTCTCCCTAAAGAATACTATAACTAAAGGAAGGTCCTCACCAAAGAAGTTTGAAGCCTTTTACACAGTTGACTTAATTACAAAACATACTTATTTGATCCTCGTGAAACCTGCATAGCATCCAGCCCATTCCAACACTTGAAACGCTGCATGTTCACAACAGATTTCTTCGCATAAATGTTTACGACCACCGTTTTTCCCTATCACACTAGTCCATTTGCGGACGATTGATACCTCCTTATTAGTCTGATCGTTCTCCAAGCAAAAGCTGCAAGGTCGAGTGCTGCCAACCAAACATAACGGAAGAGCGTTACCCGTTGGGGCAACATTGAATCTCCGTGAATCGTTCTGATGGGGCATTAAACTACTTGTATCGTGTCTTATGAATCATTTCTTCCTTCGCATCAAGTAATGATTGCAATAAATTTGTCGCAGAAGCTGAACGTCTTAGCTCTCCTTCTGAGATTCAGAGCAACTAAAGAGACTCGCGGTCCGACATACAAACTGCTCGCTTCGTTCCTTTGCATCTCCTCCAATGTGGTTTTCCCGCTGAGTTCTGTGCAATTACTTTTAGTCGTTTTATAGAGCGGTATAGTGTATAGAATTAATTCAAAGCCAAAATTTCATGCAAATCGCCCAACCACTTCAGTTTAGAGGTAGAGAGGTACTAAATTCGTGCCTGGATTGAGATGTGCATCCCGTGAGGCAGGTCTCCAAAACCCTCCTCTTTCGATGGAAGGAGTCACGGCGCTTACTCCTCAGGTCGTAGCATTTTCCCATTCTGACTCCAACTTTTTTTTATTATTATTATTACGCAATCTATCTTGTAAATTCAGTTGCCTTTTCGATTCACCTGCCATATCATTCCAAGGTTATAACGGAGAATGAAGGATAAAAAATCATTTCTGTTTGTCCTTTATGATGGTGGTATTTATACCCATTGAAAGCGTGTTTTAGTTTCAGAAAGATAAAATGGAAGATAAATGAGTGATAGAATTAATGATTTACCAGCATCAAAATACAGCATAAATTAAATATTCATTAGCAAACCAAAATATACAGTCTTGCGTCATTTGGTTGGGCAATATCTATGAAGCAAAACCCAAAAATTGCTTAATTATAATTATTGAACATACAATTTAGTTTCCTAAAATATATCAATGCCCATGGTATGCAAAGTTCCTAATGAACTTATGATATACCGTGGAATTTATAATCACTATCTTATTACCTGTGATAGTTGACAAAAAATATAATTCTATTCGTGCATCTACAACATTTCCATGCAGTAGGTAAACTAAAAGCTCGTGTTCTTCATTATTCCATAGAAACATTTACCATGTTAATGATTATTTTTAATTCTTCTTTAAATTTAAACACACTTTTATGATTCTCTGTATTTATTTCACGTTTATAAAAAATCACAACAGTATTTATTTCACGTTTATAAAAAATCACAACAGAAACGTAATTTTTTCCCCCCCCCCCCCCCACACACCGATTTGTCATGGCTCTTCTGCCATATATAATTTTGCCTCATTGTTCTTTTGTTGGATCTAACGGCGGTTCTGGTGAGGTATGAACTCTCAACAACATTGCCATAATTCTAAATGTGGTCAGGCAAGCTTCCCTGATTAATAAATATTTAATTTCCAAAACCTCAGATTGCTGAAACTAGGCTTTTTTACTATAACTGATGAGGTTATTAAGCTTATTGAGCTTATCTTCGGAAACCGTTTTGGAGATTTTTAATACTAGTTTCATTCGTACCACCTCATACAATAATGCCATACTTGAATAGACAAGTCCATAATCAATCAATCTTAATAGTTTAGCTCTTAATAAACCGCAGCTTCTTAACCAGTGAATTATGAGGGTATCATACTTCAAATTTTCATTTAAAAAAATTCCCAATTATTTAAAAATGGTCTATAATTTCCGAGTTCACCCACCTATAAAAATTGGGATGACCTTGGCTACTTAGAATGGTTATGGGAATGTTGCCGTTGTGAGGCTAAGAATGTGAATGTAACGGAGGGTGAATCGCAATATGATTCTTCATAAGATGAATGTGGATGCAGTTTATACTTGGTGGTGAGGATCTCTTCATTGTTTTAGTAGTTTGTCAATATCTAACCCCACCGTCATTCTAGATGAAAAGATTTTGTTCGCTTCCATTGAAGTCGATGGATTTGGAGGTTTTTGAATAATCGAAAATTACGCAAAGAGCTTTTCTCATACTTGAGAAAATATGAGTTTGGTGAACCACCAACTTTTACGCAACATGAATCTCCTGAGATATGGAAAAATCTTAGTTTTTCAAAACTCGAAGGTTATTTCTCGTTACGTTCAACCATGAGTCTAAAAACGTGGTTAATTTCTGGAAAATTGTAGATGTTGTGCCAGTTTATCTGCCCGCTAAGGGCGCTCCTTCGGAGCGAAAAAGCGGAAAATGGCAGGCAAAGCTTGCAGGAGTCGGCCCTTTATGAATTTTTTTTTAATCCTCATTTCCGCAACAACATTAGTCATGCTAGGTGCAATTTACAAAGATTTTCTACGCTCACGCGAATAAATTAACAGTCTCATAAGCTAGTGGGTTCCAATAGTCGCCGCAATCTGCTGTAACAAAGGATTGAAGAATTTCCCCGGGTCACGGAGTCTTATATTGTTTTATTAAGTTCGAATACGGTTTCTCGTTTTATTTGCTAAATACAAACTAAAAAAAAAACGAAAATAAAAGTTAACATGAGCTGCAACCTCCTTAACCGGTTTCAATGGGGTAGCAGATGGAAAGTTAGTGATTTTAATCGGACAATCGCCCATAAATTGTCTCTCTGCCTCTTTGCCTATAGAGGTAGCCGTGAAACAATAAATTCTTGAGACACCCCTCCGAGTCCTTAGCACTCAAACTTGGTATTATATTTCAGGGAGGAGGTATTTCACAGAACAATGAATCATCACCCTTAGTCTGAAATGTAGGTGTTTCTTCATTTGCCAATTTTCGGGATGGATATTGTTTCCCTTCTTTCTTGTACCTTGTAACTACTAATCATGAACCAGAAGTGTTCCCTGGGTTTTGAAGGCATAGGATCCTCAGCCCATGAAAGGGGCAACTATTCCATTCCATCATCTCATTGTTATACAACATCAGAGCCTTGTTACGAATCACTCGATTGACTTGTTACGAATTGTATATTGAATGTCCAGTGGCCTCTTTTTGTTTCGTACTGCTCCCGTAGTCAAAATGGGAAATATCCTTAAAATGTTACCCCTTGACCATTTCAAATTTACCTCGGTCCTCCTTCTTGCGATTCTATCACTTATTATTTTATAAGCCTCTGTGTAATAACCGTCTAGCAGCGTCTTTTCTTTCTTTTTTAATACGTGTACATCTCGCTTTTATGCTTAATTTAGGTGGCTAACTTTCTCATGTATGTAATGATTTTCGACGAGGCAAATCCCCAAACACTCGGGTTGTTAGTAATCTTTTCGAAATTGTTCTTTTGACAAATTTTTGGATCCTTGCAGAACCTTTGCAGTTTTTATGAAAATTGTCTTCAAGATTAGACCGTGTTGATATAAATATTATTCAACGGTTACCCAATTCTTCATAGCGCACGGGTTGAGGTAACGACCGAAGCATTAAACTGTTTTTACTACCTCCTTTCACGATTCAATTTGTTCAAACCACTATCCTAACAAACCTTCTTTTCGCGTCTAGCAATAGAAAATAGGAGCTTCCTTGAGTCAGTCACAGCAACGACCAATAAAGCTCCACGCAAGAACGCATGGTCATGCAGTCACCTTCAACGAATGCTTCGGTGTCAAGGTGTTGAAGAAGATGCCAGAAAACATCAACGACCGGCTACTTCAACAATCCGAACGTGCCCACAGGTGGGTACTGGGATCAAATAGACCACCTGGGCTCAACCTCAATGATTAATTATATCCAACGCAGCCACCAAGAAACGTTGGATACGAGTTCGATACCTGGGAATTCCAAAAACACTCTTTCTTCTAATTTTGACTAAGACTAATCGAAATATCAAAAAAATCTTTTCCTCTTTATTTTTGTCAAATTTCTTCACCTGATTTAATATTTAGTGCAGTAGCACGGTGTTTCCAATCAAGTACGTATATATATAGTATCAATTATTTAAGAGAAAGAAATTTAGACAAGTATATAGAATGCGGAAAAAGTTTTCTAATATTTCGAAAAAATCTTGATCACAGAAAAATTGGAGAAGAAGTGATTTTGGGAGTCTTGGTCGCGGTGTTTCAATTTGGTATCCAAGGCCGGAACAAATAATTTATGATGACAAAATTTTCAATCATTTAAATTGAGGCCAGGGGGTCTATTAGCCCCCAAAACCCATTTATGAGCCCTTTCTGACTGCTGCAGCTGGCGATCATTTGAAGCCTCAGGCATCTTGCACAGCACTTTCACCCCGAAGCATTCATCAAATGATGAATTATGGGAACGTGGGTGCACACCAACCGGGAGTGCTCTCTCTTGAGCCACTGAGGCCCTATGGTTGTTCATCCTCAGGTTTAGGGTTGCAGCCTTCCCCACATAAAAAGCGGAACTGTCATCACATTTCCGGCAGATCAGTTGGTAAACACAGTTCTTCGACTGGCACTCCGCGGATCCGTTACATTTGTACGAATGTGAAGTATTTGGAGAGGTGAAGTCAGGTTCTTCAATGACCAAACTGCACAACTTGCACCTCGGTCGTCCACATGGATGCAAACCCCGGTCGGGTGGCTGAGATTGAGGATGGCGATGGGACAACAAGTTCCCAATCGTTTTTCCTTGGCGGTAGCTCTCTCTTGGCGTTTCACGGAAAATATCCCGTGTCTGTGGACTTGAAGCCAGTATTGCTTGAAGGTCACGAAGAATAGTGTTAATTTTTAGGGCACCGAAAAAGAATGTGGTAATTAGTGAAGGTCTGTCCGTTGCTGATCGTGGAACTTGTTGGTATTTGACATGTGATGGAACAATTCTATTTTCAACAAACTTTTGCGGGTATCCCCGTTCCAGCAACTTGCCCTTTAACCCAGAGAGATAACCCTCCAGGTTCTCCCTTCCACTGCAAAATCCGGTGGCCTCTAATAGACACCTAGGGATTGATCGCTTCGTATGGGGGGGATGGCAGCTGTCATATAGGAGATAGAGCTGCTTGTTCGTACTCTTCACATGTTCTCCAGTGATGAATTCGCCGTGTATATATAGTATCAATTATTTAAGAGAAAGAAATTTAGACAAGTATATAGAATGCGGAAAAAGTTTTCTAATATCGTAATAGCGGATGTAGTTTTAGCAACAACAATTCACATAACAATACTAATTTTTATATTTCGGCTTTTAGCCTTTTTCAAAGCACGAGAAAAATAACTGTAATGGGAAATTTTGACGTTGATGTGGAGAGATTGTTTGCCGTGGAGAAATGTTGTTGCCCTGTTAACGTTTAATATTAAGTCCTGGAGGATCGTACGCACCCAACACATTGCTATGTGCTTTTTCCGAGTGAAGCAGCAAAAACTCGGAACAAGGATGGATCCTGCAGGAATTATTTTCTCTCAAAGTTCACTCAGGAAATGTTGTGTATCCTTGATGTAAGAGGGCTGGCTCTGGACAATGGGCTGCAGGTACGAATCCACATAGGCCGATATTCGTTCCGTTAAACAGCCAAAGCTCGCAACTATCGGACGGCCAGGAGGGAGTTGGTTAGGGAGAGCATATGGTTTATGGATCTTGGGAAGAAGATAAAAATCAGGGCATTGGGGCTCATTTGGGATCAACAATTCGACGTCTTTTTGGGTTAACCCCTCTCTTCTCCCATTTGCCTTTATATACCTCTTCAGATCCATTGTGAATTCTGATGTAGGATCATTCTCCACCCTCTGATAGAACCTGGCATCACTCATTTGCCTCATCGCTTCCCGCTCATAATCAGTTGAGTTCATGACAACAACAGTTGAGCCCTTGTCTGCTGGCATGATCTTTATCGATGTGTCAGATTTCAGGGTGTTGATTATACGGCGTTCGCTTTGAGAGATGTTATCTCAAGAAGAGGAAGGAAGACGGGGGGGTTCACCCAAGCTACTGCTGAAACGAACATGCTCTTTATCCTACTTGGTGTTACTAGGTGCTTGGAAAAGAAGGGTCCATGCGGATCAGGTACGGAAGGGTTTCAAATCGCTTGAGGAGGGAGGAATGTTGTGACTTGACTCCACTATTTCAACAACTGATGATGCATCTGGTTAGCAACCAGACAATCTTGTTGTGATTGATGATTTAAAATATTAGGACGAGTGCGAATATCAGGACAGTCTGCGCTCATCCCAGTAAACAGTCACTGTGGAATTCAACCCCCGGAACCCCCGACCCTGCCAGTGAAGGGGAGAAGGCCCCATCGGGGCGGAGCGTCTCCCAGGGCAACCGACATGCTTCCCTCCTCGGGGACTTGGAAAATACGATTTTTTTACTTTGCGTATTGTTTTTATACTCCCACATTGTGTTATTCACCTATTTCTTTTTAACCTGCGTATGAGGGCCTTTAAACTAGTTTTTTTATAAGATGTACGTGGATGCAGTTTATACTTGGTGGTTAGGATTACTTACTCTTCATTGATTTAGAAGTTTGTCATGATCTAGCTCCGCCGTCATTCTAGGTGAAAAGATTTTGTCCGCTTCCATTGAGGTTCGTGGATTTGGAGGTTTTTGCATATTCGAGAATTTTGCAAAGAGCTTTTCTCATACTTAAGAAAATATATGAGTTTGGTGAACCGCAAACTTTCACGCTACATTTTCCGGGACATGATCATTTGTCATTATTTTTCTCGTTTGTTCCTCGTATTGCAGATTTGATTGTATCCCACGGTTTTTTTTTTTCTTTTCATACTACCTTCGGCTTTCTCTGTTTCATTGGCGAAGTATGTCTTCTCCGCTGCTGTTATTAGGTCCTTTACTTTTTTCCTGTAACCTTGTTTCCTTTGAATTGGAATAAAAATGGTTTCTTGTCTAAAGTTTTTTTCAGTTTAGGTATTTCTTACTCTTATTGATTTAATCAGGCCTCTAGTTATCCAGGGTGTTAGTGTGACTCCCTTGCTAGTAGTTCTTCTTAATTCGGTAGCCATTTCAACACTGGCGTTCAACAATCTTATGAATTCATTTGCAGCAAAGTTAACATCATTGGTACTTGTTACTGTTGATCAGTTAGTATCATTAATCAATATTCTAAGTTTATGTTGGGCTGGTTTTTTCAATGCGTGCATTTATTGCGGCTCAGACGGGTTTTGGGTGGCATGATTAGGGCCTTGGAAAAATGATCAGTAATCGTACTCTTAACAACTGCAGGGGAAAGGTCAGGAACATGTATTTTAGTTTCAACGAATGATCTATAGCTGTTTTGGAATCGAGTTGATTAATTTATCAATCTCATCACCCGAGTGATAGTAAGGTGTTAGTGTAATAGTCAATATTGTCATTACTACTTAGTAGATCAAGGTTCATGTCACCAAAACTAAATGAAGGTTTGATTTTTGCTTTTTGTTTGATGAAAAGGGACATCTCGTTTTGGGTTTGAGATGGGGTTATATTCAAGGGTTGAAATATTGTGAGATCGACATTACAAACAATTTTGATGTAAGAGAGTCGTTTTTTGCTTGATTGTGTAATAAGTAAGTTTCGGTCCAATTGTTGTACAATTATCACAATTATCAATTCGCCTACTAATCTCAGGGTTGCCTTTGACGCGAGAGTGGGTGGTATACATAATAACTGGCGATAGTCTGCAAGATGGATACTATACGAATATACTGAAGTTCAGTTGAGTATACCAGGTCAAGGAGAACAAGAGAAAGCATTTTTTAGTATTCTATGTGATGTTCTATGGGTATTCTCGAGACTGATTCTTTAGGAAAAGAGTGAAGTGAAAAGTTAGAATGTGTAGGTTGAGACCAAATTTGTTGAACCTATTCGTTAATTATTCATTTTTGAGAAAATTTGTAAAATACTTCGACATTTATGACCTGTACTTTTTGGTCATAATACAAATTTATTGAATAACATAGATACAGTTTACCATTAAAAACCTGTTCTTAAAGTTCATTGAAATGTACCTAAAAATTTCGACGAAAATGTTCAAAATGTCTACATTCCTAAATGTAGGTTTGAATTGCAGTTCATCATCAAGACCGTGTTTTGTTCAAAATTGCTCATTCACAAGCTCTTTGCTCACCAAGTAACTAGGTACTCACTTTTCAAAACAATTCAACAAGAATGAAATATCAAAATTTAAGAAAAATCGCTCATGCTGCGTGATTCTTTATTTTCTCTGAATCTTCCGACGTCATGGACTTCCTTTCCGAACATGACGGGGAGCCCACGAATCGCGTGACGTCCAATTTATATCGACTTATCTTCAGGGCTGAGTCGAAATGCACTTAATTCCCCGGGGCGAGTATCCGCGATAATCGGGCCGCAAGAACGTGATCCGCCCTTCTTTTGTACCTCTGGGAAACGAACATTCACGACCGTCTCGTGTTGGTCGGAGCACGATCGAGTTCGACTTCGGTTCGACTGCGGAACGACTCGGTAGTCAGCTCTCTTGCTCCGTAAAAACCAACTGCTCTCAGAAATGCCAGCATTTAATTTAAAATTCGATCATTAAAACACTATATGTATTATGAGCGAAGTCAGGAGTTTTTTGGCGTGGTTGTGTATCGATACATTCCAGATCCAATGTGAATACCTCCTACTCCATGATGTCCCTTGCCACCCCAATAAAGACTAAGCTTGTTGTACAAGGGATTCAGGTTTCTGTGATGGATTGTCCAGACGCTTTGCGCAAACTAAACTGAACAAGTGGTAGCCGTCCACACGTACACTAGTGTTTGCGCAGTTGAGTGCGCTTGTGTGAGTGATCATGAAGATGATTTTGCTGAAATTTGGTGATTGCAGATTATTAAAGTGGTATAAATAGAGGAAGAGCTGATTATTCTAGAAGTGCAGCAGCATTTCCATCATGAAAAGAAGGGTTGCAAGCTGTTGAGAGTCGAAAATGATCATGGTACCTACAGAGATTTCCCACAAGAATCTAATTGGAGAGCTTTTAGACGAAAATCAACTCGACTATTGATTGGATCAACAGGATTGATTGGTTTGTACCTATTTATAACATTTCACTGGTATATTCATACGAGGATATTTTGTGCCACTTCCACCAATACTTCGTACATCGAAGTGAGTCTTACCTAAGTTTTATTCTCATTTAGATTGATTGTATACATTTATAGGATTATGAGAACTAAGAAACGATCATTGTAAGTATGTAGTAAAAGTGGTTCTCCGATGCAATTTAACACATTCTTTTTACGTGTCTCGTACGTGTTGAAACCACATAGTTACAAAGGAGAAAATATATTAAAAATTATGTCAAAAAAGGAAAAAAGGTTTGTAGTAAACACGCAGGAGTCTGGCTGCCGCCTCCTTTCCATAAAACGACCGTACTGCACACGAACTATAAAAAAATTCTTCATCAAAAGAGAGTCAAAGTTACAAAAAGGAGTAAAAATGTTGCGGAGGAATTAAAAAAAAGAAAGAAGGAGAAAAAGAAACAAGTAAAGGGAGAGAAGAAAACAATTTTTATAGTTGGTTTAGACTTGGCCGACGAAAAGTTGGATTTACGCTGGGAAGTCACCGCGGTGTGAGGTTATGACCGAGCAGGTTCGGGCGGCGGGACGGTTGGGAACGAAGGTTTTTATGGGGATTTGAAGCAGATTTGCCTCGCTTGCGATTATAAAGTGGAATAAAACCAACAGGCGAGGGCGTTCCACGTCGATTAAACGACTCACAAGTTCGACAAAACTTGGTACTTATTCTCTTATGGGAAACCGGCAAACTACCGGAAAGTCGGGAGAATGTTTGATGGGGATGGTACACCAACATGGAGTTTGAAATTTACGATTTCATCTCTGCATGTGAGTGTTGTCAACTTGTAGCCATGAGAGCGGTGACAAACTCCGCAGTACATCCTGCATATTTTTCATTTCCTTTCACACAAGATTAATGAAAATTAAAAAAGTTCCAAAAATATCGTTTTTGTTAACGATCTTCTTAATTTTCTGAAACGAAACTGCTTCCACTATCGCCGCTTTCTAAAAACGTGTAAATTTCATAATAACCGAACAATGAAAATCGTTTTTTGTCTTAACATAAATAGTCCAGTGTGGCTCCCCAATCAAATAAACTTGTACTGAGTAGCAGCGGTTCTCAGACTTTACTAGTCCCTCAGTAGGTAACAGAAGCAGTTCTATCGGCGACACAACTGAAATTCAACTTACGTCACTTGTCCGCAAATGAATTATTATAAATTTTTATAACAAAAGTGATGCCTTCTGATCGCATTTTTAGAGATTACGCGGGATGTGCGTGTTCCTTATGAATTTCGATGCCGTTTGGCCTGTAGTACGTTGTGCGCGCGGCCTAATGTGAATATTTATTTTCGTTTTTCAACTATTTATCGGTCGACATTTATTCAAACTAGAAGGATAGTTGGCAGTTTGTTTAAGGATGGTGCTCCACAATTTTTATCTCTATGGATAAAGCAAAAATTATTGCACATGCGCATAACTATATTTGTTCAACATTGGTGAAACACTGACAGATCGAATCGGTCTGATTTTTGAAACGTTTAAAATTGCCTAATTTGAGTTGAAACTTGGCTTTAAGTGGATAAACTTCATTGAAACCTAATGTTTTAAATCCAACTTGTTGCTATTCACACCTTGCTTGTTGAAGATCACATTTTTAAATCGGGAAGACACGGAGGGAAATTATTCCCGCACGAAATAAAAGGCTTAAACACTAGGTAGAGAGCCAACTCGGGCGTGAAAACGACTCGGAAGCCTCCATGTAATTTCCTCGGCCATGTTTCGCATGACATAATTTGTTGAAATGAGGTGCACGCTCCGAGAGTAATCGGTAACGGATAGAGAGCTTGGGCGAGACGCAAACTAGAAAATAAAACAAATAAAATAAAATAAAACGTCATAAAAGTGGGGCGAGGGGAAGTTGAAGCGAGCGGAATCGTGCTTGCCCGTTATCGGCTAACACAATCTTGATAGCGGAGGAGCTCGGGAGGTTAATTACTATTTTAATTACAAATGTTCTGACACGAAATGAGATTTTTTTTAATTTCCTCAATTTCGGCTGTGTATTTGGATCAGGTCTTATTGGAAATTTTAACACCAACTTTCTTCATCATGGTCATCTAGCTTCCTCAGTACTGAAGGTCGACAAAATGTTTGTTCTCCTTCGTCAAAATTTTAAATTGACTTTTGTATTAGAGAACGTATTGATCCATTTTGACATAGATTTTCCTTTTCGCTGGGGATCAAGGAATTTTTCGCGACACTATTTTTTCTCCACACAAAATGCAACGCTCCGGCACTTTAGATTTATTAACTCGAAAAGTGACACTATTTTTCTCCACACAAAATGCAACGCTCCGGCACTTTAGATTTATTAACTCCTAGAAGATGAGGTTCACTTGTATGCAAGAATTTTCCGGCGGCTGATGAACTTTTTTCTAATGATTTTCATCTATAACTAGATCAATGAGGAGTTTTTAAAAAAGTGAATTTTCTCAACGTTTAGACCCCATGGAAATTCGTTTTTGGTTTATTATTCAATAATAAATTGCTCCATTGTAATTTGCTCTGAAAAAAAATTTTTCATCCGTTCCAATCCAAAAACCATGAGCTGGAAATTTCAAGTGAAGAGAATAACTACATCACATTATGAAGTTAGGCGAAAGCACCAGTAGTGGACATGTTGAGAAAATCTTGGGTGATTGTTTTTGTTACCTCATAAATTTTTAGCTCTCAAATTTTTTGTGGGTGTGGTTTACTACTTGTATTTTGTATGATTTGGAGAGAGTTTCAAAGCGAAAGTTGACAGATTGACTTGCAGTATTCAATATGTTTCCGTCCGTCCGCCGTACGCCGTACTGGCTGGAGCAAAAGATCTGAAAATAAGAAACCTTATATTCTTGATATTTCAATATTATTTCGAACCTTCTAGTGATCGACAGATGCATGTGATGTATACTAAGAAGACTTTTTCGATTTACGGTGAAATTAGAAATTGGGAAGTTGGTAACAATTAGGAAAACATTCATACTTGTTCGGTAGTAATTCATCATATTCAAGTGCTAAAAGATTTCGAATGAATGATAGAATTATTAAGGTTTAGCTGAGGAATAATTTGAGAAGGAAAAAGCATTGAAATAATTTATGTTCGTTGGAGTTGGTAAGGTGGAAGACTGTGGAACGCGGACAGCTAGTGGCGTTGCGAGTCAGGTCTGATAAAGATCCTCTCGCTAACATCAAAAAGAAGGAACCGGTTTTTGTAAACGGATCTGCCCATCTTGGAAGGAGCAGCTAATATTCTAACAAGCTTTACAATTCTCAGCGGTCCTTTGTAGTCGACATGGACGGATTTTGAGGGAAAAAATGGACCTCATCGTAGACCAGGAGTGGGAAACATTTTTCCCTGAGCATAAAAGCCTTGTAAGTGGCATCTCGATTACCCACCACCCACCTTTGAGAGTGTAAGTCCTATTTTACCACAACACAAGGAAAAGATTGGTGAGTAAAGGTGTTCGATCACCTTTTCCTATTGGTGAAGGTAGAAGTCCATTTTACGAGTACTAAGTACGTGGAAATAAAGGAAGAAAAAATAGATAAGAAATTGCCGAATTAAGGCATGCCACTGCCATCTTGATTACTACCTCCACCGGCTGAAATCCTACTGTTAGTATTAACACAACCGTCAAATCTGAATTAGGGAGAGAAATTATGAAAAACAACTTCAAAATCAGAATTAACACTCCTTGAAGCCCAATCCGCGAAGAGAGGACTAAATGTTTGTTAATTTATTATTAAACCCGTATTTTCATATAGACCTTCGTATGTATGGGATAGGATCATTCGAGATGACCAGGTCTAAATTTTTGACCAAAGTGCATATTTATGGTAAATAGTTTTTCATCGCAAATAATTTTTGTAAGCCATAATATGGTTTAATGACGGTAAATTCCAATACCACCCAATATGACAAACCAGTAGGTACCTATTCATAACTATGTAAAAAATTTCAAATAAACATTTGAACTCAGTGCAAACGTTTGAGTAGAAGACTTGAAATCTCATCGTGGATTTAGTATAGAAGGTACCCAAACATTATAACTTTCCCATTATTATCCCTTCACTACCCTTTCATAAAGTTTGAAACACAAAACCTCCAGATACCATCTGTCCTTACAACCTCTTGGGGTCATTGACTCTATTAGCCAGTGGAATACCCACCTACTTGCAGGTCCTGTATATACTCGTATTCTAGAATTCCTCTTCACACGAGAGATCCAATGAAGTATATTGTTTATTCTACCTTCCAACTAGAGGTCTTGGATTTGCAAACCCGGATCGAAAAATTGTCTTATCCAGCAAAACCTTGTGCGCAAAAAGGCTTGGAACTCCTTTATCGGTTCTTGGTGGGGGCTGTGCAAAGTTTAACGATGTCGTAAACACAATGTTCCTCCCAGCAGAGACCTTCGAGAGAAGTTGAGGTCGGTGATAGGCTTTTGCTCAAGAGGTAAAAATATCGACAGGAGTTTAAGGTTTCTCTATTTTAGCTTGATAGAAAGATGCGGCGATAAGTTTTTCCCTTTTCTCGATAAATGTATGACTTGTATGTATGTATGACTGACGTTTCTGCTTTTTGACGAACTAGCGGATTCTAACTTATAAAAACGGAGATAAATGGTTCCTTGAAGATTTCGCTCTATTGATCTTAATAAAAATCGGTCTAGCTGCTTAGCAAAAAAATGTTCGCAGTTTCCAAATCAAAAACGTACACATAAGGACCTTTTGTTCCTTGGAGTATACAATTTAGCTCGAAAAATGTCTGTGTGGAAACATGTACTTATGTGTGAGGCAATTTGAACATTATTACTTAATTACAAGGAATGGATTTGATCAGCGCGCCAGGTGCCAACTCATAAGATTATTATATGTACAAATGACTACTTTAAGCGGACAGCTTGCTATTGTGACTACTGTACCTACTTCCATGAAGAAATTTTTGAAAATGTAAGTTTTATCATTTTTGAAGGCATTAAAGTAGGTTCGCCCTATTCGAAATTAAAATTCTGACCTATTAATAAGCCCAAGTTCAACAGAATGAGGAATTTATAAGGGGTTAGCACATGGAGCGTCCTACAGCATTCGAGTAACTCGTCAAAAAGTGTAATGCGAGGGTGGAACTCGAGTGTTGAACGCGGGGCTGTAATGAAATTTCGGAATCATTTCTACTTCAATCAAACTTACCCGATTAGTTGCTATGGAACTTTATCGTCGCCATTTGTTATTGGACAAAAGTCCATTTCCAATAATTGGTAATTATTTGGATAACAATTATTGTTGGAAACACAAAACATAGAGTAAAAGTGTATTCTATTTTCTGTGGTTGGAAAGCATTCAATTTATGCATAAATTATAATATAATACTGGTAATACCTCTGTAAATATGGAATAAAGTGAGATGAACCCTTGAGTTAAATGAATAGTAAACAAAAGAAGCGGTAAGAACCATCATCGATTTACCGGAGTTTTATTCATGTAGTTGATTGGAGTCGTTTTTACGAAATGTAATCTAAGGAAACTGTAACGCGGTTAAATCGACACTTTCGAGGTGAAAAGAAAACAAATTGTTGTAAGGTAGTAATGAGAGCTGCTGAAGCTTGTTCCATGATTCTTGAATGTTTGCCACAGGTTCTTAGAAAAAAGCATCCGGGGTGTTTTTAAGCTTTCATCGCTCTGAATAATCTCATTAACAATATGAATCTGATTTACATTACTACAATACATTATTCAAGACCTTAGATTCTTGTCCAATGTCTCTCAGAAGATTCTTATCACAATCACTTCTACACTAGCATGTGGTTTCAGACGCTTAAGGAGTCAAGTTAGTTATAGCTTGCACGTGATATTATAGTCTGGCAAAATAAGCAGTTGCTCGCTTTTTGATCACTTCATTCACACTGTCAACTTGAAGTTCACGGTGGAGTGCCTCATTTCGGAAGTAACATGGAGCATCGGTGATATATTGTGGTACGAAGTTCTGGAAACGTTGTATGACCTGTCTATTGAACGGAGCTTTGCGTCGTCACAACTGCATCCAAACTAGATTGAGTACTAGATTATGAAGAAGCAGCTTGTTATTAATGGTTTTGGTGGATCGTCGGTAGATTTGCCAGTACATCCTTTTGTTTCAAACGTGTTCTGTCCCACTATCAACCAAATTGTACCTATCATAAATCCACGAAGCTCAACTTCAGCTGAATCAATTATAACGAAATGCGAGGGTTACCAATCTGTTTAGTCAGAATAAAAGGAACTATCCCACAACTATTCAACCATCTGAGGAATGAGCAAGGTTGGTTTCCAAGGAAACCAGAAAAAAGGGAAATTAACCAGTTTTATTTTTATTTTTTATAATCGAGTTCTGAAATTAAAACAAGCAAAGTTGAGGATATTAATTTTTTTCTTAGTCAATTAATGTAATAAACCAAAATGCCATCCTGATTCCACATTTTTTATGGCACTATTAATCAAGTCGTCTACCCTAGAAAGGCCCGTTTTATTCCATTAGTTTATTATTTTTCGTTCTCCACATCCCGACTTCTTCTTTTCTCTCAATATCATTTTAGAAAATGATATCGCCTCGGCGTGATTCATTCGATTTTCGAACCTAATCGTCACCCCTTTGAGTCGAAGGAGCAACGGTACTTTCCATTAGCATCGGATGAAGCTCCCTTAAGATGAACATTCTTCGCAGCTAATGACTGGAAGGCCAATGATAGAAGTGGCCTCAAAGATAATCTTCCAACCGCTTCTTGCTTCGTTCGACGAATTCAAGGATTTGTCCTAAGAAATGTCCTCAAGGGCTCTCATATTTTTTCAGTTGCGCCTTTCCGTAAAACTGCTGGTAATTTGTTAGATAATAAAAACGAATGAGGTTTTATTTGTTCGTCATTTCCAATAGTTAACTCTGTAATCGACCAAAAACAATCTTTAATAATCCCCTCTGGTAAGATTCCAAATATTACATGCCTCACTACGGTTCAAAATGCCAGAAAACGGCTAAAACCTCCCAAGATGCCCCAGATGTATAAAAACAATCTGGCATTTGTCACAAAGGTTCAGTTCGGCCCCTCATTTATCCAAACTTTTCCCCAGCCCGATAACTCCATACCCAAGGTGAAAAATGGGTGTTTGGTGTTTTGGAATGTGGGTTATCACTTTCCATGTTCTTGGACGAAGCGTCGATTTATGTGAGCCCCAAGGCGATTCAATTTCAAGTCGGTTGCTATTGCAGTAAAATTTGGTCAATTCAGAAATAGGATGACACCTTCCTATCCAGCGTCGAAATTCAGTTTGAGTGGGTAATTATCAACCCTTCAATTGCCACCTGTGATTACCAGCCTCTCAAGAGTCACAACAAACGCTTTTCTGTCGTCGGACTCCTGTAGCGGGTGCTACAGTTAATTTTGATCTCCAAATTAACAGATGTTTTGGTTTTCAAGTTGAATTGAACTTCGTTTGAACGAAGTCACCCCAAATTCTTGAGGACATCCAACAAGCAAAAAAGCTGACATTTTCAGGAAAAATCCATGTTGGTCCGACGACGTCCCAATTCTCGAGCCAGCTCTCTCACTTAATTTAAAGTGCCCTTTAAGGGTTGTCAAAGTTTTGTGAAATCCCTAAAAACCTCAAAAAAAGTCAAGGCTACCTAAATTTGGACTTTTTTTTAAGAACTTTCCATGAGGAATCGAATGAGCCCTTCCCCAGGTCCGTAGCTCAAACCATTTCCGATGTATGACCCGATTTATGGTTCCAACACTGGCATCCACATTCACTACATCACTAGGTTACTGCGATCAAAACAAAAAACGCTGCAAATTCTTTCACTGGGGTTTATTATTCAATTGGCTTGCGTTCATGATTTGAATTTCTACTTCTTCTAGTGAACTCCTAAAAGGCTTTGTAGCCGATACACGATTTGAAGCATTCTGATATGCATGAAACGCTGCAAATTCTTTCACTGGGGTTTTGGTTTATTATTGTTTTTGTAGCAGTAACCTTGTTAGGTTGTAGCAGTGTTTTGATAGAGTAATGTTCAGTAATGTAGTAATGTGGATACTGGAGTGAACTCCTAAAAGGCTTTGTAGCAGATACACGGGTTGAAGCATTCTGATATCCATGAAACGCTGCAAATTTTCTCACTGGGGTTTATTATTCAATTGGCTTGCGTTCACGATTTGAATTTCTACTAATCTTTGGAGTGTTCGTGTTTCACAAGTGATAGAGCGATTATTGAGTTTCAGGAGGCACACAAATATGATCAACTGATTAATACAGATAGGTATTTTGGTTGAGAACAGATTTACGTGCTCTATGAATATCTCCTGAAATTCAATAATCGCTCTATCACCTGTGAAACACGCACACTCCAACGCTTTGTAGAAATTCAAATCATGAATGCAAGCCAATTGAATAATAAACCCCAGTGAAAGAATTTGCAGCGTTTTTCGTTTTGATCGCAGTAACCTAGTGATGTAGTGAATGTGGATGCCAGAGTTGGAACCATAAATCGGGCCATACATCGGAAATGGTTTGAGCTACGGACCTGGGGAAGGACTCATTCGATTCCTCATGGAAAGTTCTTCAAAAAAAGTCCAAATTTAGGTAGTCTTGACTTTTTTTGAGGTTTTTATTGATTTTACAAAACTTTAAACCATGAAATTTTAAGAGGGGGGCGGTTAATTTTTTTTTTTTTTTTTTTTTTTCAAGAGCGATTACAATGGTTTATTATTGAATAATAAACTAACACACAATCTTATTTTATGAGTTACTGAATTTGCGTCATAGAGTTTTAAATGCTCACTGAATCAAACATGTTGGATGTTCAAGTAAGACTGTTATTTCGGGTGTATCTTTATCTCTTAGTTGGCATGACTTTGGTCTAGCTTGTACCAATATTGTTTCCACGAGGCCTTAGAGCAATTTTATGTTGAGCATTCTAGTTGGAATGAAGTTGCGAACTGTTATATCTCACCATAGACAACAAAATATTTAGTATATAATATAATACATAGTAGTATATAGTATGTTATACTGAATATGGATTCGACTGGACATAGCCAAAGGGCCACAGCAGTTGAAATGCATTGAATGCATTTTTTATAAGTTGGTACTGCCAACTGATACCTCACTTTCACTACCTTATCCCCTTCTCTTGGTTGTGATTCACGCGGATGTTAGTAGATACTTGAAACACCACGCAGTGAGGTATGTTATTTGGTGAATCATGAAAACCAGAATTTGGTAGTACGTTGACCCGTCTTCAGGAACAAGACACTTTGTTGACTACTCGTGGAAAAACGAGCGTGTGCAATTTGGTCAGCTGGGACCTCGAGTTGTACTAATCGAAGATACATCACAGGGAACCTCCCACTTCGACTGAAGGACGAAAGAAGGCGGGAATCTGGGACATCGAATCGTTTAGCGGGACCGCGAGGGAAGACGCCCCTGCGATGAAATAAATTATGAAAATCCGCAAGTGTTTGGGAGTCACCTTCCGCGAGCTCGGCCATATTGGTTCGGGAAGAGCTTGCGGGGTGCCCCATCGTGGTAGGATAGTACCCCCTCCTCCGGTTTCTACCTGAATCCCTCCAGGTGAGCCATGATCCCACCTTCAGTCGGCAAACGCGCGCTACGCTCTTCACAACCGGCAAATCTTCGCGTACTCGTTTCACCCGATTTGTTTTTTCTCATTTCCCTCCCTTGACCCTTTGTCAGGACGTTTCCAATATTGAAGAACAAATCTCATTACTCCAAATTGTACAGTGTTGGAGTCTATCGCGCGTCGCGATCTATTGAACCCACGGGTTTTTTCATCAGGACAGTGGAAAAAACTCGGAGCTGGACTGTTTCAAGTGCTACTTGTTTTTAGGATATTCGAATAAGGTAAATTTCACAAACCACTATTGTTAACTGAAATTGCACCTTTGTAAGATTAGCAGATTTAGACATCCATCCAATTTTCATGAAGCCGTAGTGTTGCCATACATTCCACACATTGAATGGACGTACCTCGTTACTTAGTCTATATCAGTTGTTGACATAACAAAACAGCACTATTTCAAAATATAAGACATTCAGTAACATCAAGTAACAAGCATGTCCCTACACAGAACGACTAGATCTATTTTTTCGTCATTAATGGCATATCGATCATTAATCACATCTGCTAAATGTTAATCATATTGCTTCTTGCTGAGCAAACTCATGTCATCGAAAACTGATAAACAACCTTAATGACGTTGATGGCACTGGAAACGGTTTCATAATTCACAGACTGACCTTCATGTACTGAAATGTTTCAAGCCAAAGACTCTTACCATCCTTTGCACATCTACAATAGTCTACCTGCTAACCTATTTCGTTACGGTCCAAACTCTTACAGATTTCCATGGGCTCACTCCCAAACAATTTACTCATGTTAATTTACCAGACATCATCATCTACATACAGGAACCTTCTTTTCAGAGTTAAGTCAGCCCTAGAGATACTAGGTATTAATAATGTATTATGACCTCCCCCCTAAGAAGTGTTTTTTTTTTTTTTTTATTGAGGCAGTTTTTGTTGTCGACACGAAGGATCTAATGATTTTGCCTTGCGGGGCTCGCCCCATAGGAGGTGGGGAACCTCTAGGCAAGTTTTTTCTGAGCGCCCCCACCTCTACCTGCTTGGAGCCGTAACTTCACGTGTCTCCAGGAAAACAGCTGAGGGGCGTCTCCAAGACCGATTGTTCTCTTTTTCCAGATTTTCTCTCCTCCAGCTCTCAACTTGCCTGGATGTATATATAAAATTCAATATAAAGAAGTGGCTCTACAAGAGCATATATAAATGTACAAAATGTTTAGCAACAATAATTCACATAACAATACCAACCTACTTATAATTGCCACAACAAACGTGGTTTCACTCCACCTCCGCAGTATGCTGCCAATATAATACATGCGGGATATCAGCGTAGAAAGAGTTTACTATAATTTGGTACCAATGCAAGTTTCTACGTTTCAAAAAATGTCATTTTTCGGCAACAAAACGAAAAATTGTCAAAATGGTCAGTTATATTGTTTAATATCTTCTAGAATTCTCATCCCTCGTCAAACCTTATGAGGTATGAAGTTGTAGTTAATTTAATTAGTTTTCATTTGAGAGAAGACGAGTGCCTGTAGTAAACGGAAGGTAACAACAAACAGTCATTTGTGGGTTTAGCGGGGAACTTTGACTAGCTTTTGTTGACAGAAATGTATCAAGTGACACGAAAAGTAGCGTAAAAGATAACTACTGCAAATTTTTATTTATATATTCCCTTCTACGTAGATAGTTCTTACAAATTATTTTTTGCTATAGGATATCGAGAATTGGGTCATCTCCGAATTTTATTTTACATACCTAGTTACCATCCATATTAATACCTGCTGGCCATTTATAATCGAAAGGAGACCTTTGGCACTTCAGCAAACTTGAAATTTACCCGTTTACCACCAATTGAGTATGCTGCAGGCCACCACGTAGAAAGATGCTACTTGCAAGTGAAGAGGTGGCATGCGAATAATTTGGATCCCTCTGAGTGGGGGTGAAAACACTCATATTACATCTCCCTTCCCCGTTGCTTGGATCTATCTTGCTAGTACAACCAAGGGTGTTCCGATAACTGCTCCTGCAGAAAAGCTGAAGAACATAAGTCATCTGTGTGTTAGTGTCCGTCCGTATGTCCGCAGATCCTTGTAAAAGGTTTACTTCCTACAATATTCATCCGATCTTGATGAATTCTTCAGGGGATGTAGATGGTCTTCTATGAGTTTCATCACTCACAAATTAATGCCTCACTCTGCACACATGCAGTGATAAAATCCACCAAGCATCATTTGCTTAGATTCTAGAGCTCCGATTGCACTCAGATTTTCCAGGTAGTTCAGGGACCCGGTCTGATAATATTATATCAATTTCACAGTATCTAAGTAAGACAGTATCTTTAGTACTAGTACTACTTGAAGAAAAAACCGAAAAGGTGCGAACATTTCTTTTTTTTTTCGACCAAGGTTAGGCTCAAAATCAAATCTCCAGCAAGCACAAATAGGTACATTTATGTTTTGCAAGAGATCCGATTTTCTTTTTTTTCGATGTTAGGATGTAAACCAGTATATATTTTGACTGG
The DNA here is from genome assembly GCA_031894815.1 of Creontiades dilutus. Taxonomy (NCBI): domain Eukaryota; kingdom Metazoa; phylum Arthropoda; class Insecta; order Hemiptera; family Miridae; genus Creontiades; species Creontiades dilutus. The sequence goes on from JAVIWC010000594.1 coordinate 1,090,967, forward strand.
GCTGCACGTCTTATCTTGGACTGCAAGTTATAGTTTCCCAAGTGCCTCAGTATTACTTGATCAATTTAATCGTATCATATCAACCAATTACATCGTATGTTAACCTTGATCCGTTATTCACGTTTGTGTTAACCTCCGAATACATTTTTGTTATTCGAATGATCCAAAACTTGCAAACAGGTGGGTATGTGCTGTCCACCGCAATAGTATTATTCTTTACATAAATATGCCGAAATGAACCTTGTAGAATGAGTAGCATTTTCTGAACCAGTCTTGGGAATGAATCACTTGCTAAAATGTCTTGCAGTTACAAGTTAGAGACATCTGGAAATTAAATCCCACTGTAATCCCCGTAACAACAACCTTGCCGGAATCGACAACTCGAAGAGGCCAGAACTTGGGAGTGAAAGTTCCAACGAATTTTGAGGAAGGAGTGGGACGTAACCTCATTCCTTGGCCCCCGAAGGGCTCAAACCACCTGTTAGTTTGGTAGGTACACCTGAAGAGGCATAAAAATCACACGTTTTAATATTTAGAAAAAAGAAAAGCTGGATAGAGATTTTTGGTTTATTTCATGGAAGAGATTCTAGTAAACCGCAGCCATGACCCAATAGTGTGGTTCATTCAATCCTAAGATAACTTTTGAAGTTATTTAATTGTTAAGCATTAGTGATTTTATTGATGTATCTCTCGTGTTGAAGAACTTTAGTTCTTTAGTGTTAGTGATTTTATTGATGTATCTCTTGTGTTAAAGAACTTTCCGGTGACTACAAAACGTGCGTGTTTCACTGGTGATAGAGCGATTATTGAGTTTCAGGAGATATGCATAGAGCACGTAAATCTGTTCTCAACCAAAATACCTATTTGGATTTATCAGTGTGTGCCTCAAGCAAGCCAATTGAATAATAAACCCCAGTGAAAGAATTTGCAGCGTTTCTTTTAATGGTTATCAGAATACTTCAACCCGCGTATCGGCTATAAACCCTTTTAGGAGTTCACTCCAGTATCCACGTTCACTACATCACTAGGTTACTGCAATCAAAACAAAAACAATAAACATACACAACACAAAAACGATAAACATACATAAAACAATAAACCAAAATAACGCAAATGTTGGCACCATAAATCGGGCCATACATCGGTAATGGTTTGAGTTACGGAGCTGGGGAAGGGCTCATTCGATTCCTCATGGAAAGTTCTTAAAAAACAGTCCAAATTTAGGCCGCCTTGACTTTTTTGAGGTTTTTAGGGATTTTACAAAACTTTGACAACCCTTAAAGGGCACTTTAAATTAAGTGAGAGTGCTGGCTAAAGAATTGGGGCATTGTCGGACCAATATTGATTTTTCCTGAAAATTTTAGATTTTTTGCTCTAGCCGTCTGGGAGAAATAGTGTACGGCGGACGGACGGAAAAATTTTTATTGCACATTTGGATTCTACACTCTTTGAAACGTAAACCATGACATTTTCAGGAGGGTTAATTTTTTTTTTTCAAGAGCAATTACAGTGGTTTATTATTGAATAATAAACCAAAATGTATGATTGTGTCAGTCTGCGTTTGGCGAACGCAACCTCTTGAGCAGGCATGGAAAATGCCTGTATCAACGTAGGTTTATAGTGGAAAGAAGTTAAGAAAGCACTCCCTAAACGAATACATCTCAAGATTGGAATATTAAAAGATTAAAAACATGATTTACAGCCGTATTGAGGCCTCGTTCAAGAAATCATTGGATCTCTCATTTTCGTCAAAAGCAAAGGCATTCGAGATTGCCACCAAATAGAAGATTTTTAGAAAGAACCTAGTAGAAAAAGAACTTTAAAATGGTCATCCAAGCCGTTGCTGAATCCCATACTGGCAACCCGAACAACAAAATCGGAAGAAAACTTAACATTTACTCATTAAAATCTTCCTTTGTAATAGTTTGTTCAATTAGGATGGTCAGACGACGTGATACTTTTCTCTGCCGCCCCTCTAACGTCTACCTACAAATAAAAAAAGGGGCAAAAAATTCCTTTTGTTGAAGGTCCTTTTGTGACGGTGGCGGACTCCTTGTGTTTTGTAGTCTGAGAATCTTTTTTTCTATTCAAGAGGAAGGTAAGGCCTTACCTAGGACCATCTCTGCGTTTCGGACGAAACCTTTTTCGCTCCCATTATAAAGCACTCGAGTCTAAAATCCTCCCTTGGTCAAATTTGTTAATTTCATTTGTTAACCTATAGGGTTATATTTTTCATTTCTGTGTAATTGTTTTCATGTAGCTTCATCGAAGCAATTATAGAAAATGTGACAAGGATTTCGTATTGTGAAGATTTGTTCATAAAATTATGAGTATGAGCCACCTCAGCTTCATCAACTCTATACTTTATGGTCTCAATAACTTAATGACCAATGGGCCCATAACATTCCAAAGCTTCGCCGGTTGTTTGGTAACTACACACTGAACGTGATCCAACTTTCTCAACATTAGACAATCCTACACCATTAAACTTGAATCAGACTAAATTTTTGACTCCAGTTGAATCAGTCGTTTTCCTCTAAGATTCTTGCTAATATTACATTCGGTGATAGAGATTACTTATTGTATTTACCAGTTCTTGCAGCTCTCAAAGTTAATACCACGAATCAATGAATACACGTTTTCATCATTGGACTGCAGATGGTAATAATTATCACTCTGCGATTCGGTTTTTTCCGTTTAATAATAATCGTCGACTCCAAGAACCTTATTTATATTTAACCATTACGAGACGTACTCGTTACAAGGTCCCACTTCAATTCCACGCGGTTTTGTTCACTCTTATCGAAATGTGGGTGAACGATGTCATCAATTGGAAATCTTTATTTAGAATTTGGAAAAACGGTGACTTTGGAGAGAATTGAATACGGTAGATAGTGTTCAGTCTTGTCTTGCTACACATGTGAGTCATTTCAAAATTATGGGTTATTCCAAGCATCAATTTTCCGGCCCAAAATTTGTCTGAATTTTTGGGTTTTTGTTAAGCTAGTTCATCTATGCAGGTTCCTTGACGACCGCCCTAACCAGTCATACAGTTCCATACGTAGTTTGTCAAATATTGAATTTATGAAATTTTGTCAGTTTCCAGGGAGAGAGCATTGTTCTAGAGAGAGAGAAAAACCAATGATAAACTTTATTAACACCACAGAAAAACGTATAGCTGGTTGCAGTGGTATCAACAAACTCCTTTGAATTCCACATTCAGTCTGCTCGAAATTCCTAGGAAGTGTTGCTGGCTGGTCTTCAGCTTCAATTCGTGGTTCAACATTTAAACCGTAAAGGGAGTGACGGAAAAGGGGAAAGAACGTACATTTTCAAGTTCTATACCTATGTCATACCTCTAATGCAGTCTTAATGCGTATAAAAACTTTTTAATGAACTCTTGGAGAGAGGTTTATGAGGTTATTTCACATTTTGTTCTAGACAGATGATGAACATCTCCGACGATTATTATTAAACGGAACTTATAAACGTCCCTTTTTATTTTGATGGTATCTAGGGAAGGAGGATCAATAAAAATACTGTTGGAACACACTTTACTTTTAGAGCCATTCGACTTAGTGGATGATTCTGCAGAAATCAACACGTGCATATTGATGCAGTCTTGCCCACTAATTTAACAACTCAAAATATCCGTTTTCTACTGGTAGAGGGAGATTTTTAAACAAATTCTAAGGAGAGAGAAAAATACTTGTGATTGGCATAAATCTGTGAAAATTAGTTGCTTAATTTATGAAATGTCTTCTGGGCTCCCAGTATATGGGTAAGGGAGAATCCCCTGGTGCGATATTTGATTTGAGCAACTTGAAAAAGTGTATAAATGCTTGCCATAAAATTACGTGAACCGTGTAACCTGCAGCTTGCGACATGCCTAGAGAGAGAGAATTGGGGGTAATTAATTAAATTCTATCATAAATACAACTAATCAACATCTATCACAAATTAATATGTCATGTAGGCGGCACTCAGACGCATCACACTGAAAAACCGGGAACTCTTCGCTAACAAAGATTCCTCTCAGTAGCTCTGTGACACAGAATAACCCATAATTTTGAAATGACCCATGTATCAACATAATATTTGTTTTACTTAAATTCAATGTATGCGCTGATCTATTAACGGGTAGAAAGAGGTTATTAGTTACTTGGTTTTTTTTTTTTTTCTGAAATCCTTTACAGTGGCGAAGGATGCTTAAAGAATGTAGGATTTATTTACATAGCACGATATTGTAATTTTGGGAAAGTTTTCTATAGAGCAAAGTACTTCTCTTGAAAAAAATCCGTGGAACATCAATATACCATTTCTTGGGAAAACTGGATATGTACTACCATTGGGTATTTTCCCCTTTAATAAAGGTAATATGTTTTAGATGATATTTTGAAAGGCGAAAAGTGAGCTCCTGGATTGTAAATACGTGTAGAGTCCCTGAACTTTACTTTACCTTGTAGACACCCCCAGTTTGTGGAGCTCTCTTTTCATACGGTGGGTATGCTGGCTTTTCCTAACCATCCATTCTGTATGAATTGGAAATTCATAAGTACTATCATTGGAAGAATAGTATGAATACACAATACAAGATACAAGCAAATGGTCCAACTCTAGTACTGTATTACATTACTATATTACCGAACTGTTCTTCCAAGTTCTATGAAGTTTATAAGCTTGGTCACATAAGGCATTCGATACACTCAGAAGCTTGTGGCTGTTACAGTACGTACTCGTTTTAGGCAGTGTCTTCTCTTCCAGCCACCTGTCCAGAAGTTTCGCTCACCGGCTGGCTAACAGTCCACGAAAAAAACACTGTAGTGGGTTTTTTATTTATTTATGTTATTTTATTATTATTATTTTTTTAGATGATAACTTCCTGTTCAATTGTTTTTTGGTTTTCTTTATCTGGAAAGCACTGGCCCTATGAGACCACGCAAATCTTTACACTCACGATAGAACACCAAGAGCTTCAAACCAATCAGATTTTGCTGACAAAATATTGGGTTATTCATGTTCTCCGTGTGGTGGAAACCCATTATCATTTCAATAACCGCTCTCTCCATCTGCTACTTGAAATTATTATCCCGAATTTTTTTGAACATTCTATTAAAAGGTCATTTGCTAACAACTTTGCTGAAGGAGGAATGAAAAATTCAAAATTGGATGATGAGGTAAAACCATAAGAGCCAAGGCGTAGAGTCTTACTCAATAAGTGTCAGCCACGTCGTATTTTTTAGAGCTGCCCACAAGAGACCTCCTACAGTCTGCCTGCTGCACCCAGGTTTATGCAATAGAAAACCGACAGGCCTTCTAGGAGGTGATAGGCGCAAAACGGACATTTATTCTCAGGAAATAATAGACGATCGTGCGATATTGAAGAGGCTTTTTGTGGTATTCTGCTACATATCTACATAGTATATGTAGAACAACTAATCGTTATCTTCAAACAAATTTTGGTAAACTAACAAACATATTGCAATTGAAAACTGCAGTAATACCTTCGGAAATGGAAATTTGTTATTCAAGAACGCATTATCAGCGTCTGAAACTTACTATTCCTTCTTAAACATATCGGTAAGTAATTTACGCACAACAGTGACGTCCCCATGTCCGGTTGTTATATTATCCCCATCCCTTGAAAACGTGATTATGCAATTATAAAGTTTACGAAGACGAGACCAAATTCTCAATCGAACAAAAAAGTACAAAAATTTGCTGGGAATTCTAGTAGATATGAGGGGGTCTTGAACAAATAGATAGCCATGAAAATCGGTTCGGAATTGAAGGCAAGTTTTTCGCACCCTCGCAGACATACACCAATCGTTTTTCACGGATTTCAAAGATCGAACATGGATTTTTAGCCAATCATTTTTCTCTCGTGTTTGGGTAGCCCTACCCTGGATCATTTCCAATAGGCCTCATACGAAGTCCTCCTCTCACGAAGCCTTTCTTCGGAGGGACATCGTGAAAACTTTATGTTCCTTAACTTCATTTTGAACAGTGAGACACTAATACTGAACTGCTGTGTGAAGGAACCTATTACCAACCTTCAGAATTCTTTGAAATAAATCCGCTAAAATCCATTCTCTCTCTAGCCATGTGTGAGCGCATATTGTCTGCGTTTGACTGAAGGTCCTAGAAATATTTAATGCTCTAAATTTTCAAGTTATCTTGGAAGGTGCTTATTGAAGGTCATCATGACTAATTAAAACTCATTAGAAAAGTTTGCTAATAGGCGATGTCCATCCATCACCTTTCCGATCCAATCCATCCGTCCAATAAGATGTAGGATATGTTTGATATGATAATTTACGGCTGAAAAATATCGGATCCGATAGTGTACATTCAATGTCGATATATCGGAACAGAAAATATCGCCCAAAAATATCGATATATCGACGGAAGAATATCGATTTTTTGATATATTGATATTTTCTCGACATCCCTAACCTCTCTCTCTCGCAGGTTTTTTTAAACCTCAAATGTGCTTGAAAACACACGTTTTATTGCATAAAATCTCAATTTTCTCAAACAAGTTCCCTCTAAAAAATAAAAACTAGTTATACCATTGAAAAGCTGAGGCTTTTGCGCATTTTTTAGGCTTACAGGCTCAAAAGTATCATTAAAATCGAGAGAGACAAATGAGTCATTAAAAGTGTTTTTTCTAAATTTGACAAAATTCACTTTTCATTCTAGCTTATAACCTTTTAGTTCCCTTTAAAAAATCACTGTTGGAGACTGAGAGGATGGGAAATTCAATGCTCTTTTCAACAGTGTCCTTAGATTTGCAAATACTTCGCCGGAGTTACGGTCGTTTTAGTGACGTACGTTCGAAAACACCTCAACCTCAATTTTAACTACAGTTTTTCTGCAGTTAAACACCATTTCCTTAACTAAAATATTTTTAATAACAAAAACAATTATACCGTTGAAAAGCTGACATTTTGGCGCACGTTTTACCAGGCCTGCACAGTTCTGAGCAAGATGAAAAACAGGTGATTTCAAGTAATGTAATAAAAAAAATGTTTTCTGACATTAAATAGAAAATTTAACACTTTTTCCAACGGCGTCATCAAATTTGAGCTATCATCAAAATTGAGGGAGTTATGACAGTTTTAATGACATAAGATCGAAAACACGAAAAAAATCTTGAATCGCGAATAACTCGGAAACGAGACCTCTAAAAAAATTGCTAAGAGGCGCTTTTGGTCGGAAATTAGTTGTAGAACACGTAGGAGTCGGGTTGTGCATAACTCCTGGGACACCCTGTTTGTATATATCTAAGCTCAATTTGTAACCAGGCAGACAAATACTGAAAGTATTCTTTCATTGAGTTGCGCCGACGGGGGGGTTGCTTCTTCGAATGAAAATTTTTTAAATGTTAGCGTCGTAAAAAAGAGCTAGTGAACAACCTAGAGAGCTCAGAGGCGGCTTTCCAAGGGTTGCCCGGGGGTACGAAGCAAATGAGGTAAAACACAACCACCTTCATCTGCATAGTGGCCTCAGTTCTGAAGCCCTGCTCAGAGTCACGCGGCCGCCCCGGGTTTTTCGAGCTGACTGTACCCACCTCAGGTAACCTCAAGCCCACCGGTCCGCCAGATCTTCCTGATAAACATTCCGAGAACACGATTTTCGTTCTGGGATCGCCTCCTTGGGAGACCTACAACGTGCCCATTTTGATTTGGTTTTGTTGAAGATAAATCCATAACCAAATGTTGAAACTATGATAAGAGGTTCGACTGGGTGAAGTAATGATGGGCGTATTAAGGTGGGATTGTACAAAACTCGCCAATCTATATTCCTGCAAAACACGTCCAAAATGTGGTGCATTCTGTTTCGTCTTTGGTGGCCCCGTACTAACCAAATGACAATTAAATGGCATTTTAGTGGTAAAACTATATTAACACTGTTTCTTGGTTTGAAAATGTCGCTCAAATTTCTTTCTTCTGTCTTTGATAGTTCTGCAATCAGGGAACATAATGGAACTTAGTTGGTCTCAACAATTTTTTGGTAGAAGGTAGGACCTACCTTAGGTATTTATAATTTTCTGATCAACTCTTTGTAGGATTAATACCGACATGGGTTTAGTTTAGTTGAAGACAATTTTGAAATCCAACGTTGAACTGCTGATATAGAATGGTTCCTGCAAATCACGTCGAAAATGTAAAACTTGACTTGACTTGTCTTTGGAATTTTCTCTATCCTAATTATGCTGTGACAATAGAATATAATATATTATATTATAATCTATCGTGGTGGCAATTAGTATGCAGAATGACCTTTGATAGAGGTACTTTCGCTCTTTGATTTTGGAGTTCGATGGACAGAAGAACTTTGTTATAAACTTTTGAGTGTTATCGATTTTTGGGTCAACTCTTGGAAAAATTTGCTAGTGATGTTGGGTTTGTTTAACAAAAACCTGAAACTATGCATATGATTTTGAGTTTGCTGCAATAACGCTCAAATTCTGGTGTGATTAGATGGACCCTTAATCCTGTGAAACACGAACAGAGTGTGGTAAAAATGTGATTGGTCTGCCTTAGGTGTAGAGTACAGTTAATGCGGTATTTTATTTACCTTTCGAAATTTTTTACCGGATACTAAAGTAGGTAGGTACTGTTACGGAAGCAGTACACAACTTGCTCATTTCGGTTTGTAAGTATATTTAGTTAGTAAATTGTTATGAAATGCTTTTGATTGCTGTGAGTTGAAGGACGTGCTATAATAAATTGAGGAAAATCTGTCATATTCAGGGTCAACCCCCTCTGAAGTGGAGCCTTGTAACTCTTCGCACTTTTACCGCTGCACTTCCTTGCCCTCGTAGCACTTCATCCCTCTTCTCACACTTATGCCGTTAACAGGTCAACGAGAAGGGGAAACTCTTCCCTCGTCCAAATAAGTGTGGAGAACTTGTCTTGTATTTGGGTTGCTATTATTGGGGGGTTATGGCGCAGATGACATAGGGGAAGGTGGCCGCTGGGGAAACGGGCCGCCCATTGTTCGGCCTCAAGTGGCGCCTGTGCACTTAGCGCGTGTCGGAAGCCGCGCCCCCACCGACTCCCCGAGTAAAATCCGGCCCACATTTCCCTCCTTTGAATGGTAGTTTCAATCATAGTAATGCCCAAGGACACTGATATTTAATATACCTAATTATTTATATTTTGAAAACTACGTGGAGATCTTGAGAGTCAAAATCAGAGGTTGATAAAATAAACTACAATTTCATCACCAACCTTTAGTTCTATTTGTAGAACTTCTTCAGGGCTAGAAGAACCATGAACATATAACTGGTACTGAAAAAATGTCAGAGAGGAATAGTTTGCAAATGTGTAACTTGAGAGAAAAGGAAAACCAACAGATTTACTGCTAATTTAATGGCTATTAGAGAGAAGAGAGAAAACATAAAGTTAAATGATTGCACAAAATACCTTGAAGGTGGTGTTAGAGGCTAAAAACGTAGAGTGTATCACATACATGCGCCAGGATTACGATGTCAGAATAAAGATTTGCTGGATACTCGAAAACTATTGAATGGAGCATGGATGCTTTACAAATGAATGGAACTTAACATTATATAGTTGAATTTGAGTAAAAAGAAAAGAGAACAAATTTAAGTTAAAATTACTTTAACACAGCATGACAGATTTACTTTGGTACTTAGAAACTACAGAGTGGAGCATGGATTCTTTGCAAACGAATGGAACTTAACGTAATTTTAACTTAAATTTTTCTCTTTTCTTTTTACTCAAATTCAACTATATAATGTTATGTTCCATTCATTTGTAAAGCATCCATGCTCCACTCTGTAGTTTCTAAGTACCAAAGCAAATCTGTCATGCTGTCATGTATGTGATATATTTTTAGCCTCTAAGCACCAACTTCAAGGTATTTTGTACAACCATTTAACTTTATGTTTTCTCTCTTCTTTCTTGTAGCCATTACATTACATTACTAGTAAATCTGTTGGTTTTCCCTTTCTCTCAAGTCACACATGCAAACTATTCCGCTCTGTAATTCTTTCAGTACCAGTCATTTTGGGTGCACTACGTCTGGGTTTAAAATCCTCGAAACGCAATCCGTCATTTGTAGTTCATCTGGGGGCAACATAAATTCACATTACGATGCGTCTGGGGGAACGTCTGCAAATATTGATGCGTCCGGGGGAAGTCTTAAAACAGGTGATTTTGAGAGAAAAAAACATAGGTGGGTGGGTCCACATGAATTATTCTTACATTTATGCTGCCGACACCCAAACCCGTAAATAAACCATAATATTGTGAACTGACCATAAAGGCTCGATGCGCCTCCGAAGTTAACGTCCCGGCCGATTTGCCCAGACGGATTACACTCGTCATTTTTTTATGGTTCTTCTAGCCCTGAAGAAGTTCTACAAATAGAACGAAATGTTGGCCATGAAATCGTCCTTTGACTGACTCTCAAGATCTCCGCGTATTTCCAAAAGATACAATAACAGCAGTCAAGAACTTGAACACAATACCTAATTATGTTTATAGATGTTAGTGAATACAAATAACACTTTTTAGTTCAAAATATAGACATATAAGTGATATAGACATAGAAATGATAATATAAATGGTAATGAATCATCATAATAAATAATGATATCATAATAGATAATGATAAATGGAAATTTAGGTAACAAGTGCCCTGCTTGTAGCTTTGGAATGTATCGCTACGATAGAAATAGTAATATAAAATAATAAAAATAATGTAATAATATAAATAAATAATCGCTACGATAGAAATAAATAATATAAGTAAACTTTCGACGGGGGTCCAGACAACAAAAGCATGCGCGATGGCTCTCTCTTTGTATTATTTTATATAATTTCCATATATTTCCATTATTTTATATAATTCGTATTATTTTAAATAATTTGTATTATTTCATATAATTTCCACGTGCAGGGTTTTGTCGTCGTATTAAGTATTAGGGCATTGTACAGGGGCCACTTGTTTGATTTTGGATTCCCTTTCGTTTATCCACACATCTACTAGAAGGATTCATTTAGGATATTTTTTTATTTGTGAGCTGCAGGTATAGCGTTCATCCTCCGTATAATACCCGAATCGAGTGTCATTGCTTGTGTGGCTATTGTACGCCTCCACCGATAAGTGGAGCGTTTAGTAGCATTTGGTACTTGTATAAGATGTACTACTGTACTTTTATGAGATGTATTCTTTTAGTATCCTAGGAGCTAACAGAATGTACATTAATTAGTTGAACTAATTCACTTGAAATGTAATGACTTAGAATTGAGTCGGTATCTATGATAGTTCTGAGGTACGTTACTGCAATATCTGGAACATTACATGAAAAAAAGTGTAACAGTAACAGCAAATGAGTGTATCATCTCGTTATTTTATCTAATGTTGAAATATCTTAATTAAGCATTTACCTACACTAAATCCAATCAAATATCTGCGTATGAAATATAAGAACTGGAAACCGAAACGAAGAAACCTAGAAAATGTTACGTGGGTGTTTTCGCTGATATCTCTCGACCATAAAACTTTTTTATTTGCTACCGTCTATGTCACCTATCCGTGTTCAAGGGCACGAGTTCACCTTGTTCCCCGATTTCTTTCTTTCTTTTCTTTGGATGTGTGTTCAATGTTTGCATTTTTGTGGTTTATTGCAATAGTGATATTTTTGGTGCTCGATTAATTTGTTGATGGAATCTTGGGACTTGGTATCACACTATATAAAGACGAGCTTATCAGAGTATATCCGCGTTTCAGGGGGTGGTATAGCTGGGCGGACACACACACAGACACGGAACCAAAAAGGTCTAAAACGCAAAATGCGAGTGGAATTTTTGATTTTGGAGAAAAAAAATTTTCACATTCCGAAAGTGAAAACAATGCTTCCGCTACTTTAGTAGACTCGGAAGCAAAAGGTTAGTTAATGATATTTTTCGTCACAATGACCTGGCAGCAACTCCCATACATTCATCACAGCGTTTCCAATGACTTTATTTCAACATCGTCTAATTAGTACCCAACGTCAGACTTCTTTTTCTTGATCACAATAAAATATCATATCCTAGTGACAAAGCCATCATTACCACTTTAGCAGATCAGCCTGAAATGACTTTATCTCCTAGTTCAGAGACTAATTTTCAAATCACAGCAAGTCATACATTATATATTATGTGAATGTTAAACTTCAAATAAATTAACGAACAAAAATAAATTAAATAGATTCCTCTGATAAAAGCAAAATGATCTTTCATCTTCATCCTTATTCAACCATTTCCTTACGTTTTCACCAAAATCAGGATCGTCTGTTCTCACACGCCGATTCATCTGCACAGAGAATAATATGTCTAAATCTACATATTATTCCACCCCTGACAATACTCGTACAAAATAATTATATGGATTACCAAATTTCACAATAGAACAAGTAAAATAAACTAAATTCTTTATAGAATGACACAAGGGTATGACATACCCACTCATTTAGGTGACACAATGGGTACACCATACCCACTGAGTTGTGAGAAAACTAGTTTTTAATTGGCTTGAAGGGTTCTGACGGACACACCACTCACTGTTTCACTCAAAGACATACTGATGAGAAAATAGAGAGGCACTGTTTAAGAAATGGGCGAACAGGGCTGCCTACACAAAAATCTGAAATTTCCTTCGGGTACCTGATACCCATGTGTCGCGGAACGGGCTAGGACTACAAAAACAATCATCTTGTAAAAGAATAGATAGCATTATCTACAAATCGACAGCTGTTAATACTTGATTGAATATTTTCATTTACGGATTTCTTAGTTTAGTGTTATACAGGTTTTCATACTTAATATCCTGGGTTTCGATTCAGAACACTATCACATCGCTCGTTGGAAGTGTTAATTGGGGTTAACTTCACTTGATGTCAACCTTTCTCGTTGTATGCTGGCTCAACAAACGGGTGAATGTTTTCTTTCCAATAAAGTCACCAGTAGCCACACAGTTTATTTATTTTTTGACTGATAAGTAAAACTTGACTGCTGGTGAATTAAGTTTTCGCAAACGCACAGGGGTGATGGATAAATGATTTGAAAATGAGCTCAAGTGCCTTGCTCAAGTGTTCGGAAAAGGGCATAGCAAATGAGCCTATTGAGAATGGACGCAGTTTTGCCGTCCTAGGACTCCCATACTTGCAGTGAAGCACCACGATCATCAACAAACGATAACTCAATTGATTCTGCACCAGCACAATGACCACTTTCCCTGCTACAATCAACGTTAGAGGCATCTCTTGACAAACGCTGAAAATCTCCTGCTGGCCGCTTGAAATTACATCCATGGTCGAAGTTTCATCGTGTGCGAAGGCGATTCTGAGCAAACCTTTCAAACTCGATTGTTCGGGCCTAGACCCGCTGCGCCAGCACTGGCCTTCTAGGAAATACCAATAACGGAGAAACTGCTGGGTCTTGTGGATGTTCCCCTCCCAAACCTGAAGCGACTCCATCACTATAAACTTCACCTTGACTATTTGCAGAAATATTTCTCAGTAGTTACCCGTCTGTACTTTTTTTTCTCTTCCCTTTCAACGATGTCCATTCGATCTCCTTATGTTAGTAACAATTTCTGCTAGCGTCCTGTAGGACCAGGATTGATGCCTGGCTCTACCCAGTACGGTTTTAAAAATATCTGCATTTTGATGTAGTTCGTGGTATTTGAAACATGAATAGTTTTTGGTGACCTTAGTTACCACGAACAGTGAACTCTATTAGGTGGACATGTTTAATTTGCATTTCAAAATCGTTAGTCAAAATGACGTGCTCCTTTTTTTTATGTGGTTAATATCAATTGATCAAATGGAGTCCCAACAAGCACCATATTGGGATAATAATATAAACAACACGAGTTGCAACAAGTTCCAGCCGCTATGATGAATATGTTCCGGTATGAGCTATCGCTGAAAGTTTTCGTATAAAGCAATTGAATGTATAATATATATTCAATTGCATCATACAAAATATATCAAACAGTTAACAATTCAATAACAGCTGAAATCGAGCGTGACTACTTCTATACAATTCCCTCGGCTGCTGACATAACATTCACTATGGCTACAATTTTATTGTAACATTCATTAGACCTAAATTGTAGCAGATAGTTTAAATGTTCAATATGTCGGGAACCTCTGCTATACCTCCGTTTTCTTCAAAAATTTGCAAAACTTATTTTGGAATAGATATGTCTTTTGGCTGGGGGTCATCCTACAGAATTCGTCACGTAACATTTATAAAAGAATCTTTACCCTATCGTAGTAGCTTCGTTTTCTTTTAAATTTCTTGGAAATAGAGAAGAAAATAATTAAATTTCCAATTCAAACTTGCGATAATATAAACATTTAGTCAGTCGGGCCCTAAGAGGTATATTTTCACTACTTGCCCTTTCCGCTGTATCTGACGTCAAGATTCATGTTGACAGAACAACCCTCGCAAAAAAAGAAACAATTAGATTTTAAGTGGTAAGTCGTCTAAGGGTTAAAAAAAGATTCTTGCTTTTTTGAATAGGGTAAAAAAGGCGAGATTCTATTTTTAAAAAAACCGCGCGACTGCGAGAAATGTTGAAAAAAAAAAAATAATAAAAACCCTTGTAAGGGGAAAGGTTGGTAAATTCAAATAATAAACACCCGGGTTTCTAGACGGTTTTGTTTGGGAAGGAAGAAGTCGCTTTTTGTTGTCCAGTAGCGTTTTAATGGTTCCTTTCCCCTCTACAGGGTCTTCGGGCTGGGCGAACCTGAGTCAGGAAAGTTTATACTCTTGGCGGAATCGAAATGGAAACTTTACGGCCCCAGTCCACCTGAGAGAGGACTCCTCGGGTAGCGACGGTTTTCTGGATGGTCGTAAAGATATTGAACATAAAAAAAAAAAATTAAAAGGCGTTTTACGTTTGTCGAATCAGGCATCTGTCGGGAGTTTTCGTTAGAAAAACCCAAAACACCGGCGAAACGTGGAGAGGTGATTGAAAAAACAGGCAGATCTCTTCCAAGGAGGAGTTGACAAATTTCCTTCTCTAGCTCAGGACTCCTTCCCCACCGCTATTGTACCCCGTGAGTGTGGTTGTGAGCACCGCTCGAGTAGTGTTGTCCACTAGGGGGGTTTACCGTTTTTATTGTCGCCTGTACACAAGGACGGTGTATTTTTGTAATGTATAGCCCCCCAAACAAAAAAGAAAGAATTCTATAAAAATTGTAATGCTAAAAGGACGAGAGTTGGAGGAACCGAGTGCTGAAGAAATATTCAATAATTTCTTCTGTTGAATGAGACACGCGTTTGGAGGGTGGTTTACTACGACACAGCATTACAGTGGATTGCTGAGAGAATGAAAATCGGTACTCTGTTAATTAAAGAGAGGTACTTATGACCCGGTTTATTTCTGTTTTGATACATTACTTTCTGTATTTCAAATCAATGTGTACATGCTCAATCAACGAGTATGGAAATACGTAATTCAATTAGTATTTGTCGATACAGTGAACCAAATAGATACAGGTGTTGTTGAATAAAACCTAGGGCGCTTCTGGCGAAGTTGAGGTTTCGCGGGTAGTCAACAATATCACAAAATATGCTGCTTTGATTAGGAAAGTGAAGTCACTTTTATAACTATGATATGAAGTCAGTCAAGTTAACAAGGGTGTAAGAGGAAAACGAAGGGGAGAACTCGCTCCGGATTCTGTTAACCAAAAAACGGGAAAATTTGTTTTGGAGGGGTAGTGAAGAAAATTTAGAATGGGGAATCGTGGGGAACAGAGAGAGGGGGATAGTAGAAACCAATCTGGGACGGGGTTACAACTACCCCGGGAAACCCCAGGGTGCTAGGGTGTAGACTACGGGTGAGTGAGTGAAAAGGGTGGCTTGGGAAAAACCTACGGCACAAAGCAGCTTGGGGAATTTGGAGTCCATTAAAGGCTTTAAATATTTTCACATACAAACGGGATTATCAAACAATGAGGTACCAAAAGCGGCGAGTATGGTCACCGTTACCTGTGGGCCTTGAATAGGAGTCAAGTGTGGTTTTCAAGAGGTAATGACCCTAACGCCGAAAAACATCACTCTTACTGGTCCTTAATAAAAAGTCATGGTGAAGACCGTTATGGATGTTCACTCTGGGGGTCCATGAGTGTTCTTAAATGGCAATAAGTTACGCATGGGATCTTGTTAAGATTGAACGCTAGGCATCATATTCTACCAATCTGTAGGTAAGATTTTGAAAGGCTGCAATACTGAAAAAACCAGTGTATACTTGACAAAAATTTATAGAGTTTTTCTGGTTTTTATCCATGTGGAAGACTTCGATAAAGATAAACTTTCTATATTAAATTTCTCAAGTTTAATGTTTCCTCTGACGATGTTATTTGACTTTTCCCGATTTAGTACCCTACGAATAATTTTCAAGTTTTGAGGATGGTGTAAAACCAGGCCAGGAAACTTGTTGATTATTTTGGTTGGTTGATCAGTATTGAGTGCATACCTGGATGTGTTTTGATTTCTACTTGAAGAATTTGATTTTTCCACGATTGATCACATCATGTCTCACCAAGTATCCCAAAACTAACCAAATGTTTCTAGGGTAGCAATTCCGATTTGAACAAGAGTTTTTGTGACAACGTACTTCATTGCTTGTTCCCGCCATTCGGAAAAGTACTTTTGGAGCATGTTTTGACTGTAGCAACTTCGGTTGAAGGATCAGACGAATAGCTAGGGAATGCTGAAGAACCACGCTTATCCCACAAGTCCTTGGTTCTTCCAGGATATTTATTCTGATCGTAAACCGGGCTGCGTGACCGCGGCCGCCATCTCTGCTCATTTCTCCTCTGTCTTTTCGCTTTACTCCGCCAAGGACTCACCTACCGGTAATTTCACGGGATCAAAACTCATCAGTCTGTTCTAATGTTCGGCTGTGCTATACGATCGGCTTACGATCCCTTATGAACTTTGCCATATGCCCTTCTACTCCTGACCTGAGAAACGAATCCCAAACAATTTCCATAACTGACCAGCTAGACCTCCTCCAGCCATTACCGCTAAACGCCCCTTGAACCTTATTGCATTTGTGCCTTCTGGATTGTAATGACGTTTTTTGCGTTGAATTCCCTTTTGACTTGACAACCTCTTTCAAACCTCATTTCTTCTCTTCGGCTGATTGGTATCAGACACAATAAAGGGAAGCAGTTAGGTTCATACTTCTACACTCCCTTCATCCCGTAGGTCCTAGGAAAGGTAGAAGTATGTAAGCCGGAAACAAAAAACGAAAAATCTGAAATAACGTTGTTTATGCCTTTATGTAAGTAGTTGAATCTCCATGTATTTATTCAACAGGTCAACAGTTACAGCTGAGTCTTTGGAGGGAAAAATTATGGTTGAGGTTCGAGTAAATGTGCCACTTGCTCAATAGTTCTGGATAAAAACTGTTGAGAGAATAGCGCCCGTGTACTTAGGTACTCTACTGCAACAGAATCTCTGTGGCGAAACACTTCATAATTTTTATTGAATAAGTCACTGATGACAATATAGGTTGTTGTATCTCTTTTTGCAGCATAAAAATGGCACTTTATGGTAAAATTATTGACTGCAGTTTACAGTTGAAATAACTAACGCTTCTGATCGAAATTCAAAACATAGGAATTGGCAGGATTATTATATTTTGATGGGGTCATTCATCCTGTAGAGTGAGGTATTATGTTTTTTTTAAGATTCCAGGTGTAAGGTGTGCATCCATTGTTGATTTGATCAGATTTTCTGTTGGAAACACCATCTAATTTATCATTCAACCGTCATTCAACTTCGGTTTCTATTAAAATAACGAAAAAACGCGTTTTTCAATAATAATCCCCATTGCTGTTACTGAACGGATGAACTAGCGAACCGTAAAGCATGTCACATGTTATTCCTCTGCGTGACACGAACCTGTTAGTTTTCTGTTTACGTTGTTCTTAGTACAAAACATGATCTAATCTTTGAACGTTTTCCTAAAAATATCAGTTCTTTTCAGAAGATAGTGATTTCTACAAAAAGTGGACCCACTTCACTAATGGTGCGGGTACAAAAGATAGGTGTTTCTGTGTAGCAGGCAAAAATAAGAGGGCAACCCTCGTGGCGCCGTCATTATTCCGAACAAAAAACTACTCGCAAGAAAAACAACTTTCTATCTACGGATAGACGATGTGGGAAGGGTGGTGGTCTTAACGTTGAGAGGATATTCGGAAGGTTGCAAAGTGGTTACCTGAAATGAAAAGGTTGAAGAGGGAGGATTACATTGCGAAATGCGTGGAGAAAGGGATAATCGCCCCCTGTGTTTGGTACCTGCACCAAACAACACCTCTAACATTATTAACGTTCCTACATTTTCTGAGGAACAGAAGTTGATTTACAAAGTTTCGCATCCGGTAGCTCCGACTTCCCCTTGACTACCTAATTAATTGACTTACCCTTCATGGGCTCGTGGGATTCCTTAGTTTAGCAGTGGGTTAAATAACCAATTGCTTCTTGTTACCTATTGGATTTTAAAAATATGCGATTAAATTAATGACAGTTGAATGAAAGGTTTCGGAAAAAGGAGCTGGGTCCATATTACTGAGAAACAGTAGAAAGTTGTAGCAGCTCCACTACCTACAATCTTGGAGGGTGGTCAACAGGAGTGGGTGAAGAATTGTTTCTCTAAAAAATAGGGAAGTATTTGTGACCAGCATTCTGAACGTATGGTTACAAGAACTGATGAAAAAACGATCATGGTGACTTGTGGAGGCCAAGGCGTAATTGTGAGGTTCCCGGTTTCCGTGGAAACAAACTAAGAGTCTCACTAGCAGCCACAATGAACAGAAAAGAAGGAAAGTTATGTCTTTACAGATTAGGTTCCTAATCAAGAAAATTTTTGAATGTTCAGAGACTGTTCTAGTGCAACATACCATTTAGATAACGTAATTAAAATAAATTTGAAGTTTAAAGAAAAGTTCTTCTCCTGAAAATTCAGGTTTTTCTTCCCGTCCAGGTCTTTTTCTCGATTCACACGAGAAAAAAAATATAAAAAAAGAAGGCCTTAGTTAAAAAATTATACATTTCTCTTAGTGTACTTCTCACCCACTAATGACTCTGTACTGTTGTTGAATAAATCTTCTACATTCACTTCCTATAAATGTCTAAAATCCCCAAAAACTTGACAAAAAAAAATGCGTAAACTTCGGGATAAGTCGCGAGATATACTCTCACACTTTTTCGACTCGGGATGGTTGATGAGAAAAGAGATGCGTTTCTCATCCAATTTGTAAACTTACAAATGTCCTCGTGTATTTGTATATTTTTTGGAGTCAATCAAGTTTTGATGTTAATAAAATAATGAAAAATCATAGTACACGACAGTCATAACTCGATAGTCAACTCACTAAAAGTTAAACATGTAAGTAATAGCAAAAACGTGTGAACAATGTGACATTATTGAATACGATTTACAAGCTTTTGAAGGTGCAGACTGTTTCCCTCCGATCTTCTCAGTAAAATCTGTTAGTTACTCATAAAGCTGCTATTGGCTCTTGCTTTTTCAGCCATTGGAGGAAACTTGATTCAAACTTCAGTGAGGTTATGAGTTGGTTAACTTAGTCCTTACTACCTGCATTAAAAATACAGGTGCGCCGATGGAAAAAGCAACGCGATAAAAATCCGAAAGGAATGCCGTTGGACTTCAAAACTAGTAGTATTAGTTACAGAAGACGTTCAAGTGTAGCAACCTGGTCCCTTTTTTAAAGGTTATGAATGCGCTGATGGATAGCAAAACAATAAACGAGCCTATGGCAAAAACAACATTCTTTATGGCAATCACACTGAGTCTTCAGTTTATCTTTTACGAATATTACAAAATTATTATCCTATCTACAAATTTTATTGTTACAGATGATCACTTGAAATTAATAAGGCCAGTTCTACTAGTTGCAAACCAACATCTTCATTATCGTTATTTACTTTCTGAAAATCCGTTATACGCAGATAAGTACCTGTTTATTTAGTGTATTGTAGATAGAATGGTGGATGTTTTCACTCTCGGACCTAAATGAATTGTGGATTCTATCAGTCGTAAAATGCAACAATTCGAAATTACTCCTGAGAAGCCTTCTTATTGGTGGATTTAAGGTGCGGTGGTTGAATACTCCAAAGAGGCAAGCAATGTGGCGATCGGATTTCGACATAAAGGGAAAGAAAAAGCATCCAGAAAGGGAGAAATAAGGCGAGGGTAATTCGAAGCCTTCCTTGACAAAAAGGAAGAAAATCACGTTTTTCGAGATCGTCAGCCCCTAAGAAGTTGGGCGTAGTTAGATAACAGAGGTGGAGAGCAAGGCCCAATCAGATACATCCGGTGCGGCGTGACCGCTCGAGGGCCTTTCCAGGTGGAGGCATATATGGACTGGGGCTGGACGGCCTTGGCTAGCCCACCTCCTCTGTAGTGGCTCTCGTAGGCAAATTAGTTCTAACTCATCTTTTAACAAAAAGGCGCGGAACTCTCGAGTGGACTTGGGATTTGATGGTTGAGGCTGTGAGCCTGCAGAATGATTTAGTGGCGCAGATAGTGGTTACGAACACATCTACGACTCCATTACTGGCAGGCAGAAGACACATTTGGACTTCTTCGTCCGCTTGACTTTAGCAGAACGCACTGCTTCAAGATCTTAAATCAAATCAACGATCAGCATACATCTTATTGTGTACGTGGTATTGTTCTCAACAGTATCTTGAAAATCATATGAGGAAAACTGTGAGTTACGTACTCTGCAAGAATGTCATTACAATACCATAACCGAGCTCATAGTTTGATGCGGATTAATGAATGAATTACAATCGTGGTTAAGGGGAGCACTCCGCAAGAAGTGGCGCCTCATAATACCTGCTTCTCTCAACCATAGCTCAGTCAATAGCTATCCTAAAATTCTGAACTTTTTACCAGACCTTCACGTGTTGATAAGGAATAATTTGGTTCAAGCAAATTTCAATCGGATTCATACTCGTCAATTGACGGGACGTTGAAAATTACCTGATAGTCGCAGTTTTCCACCAAAAAAAAATCAATTTTTCATTATCATGGTTGGACCAACTGAAACTTTAAAAAAATATAACCAATATAAAATCCTCTCTAAATTCTTGAAAGTACTTTTTTTTGTAAAAAGTCCGGGAAACTTTTCTCTGATCGTTTTGAAAGAAGTGGAAAAACCCATTCGTTTGGCTATGTTTATACAATCCCCAGAAGCTCAAATCAAAAATCGACCTCCTAGGTCGTTTAGAGAATTTCATTGAAAGCACACTTTAAAAAAAGTCAATTCGGCTTAGGTCTATCTATTACCACTTATAGTGGACAGATGAGCGCGAGCCCACCAGCTCTGCCCAAAAGCTGACAGCGAGGATCTTTTGTGGCGCTATACTGATGCCAAAGCAGAAAATAAGAAATATGAGCATAAAAACATTTTCACCTTTCCCTTGCAGTGATGAAGGAGCTACGCCCAATTCTCCAAGACGTTGCTGCAGAATGCAGTAAAGGGCAAACCAAAAACCTAACGTATCTTTAAATGGAGTTTTTTGGTGAAAAATACCAAAAATTCGATCTTGTCCTTGCCAACATAGAAAATGAGGCCATACGTCGCGGTCGCGAAATTCAACCAAGGGAGCATCACCACCATTCTGGTGCTTGAAAATATTGGGACAACCGTTGATGATCACACCATTCGAGCAATAGCAGACATCGATTTATGAAGGTTGAGGACAACCAGAAAAGAGGGCGGCAAAAGAAAAGTCAAGCCCGGAGGCAGATCAAGAAAAACTGGCTGCGAGCGAGCAAGGGGGACCCTCGTACTCAGCTGGCTGCTACTAAGGTAGTAAGTAATCGAAAAATTGTGAAAGTTAGTAAAAGTTCGTTAGATATTTGGGAACAATATAATAATAAAAATGTAAAAAAAAAATTTTGTGGAGTACTCCCCTTAACAAAGCTGTAGGTTAACAGGATTCTATTCGAGCTGAAGCGAGATTCATCTGGGTTAAGTTCATTCACTTGTTGTATCAGAGACCTACTGAACATTAAGTACGATTTATCTCGAAAAGTTGGACTCATGAACAGGGAAACAATGGAATATCCATTTTGCTAAGGTAGAACATTGCAGCCGAGGCCTAACACGAATTATGAGAATGATTTAGTCCCATTGATACAAATAGAGCCATTTACCAGGCACCCCATGCTTTCTGTACGTGCGCATTGCTGTCATTGATGGAACACATTGCTAAAATATTTCGTTCGTTCTACCGTTTCTACTACTTTTGGCGGTTTCCATATCACGAAGTATGTTAATAATATGCTAATATTAATGATAACGGAATCCTCGTTAGCCTTTGCAAGGGTTTGTCTGTTCTATCACCTAATTTATCCCACTTTCACAAATGATAAAGATGTTCTAGCTGATGTCACGGGCAGAACCATCAGCCAATAATAATAATCCACAAAATAAATGGTCATACGTTTGATGGGAAACAAACAAGTATAATCCTTGGCCTTGCTATAAGATATCAAATACTGTTTAGCCTCACACCTAAAGATTTGCATATTAAGGACCAGGAAACTGGTCTTCGATTATCCAACTATTCGGTCTGATTGGAGAATAGTTAACCAAGTTAGACCTGTTTTAAGTTGTTAGAAGGTTGAGTTACTATGAAAAACATTCTAAGATCACTTAGCAGCGAAGGTTTATCCCTATAAAATGTCTTCTCCAAATTAATCACCAAAACCATCAGCCGTGTTTTATTCTTCGAAACATAGACAGGACATGCAAATCTCGCTGATTGTGATTTAATTTTAAAAAACTCAACCAATTCTGGGTTTATTAATTTTGAATAATGCATGATTGCTTGTGTCACTGTGAGGTGAGGTTCAAAAAGGTTTTAAACGCGGTTCAAATATTTCTATCATTTGCTATGGATGAATTTCTGCAAATCTGAAATCTAGCCCGTGTCTATTCTAAGTCCAAAATTCGTAGGAAATGAAACTCCAAAGAACACGTTTTCGCCCCGACTGATCGGTTTTTGGCCCATAGCATTGTTTGAAGTTAGAATCAACTTCATCAAAAAAGGATTCCATGTGCGAAAGAATGGATTGCATTACATCAATATATAAGGCCTTCATGGCCCATACGGCTAATACAGCTTTGAAACCTGCGCACCTTCATACTTGTTGACATTTGAAAGGGTTTTGACGATTTTGGTATACGTCTACAAAGGATTATTATTGAAAATAATTAACGGAAAATCAAATCAATAAGTTTGACGCAATCAATGCGATTATTGTCTTTTCGCGGAGTCCAATGTTGTTCTTAAATTCTGTAGATACATACTTCTTGATCATACCTATTTACTTCATTCAATAATTTCAGCCTGCTTGGGGATCCGCTGTCATTTGTACCCCACTGTTTATTGTTGAAAATCTTCACGCTGTTGGGAATTGTGTGTAAGCCTATTGAAGAAAAGATCTCAGTTTTACTATCGTCATCATCTGTCCGTCACTATCCCTTGAACCTGATTTACAGGACATTGGAGGGTGGAGAGAATCGAGAAGTGCAACTACTCTCAAGACTCCAAATTGGAAGATTCCGTAGTTGATGGAACTCCATTGTTGGCCCGGCCCCGTCGAAAATTAAGAAGAATGGGGCAAGCCCGTTGTAGGAAAAGGTGAGAGTCAATCTGTTTCGTGAAAACACGACTGTTTATTATAGGCTGGCCACTGCCGTCAAAAGGCCTTCTGGAGCGGGTTTTCAATCATGAAATCCTTTAAAGCGTACAGGATTTTTAAGAAAGGATCTTCGAGCTCGGATTCCCCCCCTTCTACTTGTATAGCGACGAGAGGTGAAAGATTGGAAAAAGGATGAATACCTCCTACACGTACCGGAGTGACGGAGAATCGACTTGAGTTATGCGGTAGGGTTCAATGGTACGCGACACGTTGCAACAATGTGGTCCGATACGGTGCCGAAAGTCATGTTTGGAGTGAAATATGACATCATTATGTCGTCTGAAATTACCATCGACTTTTAATGTTGGGATGGAGGAGCTTTGATACATATTCAGCTCTTCAGTACATTTGGAATCATTAGAATGCCGGTTAAAAGGGGGGGGGGGGGGGTTAAGTGATTGTAGGTGGCTGAATGTAAGTTTTTTTTTGTAATTATTTATTTATTTTTGTTACAACTGTAGTAAAAATCTAGCAACGTTTCTTTAATAATTTATAAATCGTTTTGTGGTTTATATTTGCATCAACAAACAGATGTTTGTTGAACTCATAAGATTTCTCCAAGATTTGTCTCATGTGGTTTTTTCGTGAAGCACACTGATATTCGCCGATTTCTCGATCAGCATACTGCTGGAGTTATTTTTGTTACAACCGTCTGTAGTAAAAATCTAGCAACGTTTCTTTAATAATTTATAAATCGTTTTGTGGTTTATAGATCACTACCTACATCTACTACACAACACAACACAACACGCTTGTGATCCTATGGACCTGATCTATAGTCGAATGTTGTTCTCTAAATTCAAATTGGTGAGAGGGAATGAGGTTTCTTTCTTCGATAATAGGTTTCAATCTTTTCAAAAGCAGTTTTTCAAACAGCTTTGATATTACGGGCAAGAGTGAAATCGGTCGGTAAGACTTCCTATCATCACTAGGCTTGCCTGGTTTTGGTATCATAATGATCTCAGCTACCTTCCATTGTCTTGGTACATACATATTTTTGTCTGAATGAGGCATTGACAATGTGCAATAACTTGAGGAAGCCTTTTTCAGGTAATTCCTTCAGTATTTTCCCAGTTATGATATCATATCCGGGGGCTTTTTTAGGACCTATGTTGCTCCTGATTTCATTCTTTATTTCGGATAGTGTTACTGGTCGTATTTCACACTCATCGATTTTTCTAATTTTCGCTGTGTTTTCTTCTTAATTTTGTCTCGGAAATGGTTTGAATGTGTCTTCTAGGTGCTTTGAGAAGAGATTTGCTTTTTCCTTCGCACTTCTAGGCTATGTTCCATTCTCCTGCCTAATTGGAGACATTGGTATTTAGATCGCTTGAGCCTTTTTATAGCATGGGATAATAAGTACTCAGTATCACTTACAGCAGAAAGGCCATGCAGATACAGAACGTAGGTGTTCACCATATTGTTACATTTTGGTGTAATTGTAATTCACTTCCATCTAAAAGGACAGCGTGATCGAATTCACAACCCCCTAATCACACATCTTGATGTCTTAAAAGGCACTTACTACTAAATCTCCTATCAACCATAAATTTTAACTGCTCAAAGAAAGGAGATAAATCGGAGGAGGAGGATTTGAACAAAATACCATTTTTCAAGTACAAAATACAGCCAAATACTATACGAAGAAAAACGTTTATTATAATTTTCTCCAGATATGGCAGGATAGTTATAAAAGGCATGGGTTTTGTAACTACTAATAATAATTGTAGAAGTATCCTAAAGATTATACGCTGGTTAATTTTGGGATTGCCTTAGCAGTTTACAATATTCACTCATTGAGATTTCACATCCACACTCCGTCATACTGGTTAGTTAACTGACTAATAATAAAACAGATTTAATTTTCATTCCCACCAAACCGATCAATTATAAATCAAAACGTGATCGCTTCAAGGTTGAAAAAAAATTTTTATTGAATAAATGAGGTAGAAGGAGGAAAGTAACCTGTACATGAAATTTTTAGAAGTTCCAGTCATGCAGCAAGGGAATGTTAGCGAATTTTCAAAGCAATTCATTCCCTCGCCTGGCTTTCCTTCACTGCAGACAAAATGTAAGGGTCACGCTTAACAAAAATGCAATCAATTTTGTACACTTTCACCTAAAAATCGTTTTTCTCACTATTCTGGAATCGCAGAATCCTGGGACAAGTCTGAACCGATGGAGCTCTTTTAAAGAAAACCATGCTTAATGAAACCCTCATTTATGGCAATATTTTGATCATAAAAGGTTAAATTTTGTATACCTGTAACTCGTCCAATCGGCTGCCCAACGAACTTGAACTTTTGTTTACCAAGAAACATTTTTTAAAGTTGGAACCAGAATGTTAACCATCTTATTACATCGATTGTTGTCTGGAAATACGGGCTACAGTCAAAATCTAGGGTTGAGTTCTCTGATGTATGTGTGTTCTCTGGTGTGTTTGGTCTGTCTGATATTTCTAGGGAGTCCCCACCCCCTCCACCAGGTTTTGAAAATGTTGAATTTCATTTTCTAAGAAAGTTTTCTAAAAGATTATACGCAGTGGAATTCCAGAAAGTCAATACCCTGAAGTGTAAGTTCACCTGGTTTCGTAGGCGAATAGTTTTCACCGAATTTTTATAGACAGATTTAACGACCCCATGCTCAAATCCGGCAATAACTCCTTTGATTGGCCTGAAAATTCATTTTATAGTATCGTGAACGATGGTTCGTTTTGGCTCCGTAAAGTCAGGAATCTTTAATACTTCCAAATCGAATACGTTTCTTCCAAAGACCGGGAATAACGTTGTTCATCTTGTTTCAGTGAAGTGGTGGAAATGCGTGTTAATGTTGCATGAAAAAAGGATAAGAGCGTAAAATGGGAATTGTGTCTACTAGCTCCTTCATGATTTCTAAAGGTGGTTTTGGTATGCTTAAGAAACACAGTCGTACATTTTTTATCACTATGGAAACGTTCCTCTCACTGCCCAGTGAAAAATTAGTATTGATATACGAAAAGCTCAATTACCCAACAATGCTACTGTTAACGAATGGAATAGTAATGAAAAAATGAGTAAAGAGTGCAAGATAAGAAACGAGGCAAATCAGGTGAATTAAGGAGTCACACAAGTTATAAATTTGTTAAAGAAATTGAAGCAGTCAGAGAAAGGCAAATAGTTGTGAAAAAGAAAGTGGTAGTTAAAGAAATCATATTTCGTTGCATTGTCCTTGAAGATTCTTGAAGGACAGAAAGGGACATAGGACATGTTTGGAGAACGTGAAGAAATTCTGGAACTCATAAGACCAACTTTTGAGAGCAGGGTGTCCAGCCTGGTTTGAATTGTACAAATTTAAATAGTTGTATAAACTTGCTTAAATGGTAATATAACTTCATCAAAGTTTAAACTCGATGTAGCAGAGTAACTTGTGTTGAACTTTTTACTGGAAATAGTTGTGCACTGCTTAGATTGGGGCCAAAACTGGGACCTCAAACTATACGGTAGGAGGTACAAAAAAGGATTATTGGCTGTGCGTCAGCTAAAAAGTCTTGTGAAACTATGCTTGTGATATCGCCTGCTTGACTTGGAAATAACCATCACTTATTAGCACACTATAACAACACTACTGTCACCGCTAGGGGTTCAAATATTAATTTTTCCAATGCTGCTTTTTCTAATGATTCACAATCTGGTGTATTGAATTATCATGCATGTCTTAATTCAGGTGCTCTTGCTTATAAATTATTCTTGAATTGAGAATAATAAGTTCTTAGTCTATGGTTTCAATCTTAACATTATTACTCATACAAATATGATACAGCACACTACAAACAATTTGTAAAATCATTTTTCATCTGTTACTCATATTCTCCTTCTACTGCCTTCTAGATAAATATCTCCCTATTTCAGTTCGCCTATTCATCAGCATATATGTAGTTTTTTTTATTTAGTTGGGCTGATTGTAGGAGGGGGAGATCATTTTCTATGGAAGGGCAGTTGAGTATAAAAGTTGGAAGATGGATCGAATAAAAGCGATATGGCGATTCTTCATAATTCAGGTAGGAAAAAAGGGACAGATTAGACTTCACAGAGAAAAAAAAAACTTGGTGAACCTTCTTCATGAAGGCTAAGAGGGAAAAATATCTATAATAAATTTTGTTTTCGACAGTTGAGAGATTTTACAAAAAGGCGCTTTCTGAAAAGTGTATTTGAAGTATACAAGATGTGATTGTGTCGTTCATTCGAAACCGATTTTGTAATTGGTATTTTTCAATTTCAATTTTGCAGGGTTGAAGAATATCTCCATCAAGGGGAACCAAATCATCTTCAAGCCACGTATGTACTCGATTATTTATTCATGTTTTAAGTAGATTTAGTAGAAGCCTCACGCATTTATTTTGTTCTTCAGATTTGATTTTTCGTAAGCATATATTCGATTATTCTGAAGTTTTTGCTTCTGTCCCGTTGATGGTTCTTTAATTTGATTCTATTTCCATCTAACCTATTCTTATGGAATTTTATTGGTGGCAACTAGGTATCCGTCGACGCCAATGAGACGGCGCGGGGTCGTCCTGGAAAATATCCTATCCGTTTTACACAAAACCAGTGTAGTGATTTCTGCGTTCTCTGTTTTCCCAATTTTAAAATTTCTTTTAACTTGTCTGAGTTTTCAAGGATTATATAATATTTTATAGTCTTTAGTGTTTATAAGATTCAAGTTGTGCTCAACCTTGGATATCTTCTAGTCAAAACATTAGTCTATACTTCAATATTCTAGTCTATAATCAAGTACCTACATCAAATTCTCGGTACACATTGTGTAACATGTATGGGGATTAACTTGTTAATTTTGATTCAAATCTCAACTAAAATGATCGTGTTGTTTACGCGCATCACTGATTTTATGAAAAACTCAAAGGAACTCAAGTTAGTAAGGCGCTCTTCAATTTAAAATTCTGTGTTAAGCTACTTATTACGATTTCATATTTTGTATTTGGATACCAGCTTTTAGTTAAAAACTCCAATTAATGCCAAATTTTATTCTACTACCGTCTCATTAAAGGATAATATCTTTTCAAATTAGCATTATCGTGGTGAGAAATCCGTTGAAAGGTTCGGTGTCATGAGGTAAACAGTTCACCCAATACTTCAAACGCTTGTCACGCAGAAACCCGCTTCGAAAACGCCGGCGCAGCTGAAAATATTTCGAACTTTATCTGGCGACGCTTTAAAATATGGTCGATGACCTTAACTGATCGCTTGAGTGCACGGTGCTTTCTCGGATTGCAAGTAAAAACACAGTAGGATCAACGACGATCGCTGAGTCAAGCATAAAAGTTGGATGACTACGCAACGGAGATTTTCAACGTGGCAAGTTCAAAAGGCGTGGTCGCCTTATATGTGGGAGTGGTCAGTAGGTTGAAGAAAAGGTGACGGAAGAGAAAAAAAATCTCAATTTTTTCCGCTGACCTGACTGGCAGACACGGGGGTGTCGTGTTATTGCGGACGAAGGTTTGACTCGTTAACGCTAATGTTAGTATAACGTGAAACTAAAATTTCGCAGCGGGGACTATAACTACACTGAGCATGATTTTGAAAGAGAAAAGGAGGACCATATAAGAAGTGTAACACAAATTTTATCAACCAGTATTAAATATTGGTAAATAAATGTTATTCAGAAATCACTGGGGTTTATTATTCAATTGGCTTGCGTTCATGATTTGAATTTCTACTAAGCTTTGGAGTGTGCGTGTTTCACAGGTGAAAGAATACTTATTTACCCCAGTAATAATATTGAATAATAAACCCCAGTAACAATATTGAATAATATTTACCTATATATTATCAGCGTTTCATGCATATCAGAATGCTTCAACCCGTGTATCGGCTATAAACTACAAGTATCCACATCGGCTATCACTCCAGTATCCACATTCACTACAACTCGACGCTATCGGCATCACTAGGTTACAAACAAACAATAATAACCCAAAAAACGCAAATGTTGGCACCATATATCGGGCCATACATCGGGAATGGTTTGACCTACGGACGTGGCGAGGGTCTCATTCGATTCCTCAAGGTAGTTCTTCAAAAAGAGTACACATTTAGGCCGGTTCGACTTGTTTTGAGGTTTTTAGGGATTTTACAAAACTCTGACAGCCCTTAAAGGGCACTTTAAATTGAGTGAGAGAGCTGGCTCAAGAATTGGGGCGTCGTCGGACCAAGATGGATTTTTCCCAAACTGGATTCACATCCATCCGGCAAGCTCTCCGGAAAATTTCAGATCTTTTGCTCCAGCCGTTTGGGAGAAATCGTGCGTACGGGTACGGCGGACGGACGGAAAATTTTTATTGCAGATTCGGATTCTACACCCTTTGAAACGTAAACCATGAAATTTTCAGGGGGGTTAGAATTTTTTTTCCAGAGCGATTACAATGGTTTATTATTGAATAATAAACCAAAAAGTAAATATGTGTTCTAAATAGGACCTTTCAAACTAAATTATGCATACAATATTAATATTACTCTCACAGCTTCTGAATCAGGTACGTAACACAGGTAAATATCATTGTTACACAAATAAATGTAATACATGTCTCGAGACCTTCATGCCCACTACTATAAGGCGAAGACAATGTCCCATATTGATATTAATTTCCTAGCCACAAGAACCCATCTTTTCGGTTAATTCACCGGATAGAACTAGCTAATATTCTCCAACCCGGGAAAATAATTGAAACGAAAAATATGCTGTGGAATAAGGACCTCCCGCGTCGGTTTCAGCCAAGTTCTCATTTCTAGGGAAATAATTGAGGTAAATAAGAGGTGATTACCTTCCATTATACGTCGGAACGAATGTGACTGAATGAAGGTTCCCGCGTTCAATCCCAGCTCTCTCACCTGCTCGTCTGAACTTACTTGACCGACAAAGGAGACGAGCTGTGAGAGTTTCGCGGTTTTCCCGCTAGACTTTCTTAACGCTATTTCCTAAGTGTCGGGTTTTCAATAATGAACTATTGCAATCGGCCTGGAAAAAACGTCTGCCGATTTGGACGGGCATTATAGCCACCTCTTTCAAATCAAGTTATTTCTCTTTTTTCTGTCACACCAAGGTTAAACTTTATTATCAATTTGATTGTGATCTTCCAAAACAATATTTATATAGTCCAAAACAATGATACAGAACATGTTTTGACAATATTTGATAACTGAAGAAGTGGTTATTTCAATGTTTCACATATACTGCGTTAGTTCGTTTAGGTTTTTTTCCTCAGTCTTCTAAGTAAATCGCTTACAAATGGACTGTTTCGATGTTCACACATACCTCCTGGTGAGCGATGGACATTTTCTTGATAGTTTCATGAATAGTTTCCATCATCAAAATCGGACTATAACTTCGTATAGTTTTGCCCGTAACAAGGATTTGCTGACAGACAGACACACAGACAGACACGGAACCAAAATTGTTCAGAAAGGTCTAAAACGCAAAATGCGAGTGGAATTATTGATTTTGGAGACAAAAAAATTTTTACATTCCGAAAGTGAAAACAATGCTTCCGCTACTTTAGTAGACTCGGAAGCAATATAGGTTTAGTGGGAAAAATAATGGACGTTGAAACAGGAAAGCATCGATTTGGTGTTGAGATATTTCATTCCTCCGCCCCTTTGATTAATAATTTGCATCGTGTGTAATTGAATATTTGCCGAGATATTTATCGTTGGTGACCGTAATGTTTGGGTATCAACGACCAAGTCGAACCGAACCGGTGGCCTGCTCTTAGAGTGCAAATTTATGATAATCGTATTCCTTAATTTTTTTTTTAACAAAAACACATGTCCCGAGGACTCTTCCCCTGCAATTAACGCGGAATGCCGTAACATCAAATTCACTTTCCTTGGTGACACTAATCTCTGGCAGATTGTTTGTGATGCGGAATTTCAGAGAGAAAAGGACTCTGAGTGGACTATGATCTTTAAACTATAAACTTCTAGAGGAAACGGTTTCCATAATATTACCCAGCGAGTTGATTGAGCGAAGTAGAAATGGAACATAGATTATTTCAAACCAAAGTTTTTCTAGTTCGTAAACTGACCTTGTACAGTAAGATGTCGATAAATGTCTGATGTGTGTGGAACACGAAACAGAAAACCTTTAGATTACCACCATTTATCTTTGATTAATATTCACTGTGTTATTGTATATACTACTTGATGAAGCTAAAAATGTATGGAGACATTAAGTAAAGTTCTTGGTTGTAAAACCGGCTTTACTTTTTCCAAATTCAACAGTTTTCGTATAAATCCAGATGTCCCAAAATTTGGGACACACATTTAATGTGTGTTTCGCCAATCATTGACACGGGAATAATAAGACAACTAGATACCTTTATGGACCTCAATATGGACATCCGCAGTACTTAGAATCACTACATGCTAATAAACAACAAATCGTCAGACATTTATTCAAGATTAAAGTTTTTTACTTCTCTTCTCGGAATTTTTTCTTAACCCACCAAATTTGGGAGGCCCAACTTTCAAACTTTGAATGGGTACTTCAGCAGTGTGGTCCTTGTGAACCTACTTGCAGAGTTGTTGGAAAAGTGAACGAAACCCTAGTACCACAATCAAGTTCTTGCTAACCGTTCCAGGAACGAGTTTCAAGAGAGAACTGGTGGAATTTGAAGACGAAAAAAGTTCCGAGGCAGCTATTAAAGTATAATTCTGCGAGAGCCACTTGACGTTCTTGACTAGGGGATGTGGTGTTTTTCCCAGAAGAAGAATGACCTCAGCGGACAAGGCGGGAGGCGGCTGTCCTTGCACCAGTAGAGTCACTATAGCTCTGCTGACAGCAACTACTCTCCTCCTCCTTTTTCTTGAAATCAAACTGGGGAATAAAATAGGAAACAGTTTTCTTCCTTGCAATCTTTCCAGGGAAGTAGTTTTGATATGTTTCGTCGGCCGAGGTGGATTTCATGAACTTTGACTCAGTAATACGATTCCCTAGCTGATAGAGCAGAAGCGTTTCAGCGGTGGAGCGATTAACCAGAATGTCGGACTGGACGGAGAAATTCCGGTGAAGGTAAAAAAAACCGTCAACGTCAGTGCGAAAGAGGACTCCGCGGTAGATTCGCAGAGAGAGATCCAAACAAGGTCTGCTGAAAGGTAGATGATCGAGTTTGCTACTGTGATGACGTGAATTACAACGCAAGAATAGCAGCAGCCGGTTCCCACTCGGGCGGAGGAGGAATGGCGATAATTGCAGTCAGCTAGAAATCGCTAGCTGAAAGCAAGCGAAAAGCAAAGGAGAAAGGAAATCTATCACCATCCTCATTGTGAATTCATATTTATCAGTGCTAACTAACTTTCGTATATTTCAAACTTATTATCTCAATTTTGCTGCCCAAATCATCTATGGCAGCATGAAAAACAAAACTGAGAATAGCTTGGAAGGAGGACCCTCAATTAATGCTACGTGGATATTTTATAGAATTAGTTGGTGAAGAATTCAAATCAATCCTGCACATCTCGACGCCATAATTTTCGCTCGGATAAATTCTGGAACAGTTTATGAAAGTTACCTAAATTGTTCGGCTTTTCGTATTTTTTATTTATGCAACTTATTGAAGATAGGACAGGACCTAACCCATACAATAGATTCTCTCAAAATTGGTGCTTTAGATTAATACCTGAAGTTTTGTTGTGACAAACAAGCTGGCAACAAGACACAGAACCAACTGTTTTCTGAAAAATTTGCAATAGATATTCTAAAAACCAGAGGAATTCATTTCTTCGCGTCTCCTTAGCTTCAACAGAGAAGAAACAAAACAATTTGTGAACTTATTAATGAATTTGGTAATCCAGCAATAATGAAAAATCTCAAGTCGAACAATTTTTCGATAATTTGTCGAATAAGCCCGACCATCTGTAAGCACTTATACAGACTTCACGCTGAGTTCTTGAAACCAATTGGAACGGTATCGTCACCAACGAGAGCGATGACTCGGAAAAAGAAATTCAAAACTCGACTTGAAAATGTCGACTAGGTCCCCCGCCTCTCTCTGGGGCCAGCCAGCTGTCGAGAGAGCAATGTAAACAGAGTCGTATGTAGTGGGAACTCGGTTTGTGATGAGAACGGATGAGGAACAAGCCGTCCGGTCCGGATAGTGAATCGGGTGCGCCCACGCCCGGGTCCCGGCGAGTATGAGGTAGGCGGATACTTTCCCTCCGGGGAGTCAACACTGTTGCTGGTTTCGTCTCGAGGCTTGGGGCCGTGGCCAGGGAAATTACACAGGATCAATTAGTCAATCCGAATCAGATTACGTAACCCCGAGTTCAATCATTCATTTCAAATTCGAGTTCCTGCATATTCAAAGCATCGTCTATTCACGGCGATTTCAGATGTTCTATTACTACTCGTAAATACCGATCTCTAGTGTTCCTCGTCCCACCTCTCAGAAGTTCAGTGGAAGAGGTTTTCTATACTGAATGGATCTTTGTTTGATTTTAGAACATCATTTTATACCGAACTGTGTTTTATGCTCAAGATATTGAGCATAAAGTGAGGAAATGTATCCAAACGTTGGATATAACATACACAGGATGAACGTTCCAAAAAAGCACATTGTAAAAAAACGTTTCTTTCTTGAATGCCAGTTGAAATTGCCCGATAAGACGATATAAGATCTTACGATGAATGAATTGATGGTTTTCCGATGTTCCACGTTAAAACATTATTTTGTATTAGACCATCCTTCAACGCAATCAACTAGCCTACAAATTATTCCCCTAAGGTTAATTGAAAATTATGTCAATAATAGAGACTCAAGATTTGCAAACTTTGGCCCATCAGTTTTTGAGGAAAGCTTCAAACGGATGAATTTCATAATTTTTTAAATCTATGTACCCATATTGAAATGTGAAACCAAAAATAACGCGAGGGGGTTAAACATTTGTTATTTTCTTGGTCGATGGCAAAGGTTCACCGTTGAGAACATTGGTGACAAACATTCTTTCATTGTGTACAAGAACTTGTAGCATAATAACAGCAAGATTCGATTAACAATATGTATCTGTGAAACTAAACGTTTAACCTTGATAGCTTGGGAATTGACGAAGGGAAATCTGTTTTTATATGGAACAGTACAATTTTTCGGCAGTTTCGTAGGTGATTTCTAGAAACTCCTAGTTTGTGGAAACTCCTAGATAGAGATCGTGGAAATCAAAAGTATGTACTCTACGAGCCGGAGCTCGGAATACAACGAATCCTAGAATGTAAAGGTGGTAAGTGAGGCAGATTATGGAATCGGCGCGGAGGCGATAGCTTATGATCCGTCTTATGGCATTCTGCTCTCAGTCTCTGCAGTCTCGCTCGACAAGGATGGTCGAATGCAAATTCGGAGCCTCCCGATCAATGAAATTTCACTCGTATGACATGCAACCTATTGTCCTAGATTCCAAGAGTCACATGAGCGGATTAGATTTATTCATAAACCAATTCGAGGTAGAGTGCCCAAACTATCGTTCCTATATTTCGGTCGGTTTTCTAATTACTTATGGAAGTTGACTCATCTCTCACCATTTGGGCAAATCCTGATTGCCCTATATTCTGTTCTAATCCCAACCTATACATTGCTCCCCCGCTTTCCAAGTTCAGGAAGCTTTGAGTTCATGCAGACTTAAAAACGTATGTCCTCCCAATCAAAACGTTGACTAGCCTTTTGCGTTTCAGAGTTTACTAATCAACATATGTTCCATATTCCTCTGTATGTGAGTCTTTTTCACGTCCAAATGTATACCAGGTTTTTGTTCTCGTTTGATGAAATGCTCAAGTAAAGCTTGAAAATGGTGGCCTCTAAAATTAATTACGATCAGATCAATACTATCGTGAGCTCACGCTAAAAGGAGAATTTTTTGTAACGTTAATCAATCACAATTATCGGTACAACTCCATTCGAAGAGGGGGGGCACTGTGGTTGATTTGGGTATATGTTCAAGTATGACCCATACATTTTGAGTCTAGTAATAACTTTTGCGCATAAGCATGACTGAAATACCTTGACTCAGGCTGAACACAGAGACAAGTGGACCAATTTTGATGTTTACAGAAATCAGGCGAGTTAACTTCAAGATAATCCCTTATAAATTCCGTCTCTGTATAAACGATGGTATCTTTTTGGTTCAATGATGCCCACACACGTTGACTCACCCTAATTCTACTTTCGATTTCAAGTACACTTTTCAGTCATGACAATGAGCTTTTGGATCCAAACGTACCAACAAAACATAAAATCGAAGTATTTACTACAAATTTTGGTATATATTTTTTCTTCCAAAATCGAACATTATTTTGCTCACGTACCTATTGTACTCACACATTTTGAGCCACTGATTGTACATTGATGGTGACAGGAGAACAATTCAAGGACCTTAATTGCATGGCACTTGATGCACTTCTCTAGCTAATAGCAACCCATTGCCAATATCTACTTCCAATGATTTGGTGAACCTGACAGTTTATGAAATAGGGAATACATGGACATTCTGTCAAAACTGGACTGAAATGTAATCCTGAATGAAATTGTTGGTTTCAGATTTTCATGAGCATTTGGTAGCGAACTATCCTCCTTCAAATATTGCTATTCTTTTTAACGTTTCTTTCTTGAAAGCGTATTGAAAACCCCTGAATTTCCAACGTTTCAGGTTTAATATCTGCCATGCTGAGGCGCACCTTGAGATTTTTATCAAAATGTGGT
This sequence comes from Creontiades dilutus, assembly GCA_031894815.1. Taxonomy (NCBI): domain Eukaryota; kingdom Metazoa; phylum Arthropoda; class Insecta; order Hemiptera; family Miridae; genus Creontiades; species Creontiades dilutus. The sequence continues at coordinate 1,127,490 of JAVIWC010000594.1, forward strand.
CTCGTTAGATACCTAGTTATATTGAACTTGAAAACCTTCTATATTACCTAAGTCCCGAGTTATTGGCTATTGATTATGGCAAAAGATATCACTTTACACACTAACCGATATGGGGCCGAAGCGGAAGACGGAAGGTGTTCTTCAAGTGCGGACAGCAAATCATTTTAATGACAGGGTTGGCACAAAAGAGTGGGTCAACCCCACGTGACGCAACAGAGCGATAAAGGACGATAGTAGGAGGAATTGTACTCCCACGTCCCCCTCCAAATGCTTTTTCGTCCAGTCCGGGCCCAGCCGATCTACCTTTTGCAATAAGCTCGCGTCACGCGACAACCGACAAGTGGTTTTGGGAAATTGCCATCGCCCAAGGGGCTTTCGGGCTGAGATCGACAGTGCAGAAGCCTGAAGCATTCAGTGCTCAATCAAAATTCATTTTCTATTGATTGATAAATACCGTCACATAGAAAATCCACCAAGATATATACATTCGGGTGTTGCTATTGATTCAACTGGCCTGGTATTGATTTGAAAATCGTTATTTTAATTATTAAAGGCAAGGAAAATTGATACTTAGTTCCGCTGCAAAAACTCTAGGAAGCTAACCTTACTGACAGCAGACTATACAGCTTAAGCAGTCAATCCGAAATAACATTCAATAATTGAGGCTCATTTTTGCGATACAACTATAATAGACCGAGGGACAGAGCCACTGGCTACAAACTTGATACATATACAATTTTAAAGTATTTCTAATTGAGAGTCGGAGCCTGTTGTCTACTGCTTGTCCCGACCGGTTGCGTTGTTTCTAAATGGTGGAATGAATTGTCAAAAAACTGCACGCTACTTAAGCTACATTATTAAGCTATTTAAGCTGTAGCGTACATTTCTACAAGCCTGTTGACTCGCCCACTAAATATGGGAACCGGAGTTCTGTGCAACAACTTTGATAGATTCAAAGAGACAAATTCAGGCAAAGTTGCTTTTCATTTCTTCGCCAACAATTAGCGGGTGAGTCATCTGCCATGCGGAAATGTTACCCCAAGTAACCCATTTCAGTCTCAGTTTCTAGATGCCTCGGTTTTATTTGTATTTCAACTATGAAGTACTTACATACAAATAGTACAGAGTGGAAATTTTTAAATAAAAATGGTCAATTGATTTCAAAAAATAAATAAAAAACAAATATTAATTATATAATGATAAATAAAAAAAAAAACAATCATGGTAATTCAAAAGAATAAATAATGAACCATATCCCGTATTAGATAAGTACCTACAAATGGCAAAAGGTCAGTTAAGTAATATTTATATTCATTTTCTAGAACATTAAAAAAATGAATTCCAACAAATTACATTAAAAGGTTTACAAAGAATTTTTCAATCGTTTTATATTAGTTGTGAATAATGAAATGTAAAGCTGCCCATTTGAACATGTACATGTCGTCAATTGAATAACAAATGATTTAACTTATTATTACGTACATGAATAAATGTTTTGAAAAATCATGGGTTTTGGGGTTATTGTTATCATTGGGATATTTATATTGTTGTTATAATTGTTAATGCGATTATTGTTAGTGAATGAGGGTATTTATAAATGCTCACAATTAAATTATAATTGGGGAGAAGGCTTGAAGAACGGCCGGGTTCAGGACAGGTGGTCACGCCAAGGAGAGACATAACGGCCCCCTTAATCTCCATTTTGGACGACGATTTTCTGCTGCTGAAAAGCTACCGAATCGGGTAAGCAGAAGTTTAAACGGATTTTCTTCATTATGAGGCCTCAACCAAATATACATCTTTAGGGTTAAATTTCTCAGAATTTTTTGACAGTGCGCAGTTTCGAAAGGGACAAGCAGACGTCCAGGCAGACTCTCAATCCGGAATACTTTGAAATATACAAGTCAATATTACATCAGATGTGTTAAATAGGTGGTAGCTGTCACTTTGTCCATAAAGGCAAACTGGAACATTTAAAAATTGAAGCTGTGCATGTTTTAAGGTGTTGTTTCCTAGCCATGATAAGAGTCGCTAGATAATTATAGTTTAGGTCCTGAAAGAGTAACAATTGGGGGGAACCAACAGTAGAAATTGGAGCACAAAAACTCCGTTTCCTCAACAAGATGGGTTTCTTAGCAAAACCATAGGTGGTGAAGACAGTTGATCAATTCTGTAAGAGAACTCTCCACACGGTCAACGGTTGATTAAGCGTTCAAGTTTGATTCAGTAGCAGAGTATATTGCAAGTGAGATGAATTACAAATTGTATACCTACGTTTCTCAAGACTTAATCATCAAGCGCCAAGCACATATTAACTAAGAAAATAAATATCCTACCAGCCCAAGACCACATGAATTCATAATACAATAATATCAATAATGTACTGCATTCGCGGTATCTAAAAATCCGTTTCCTTCAATAGAAAACACATTTTAACGTTAAGTAGATAGCACTCCAACTAGGTTAGAAATTGAATCACAACAGATTGAATCGCTTTTCAGGATAAGGTATACCAATAAAGGCTCCTACGATTCAGTAAACTCCGAATCTTCACCCATCATATGAAAGTCATGGTGTATTCGGCAAAATGAGTTAAATATTCAAAATACTTCCTAAAAAAGTAATTTTTTTTTTGGTTACAAAATGTTCAACCTCCAACCTTTCAGTAGTGAAGGAGCAAAACGATTTTTATACCACGCTCTTACATTTTATTAAGGTGAAACGGCTTCAGGAGGAACATAAAACTTGTTGAAGGGAACGTGGTAACGGTGTGGAGCTTGCGGGTTCGAATGTCTCGCAAGTCAGCGTCGTGACTCCCAGCCCCGAGCAAGTTCGTGATCTTTCCAGTTGGAGAAGCCCAGGGCACCTGGGGTTTGTAAAGTATGTCTTTTGTCTCTTGAAGGAGGGACAACTCTGCCATCCAGTTCCACTTCATGCGAGGACTCTATGACCTCATCGCAAGACAACATGTGGCGGAGATTGGGCTTTCTTGAACGTTGAACTTCAGTTCGGAGTTGATACCGGAACTTAACGATCAAAGCCTCTGGATATATTGTACAGAATATTTAGTTGCACAGCAGTTGTATATAGTGACTATGAGTGATAATAATTTCACCCAAGAAAGTTTTTCTGCCACTGTGAAAAATTGAGTTTTCTCCCGGTACGAAAATAATAGAGTGTTTCGCTAAAGTATGAACTTCTACCACAATTAGCAGCTATTGGTTTATCAGCGAGATGCATGTACATTTTAGAGAAGGGAAGATTACCAAATATGGAGTTGATGCTCGAGTGATGTTGGTAATAAATATAGAAAGGCTAGAAACAACTGATGGTCGTTCAATGAATTGAAAAGATGCGGTTACCACCGCCCGTCACCCTTGAAACCACATCTGGCCTAACCTACGCCGTCCATTAGTGGAACCTCAGTGTGTTCATATATTATCGAAAACCTGAATTAGTACTTCCTAACAATGAAAAAAAAAATAATAAATAAATAATGGGCCTTTTCGTCCCCTAAAGGGTCACTAAGACCCGCCCATGTAGATCGACTGCTGATAGACTGTCAGAATGTGAACGTTCCTGTTCCTAACTTGAGATTCCTCTTCTACTTGAAAACTTGAGATGTGTTTTATTTCATTTTTTCTTCTATTTAATTATATCCTTACATTACATCGTGAATAAGAAACTGCTGTGAAACCCCTATTCTAAACCAAGCATGAAGCCGGAAACTCGTTTTACTATTGATGATGTTGGATAGTTTTTGCCTCGGTATTGTTAGCGCTCTTGCCAACGCCCCAGACAGAAAATTGCTAAGGCTAATTCACATATTGTTTAAACATATAACAATTATTTCCATGTTCATAAGAATCGCCAGTGTTTAAATCAGCTCGTTTACGTAACCATAAATGCAGTTCTTGATCTTACATTCACCTGCATCAAGTCTTTTAGTGGTCTGATGGCCTTGCAAACATGAAATATTTGGCAGCTCCTGGAACGTTTGGCAATGCTTTTAGCGAAACCCCTAGCTGTTTCTTCGCTATATTTATTGAGGCAATGACACCTGGATGGGCTCACCCAACTGCGAAACAGAAGTCGTTCTTCGTTCTGATAGTCTTTTTAAAAAGAAAAAAAAAAAAAAAATTCAAAACAACAAATTGACCACACAAGTTGGGAGTTGGTTGGATCTCCGATCTTTACCAGAAAAGCCGCAATTTCTCCGGTTTATTCGTCCGATTGCCACTATCTTCCTGCCGACTGAGCGCTCAGTACAACCAGGATCACCTTCTAAGGACTAACTCGACTCTACAGGCTTCACCTGTGGTCTCAAATCCCTCCTCCTGACGGACACTTCGCGGAAGGCATCGCCACAGCCTCATTTCAAATTCATACTCCGAAACCCCTTTCTTCGGCCCTGTTTTCCATTGACCTTAGTTATGCAAGACTAGGGTGAATGGGTGCTGATCCTCTTCGAGTTCCATTGTGGACGTTTTCCTCTTTTTTTATTCAGGATCCAGATACAGTCTACCTCTTGGGTACGCTGCTAATTTATCTTCTTCTTTATCGGAAGGGAAGCTCTCGTTATTCGAAAGTGCAGGTTATTTGAATAACTTTTGATTCTCCTGTCAGTCTTTTAGCATAGCTAAATACGTATAAACCTATTAACATAAATCGGTAAACTTGAATAAAGAAAGGAAACTAGCAATTACATTACTTGCAGGGTAGTTATCTCGGTTTAGCTATTGAAAGAGCCATATCCTACTCATCTAGATATGTTATTGTATTCTAAAACAATTACATATATTTCCATTGTGCTGGAGAACTATTGAAAAGAAAACTCATGTTGAAGATCCAGATTTAATCTCAACGAACATCCTTCCAAAAATTGCAAAAATCTCCAATGTTTGATCGATTTCACTAAATAGGAATTGGGATGTGTCATCCAAATCTTGATACCTGCGGATTTATAATGAAGTTTTGAGCCTACAAAGAAATCACATTTTATTGGTAATTGATGTGTACATGAGACGCCGATTGGCAAAGTCCAGTCTTCACTTGAGTAGGCTGTAACTGAACAAGAATCTTCTGCATGTGTCATTGCCATTTGGAGTAGTATAATAACTACTCGCAACTATTTCTGTCAACATCGTTATAAATGATCAACTGAACGTTTATGAACAAATGTAGCAGACATATTGTAATACGGATTCCATACATTTAAAAAAAAAATTATTTAGTATAAATATACTTTTTCAATAATTGTCGAGTTCAATCTCTATTAGTATAGTTTTGTAAGTTCAGTATTGTTTTCATGAAAGTTTTTCTAATCAACGATTCTCCATTCTACTTTTGAAAATTTGCCTCCAAACTCTGTTGGAGTTGAATTGAAAACGGAAAAACTTATTCATTGTGCGTAAAAAACGTACTTATATTTATTTAATGTTCAACTTTGACAGATTAAGGCCATCCTAAATAAGGGAATCTTCAAATGATACCAGATTCATGTGTTGTATTCATAGATAAATACAATTTGAATCAAGACCTCTGCCTTGTTCAGCTGAATGTTCCATTGTATTGAACATCGTCAGCAAATGGATTCTTTATTGGGATATCCAAGAGATCTCTGCTAAGTAACGGTGTAGCATTCAAATGCTCTACCTCAGTGATTTTCCTGTAGGGCTAGGTTGAAATCTGAAAACAATCCTTAGGAGCTCTTGAATTGTAGAGGAGATCGTTAGGGTCGAGCGAGAACGCTTTCACCTGGTTCGCACCGACCATGTACATGATTGTCGTACACCCATTTTTTTCCCCGCAATACTTCAAATAATTGGATCCAACGACAATGTGACTGTGCTGGCTTTCTCTATAGCAATAGAACGAGCATCGATTGGTAATTCAGAGAACGGGGAATCTAAAACCAGTTTGTAAGCACGTGCGGCGAGTACCAGCCCATGGAAAGTGGTCTTATCTAGTCCTTGGATGTTTTTCCTGCAGCGTAATATCCGCTGCAGAGTCTGCCCTTTTCTGGGGACTATGACCAAGCGCCATTGCTCAATAGGTTCGATGATTTTTAAAATTGAAAAAAATACAGAAACATAATTTGAAAAGAAAAGGAGAACAGCAACAACCGGTTTCTTGTGATTGATGAAATAGGCGGATGATGGATGTGGTGTTTCCAGCTTGTCAGATGTCCCTTGATGAGTAAATCCGTTTTGAAGGCGTCATTAATGAAGTTTTATTACTTTCTAATGTCCTCTCCTAGTATCGCGGCAAATCTAGTTTTCTTGCCACCCAGAAGTAATGACCCACTGCCGTCGTTTGAGGTTTAGGGTTTTGGGGGAACAGTCTTTAATTAAATGGAAGGTCAAAGTATCGCGTCGTCATCACCATTGGATGGTATTATTTAAGATTTCTCCTGGTACCTATCTGAGGGAGTGAGGACACGTTTTTGGGAAATATTGAGCCTCTTGTAAACATTAAGTATTGAAATTAGCCTTAATTTCAGTAGACTCCCCGAGTAACGTGCCTGATTGCACACAGATTTACGCGTAAACGGGTAATCCGGTACGGGCTTATTACCATTGATCCATGGTGTTCTCCAAATTCATCTACGTTATGGTTTCTTATACCGAATTCTTCAAGACTGTCTTCATACCGGTATGGCCTGGGTAGCATTTTAAGCTTTGAATGGCCCTCTGGGTTCCTCATGTCATTACCCTGCGGATTATTGCATACGAAGCTGAAGGCAAGTTTAGTTGGACTGTCAGCCTGATTGACCCGGATATGAATGTTTGTCGTCGTAATTGACAGATCATGGAAAAGAAAAAAAGCAACCAAAAAGCGAAACTTGAAAAACTCCTGTATCCATTCTAAAGGTCCAGTGCTCAATTTTGCATGTACGCCTACATGGCAAACTTAATTCGGGCTGGCAGTCTTCAAAACGATAGGCGGGCCCGACCTGAGTTGCCCTCCCACTCGAAATCGGCATCACAAAAGTGCGAATGATTTTTCTGCCCCCACATACGCGTTATTGATGGATCTGAACTGAAAACGAGTGTACCATCGGTCGATTTACGTTTAGTGTGAACGGGTTCCAGTCCGTTGATTTACCGCTTTTCCTCGAGCTTTGTTCGTTGAGTCGTTATATTGTGATAAAAAAGGTCAATCTTTTTTCCAGTATTCAGTCAGATACGGATCATGTAACTAAACAAGTCTCGTTCAGGAGGTGCCGAATTGAAAAATAATTACTTAGAGGAATTAGTTTTATGCAAATTACGCCATCTAGAGCAGATAAACGCAGCGGATCCGGGGGTGTATGGTAAAAAGGATCTCCTAGATCAATATTGGGACAAGTGTAGGAAATGGCACAAAAGAATCGAACGAAGGCGGAACATTGTGTGATGACTGAAGGCGTGTTCTAGTCCGAACGGTAAACTTCAATTGGAATATTTCTGACGAAATTATCTTTCGAAAGAACTTATTGCTTAACGGGTTGGTATAAAGGCAAAAATAAGAAAGACCCTCGTAGTAACTGGATAATTGAGATCCCATTTCGACAATCTATGTTGAAACAATCAAATCAATTACAATTTTTAATCGAGCTGGACGTTCGAATTCCTTGTAAATGGAAGACAACTTGAGCTTATCTTTTGGTTCACCCCATTATCTAGGTCAGATCTTAATGATCGTCTTCATCATTGCAATCCTTGGAAAGTTGTATGGGAACGTATCATCAACATTACTGTATCAACATTTGCTGTAAAACTTTTCAATATTCTTGTGTGAGGTCAACCAATGACCCCTTCTTGTATTTAAATGTGTAGACCCTCTCATGATTAACATAGCTGACTTCAGGTTTGAGCCCAGCGATAATCCGTATTTATCACAATTCAGCTTGCAGAAAGTACAGTAAAGCAGAAAGTTAAATCTTCAGTTGTGTAGGTTATCATGGAATAATATTGACTTCATGTCGCATTTCCCTTTGCAAAATAAGTAAACGTAATTTCGCTAAAGATATGTTCATTATGATAACTGGAAGATGGAACGGGAAGCGATAAAGGGTGTTAGAGTTACCACTTAGCACCATCTTGTTCATCTGGGAATGGTTTTAATTTTTCAAATGTTGACTTAATTTTGGCAAATAATTTTCTTAGAGGAGTGGTGACAGTCAAATGATGACCAAGTTACCTAGTTATTTGCAATTGATTGCAATTGCATGTGTGATTTACCATTTTTTCCTCGGCAAGAAGGAAGAAAAGACTTCAGGTCTTCGGTATATGACCGATCGAAGTCGAGCTTCCAATTATTCTCATTTGAGAGGCAAGATTGTTGGGGTGGTACCTACAAGTCTTGTACTCTCGAAGAACCTTCGGGAAGTCGCTCATACGTGTGAGAGGGCGATAATCTGCTCCGAAAAAGAAACCCCAGGAGAGCAGTGACCTATGCGTCCAAGGGTAGAGAACGAGTCCAGAGGTAAACTCCTCTCCGGGAATAGATCCGGCAACGTCGGAATACTCGTTTTTCTCTTCACGAAGCGGGCGCGAGAGAGAGGTTTCCCCTCTCTCGCAAGAAGTGGAAGATGAAGGAAGGAGAAAGATTCTGTGAGCGGTGTGGCGTAGCCCTGGTCGCCCCAAAGGTGTGGAGGGGAACAGGTGAAATCTCCAGCCCCTCTTCACTCTGCCCTGTACATATTTTCCTCGAAACACTACCGACGGAGGGGTTTGCCTCCCCATACTTTGTCGATTTGTCATTTGGAGGCAATAACAATTAAACAGTCGTAGTTTATCCATGCCCCCAAGAGCTGCTCTACTGTCATCAGGATTCTTCTCTGCAATTGCCAGTCACTGTCCTTATCCTTCAAGATTTGGTTGGAAAATGAACAATTATACACGTGTAGTTTCAGACTTGAAGAAGTATTTTCACAATGCCAGACAGGGTTCAGGATGGTGAACGAATTTTGAGCTGAGAGTACTGATAAAATATGTAGCGAATTTTATCGACCTACTCTGCAAAATTCAATGTGATGTTATTATTATCGAACATACAGTGTCGTTAAGGATGTGATTCCTCTTAGTTTCGCAAATGTCATTTCAATCACAAAATATGTCGAGTTCTTATTATTATAATATTATATTATAGTCGAGTTCCTTGTGAATTAAAGTCTAATTCAGGTTCAACACGTGCGTACTTAATCACAATTTAATTCACACAGAATCTAGCATGAAGAAGCTGCTTCGCCCAGACAAGTTTAATGCCGATCCAAACGCTTCTGACTCAGCTCAACAATGGATGTACTGGTATCGTACATTACAAAATTACATGGCCGCTGCAAGTGAAAATGAAGAAGGTGACGGTGAGGTGAAATTGTCAGTTCTCATCAATCACTTATCGCCAAGCCTTTACATGCACATCGCCGATTGTTCCACGTTTGCTGAAGCTATTGCAATTCTAAGAGCACTTCTTGTGAAACCTAAAAGCGTCTTATTTGCTCGTCCCTAGCTCGCGATTCGGAACCAAAAATCTGATGAAACTGTTGACCAATATTTTGTAGCACTTCATGAACTACGCCGAGACTGTGAGTTTACACCTGTCTCAGCAGAAGTGCACAGAGCGCAATACATCCGATACGCATTCATCAGAGGGATGTTCAATGCTACTATGAGGCAAAGACCTAGAGAACAGAACTCTGACTATGGATGATGGTAAAGCTCTAGCAGTGACCCTTGAATCTGCACTGTAACAGTCCAAGTCTTAAGAACGTGCGCCTGTTATTGACCCAATTACTGACCTAGCAATGAATGCACCTCATAGCCAACGGAAACATGGGAGGTACAACGAGGAAAGTGCTACTTTTCAAAAGCTTTTATCAACTTGCAATGTATGTAAGGATGTTCGGGTGGAATGTTGCGACCCGATTTTGAAGCAGATACTCTCAACGGATTAAGCTGAAATTTTGTATGCACGTTTAGATTGGATGACAATACACGATTAGTTAAGTGGCGTCATTCGAAATTCAAAATCGCGGACCATCCAAGATGGCGGAACAGTTATTTTAATGCATTTTTACAGTATCGGTAGGTATCAATTGAAAGGGCTTGTTGGGAGTGACCCGAAAAGTAATGGGACGTCATTCTAAATTCAATATGGAGGAATATGGAGCCAACGGAAACATGGGAGATACAACGAGGAAAGTGCTACTTTTCAAACGATTTGAAGGAATTTTTTTATGATTTTAAACAGTTTCGAAGTTTTGAGCAAATTTAACGAAAATTTGTGTACCTAAATGCATTTTGTGCTCAAATTTGTGGATCTCACAAATCATTCATTAACGATTTTAATCAGCTTTTTAAGCGGTTTTCTTATTATTATTAACTAGCTATGGTAACTCACTCACATTAAAATGGTCCGGAGTTCCCTAACAAAGGTGAATTCTGACATGATGCCATGCTATGACAAGAGTCCGAAGACTTCTTACGGCTTGAGGCTAATATCCTACGTTTCTCTCTTTTTTCCTCCATCAAACTTGAATTTTCTATTAAGGGCATTTCACACATTGTGCATCTAGAGTTACATTTGGTTGGCTTAAAAAACGGAGTAAGATGGAACGTTGTCTATATTTCCACGAAAGTAAAGAGTTACACTGTTAAATCGATTTCGACGGTTAGGTCATCATCAGTAACAAACATGAACTTGTTGGAAAGAAAGCATATCTTATATGGAGTTCAAGTTTGTTACTGATGATGACCCAACCGTCGAAATCGATTTAACAGTGTAACTCTTTACTTTCGTGGAAATATAGACAACGTTCCATCTTACTCCGTTTTTATTTGAAATGGGTTTCCACAACTTCGTCGCGAGTGACTTAGTCCGTTTGGTTGGCTTATTATAATATAATTATGGCATGCAGTCAAGTTCTGTTAAGACGGTCCTAAAGTAAAATACGCATTTGAGAACCCCACCCGTAATGGAACATGTTTACCCATCTGACTGCTTAGTCGTCCATTGTGCATCTAGAACTCGATTAGCTGATTCTAAGTCTAGGATTCTTGTTTAAACCTCGACACCCACCATTGGAACCTTTGATTTGTCTTCTACTTTTATCTCTGTGCATCTATGATATTCGTTTGGATGATATTGAGTAACTATTTCAGCACCTACACTGGAAGTTTAGATGCGCATCACCTTTGGTACGATTCCCCTTGAAGCTGGCATTGTATCTTGATCGCTTGTGATCTAATCATCATGTTCCAGGCATTGGTGTCACCCAGCCTTGGACTCCATAATTATGATGTGAGTCATTAAAACCAAAACGCTTCATGAAATGGCTTTCATGAATTCTGTTGACAATATTTACTGAAAATGAAGAAGGCATAAATATGATGAGAAACAATTTTAACGGTAGGGAAAAAATTTCATGGCAATGCGTGGAGGTAATACGTGTTGTGAAGGACGTGGGGGTAATTGTAACTTGGAAACGGTTCAAATCCCGAGAGCATGGACGGAGAAAAGGTCATGGGACACTCGCAATTACCGAAGAAAACCAAGAAGAAGGCACAGGGGTATTCTAATGGTCGGGAAGAGGAGGCAGAAAGAGGACGGGAAGAAAGAAAGAAAATGGAAGAAGGAGTGTTAAATGGAAAGGTGGATAGAGAGGTAGGTGAAGGGGAGAGCGCGAAGTTGCAGACGCTCGCGGAATCCCGTGGCAAAACTCGAAGGTTTTCTCACAAGGGCCACTTAGAGCCCCAGCTCTCCTCTCGTGCTTCCCTGAACCTGAATCCCTCTTAAAACATTCTACGGCATTTGAAATATATCTCCGGAGAGGCCTCGAGAAAGGGGCGACTTCTTTCTATACTTTGCCGGCAGCAAATATTTATACCATTTTTACCTTCCTTCGAGGGGAAGGGAAGGGAAAAGATTGCGAAATGCGGAGAAAAAACAAAAAGCGGTAATAATGGCCGGTACCGGGGGGGGGATGAAGCCGAGCAGCTGGCTCTCATCTTGATTTACAAGTCGACCCGGTCCACGGGTGTCTTGTTGCCTTTTTTCCGAGTCTAATTGTTTTTCGGTCTATCGCTCTGGTCGTATCTGAGCCCAGCTGATAAAAGCCAGGAGAATTACGAGCTTGGGGAAACGCAATCTTTGACATACTCCGCTGTGCGAAAAAATCGGTAAGACTGTCCAGTTTAATAAATATTCGATCCTTTACGAAAGAGAATCTTGCTTTTGGGTTTCAACTCGATATCCTGCCTCCATGATGTCAGAAAAGTGAGGTATTGAACATTTTGAAGTTTGAATAGATTTCATAGTTTTGAAATGTGCTGTGCGCTGTATGTCATCTTCTTTCGCTGCTGGAATAGCCTTGTGTGCTGAGTCTGCAATGTTGGATGAGATGGATCTGCATGAACTAGGCACCGTATTTGAAGGAATATAATATGGGAATGTTTGAGTGTTAAACTTTTAACAAAATTATTACTGTTTGAATAATTTGCCCGTACTGGCCAACACGAATCGGTAAATCAGTCCGTCTCATAGACCAGAAATATGACTAGAACAACAAAAAAATGTTGAACAAAGAAACATCACAAATAAATCCACACTCAAATGTGAAGCCAAAATTCAAAATTATTTTGGATGTCTATAACAGTAACCTCGTCTTTTATTAGGAAACGCATTTCCTAGGTTTTCGTGGAAAACACCTTCCTAAAAACGCTGCAAATTCTTTCACTGGGGTTTATTATTCAATTGGCTTGCGTTCATGTTCAGAATTTCTACTAAGCTTTGCAGTGTGCGTGTTTCACAGGATAGAGCGATTATTGAATTTCAGGAGGCACACAAATATGATCAACTGATCAATCCAAATAGGTATTTTGCTTGAGAACAGATTTACGTGCTCCATGCATATCTCCTGAAATTCAATAATCGCTCTATCCTGTGAAACGCGCACACTCCAAAGCTTAGTAGAAATTCAAATTATGAACGCAAGCCAGTTGAATAATAAACCCCAGTGAAAGAATTTGCAGCGTTTTTTGCAGACGTCAAGTGCAGAGTTCAAATTTGTTGTGGATATAGTTAGTTGGCCTCTTCCCGATTTTAGAATCCGAAGCCTTAGAGGATGTTTCAGACGTTTTCAAGCGTCTGGGTCATCCTCTGAGCGTGGCGGACCATTATCAATGCATCCAGCTCATTGGAAGGGGCAACTATACCATTCCATCACCTCTCTAATCTTTTAGTATAACATTGCTTAGTCATAATTTCAGCACATGATTCCATCAATCAGCACAGTGATTCGCTTGCCCAATGGAGAAATATATGGATAGGATGAATTGTATGATGTTGGATGATTTTGTAATTTTAGACACCTCCATGCCTCATCGATCTACATGGCTGAATTGAATTGGGAAATTGCATACGACTTTCTAAAAACTACCTTCAATAACTTTAAGTTTTTATGCAGATATGAAAACTACTCATTTCAATTAATGATTTAATCACATCACATTTGGAATCCATGCATAATAAGGCATGTTTTGTGTTCATTTTTAAGGGGCTGGCTGAATTGAGGCTTTTCAGTCTTTCTTCCTGGTTGCTTGTCTGTATTGGACGCGCCAACTATAAGTGAGCACTATCTAGTTCGTTGTAGGACTAAATTATCACGATCCTAATTCATTGTGAACCAAGGTGTTCACAACCGTTTTTGTATAGTCGTTTTCGTTTCTTACTAGTTGTAACAAGTAGCAATCCACAACACTCATGAGCACAATTTGATTTAAGGAGTCTTCTAGCGATCCTGGACCTGACCAGGATCCTTCAGTGTATTACACGGTTGATTTGAGACCTTATATATTAAATATCAAAATTTTTGAGAGTAGATTTACGGGCGGTCTGAAATACGGATGCAATTCCCGCCCACTTGTGATCGCTGAGCATCATTAGCATTGGGATTCGCTGAAGCGGGAAGAGTCTCTAATTACCCCGCTGGAGATGATAGATTCTCCTGATCTCTTATCACCTTCACGCCTGGTTGCCTTCCTCCTTTATCGCGTCTAACACTTGTCCAGTAGCGTTAGTCGGGTACTGTTCCTCGAGGCGGAGGTGGAACCGTTTTTTCTTCTTCTTTGTCTGTCCGTCGTCGTAATTTCTATCCAGTTATGGGCAGGAAAAGCACACATTTTTATCTACCGCCCAACATAAGGTTCAGGAGCATGTTTCGAGTTGTGCGTTTTTGTCGATGGTGACCTGTTGTTAATGAAAGTTAAGAGTTTTTTCTTAGGACAACGTGCGGTAAAATAGTGTGGATTGAAATAAGGGTAGGAAAGTAATTGCATAATTCTAAATTCCGTTTTGTGAAACAGGTGTTGTCCTTCTGTACAGTTATAGTGAAGTTGTTGTTGTCTCTGTTCCTTGAAAAACTCATTGCTCTCGTTGAACTATATCCTTGGTATTTTGCTCCCCACAGAAGACCAAGCCTTTGGGTAAACCTTCTTGTTCGCTGCTGATAGTATTGCCTTTTGTGCTGAGTGGAAAACATTTTAACCAGTCTTGTAGAAAACCATGAAGCGACGCTGTGCCGTTGGATGCTGGCTTGTTTACCGAGTGGATTTATTACCCGGTGGGACTTGTAAAAATGAAAACTTGTGAAATTAATTCGTTTGTTTCATCGGACGAATTTGAAAATTTAAAACTTGCCACGATTCAAGGAGAATCTGCTGATGCCATGAATTGAAAGCATGATAATGAGTGGTGATGGGTTAATAAAGAGGGATAAATACCAGTAAAATTTGTATTAGTTATCCAGAATATATAGCTGAGTTGGATCTACAAATGTCAATAGGCTCATCGCCAAAATTTCCTCAAAGGAAGAAGAAAAAAAACATGAATGAATGCGATGTCCTACTACAAAAGCAAAATGGATGAGCAGCGTTGAGGATATGCGATTTTTGAAGGAGTATACAAGTGACTGAGAATCTCATTCAAAATCACACCTTTTCATGTGCTCGCAGATTTTCTGAACTAGATTTGTATATTATGGTTTCCATGTAACTCTTGAACGTTTGAGCAACGGTCAGTATACGATTGAGCTAAAATTATCTGATAAGGATGGCCATTTCATTCATCTGTTGATGTCTCATAATGGCTTTTTATCAAATATCGACATCTTGAAAAGAATAGAAAATAGTTTAGCACCTAGCTGAACATTAAGAGCACTCTTTGCTTCTTGGTGCTTCTGAGAGGCTTCCAGGTCAACTTGAAAAAGACAATCAACTTAGTTTGAACATGTACCAGCGCTTCTGGTAAAGAGGTTGGCAGCATAGGTTGTTATGTAACGGACTAAGTCATTCGCGACGAAGTTGTGGAAACCCATTTCAAATAAAAACGGAGTAGGATGGAATGTTGTCTATATTTCCACGAAAGTAAAGAGTTACACTGTTAAATCGATTTCGACGGTTAGGTCATCATCAGTAACAAACATGAACTGAAAGTACATCACAGAAAGCATATCTTATATAGGATCAAGTGAGAGGAGATTGAATCCTATTGGCTCAAGGAAGTGAAAGGGGC
The DNA here is from genome assembly GCA_031894815.1 of Creontiades dilutus. Classification (NCBI taxonomy): domain Eukaryota; kingdom Metazoa; phylum Arthropoda; class Insecta; order Hemiptera; family Miridae; genus Creontiades; species Creontiades dilutus. The sequence goes on from JAVIWC010000594.1 coordinate 1,143,045, forward strand.
GGGGAGGACCAACCAATGCCACTCAAGGCTTACAAAGTGAAAGGGACACAAATAGTATCATTATGGAGAGGCGGAGCCAAAGTTATTGCAAGAAAGAACCCAATAATGGTGAAATATTTTGAGAAATGACATCATTTAAACATTTTCCTGACCTATCACTCTTAACAATTTCGAATTGTCATCCGGAATCGAATATTTAGTGTGCTGGTGGGGCAGTGACTCAAAATCCTGCTAAAAACATGGAGTTTCCCAACAGTACCGACGGATATAAATAGGTAAGACATTGGTCCCCCTTTTGATCGTAGTAGAGTGGTTTTCATGCAAGCGGACATTTTCAACCATTTCCTACATTTTCAATAATTTTTTCAAGAGTTTCTCATTTTTTGTCAAATGCGAAAATGAAGAAACTCACATGAAATATTGATACGGTTAATTGGCAGTTGATAGTTTTACATTTTATGCTTTTAAGCAAAAATAATGTAATGGCTTGAAAGCCATTTACACAAGAATCCACGTTCCTTCCGACCAAGAGCCAAGTGAGCTTTTGGGTGCCCATTTACATGGGTCAATCCAAAATTCACTAAGAAGTGATGATTATTTCCCGTTTCTTTCAGAAGGAAACTAATCTTCCTCTCATCTAAACTTCAACCTGATTATGACTGAAAGTAATCTTGAATTTTTGGTTTTAATCCTTGAAAAGAAAGCAGTTCCCGGTTCCAAAGGCAAGCTATGAGTTGCATTGGAATGCCGAATTATTTGTAGTGATTGGATTCGATGCATTATATCATCTGTACATGATTTCCAGATCATAATTGATCTGAAGAACCTGTCAAGAAAAACGCCTATACATTCGTTTAGAATCAAGTTCCCCGGCCTTTACTCTGCCGTAAATTAATTTCGTGTATTTTTTTTACAATAAGTTTCTTATTAAACCGTAGGACGGAACACTCCAGCACGAGGGTTAAGGGTCAGGAATGCGGCAGCCATCTAATAGCTCGTTTCCCATGAAAAGAAACCTGCTGTGCCAGCTCCCACCTACCTTCGGGGCATCTGAAGGAACTCGGAGCAAAGATTGTTCTTTAGGTATGGCACCTAATTAAACGTTTAGATCCCATAGGATGGCAGAGGGGTGTGGCTGTATGATGAGATTTGAACCTTCTCTTTTAAAGCCTCAAACTCAATTACTGTTCGTAAAACGACTTTACAAAAAAGAAGCCTCATGAAATGGTCTGCAGGTGATAAAGTAATGCTATTAGCTTTCTGAAGTTAGAGTGGCTTGTAAATACAAATGAGTAGCCAAGAAATGAAGAAGGCACTGTCATTTGGTTTCAGGGAATTATTACGTAAAACGAAGTAATTGAGAAAGGACCTAGATGTCAGTAGGGACGAAGTATTTTCCTGGTGCGCCAGCAACGAACCACTGTTTATCAAAGATTACATGGTAAGCTTGCAAAAGAGGTTTTCACATACACACTGGCAGATACTTCATCAGAATTCAAACTTATCTAGAGATTGAAATCTTGTTATTTTTTCTTGAACGATTTTTGTCATTGAGTGATGAGATGATTTACATCATGAGTTGTTATTCGAAGTGTTGAATCAATTTTATGTTTATTCCCAATTTCTTACCCCTAATACACGAAACGATTCACGGTCACAAATACAGCGGTTTTCTTAACTACACCTAAAACGTTATTTCACTGAACCCATCAGCATCCCCCCAATCTATTGCTTGTGCACCTTCATTTTCTTCAAAACAGATCCAAAAAAGCATTTTTTTATCATTGTCTAGATGTTGTAGTCGCATGGAAACTAGAACGAAAAAGATACTGTTAGTGTTTTTTAAAACTCTCCAATTGGTTCATTTTTTATTACTTTATCCTAGTCACATTTTTGAGAAAAAATCCATGAGGTGCTCCGTTGAAAAAGAAAATTGAAATGCTGTTATTTTTTTGAATTGTGTTTAGGCTCAATAGGTTCGTGCTGTATACACGGTTAAATCTTCCGTAAGTTGAACTTGGAAAAATGATTTTCTACGCGCGACATTCGAAAACGTGGAAACCATGACATAAATACCTTCGTGTTGATTAGAACTATGTTCCCAAGTTTCGCATTTAATAAAAATGAAACAACTTATGCACCTTCTATTTAAGATAAAACTAATTATTTCCTTTCCAAGCATTGCTCCCGACAGTAGAACACCATGTCAATCATGTTTTGTGTTATGAATTCAGTGATTGAACAATGCTTAAGCAGAATGGAGTATTCAAATTTATCTGAATTGAGAGCTAATTTGATGGGTTTAAGACTGCTCATAGTTCACCCTCAATTGTTTATTCTGATATTCTTCTGGTCTACTCACCTCAACAGTCGATTTGTTCTAGGTCTGAAGAAGAAATGTTGATTAACTATTGGAAGATGACATTTTAGATTCAGAAAGGAGAGATCTCGATCCTCTTTAAGTTTACACGCTGAAACTTTCCATGAGGCGCCACCCAAGATTTCTGAGATTTTTTTATTTCTTCTTCGTCCACCGGAGAGTCGACTCGACAGGATCGTAAAACTCTCCTGCAAACGATCTTCGGAGTTTCCTTCGCCCTATCCCAAATATCCCTTCAGATAGTCGCCTTGTGACGGCGAAGGGGGTGGGAGTTGTACAAACGAGTGACGCATTCTGCCGTCTTCGAGTTCCAACGTTTCAAGACCGGATTCCCCTAAGCGATTATTGTCGGCGAAGGCTCTCCGTTTGGCCTTTTGGAAAGGTTTTCCAAGTAGGAGCAGAACTCTTATTGAGATGTTCACCCAGAATTTACCAGCCGAAAGGGAAATTTTGTCTTGACTCCCAGAAGAATGACATATATGCTCCCTACGGCAATTTTTACATCTCTTCTTTCTAAAGAATCATGATAAATACTAGAATAGCATATTGCTGGGTTCGTTTTTATTTTTAAACATGGATGAATAATATCGAAGTAATTCGTTACACATGTTGGTTTACGAAATTTATCTGGTCGTTGTTTCAGTTGTGGAGTTCATGTTTTATTAGCATGGATTTACATCTCAATTCACTGGTGCTACGAAACTTGGAAATGTGAGATACCACAAGAACAAGAAAAATGTTGTTACACAAGTTTCATTTCCATTCCTAACAAAAACTTACTTAATGGCTGCATTTCCTCGATGTTGCTGGTTTTCCTTGTCATTATGTTATCCTCCGTTATTTAGATTTATTCTCTAACAGGTAATACGATATTGAAGTAATGAAAAGATAAACTTAGATTTCATCATTATACAATCCAACAAAATATTTGTCAGTTGTTGTCTGAAACATAATTTTCGTTTATTATTCAAAAATACACCATTGTAATCGCTCTGGAAAAAAAAATTCTAACCCTCCCTGAAAATTTCATGGTTTACGTTTCAAAGGGTGTAGAATCCGAATCTGCAATAAAAAATTTTCCGGCCATACGCCGTACGCACGATATCTCCGAAACGACTGGAGCAAAAAATCTGAAATTTTCAGGAAAAATCCATTTTGGTCCGACGACGCCCCAATTCTTGAGCCAGCTCCCTCACTCAATTTAAAGTGCCCTTTAAGGGCTGTAAAAGTTTTGTAAAATCCCTGAAAACCTCAAAACTAGTCGAATCGGGCTAAATATTTTCCTATTTGAAGAACATAACATGAGGAATCGAATGAGCCCTTCCCCACGTCCGTAGGTCAAACCATTCCCGATGTATGGCCCGATTTAAGGTAACAACATTTGCGTTTTTTGGTTTAGGTATTATTGTTTGTTTGTAACCTAGTGATGCCGATAGCGTCGAGTTGTAGTGAATGTGGATGTGAATACTTGTAGTGTAGTTAGTGGCCGATACACGGGTTGAAGCATTCTGATGTGCATGAAACGCTGATAATATATAGGTAAATATTATTCAATATTATTACTGGGGTTCATTATTCAATATTAGTACTGGGGTAAATAAGTATTCTTTCACTGGGGTTTATTATTCAATTGGCTTGCGTTCATGATTTGAATTTCTACTAAGCTTTGGAGTCTGCGTGTTTCACAGGATAGGCCGATTATTGAATTTCAGGCGGCACACAAATATGATCAACTGATCAATCCAAATAGGTATTTTGGTCGAGAACAGATTCACGTGCTCCATGTATATCTCCTGAAATTTAATAATCGATCTATCTGTGAAACGCGCACACTCCAAAGCTTAGTAGAAATTCAAATCATGAACCCAAGCCAATTGAATAATAAACCCCAGTGAAAGAATTTGCAGCGTTTTTCACTCTGTCTTGAATACATTTTATTATGAATATTACTTCGTTAGATTGTACGAGTAATATTCTCGTAACTAAACTGTTCCACAACTTTTTGAATTCAAACAAGTACTCAACACAATTTATTTTGTCGACTGAAAAACTTTGTGGGGTTCACCGTTTTGTTCAAACGATATTCAGGCCGACAAGGTATGAAAATTTGTTTTTCCTCTTTGTTGACCCCCTCCAACCCTCATGAACTGAGGTTAGGACGCGAAATCCTACCTAAATAAACCGGTGAAAATGAGGATTATTGAATTTCAGGAGGCACACAAATATGATCAACTGATCAATCCAAATAGGTATTTTGGTCGAGAACGGATTCACGTGCTCCATGCATATCTCCTGAAATTCAATAATCGCCCTATCCTGTGAAACACGCACACTCCAAAGCTTAGAAGAATTTCAAATCATGAACGCAAGCCGATTGAATAATAAACCCCAGTGAAAGAATTTGCAGCGTTTTTTTCATTCATTTCATTCATTCAAACGTTCCCTCGCAGCAGTGCTACCTACTGGAAAGAATTCATGAAATTGATTTAAAAAACCCCAGTGAAAGAATTTGCAGCGTTTTGCTTCTGCTACCTTATATCATTTAAACTGCGCTCCATATTTGCAGTTCCCTTTATACTACCCAAAGTCTCTCTTGATTTCATATCAGACCTACATCAAATTAAAGGAAATGGGCTCACTCCCATATTCGAGTTGAGGGCGCTTGGAACGGCCAGATGGGAAACTGCCAGTTATCAAGAAGGCGATAACAGAACTCGAAAAACGCAAATCTTGGCCGCATTAATCATGCCATAAATCGGGAATGGTTTGACCTACAGACCTGGGAAGGGGCTCATTCGATTCCTCATGGAAAGTTCTACAAAACAAGTCCACATTTAGGCCGCCTTGATGTTTTTTGAGGTTTTTAGGGATTTTACAAAACTTTGACAACCCTTAAATGGCACTTCAATTTGAGTTAGAAAGCTGGCTAAAGAATTGGGGCGTTGTCGGACCAACATGGATTTTTCCTGAAAATTTCAGATGTTTTGGTCCAGCCGTTGGGGAGAAATCTTGCGTACGGCGTACGGCGTACGGCGGACGGACGGAAAATTTTTTTATTGCAGCAGACCCTTTGAAACGTAAACCATGAAATTTTCAGGGGGGTTAGAAATTTTTTTTCAGGGGGGTTAGAAATGGATATCTCGTTTTATACATCGAAAAACAAAAAGGACGGACTTCCCACATAATTGAAGTCGACAAAAGGATTGCCGACGCGTAAACCGTAAGACGGGAAAGGGGAAAGGTATCGAGTTGGACAGATATCAGACTGACAGAGGGTTTCGTGTTAATAATTTATTCTCTCTTCGTCCGTATGGAAGGAATTGCCGGGCGGTCTCAAGTGTCGGGTTACCCAACCGAAGTGATCATAGTTGCCAAGAACTGATTTCATTTAATATTCACTTTTCTGATATTTGTGTTACTTTGGTGATCCTTTCTATTTATCTTTGATGGGTTAATTCTTATTGAGGCTTTAAAAATCAGTCCAGTTTTCATCATATTAACTTTCTCAAATAACAACCAGTAATACCTATTTAGTAGATATTGCGAGGTAATGCGAATATTAATTACATATCACAGTTCAAGTTTACTTTCATTTATAGATAAAGGCCCATTATAATCCTGTACTAAAATAATTGTTCAATAGACCAGTCCACTGTACCTTCTAAATTGTGCTGGTTTCATCAACACTGTGGCCGATGTTCATTCACAACCTGTAAAATGGTAGATGATTTGAATGACACGAACTTCGCTTTTCTTGTGTTGGGAGGTTCTACGTATTGCATTGTTTTTAGAACTCAACGACTGTAATCTATCGAAGAATAAATTTGTGTAACCCCTCAAAATATGAACTTGAAACATCTTAAAAAATCGAATACAGGACCTATGTTGTCAAGTGTATTCGATAATCTTATTGAGTTAATACTTGAAGAAAACTCATTTTAATTTAAGTTGTCCATTTCTACTGGATGAAGTGTCACAATGTCGGATCGATGCCGGCGATATAGTCGAAATGTAGCTATAGGCTATTTATAGTATAACTATTACATAAATAAATGAGTTAATACTTACTAAAGCCAAAATTTAACTGATGCTATCTCGACAACAAATAGAAAGGAAAAAATTCTGTAGTAGTTATGATTGTTGAATGAATTTAATGTCTACTACGCATTTGAATGGGTAGAAACTTCTGGTTTATAACCCGATGCGTCTTAATGTTTATTCATTCAATTTTTTTTTGTAATGTATTGAAGCTGATTTAAGTCAGTTGATAATGCCCAGCTCCATCGAGCTTAGGTAGATGTTTCTTGCCCCCATTAAAAGTAGCTGACAAAACGTTGCAGGAATTCATAAGGACTAAAAACTGAAATTCGTTCAAATTTGTAGAAATATTGTATTAAATCTTGAAAAAGAATTGGGTTACCACCTACGAGGAGCCTCTCGAGAATGTGGTCGGATGCCGAATGTTGGCATTGACGACATTCAATAATTAACTAGATATCTACGTTTGTCGAAGGCAAACATTTGTGCCGACGTTTCATCTGTCTTTTGACGTTCACATGTCGAGCGTTTCCAAGTTGCCGATGAGGTGAGCGAACTATTGACAACATTGAAGATCATTGTTGTACTCAAAGAAAACTACAAAATTCCATATATTCAACGTCCGTATAAGTGATTTTTTTTTCGTCTTCTTTTGCATATGAATTGTTTGGCCGGTATTTGGATTTTCGTACTGAACGCATCATTTATATTCTAGTTACATTTCAATCTCATCTTGTGTAGAATATTTGTGAGACGTTTTACGTAAGTACCGTTTCTCATTAGCATATTTTTCGCAAGGGCTCCTTTGAAATTTTGTTTTGGGGCTCATAAACATGAACAATTTTTGGTAACAAACAGACGGAAATCGGTCTCGAAAATATTCTGGAAAAAAAGAAAGATGAAAAAGAAACGGTTAAGATTGATCATCTCGCTTACAGTTATATGAGGTAGAATAGAATGTACTTAACTGATATCCATATTGGAATGCCAGAATTTTGTACAGTGACTTTGATTAAATCAGCCTGTATCTTGCTTGGAAGAAAAAAAATGAAGTAACGAGTTAACTAAATGTAATGCTTGGAGGATTACCTCTTCTTACAGATCAGTGCGCAGATGGTACAGGTTTTCAGAATGTATGGTTGTGTACATGAGGTGAGGGTCTCTTTACGGAATTGCGAATGGAAGACGAGTTAATGCATTTAATACCATATTTAATAATAGTTTCCTTGGGTTGATGGAGAAAGTTCATTGAAGCCCTCTGAAGTCCTCCGGTTCTTCATCACCTCCTCTGTTTATGAAGTTCTCAAATGTTCTCCCATCTAATGAGAAAAGCGATAAGAAGCTTCTGTTGCAGATTGTTGTATTCCAATTTAAAGGGTCGTAAAAATGTCTCCATGATTGAAAACTAGTTTGTTGGATAAATTGAAATAAAAACCTTTCAATTTGAGAACACGTTTTTTTATTCAACAAACTAATATATGTTGCTTTGCCTAACATTATTGAGTAAACATAGTAATAATATAACAGTTTCTTACTATTTCAATGTACTGTACCTATGTCGAAACGGAAGCTGAAACGCACGAGTGTCCGCATGCTTCTTCGAAGAATATATAATTACAAAAACAGGATTATGTCGGAAGAAATAACGTAGGTACCTAATAATCGTCGAGTATCATCACTTGTCCCACCTCGCGCTAACAGCAAATTATAACGTGGCCAGTTTTTTTATTCATTTTATTTTATATGTGTTAATTTTTTTTTTTTTTCAAGAGTTTTGTTCATGGATTTTTTTCCTTCAAACTGTGGTATAGTTTTAAAAACTTCAACCGTTTCTACCGGATTTTCAGCACAGTTTCTAAAAAAATCCCAACATTCCCTTAACACAAAAAAAATGACGGAAAAAAATCTATATTTACTTTGAACGTCACATATTAAAGGGCAAAAATACAAAACATCTGACTCACAAACTCAAGTAACAAAAAAATGGCAGCCTAGAAAAGTTGAAAAACAAACTTATTACATTACAAAAACTATTGATACTTCTCTAATAATTTGTGCCTTAAGGGATTCAATAATAAAACAAAATAATTTTTTCATTGAAAAATATGGATTCATGCCTCAAATTCCATTGCAGTTATATCAGTTGAATATTTGTTACAATTCACTGGGCACTTTATACTGTGCGCAAGGACATTAACATTTACAATCACACTAAATTGTCATTTTATATCTCTGTTGAAGTTCTAGCCCTTAGGGAGAGTGAATGGATGAACGTAAAGCCGTAAAATTAGGTTCATTAGATTCATTGAAGTCTCTCAACAGCCAACATACAAGAAAGTTTAGTGTAGGTAAATAGAAAGTTTTCGATATACTGATTTTGGAAATATTTCGGCACTTTTATTTCACACTTTAGGATCGACAGACTCTAATGACTAGTACTTGAAACGTAAATCACATAATTTTGAGAGGATTAAGAATTGTTTTCCTCCGTGATTCACAAGGATTTATTATTGAAAACAATGAACTAGATATATAGCTAGTAACAATAGCTACTTGAAAGGTGTTTGCTTAAGGCTATGAAAATTATTACATGGCTTTCGCCCAGAAGGTATAAAAGATATTCTTCAAGTAAAACAACCGGCCTTCCTTTTCTAAGGGAATACCATTTGCCCAGAAAAATTGCCCGAAGGAGGGCAAAGACTGATCGTGCATCTTGGGAGTATCCCTCAGGGATACCTCACGGTCTCCACGTGAAACTTCGCTCGAGGGGAAGCATTAAAAAAAAAGTAGAGATGATGGAGGTTTGAGGTTCGGATCCAGGTACATCACCCCTCCCCATCCGCCCGTTGGAGGCCCTTTGGCCTCAGGTCTTATCCCGCCCATGCGTCACTCAAAGCGCCTCTCCAGGCTGCTTTTTGGCTCCACAACTCGAAGCGGTCTCCTGGACCTTATAATCGAAATCATATGCCTTCTCAACATCTAGCAACACCCCTCTCAGGCCCTTTATTACTTTCGGCTGACGTCGATAAGAAGTTTTCTGACAAGTTCTCAGAACTGTGAAAAGGTGCTGGCATGCATGTTATTAGACCCGTCCATCCCTCGAGCTGTTGGTTTTGTCCCCTCATATTTTCGTAAGGTTTTCTTCCGATTAATTGGTACATGCTGATTTATCGTTCTGCCCGAATTTTGCAATACGTGACTTGAACATGAAACGGCATGAAGTATTCAAATTGATTTTCCCGCACCGTAAGTTTTATCTTTCAATTTGTGAAACTAGTTCTCGAGAGCCTCTCTGAAGCAAGGCTTCGTCTTTGGAGGGACGCCTATAAGAATTGACCCAGAGGCTGTGGTACAACTCGAACATGAGAAAAAAAGTAAACCTTTTAATAATAATAATTGCATAAAAATCCATCTCAGTAATCGCTCTCTCTCTCTCTCTCTCTCTCTCTCTCTCTCTCTCTCTCTCTCTCTCTCTCTCTCTCTCTCTCTCTCTCTCTCTCTCTCTCTCTCTCTCTCTCTCTCTCTCTCTCTCTCTCTCTCTGTGTGTGTGTGTGTGTGTGTGTGTGTTAATAGCTACTCAAACTATAATTCTCAATCGATTTTCATGATTCTTATTTCGATCGATACCAATTTTAGTCTGGTTGCTCAACAAACCTCGGAAATTTTGGAAAACAAACCTCCGCTTTGGGTGACCGGAGGCGGCAATTACCAATCCTTTCAACCTCTGCTCAAGCGAGAATTCTCGACCGATTCACATCATTCTTTTCTTGTTCAATTAAGATATTGGTTTAGTATTTTAAAATATTTCAGCTCATTCAATTTCAATATGAAAGGGGGTGAATGGAGGGGGTAATGGTGAAACACTTATTTCTTCTCCATTTTTATGGATTTAAATACTTTTTTGTTCGACCCTAATTTCAGACTAGTTATTTAATAAACCTCGGAAATTGTGGAATTTGATTGGTACCAACCATACCTAATAAAATTCTCTGCCAGTTCTCTTGCTTTGTTTTGTTCGATTAAGATTTGCTCCAGCTTTTAAAAATACTTATTTAATGTTCATAATTATGGTTATAAGTGTGATCGTATAGAAACTGAAGATTATAATGCATGCATTATTTACCAATATTTTTTTCGGAAAGCTTTTGGTGATTAACTCTGTAACTGCAGGCTCTGAAAACGTCACGTTAATTATAAAATAATCCATTTTCAACACATTTTGCCATCAACAGTCCCAAACCAAAGTGGACTCTAACCGTCGGCGTTGTTTTAAATAAAGTTTTTATTACATATCTACTCAATACAAAACAACATGAACCCGCTCTAATTCTGATTACTTGATTTCTCCGTGAGAAATTTTTCTATTTGTCTCATATACCAACATCCTCAGAAAATTTGAAAACAAACTATGGCTGGGAACATTTATGCTCACACAAAATTGAGAAACTTTCTCTATTTGAAAGGTGACAAGTAGAATAGAATATCTAAATTCCAGGAAATAATTTACTTTTATCTTTGTTTACTTTCCTTGAAGCTAGGTAACTGCTAACTGGTCAACTGTGCAACAGACGTTTTTGATGTACACCTTAGTCGTTCTGTCTGAAGAACTGCCGTCCTTGCCGGGCTCATTCCTCTAGGATTCCAGAAGAATTCCTCCGAGTTAATCGCGTCAAAAACCACCTGGAAACTAGCGGTTTGACTGGCGCCCTCGCGTGATTTTCCGTTTGAAAAAGCCGAGAACTCATCGTGAAAAGACCCCTCCTGGAAAGTCTCCCAACCTGAAGAACACGACCTTGCGAGCACGATCCCCCAGGTTCATCAAGTTCCCACGTAAAAACCATTCGCAGGCTTAGCCCCCCTCCCACCCCGAGGGTCGGACAGGCCACGTACGGCTCTTTCTCAACATCATGATCCACGACAAATAACCTTCCAACTCACCTTTTAATCACTCCAATCTCTCGCTTCCATCTTGCACGCTTTCGGAGCATCCATTTTTGTGATGGTTAAAATAAACATGCCCAGGGATGATGGGGTTTTGAACGAAAGCACGATTTTAACGCGATGGAACGATGAAAAATTGCCGGTTCCTCAACTTGACCCTTTGCTTCAAGATGAGCTTCTATCAGGAGAGCGCTCACAAAAAAAATTACTCCTTCAAACCCCGTGAAGCTCTAAATATTCTCTAAACGTGTTCACTAAAGTGGTAGGTAGTCTTTTTTCGTTAAGGACGGGGAACCATCACGGAGCACATTACAAACTATGTGCCCATCCAGACACCCTGCAGGAACGTGATGCTGCTGATAAACTCTTGCCTTCAGTTATTCATGACGACTTTGCGGCGACAACCGTAAATTGACAAAGATTTCCAAAGCCTATATGAATTACTCTAATCAGTCTTACAATACTACCTACAGTCCTAGAAGGTGGTTAGGTAATAACTTCAGTGCCTAAATTGGGAGATGTACGTAAATGAAACCGGTTTTGTTGAAATATTATTTTCGAATTCTACTGGAATCCGAAAGCATTGAATATATTTCTGATCTTAGACTTTGGACGTCATTATCAATAATTGGTAATCTGACGGAGATTTATGTTGATTTTTTTTCATAATATATTTCTGATCTTAGATGGACGTCATTATCAATAATTGGTAATCTGACGGAGAATGTGATTATAATAAGTACAAAAACCAGGTGGTGTTATTTCATTGATGAACCTCATAGTAATTTACGTTTAATTTCTTATCTCGTAATTTTAACTCTAGTCCTTTTATAAACGATGAGTTTTTCCACTCCAAAATTCAGAAATTGTGTTCCAAAATATCGAAAAAGACAGAATGCGTATTATTGGGTTGCATTAATCAAACCAGGTGAATAGTAGAAATATCATAGAATGAAACTGACTGGAAGGAATTAACTCACTGAAGGTCATATTAATTGTGTCTTTCGAGGATCCTCGTGATCTTCGACGACCACACATATTCAAACGCCGGATTTAGCTTAACTAAGGGTCAACAAGCACTAACACCCACAGTTGTGAAATCTATAAGATTAGATAGTGTTTATATATTTTTCCCAAAACCGAATAACTGTATTTCGTTCTTTCTATACATTTCTTGACACGTCATCCCCTGTTGTGCTCCTCATGACCGTCTTTCGTCTGATTAGCTGCTGAATCATAGTAAAAACCTTTAGAATCGATTTTCTCATGTTTCATGGCAACACTTGCTACTACCTCTAGATGTTTTACACATGTTGTGAAGGGATATGACTCCTTTCTCAACTCGTGAGAATCTGAACTTTTACAGAGAACCGTGAGAATAATTTTGATAGACAACCCAATCATTCGGCGAGTAACTCAAATGATTGATTCTAGTTGTGACCTTTCGACTTACCTCCTTTGTGCGTCAGAAGCAACTCTTTTTCGATAGATCACTGAACATGTCAAGATAAAGAGGAAGGCGGAATAATGTTATTTGTTTATGTTTCAGTGTTGATTTCCAAATGGTTATTTAAAAAATCTGTAGCACAGCCGTCAATAGGATCATTAAGTTCGTCTTCTAAATGGTCGTTCCTTGTGATGAATTGAAATTATTGACATCAGTACTTTACGTTTTACGAAATGTTGATGTAGTTCTGATGATGCACTGAAAAATGTTTTTGCGTTTTGAATGCTCAGAGTCAGTCAATCCGAGCTGGTGCCTGTGGGTGGAGGAGTAGAGGGAAGAAATACCGAGCCGTAATGAAGGGTTATTCCTTTCTAATGGCAGTAATGGCAGCCGAAGGGCGACTCTCCTGTAATCAGTGACTCCGGGGAACTCTGTACGTGATAAAGCCAGGACTTGAAATTACGTGAAGCCTTCTCAAAAGAGGATTCTCTGTCGTCATGGACGCCTTTCTGACGAGATGGAAACAACGCCACTAGTCGGATGAATATCAGTTCTAACCTTCTCTTAGAGTTCTTATCAAGCAGCATTGTTGACACGTATATTTTACGTGACTTTCGTGTGGCTTATCGGTTGAGTTTCCACTGTTCAATGCTCGCTGTATTCCTCTCCGATGGGAGATTCCCTAGACTAGGGTTCTCCAAACTATTTTGGACAGAAGGGCCGTATCGAAATGTTGAGGCGGTGGTGTGGGCCAACAGTGGGATTCTGCAGGCTTGTATAGGTACTAACTGTCAAGTAAAACTCCAAGTGGGAAAAAGTATGAATGTCTCACTTACGGATTCATTGTAAGGGGAAAGAACAAGGATTGTCCTAGCGCCAGGTGGAAAGAACGAGGAACGTCCAAATTGTAACCTTCCGCAATCGAGACTGCTCTGTGGTTCATATTCATTGCCACTATGGATTACGAATTCTGTGTCACAGTCTGTGACAGTGTCTGTATCGTGTTTACTCTCTATTGACTTCTACAAAAATGAGTTCCGAGGACGTTGAAAGTGCTGAAAACATTCGTGGTATTAAGAAAAGGAAGCGAACTGGTCGTGTGTCTGGTGTTATGAAAAAGGTTCGAATGCAGTTTCACGAAGTAGGAGATGACTGCCATTGCAAAAGACTGCAGTGTGTCGTCAAGGTACAGCAGAGCAATATTCGACAATGGACAAATTTTTTAGATGCGAAATTCGTGAAAAAATGCCCATTTCGGACGCAGAAAGTACGTGAGCCTGCACTGGTTTTCCATCGTGACTCTTACAATGGTTCTTGGATGAGTGACCCCATCACAATCAGGAGAACAAACTGCCAAGAAAAGAAACTAAACGCGGGAGAGTTAGAAGTTCCCATGAGAGCATACAAAAAAAAACTGAAGTTGTCAATACCCAGTATGATGACATTCAAGTCCTGAAAAAATGTTGTGACCCTCGTAATCAACGTTATTATGAGACGTTACCCCACTCAAGGATTTAATTCTGATAACCTGCAGTCAGCACCGCTCAAAAACTGGACATTCCTTCTTTTATTCCAGTAGAAATGGATGGATGGTTGAGGATTGTTCCTCCGGGTAGGAGCCAGAAAGATGGTAAAGCAGAAGAGGGCGTTAGCGACCAGTCAGCTGAGTTCTACCAGGATCGCTCCTGCACATGTACGAACCGCTGCCCTCGCTAAACCTATCTCATGCCTCCTTATTGTCACCTGTCTGTTGAACCCTATTTCCAACAGTTCATACCTCAACAAAGAAGAAGAAAAAAGAGTATAACCTCAAAAAAGCACAATTGTTGCTTCTGCCCAGATGATTTTAATGGACTATTTCCTTTTTGGTTTATTATTCAATAATAAACCATTGTAATCGCTCATGGAACAAAAAATCTAACCCCACCTGAACATTTCATGGTTTACGTTTCAAAGGGTGTAGAATCCAAATCTGCAATAAAGATTCTTCCGTCCGTCCGCCGAACGCCGTACGCACGATTTCTCCCAAACGGCTGGAGCAAAAAATCTGAAATTTTCAGGAAATTTCAATATTGGTCCGACAACGCCCCTATTCTTTAGCCAGCTCTCTCACTTAATTCAAAGTGCCCTTTAAGGGTTGTCAAATCCCTAAAAACCTCAAAAAAGTCAAGGCGGCCTAAATTTGGACTCTTTTTCAAGAACTTTCCATGAGGAATCGAATGAGCCCCTCCTCAGGTCCGTAGCTCAAACCCGATGTATGGCCCGATTAACGGTGCCAACATTTGCATCCACATTCACTACATCACTAGGTTACTGCGATCAAAACAGAAACAACAGCGTATGCATGCTCCGTCTTACAAAATTTAAAATTTTCAAATGGAATATTTTTCCATTGTAATCGCTCTTGAAAAAATCGCTGCAAATTCTTTCACTGGGGTTTATTATTCAATGATTCATGATTTGAATTTCTTCTAAGCTTTGGAGTGTGCGTGTTTCACAGGTGATAGAGCGATTATTGAATTTCAGGAGATATGCATAGAGCACTTAAATCGGTTCTCAACCAAAATACCTATTTGGATTGATCAGCTGATCATGATGGTGATATCTACTGTATCTGTGCTTCTTCCGTATCTTATTGCAGAAGTTGTTCGTGCTTCAGTACACTGTTTTAATCTAAAGTGTGCAGATAAATATCAATCTTATTAAATCAATACTGCATTAATTGGAATTTTACATTCATTGGGCCTGAATACTTTTTAGTTTTTAGGTCTGTAGGACTCCGTTGGATGATTATTCCATAAGGTGGTGCCTATTCTGTGCAATGCATGGAGTGGAACTTTTCCATCTTGTCCGAACTGTTTTCCTCTCCGTTCTCCGGGGTTACCGAAGGTCTTTCGAGCCTAACCTTGCTTTTCATCCAGGGCCTTCCTCCCGATCTCTTTTGGACGTTTAATTGTGTTCAGATTCGGCACGCTTGTCTCCACAAAAGCCTCGTCCCTCCCCGCCTCCGTCCATCTTTTCACACAAGCTCCCCAATCTCGTCAGGACTCGAATCTCCGTATGATCAACAAAAGACCATGGTTTTTACAATGTCCCAAATGATCTGCGGATGATCTTCCTCTCTCGCTTATCCTTTGATTATCCCAAGTTAACAATGAGTATATTAGAAAGTTCCTTGAAGATTTAAGATAGAACTCAAATAAAATAGTTGAAGTTGAATATATAAGACTATTGAGAAACTAATAATATAAGATGGGTAAACTATCACTGTTATCCAAGTTGTTTAAGTGATTAGCTTTGTGATGACAAGGAGTGATCTGTTATTTGTGGTATTATTGATGATATTGATGATAAGGTAATAAAACGCCTTATCTCTTTCTATTTATCTTTTGGAACTTCCTACTATTCTATTAAAATAATTACGAGTGTAACACTAAAAACATTTGATCAGTTTAGGCTATGACATATTTAGATATGTCATAGCCTAAAATATATACAGTATAGGTTAGCCCATACTGCATTGATCATCATACAATTCATTCCAAAATCTTGTTTGAAATTGGCGTTCATGGTGAACTAATATTGAATTATTTTCATAAAATGGAATTGGACTTTTCAACTTGTCGACTTGAAATTTTGATTAACCATCTATTGAGTTTGCAGTATGCAGTTCCTGACCCATGCTGGAAATCGAATCGTTAAGTCTAGCTTTTATTGCTTTCTTAGAAGTAGCTCCGAGACTTGATTGGTACTACAACATTTCTGTGTGTGCTAGGGTCCACAAAGGTCGGGTTTTCTGAGAACATTATCTGCCATTCGTTAATTTCTGTTTACCGTCAATCGTTGATCCCGTCACGGTGCCTACACATGTACTTGACGGGTACGTACACCTCATTACCCTGCACTTTAATCGTTCGTAATTGTGCCCCCCACGATCGCATTCCATTATTTTAACTAACGAGGGAGGAGGGTGCCATGAAACCGTACTCCTAGCGCCTCCCGCGTAAAACACTTTTACGCCATCCTATAAACATTGGGTTTAAACTTGGTAAAATGATAGCAGTCGTGCACAACCGGGGAGATGAGTATCTCCTTTGAGGAACCCGGGCCCATATTCAGCGTCCACAGCATCCCTTCTCCACCACCTTCAATTTACTTCAAGGCTCATGCTTCGTGTTCCCGATAAGAACCCTCCTGAAGACCTGTGGGGCTCGCCCGGGGGCATATGCCTTCACCAGGATCAGATACCTCTGCTCGTGAGGTCCTGAGTTCAAACGTTTTCTAACCCTGTGTTCACCAATTCGATTTTTTCCTGCTTCGTCTCATGGGAAAACGCCGAAAGTCATAGATAACGCTTTTCTACTGGTTCGTTGAATTATGTAAGTACAGGAAATTGTTCGGTGCTGCTCCGTAATTACTCTAGAACAGTAATGTTGATCGAACCTTAATTGTGTTGTATCCTATTTTCTTCATTATATATTCTTTAGATTTCTAATATTTGAACAGAAACTATTGGGCTTTTCATTGTTTTTTGGTGCTGTTTGTTGACCAAAAGTTATTTGATTCCCCGTTACGTCAACTGTTCCATCTTATATTCGACCGTTTTGTTCCATTAATTATTGTATTATGATGGTCTCTATTTAAATGGAAAATAAATCCTAATCATTTTCAAGATGCATCGGATGGACATCTAAAAATTCTGGAAAAATTTTATGGAGTAAGGAATAAGAAAGAGGCTAGTTTAAATGTAACGAATTGGGGCTTGCCAACGCGTTGGTTTGAAGCTACGGAAATGACATACATCTAGCAAAACGGTTTTTACAAAACTCTTGGGATTTTCGTTCACTTTACAAGAGTAATTACGAATGAATTGATATTTTCATGGCTGACAGTTTCGCACTAATATAAATATCTCTAATATCCTATTACGGCCTTTAGAGGCTTATACAGCAAACAAAATACCTATTTCTGAGGTCGATGTTAGTTTGCCATCTAATAACAGGATGGCTCCAAATCTAAATTAAGCGATATTACGACATAGATATGTAAGCGGAAATGATTATCAACTCATTTTTCTACGCTCGGGTTTTCGAATGACATGGAATCTTCTTCTTTTCAAAATATGCTTTTCTTAAAAAAATCTTCAGATTGAAAATATGAAAACTTCAGATGTAGTCTCGCTGTAATCAAATATGTTGATTCTGTGATCACTTATCCTCGGGGCCCTCGCGCCTTCTGCTATAATTTCATGGTTGCCACCAGTTTCGTTCCCTTATTCCGGAAATCTACTTAACAATATAAATCATTCCGTTTCGTGTTCTTTTTTATCTAGTTATTTCTTCAGTTTCGTTTATTTTCTGCTTAGTGATGAATACTGGAGCTCCTGCACGATCCGTCAATTCAATCGAGCTCTTCCCTCCTGAGACTATAATTTCCTTGCCTCGTTTCGTACGTCAGTTTTCGTAGGTATTCATTAATCAAAGTTCCGCATTTGTTGTCCGGTCACGAGATAACGATTTTCAAGTGCATCGTCTCATCTAAAAAGATGATCTCTTACTGCAAACATCGAGTGTTATTGGGGAAATTCGGTAACTCTTCTCTTCATATTGACGGCTTTCTGTAAGTTATACTGATCTGAGCAGTCAAGATTGGATTTTCTGATTTGAAGTCTCCCGTTTCTGTGGTACTATTAATCCTAGTCCTGTTAATCTTAGGCGTTAAGTTAGTTAATCTCTGGCGTTGCAAATCTTTCCTACTAGTGATGTTTCTAATTGTACGGAAAAAAGCAGGTGTAGCTCGAATTCTCGATTTACTCCGAAAATTGAATCTCAGAATCAATAACGCAGTAGGTTTAACGTTTAATCGAAAAGTATCTTGTCTCAATTTATAGAAGTAACTTCAAGGTCCAACTTGGATGTTAGTAATTCCATTTCATTGCAAGCCTCCTTTTTGTTGTTAGATGATCTTTGAAAACAGCGTTTTGCATTAATACCTGCTGAAAACCTTGATTCTGCCGTCAAATCAGTCAAAAATGATCTTCGAATAACTGTAATTTAATAATGGATCCAGGCATTCAAGGCAAAAAGGAATTCTATATTTATATATTCGACATTATATATGTATAGTGTAGTACTTGAAACATGTGTTGGACTTGTTGGTAACCAGTTGTTGATCCTGAAATAGTTGTTGTTGTGTTTTGGAACTCGAGAGAATTACATTGTTGAAATTTTGCTCTATTATTTCTGAGTTCATTACAATTTGGGGGCTTGTTTCAATATATATATTTATTGAAATTGGTTTATGCGGGAATTAACTAAGGACACATTTCTTGTTCAAGAATAGAATATCTGAATAGTACTCGTACCTACCTTCCATAACTTTAATTAATTTGGATTATTTCATTTAGCTTTTATTCGGACTAAGTCACTCGCGACGAAGTTGTGGAAACCCATTTCAATAAAAACGGAGTTAGATAGAACGCTGTCTATGTTTCCACGAAAGTAAAGAGTTACATAGTTAAATCGATTTAGACGGTTAGGTCATCATCAGTTCATCAGGGTTCATGTTTGTTGCTGATGATGACCTAACCGTCGAAATCGGTTTAACTGTGTCACTCTTTACTTTCGTGGAAATATAGACAACGTTCTATCTTACTCCGGTTTTACTAGCTTTTATTGACTGAATCATTTCTCAGGATTAGTTTCTGAACATTTCGAAGACTTTCGTGCTATTCTCCTCAGTGAATGAACTTGTTGACTGTTGACGGATAATAGTGCTCCACTCCTTCCACAAGTGTTCATGTTTATTATAATCTCCTATAAAATGATTTGGAGTTGAACATTCGCACAATACATTACTGTAGTGTACTTGTGGTGACGTAATACTCACATATTCATTTGGTTTTTATGATTCTAGAGTGGAGTGATGTGGTGAAGTGAAGCCAGACAATGCCTTTGATCTAAAGATGGGCTGCAATGACCCGCCACTTGAGGACTCCTCTGGCACTCCTGCCGGCTCTCCTGCTCACCATCTTCCTGGCTTTCGCCCATGCCAGCGCCAACCGGGACGGATCCGACTCGGCCAGAAGCAAAAGTAAGGGACCGATGTTGATCTCATTATATCATAAGATCATAAGTAAGTAAGAGTTATATCAATGTTTAACTGCAAAATTGATTTCTAACCTCGTTTTTTATGCACTTTTTGTTGAATTCCAAGTGTTCTATTATCAAAATTTGATAGAACATATTTAATGTTATGTTTCCTGATTAATGTTCTTACGATATGGATGACTTAGCCTAACATGAATGCAGAAATTTATTAACTCAATTATAAATGTTAATATTGAATGTTTTCTTGAAACGATTCCATTTTTGACTTCTTCTCGTAGGTTATTTTAATGTTGTGATGATGTATTTGATGCTTTTTGATTTACAGAAATCTCTAAAGGTTTGTAGTTTTTAGTTGTTTCAACCAAAGTTACTGTTTATTTAAACATAAATCTTAGTTGTAGTGCCTCTTATTACGCGTATTATCTAGCTGTAATGTCTACTATTATTAAACTATAATGTCTACTATATTAAATACTGCTATTTATGTTTTGGTTTATTATATAATGGTTTGCATTGTTATGCTAAACTTATGAATATCAAGGTACTAGTTATTATCATCAATTAAATAATCCACAAGAATTTGCAATATTCATGTAACTTTCCTCAACTTGTTATAAAAACTAAGTTGCTGACTGGCGACTGATGTTCAATCAGTCCAGGTGAGAATGAAGTCCGGCTGCAGAAAAGATGGTCCTAGCAGAACCTTGAGATCTTCATAAAACTGAAATGTTCTATCAATCTTCGTACATCTCGAATCCACTATTTCCTTCTTCTTCTGCTTCTTTTTCCCAAAATTGTTCTTCTGATCTTCATCACAACTCATTCTGTTTTTTTCTAATTCACTACTGCTAGATGGGCTACGTGACGGGGGCTATTCAGGTTGGCATGGATCTTGGTGGTCAATGAATGTGTAATTTGTAGCGTAGACTAAAATAAAAGATGGCAGTTTATTTATCTACATTCATCTACCATCACCATTTTGTTTATTGCTCGACACATTCCGTTCATTATTTGAGAAACGTATTGTTATCGAGAGTGACACCACATTGAATTTTATGGCTTGTAAATTATACAAACGGTTATGTTCTCGCAAAACGATTCTCGCTACCAACGATTAAGAAAAAGAGGAAGATTTTTTCTCCATACCCTAATGATTAATTCATGGGCTTGTATCCATATAAGTAACTCAACCTCGCGTAATAGCGCCCCGGCTGCGATCACGTGAGTGCCAGCGCCTTCCATCATGTTTCATTCCGGTTGTACTTATTGGTCATAGCAAAAGAACGTTGCGGAGTTTTCAAGTTGGGGTTGTTGCACTGGAAAATATATCTTCTAGATGGAAAAAATTATATTATTATGATTTTTGTAGGAAATTAGGCGCTGATTCCGAATACATCCCATGACCCTATACCTACAACAGTCCTTACACCAAACCCACTTTTCTATTATAAAAATTTAATAAAAATATTTTTCAGTATCGTGCTTCCTAGCCTACCTCATAGATAGCCGAAGCTTTCTTTTCACTTTCGGAAACTTAACCTTGAAACTATAAAACTTTTTTTTCCAAAATCAAAATATCCTTTCACAGTTTGGGTTTCAACCATTCTGAACAACTTTCGTTTCGTGTCTGTCAGCCTGTCTTTCTGTCCGTGTGTCCACAGATCGTTATACCAAGCTTAATTCATACAGTTTTCATCCTACTTGGTTAAATTTTCAGGGAATGTGCGGGTTCGCTGTTGATGGTCCCATGTAAGTTTCATTGGTCAGAAATTATTCATATCAATTTCTTCAAGATCATGTCACCATTCTTTCATCCATAGAATTAGCTATTCATGCTAATTACCAGCAATACATATCGACTAACAATTTAAAGGTGTCGATGACGGTGGGATCACGTCCGCCGCATTTTTGTCCCAGGAATCTTTGTAGCATGTGTATAGGCATATTCTACATCTTTCGAGATCTCTCTGAAGCACATATAAAGATCTACACGTTCAGGTATTCGTACCATGCCTCACCCAACTTGGCCGGCTTTTTAAAATTTGATAGAGCGTAAAATTAGGCTTCCACTATTCACCATTAATTCTTAACTTCATTATTGGTATGACACGACATGCAGACGACGCGCAGTGGGACAAATGACCGATCTAGGAGGACAATAGCAACTTTCAAAATATTAGGAATATGACTCATCATGCATCGAGTAGACTGCCAATGACCTCAAAAAGATCAAGGAGAAACAACGAACTTTGTTTAAAACCCCCCAGGAGCTCTGAGCTAGACCGCATGGCTGGGGGCCGCTCAAGTGTTTCCATTTTCAATGTAATTACAAGGTATGGAAGCTCGAGTTGTCAAGTTCGATAACGCACCTCAGATTAATATGCATATGCCTTATATGCGCAGACAAGTGATTTACTTAGGAGGCCTCTCTAATGCAGAAATAAACCGCGTTTCTTCTTTTACACTTTGCAATTTTTGACGACTTCCAGTGCGAGGCTCTGAACAATTATATCATTGATATTTTGCTCTAGACCTTAACTTAGACAGTTCATTGAATTAGTACAACTCGGATGCGTGGTTTACTTATGCTGAGATCTATCGTTATATTTTTCAGTCTCTGATGAAGGTAGTGGCTCGTTTCCATGTCTAATAACAATTGATATAATTTCTGTATTCTTTGTCCCTGACAGCGATTGGAAGCACATTAAAGTAATATATCCCAGATAGTAGGCTCAAGTATGCTGATATTACTGTTTGAAAAATAGGTTGTCCAATAAGAAATAAGAAATCGTTTTACTTGCAGTTTCTACGTCTTAAATTAAATTACAACAGTCTTCAATAGTAAAGTATTCAGACACGAGTGCTGATGTTGTCCATTGAGCTAGGAAGCCACTGAGCACGATATCTTTGTTTTCTATAATGCAAAAAACCCTATTGGTATTGCTAGACTTACTTCAAACCCTTGTGAAATTGGCATTTTCAACAACGTTGCCCAATACTCATATCGACTGGCACGTTTGTACATTACGATCACGTTCCAAAAGTTACAAACGACTAGGTTTGAGCGCTGAAAACAAAGAATAAACCACAAGCTTCGAATCCTGGGAGGGCAAAAGCGAAACAAAAGGTCAATTCACAGACGCGTTCGTAATTTTACGTTCCCGCTATGAATGCAAATGAGCCGATGCCCTCAGAGGCAGCAGATCTAGATAGGCGGCTAGCAGCATTGTCTGATAACTATTGTCAGTTTATCCAATTTCCAAGGTAAGATCCAGTTCTCTAAAATGGAAAGCCCCGGTGAAGAGTCAACTTCTCAACTTCGTTTCTCTCAAACTGGTTGCATAAGTCGTAAAGGTCAAATACGTTAAAGTTCATCTGAGACGTTTCAGGTGAAGTGAAGTTCCTCAGATTGGCAGTTCCTCACATTATGGTCCGAATCGGATTAAAACTCCCCTACACGTTGAGAAGATTATGCATATCGTCGCTATCTATAAAGCTTAATTATTAATCTGGTATACTTCAAACCTTTCGTGGAGTCTCCTCTCGCTTCTTATTCTTCACTTTCCCTTCCCCATGTGGGGGGGTTCTCATAAATAAGATAATTCTGACGGATCTCTCCCGACTCCTGGTTCGGGATTTTTGCAGACGTTGTAATCTCGGGGATTTGTAAGCTCGAGGAAAACATAAAAAGCAATGATACTCAAATACTAGCTGGAACCCGACGACTTGTGGGAAGCTAATATCGTTTGATTACAGACATATTTTACTTCTTTGCGAGATCAACGTGAAAAAAAAGTAAAACTTAACATAAAAATGTATTTAAAAAAAACTGTTTAACATCTAATTTTCTTTTCCTCAAATGCCGATTCGTTGAAATATTACAAAATGCATCTGCTTCTTTGTAAGAATAAAAGAAGCTACCTGTTTTTTGTTCCCGTATGGTCAGCCGATGCGCTACAAAAATGTGTTCTTTTCAAAATTTCCTTTTAATTTGTTTGGCAAATTTCTTTGAAATTGTGCTGTATGGCTTTGTCAGCCACCGATGTTGCTGATGAGGCCCACAGATTCCATATAAAAAGTCAGTATCTGTAGTGAAGAGGAAAGACATTGGCTTTCACAGCCGATCGGGGATACCCCTATATTATTATTACCCCTATATTATTATTAATGTATGCCAAATTCCTTCGTAATCAAAAACTAATTTCCAGGGACACTAATTGCAGTTCAAACGTTCAACATTTAACAAAAAAATAAGTTTCTGAAAATACTTGAACTTCAACTCCATTTCCGACAAACACATAAACAAACAAAATTTGCACTTTAATCAGCATTCCAATGGCATTCAACTAGAATTAAATTTTCCTGTCTGAAGGCGTAAAGCGTTTGGTGACCTGTTAAGACAGCGTAGGTATCCCAAGAAGAAAATTCGCTAGAGTTTGAACAGCATAAATTGGGAAAATTACTGAATCCGGAAAATTGTTTCAGAAGTGTGTAAAGGTTTTTAAAAAAAATACAAAACATTTGTAGCAAATGTACCTATCACCTTTGTGATATAGCACCATAAAGCAGCATTGCCTACGCGTACAAAATGTTATCGATGAAACCGATATGGAATCGCAAAGTAGATGCTTTTACTGTTTATAAACCACTTAATGCATAGGATACTATTTCCCTGTTTTTTTCATTCTCCTAATTTGTACCGTTTGAACTTTTGTTTCTTTATCCTTGGGGTTCCTTGTTAGCTGTTTTAGAACGTGCAATGTTCAAGAATTTTCACCACTTTTCTCAGAAATTTCATATTTTTCTCTCTTTTTTTAAATATATAGTAATATAGTACTAGTAATGTAGTACTACTATATGTATAGTAGTATGTACCTCGGAGAAGATGCAGATTTCTAGTGTTGAAAACGGAACAAACAAACAAAAAATCAGATCTTTTCCGTTTATAATATTAGTATAGATAACACCTCAATAATTCTTTTATTGTTGAATTAATACATACGGGATGGGTGTCTAAAAGCTCTAATACTTCATCTCTATTGCTTAGTAGAGCTCATACAGGTTAGGGGTTTTTTCCGTAATCAAGAATAGAAGAGAGATGCTCCGCTGCCCGAAGGTACCTGGGGCAAGCCATAAAAACCTCAAGGCCTGCCTTATCCACCTATTTCATGTTACTATGTACTTGATTGTATCTTCTATGAAACCAACGGAGACAGAAACTGAAAAAATAGTGTCATTATGGTGATTTATCAATGAATTACCAATATGAACAGATAAGTCCGATGAAAGTTAGAGTATCTGCTCTGATTCCGTAAAGTGGTAACTCCAATTACCGGTCCATCGCCCTTGGAAGATTGATATTATTGTCTTCAGCACTATAAATATCGGTAGTAGAGTAATAACTTTATTACTTAGCAAGAAGTTTATTGTCAGTCATTCCGTACAATGTGTGTTGAAGACGCTGTGATGCTTTATTCTGCTGAATTAATGGAGTTATTGGATCTAAGGTGGTGTTTTGTGCAAGGCCTCAATCGAAGGAATGTACGAATAAAACTTTCCGTCCGATGTCCTTCCACAACCATGCCTTCGAAGATATCCTAAATATTTCCTTGCACAACTTTCTTGATTGTTATCAGGAATCCTGAGTATGACAACCAATTCAGGAATTATGTTGTCGTATAAAATAAGTCACATTATAACTGAGACTTAGTTTTAGTGTAATAAAAGACTCCGGCAAACCACATTATTTCAAAGAAAGATGGAGAGAAAGAAACAAAGATGTGATGGAATTGTAAAGTTGCCCTCCCAAAGGCGAGGGATTTTCCTCTAAAAGGCGTCAGGTTTATACTCAGAAGCAGCAGTTTCTTGAATTGAGTGGGGGGAACTAACAATATATCACACGATTTGGTTGCACACTTGAATCAAATGGTATTTATAGTGGATACCCTCAGATCTCAAAGCCCTAGTTGTTCCAAAATTGTAGGACAATTTTTTGAGACGACCAGTCGCTTTTGTTGTTTCCTACATTAAATTGTAGTTAACACAAATTTTGTGTTATGTATTTATGGTTTTTTCCACCCTTGGACAGTAAGTTGTTACCTTTACGATTTGGTAAGGGTGATTTTATTTCAGAAGACTGAAGAATGTAGTCAATGCTCAGATTTTACACATTAAGGAAATTTGGGTGTGTTTCTGGTGAAGAGCTGCTGCCGAACACCTCACACCAAATTGTGGTTTTGCATTATTGAAGGGTGGATAATTGTTAAACCCTGACTGCGAAAAGACGAAACTGTGCAGAATGCACGACTATTCTTGGATAAAGCAGGTACTTTTTTTCTCTTGCTTTCGACAGAAAAGGGGGCCCCACTGTTTGAATAAACGTGCGCAGCAGAAGGGTTGGGAATGGCAATCTCAGCGAAAAGTCTCCTTTTTTATCCCAGCCCGGTCAATAAGTTTGAGATTAAAATCCCAAAGGTTATCCCGGGGTTCTTTGTTCGGTCCAGGCAATAAATCCTGGCTCCAGTAGGGACTTCGCTCCAGCCGCTTTGCCGAGTCCGCTTCTCTCTCACTGCCCTCCTGGACGCCTCGACTGGTAATTGCTCTCAACTCCAGCTATGCAGGGCTCCTTCCCAAGAAACCCCTTTCTTAATTGCCGCCGACCGATGGAGGAATAATTCTCTCCAATAATTATTGTCCCTTTATCACGAGAAGAATTTCCCACCAGACATAACTCCCAACCCTTATTTCCATACCGAGTTTTCGTGGCGACATTCTTATAAGATTATTTCTTTTTGCTGTTTTGTTCGTGGGTAAATCATGTTGTCTTTGTCTTTATAACTAGCTGAGGCCTTCTTAGTACGTTTGGAGGTTGCTGTTTCAACTTATAACTGCTCAGAATAAGGAAGTAGATGAGACGAGTAATAGATAGTAAGGGGTGTGAAGCCCTTGAATAGTTGTTAAATTTGAACAGATCTCATTTTAGCCCCGAATAACTCTTACGGTTATGAGGTCAACCGTTGTTTCTAGTTCCCTAGTAGTATTTCCTACTGTACGTTTATTGTAGGAATTAGCCACTATTAGTTCACTGTGGACAAATACTTCAATGCCGGTCCACCTTCTTTGGTTTGTTGGTTGCCCCACATATTGATGGTCCTTCTCAAGGTATTTTTTAGAAGGGTGAACCAACTGTTTGCTCTGGCCACATATCAGGAGCATTAATTAACAAAACCATCCGAACAAAATGTGTATGGTTTTTTCAAGCTCATTTAATAATTTACCTTGGTATTAAGTGCGTGTAATGCCATTATATTACATATTGCTTTATAGGGATGTCCCTATGTCCGGGTCGTGTACTGAATATCCATAATGTCGCCAAACGAATATTTTATTAGTATTATTTAGTAGGTATGAGGAGCGCTCGATTGGATCAGACATCACCCCCCCCCCATCCTCCTTCCCGACATTAAATTGACAATATCTGAGGTTTATTGCACGAAAGAGGTTCGCTAAACTAAAATCGGGATTTAAAAAAAAATGAAAATAAAAAACAGATGAAGACGGTAAAAAAAAATTACTCTTTCCAGTCACCAGCTCTCATAATCACATTAGAAACATCAGAAATAGTATGTTTCAAAACTAGATCATACTTCTTGATCAAACGAAAAGGAAGCAAGAAAATCGCCTATATCAGCTGTACCAGCAACCCTCAAATGGATTGTCTATTACCTCCTCAATTCATCCAACAGATAATTCAAAATTTCTGAGGTTTGTTGCACAACTAGACTAGAATTGGGTCGAACAAAAAAGTGTTCAAATCAATTATATCAGATGAAAATAGCAATGAAATAACGATTTATCGTTCATCCCCCATCTCAATGAAAATTAAATGCGTTCAAATGAGGTGGTCCGCGCGTGAGGGGCGAGCTTGGGAAAAACGAAAAACAAAAACATTTTAAAAACGGTAGTATTAGTATGGAATGCAGAGCAAGCCCAGAGCCACGAACCCTAAATTCGTCTTTTTGCCCCGGAATAAGCATCATGAATCACAATACCAACGCGAAATAAATCATAAAGACTAATGATATGAGAGGAGGTGGTCGATTTTGGAACTCATTCAATTGCTTGGCATTCACCCTTACAGGAATCGTGGACATGCTGCCAATTGTAATCGCAAAAAAAAAATAGTATTTAAAACCATGATGTTGCGAATTACGTGGGTAGCAAACTGAAATATCCATAAACAAACTGAAGTTGAACACAGATGAATGAATCATTCTGAAATGTTTGTCCCTCTCTCTCATAGATAGCCACTGCGAATCAATACAGTCCACCTGCTCAATCAAAACAACGTCGTGGATTCCAATCCTGCGAAGCGTTTAAAACAGGAGTACCTAATGGGCACCTGCATTGTACAGAGGTTTTTGTGTTGTTTTATGGTTAGAGGTGCCAACAGGGAGGAGAGAGCTCTTGGAACATGATAACGGGTCACCTTCCATCGCCGGCCCATCATACGAGTAAAGCGCCTGCCTTAACAAAAGCATTCCTCCCCATCGTCCTTCCATCAGGCTCATTCTATCCACAGCCTATTCTACTCCCGACGCCTATATTGTGCCCTAAGATGGCTTTAACGGTTACACTCGCCGCATCGGATCATCTTGCTGAAGTCTAAAACAATATCTATGTGATAATATTAGCGATCCCACCAGATTAGCGTCAAGGACAAGCTGAATTTGTCACAACAGATGAGAATAGTGGAAAATTCAGGGTAGATTACGATAAAAACTTCATTTAGCTTGTGATAACTATTCCATTATTTTTCTTTAGTCAGTGCTAATGCACATGTTCACGGAATTATTGAAATCTCTCTCATGCTGAAGCCAATGTTAACAATGTTGTGACTTGACGCCGGCTCGCTTCTAATCGTGAACTAAAAAGAACCTGGTAAGGAAGAGAGCTAAAGAGCTCAGAAACCGCCTGGAGGGGAATTTCTCAAGCTTTGAGGCCGAAGAGCGATCGACCCCGATTACCGCTAAAGGATTTTGGTTTCTCTTCCGATTTTTGAACCCAGGAGAAGAGGATTTTCCGATAAAAATCCCACCGAGGGCAAGTTGGAGCCGAGAACGTCCGAGACTCCAGACGACCCCAAGCTGGTCTTTCGGTATCTGTGGGCCGCATCAGATTCCAAGCCCAAGCTGTAAATCCCGCTGGAACAATAAGACCTTATCTCTTCACTCGGGGCCGGCATAGGCCCACCTATTATATTTTTCCACTATTAATTACGATTTAGTACTAATCTGATTTCCCGCCTCCCAACTCCTCCTATATAAGCCTTAGGCCGAAATCGACTAATAAAAAAAGCCTTTCGTTCATTTTTAACTGACTTTATTCTTTTTATTTTGATATTTCCTTCCTTTCTTTTTCTTTTTCGAAACAAGTTGAGAAAAAAAGGTGCACTGACTGCATCGCTACTTTGAACTGGTCGTAATCTACAAAAATGATCCGAATCACGACTAGGTCCGTGTTCCAATCAAAATCGTGCCAATGAAGCACTATTGTTAACGATTAGGAACCATCAATAACTTGCCCATCAAATTTTACTTGATAAAATATTAGGAGGGAGATAAGCATATGGGGGAAATTCCCCGTTCCCTCATGCACAAAAGCTAACGATAATTGGCCCTTCGTGAATTGACCCAGAGATATTTAGTACTCACACCAAAAACACCAGAAGAATCTTCAAAATAAATTGGAAATACATGGAGGCACGGTCGTTTTTATTACCCCGACTGGAACTGTTGGTAGGTATAAGGTAACTCGAACCGAACAATTGAAATTACCTGGCATATTACCATCACCGATCACATTGCCTGACACGGTGCCTCAAAATTAAGGAAACTAATGTTTGTTTTGTTCGTAACTAATCAGCTGTTCCTAGGACATTTTGATACTATTATCCATCAAATAGGTTTTATTCACAATCGCATTGTGCTCTTTTTACCCGTCTAAGATCTCCATAACAAGATGATTGTTACAGCTTCGAACAGTCTCATTCGTTGAATAGGAATCTATTGATTGGTCGCCCAATAGAAACGGATGAAAGATACAACGAAATTAGATTTCAGTTGTTACCATTAAAATGTATGTTTCATATCAACATATCACAGACTTTCTTCAGTATTGGGTACAAAGTGTGGAACGGGGGGTGGACTTATTTTTCTACTTTACGAACTTTGAAATGTTAACTAGTACATTTATGAGGGGAATAACCACATTAATATTAATTGGCCCTCATCTCGTCCCACCTCAACTATCGAAAATCACGCCGAAGCTGCTAGGACTCATACTATGTCATTCGGAATGTTCAGATTCTGGAAATTTCAGAATGTTGAGAATGAATGTGTAAAACCCACCACAACCCTATTATCTTCAGCCGTATGTCAATATAATAAGGTAAGTTGCAATAAATAACGCATGAAATAATTGAATATAACCCAATTAGAAGCTGGTATTCCTACAATGTGATTGGTTAGGTACTACCTTACTAATAAAATCTCTGTAAGTCGTGAGTTTTATACTTTATACTTCACTTCAACCTCAGGTCTGAAGTAAAAGCATTTGGTGATTAGGTAGTTCTTTGCTGACTAAAACGATTCCAGTGCCATCTAAATTATGACATCTTAATTCTGTGTTTGTAGATACTCGGTAAGATTCTGTTTATCTGATTTTCGAATTTTGTTTGTTTAAAATAGTTATTCTGTCGATAACTGACAAGGTTCGACTATGCTCTTAGTTGAATTACGCAATAGAAACTGTTCAACTCGATTTATTTAAATTTATTTCAGGCCTAAAGTAAAAGCACTTAATGATTATTGTACTAACTATAGCCAGTTATAGCTATTGACTATTACTATTCCACGACATCTGGTGACGGTAATTCTAACATGAAAACCCGCAGAGATTAGAGAATAAACCTTTCAGCACGCTTTCCGTGGGTCTCACACCCGGAGCTGATTGTCATTCAATGAGTAGGACCATCGAACACTCCTCATTAGCGCCACAATCTTCTCGGAGACATTCGGGCGAAGAATATCCAAGCAGCCTGGGTGGAAAGGCATTCCTCCCCAAGCTCCTATTCTGACCCATTGCCCAGCGCGTCTTGCTTGGCTGGGGACCTAACTGCTTCCGGCTTTTTTTTCTTCAACCCGAGGTCTTTTTTGTCTGTCGCCCGCCGCGCCTGACCAAAACACGTCTATTTACACAGTTTGATTAGACATATCCCCCTTGGAAAGGTAATTGTTGCACTTCGTGGCTGCAGATGGTAAACCCCGGACGAAAAATGTTTGTTATGGTGTAGCCTACTTTCTTTGGGTCGTAGTAACCAAGTAACTACTCGTTGTCCAATCTTAACAGCTTTTACATCTTTTGACACGTCTTACGTAGCCAGAAAGAGGTTTTCTAGCTTAACATACTTTGTTGTGACATCAGTATATAGCACATCTGATTATTCAACTAGTATAAATTTGGCATTTGGAGGTCACAGATAAACATTTTATATTTTACTTTTACCTCTGTTGTGTTTGTGCACAACAAACAACTTGTTGGTTTATTATTTCCAAAAATGAACCTTTCTTGTCAACATATTCAACCGGAATCTATTTCTGATAGGTCTATATGTTCAAATTTATGTGATCTTGTGAAACCAGCGTTGCAGTTTCCTCGGGTACTCCTACGTACGTGGTTATTACACCTGAGTATAATTACTATATTTCTAGCGCATTAGTGCTATTAAAAGATTGATCTCAAGGAATCATGGCACACTCTTACCTTGGTTTTTCTATACTGGCACAATATGTATATACAGATCTGGTTAAAAATAGCTTTCCATTCGGTCTCTTTATTTATGTAAAAGTACAATGCAGATTCATATAATCTTAACTGGGCACTGTAACTTCATATTTTATCTTCATTGATTCATCTCTTTCATGTATACAATCTTCCGAGAAAAAAATTGTTTCAAGGATATTATTCAAGTAATGAGTGTAAGGTAGTGGGTTCAGTATCAGTACACTTCTTACCATCATCGAATCATCTGTAATCGAACTAATTGCACTAAAAAACATGTAGTTTTCGAGAGGATGTTAGCCTAAGATTAGCTGCCACAAATCATTCTTTGAAGAATTTCTTCAAATGGGCAAGTGATACCCCACGAAACGAACTGCGTGCCTCGCATTTCCATCTTAGGTTGAGTGACTGTTCTTATCTTCAAGATTTTTCAAATTCTCGCTCTCGAAAGACTTTTCAGTAATTCTGGTCCGCATTTCTGCCCCTCCTTCGACCACCATTTCCCCGCCTGATTTCAGAAGACCAATGGCTTTCTCGAAATACCCCGTAGCCATGGGAAGGCTTGGTATATGGCTGCTAATTACGGTCACAATTAGTGAAGAAGCCGAATGGCCCATTGTAAATTGCCCTGGGGGGTAGCGGACTCCTCTTCAAAGGGAAGCCGGTTTCGACAAAGAATTACGCCCGATCATCCCCGGCGATGCCCGACAGGGGGCTCCTGGGTAATCACATACTTGAGTGAAAATCCCTAAGTTCCCATACCTTCTCCGTCGTGCCATTGTTTGAAACTTAATTGAACCCTTTTATTTTCTTATCGAAGTCCATTAGCGAGTGTTGCGAGCAGTTGTTTCCTATTCCTTAGGTGGACATTCTTCGAGTTGTTGGCGACTTCCATAGTGGACATTGTAGTCTTTTTAACTCGTGTTTTACGCGGAAAGCGTTCGTGCAGTCTACATCAGAACTTCCATTGTTATCTGATAACAAAAGATCGAAATCAGCAATAATAAAAGGCACCCATAAATGTTACTGCAAAACGGCCAACACACTAGGTCGAGAAGGAATCCGCATCTTTCAATATAGGTGTACATACCCTTCTATTCACTACCTACAACAATCATCAATTATTTAATTTTTTTGGGTTTAAAAAGAGTAAACTCCAACAAAGCTTTTCTTAGAAAATACTCCCTCTCTAAGGAAACATTTTTACAGCACCCACGTTATTTCGCTCAGGTTTGACCTTAACAACAAAAATCAATAAATTTGGGATCTGATTACTAGGATAAAAAATCCTATGAATAAATAGAATGATACCCGAAGTTGAGCAGAAAACTGTTGGAGACGTGTGTCGGACAAAAACGTTAGTTTTGATGATAACGACCTAACGACTTATACTTTTCTCAGAAACTTGTGTTGACAAAAACGTGGGATCGATTTCTCGAAAGTGAGGTCGGAAATTCCAAACGAGATTATAAGCTTATTAGCGAGTTATCCTAATTAGGGACCGTTTGAATTCGTTCATCGTTTTGAAAGATTTCCGCCGTCTTTTGGTTTGGATTTCGAAAAAGAATGTTCACGATGGGTTTGACATTTTCACGATGTCCCCAGTTCGAATGAAATGAATTGGAAGGAAGAACCACCCAATTAGCTATTAGGTACGATGATTGAATACCTTGCCTTTCTTTATGGACCAGGAGAGGACAGGAAATTGTAATAAGGCTTTCAAAATCAACTATGTTTTGTAACATTCGTGTCCTTGAACAAATCTTAAGGTTTCGTCTTCAGTTATGAATGAATTTCTTCGTTTCGTAGTGTGAAAAATCAAATTTAGGTTTTCAGTTCTTATTGTATTACATTGCTTGACGTTGTTCTTATTTATTTTATGTTGAGCGGATTCCACAGTAGTATGACGAAATTTTTGAGGAACGCTACACTTAGTTATGTATAACTCGACGCACTATCTAAACGAGCGAAGGAATTGTGGTGTCAAAAAACGAAGAAATAAGCCAATTTCCTCGATAATAGTATTTTTACGAGTTTTTTGAAAGAACCATCGATCAATGTGTCTCTGGAAAATGTAAGGTCAATAGGTTAAGCTCAATTCACCTTTGACCTTGAGAAATGCCTCGAAGTTGCACTTTTCTACCTTTAACTAGGAAAGCATATATTTCGGAGCATAGTTACGATCTTCAGGGACTACAACGACTCATTTCCATTTGGTCTTGTCTTTGCAACTGAAGGACTTGGGAAAAAAAGAAAATTCATATAATAATGAGATAAGTTATGACACACACTCATCTTCTATATTGCTTTCGGGTTCAACTACATGTTGCGGAAGCTTTGTTCTTACTTAAAATTTGTTTTCCCCAAAATATCCACCCGCATTTTGCGCTTTAGTCCATTCTGCACTTTTTTCTCTGGATTTGTGTGTCCGCAATCCTTGGGACAAACCCAATTTCTACAGTTTTCATCCGATTTCGAGGGAGTTTTCAGGGAACATGCGGGTTAGGCTGTAAAAGGTCCCCTGTGCATTCCGACGCTCACAAATCAACTTTGCAACATCACGCGAAAAATTAAACCCCTTCAGTCATGCTTCATCTCTCTATTTACTTTATTTGTTAAGGGGCTATTAAGCCCAGTTTAGAATTTTCAACAATTTACATTTTTTATAACATTAATGCAATGATGCATCAATTGTTTGCGAACTACTGATCACAAACATTTTAGCGAAAACACTATTTTACAATTAGTGGCACCTCTTAACAACAATCTACACTGTCTCCTGAATGGGAGTGAATAGGATAAGCACAATCCACTGATAATCCAGTAGGTTGAACTGTTGTCGCTGAGCAAATAATTCGTAGGAGCTGTTTGAATGTATGGAGAGGGAAAATTTGTTTGAAGCATGTCGTGTAATAGTGGAACGTCGAACCTCAACTGACACAGAAAGGCGTGACAATCAATCAGTGGACAAGCAACACAACTGCCGCTTCTCTACGGTTTTTGAGAGGTTCCAGACCCATGATCTCCAATATTTCAGTAGGATTAACCCATCACGAAACGTCAAAAAGAGTCGCGAGTTCGAATCTTCTTATCTTGGTCAAACATGGAGAGTATTAGTGGGAAACCTGTAGAATTATCTCACATCAATTCCAACTTGATCGTACCAATATTATACCTGCAACAGCAATACATGGCGTTGATGTTTGATAACATGTTCCTTTGAATTTCTGTCCAATCATTGGTTGTAACAATCGCATATTCTACATCTTTAAACAGGAAGTTGTGTGACACTGCCAACTTGTTTTATAATCTCCCCAGAAGGTTTGGAAATCTTTCAAAGAATTCCATACGTCTATGAAAAGGTTATAAATAGGTAATCCCTATTAACCTTCGGCAAAATATTTTTCTGCTTAGTGAATAAGAAGTTGGTACTTTGGTTTAACTAACTATGAATTTCAGCCAGGCTGATATTGAACTTCCAAACGAGATTCTCAAGATGATGTTGAATAGTGTAAAGCAAACACGAGAAACGGATCTAAGAAGAACGTACATAGATACACAACCGGTAAACACCTATTTGTCACGTCGCATGCCAAGTACTAAAGTCGAAAAGGAATAAGTACGTCATTTTGCATAATCTCGCATCTACCAGGGTGTTTTCTTTCGCTTTAAAGGATAGTAATCGTCTAAGGATTAACTTGAATAATTTCCCTTCTCCCGACATTCCCTTGACTTATCTTCTTTAAATATTGATTTATTACTCCGGGTCAGCTGTGGTGTGAACTGGAACCGTTTTTCGCAGCAGATCTCACTTGAATTCCGCCGACAGATTGCCTCTAATTTGTTATAGGTACTCATTTCTAAATGGCTCAAAGTCCGTTCGGCTTTGGCGGTGAGCCCTCGGCGGGTTGTTTTCGAAAACCATTTTTTTCGCAGGCATTAGATTCATCATCTTGATATATTTTCGACGTAAAGCTTAACCTGTTTGGTAGTTGCCGACCTTGTAATATCTCCGTTGGAGTGTTTCATGTCCATGGCCCATGGGATGGCTAGGAATGACGGTAACAGTTCATCTACAACAATCTTACGTCAATATTACTTTAACAAACTTTATGTTTCAAGTCACAACACAAATATATGGTTATTATAAACTGGGATGGCACAACAAAACATTCTGAAGGTTTCATTATTTCATTCCAAAATTGTATACATCCCAAAAGCAAAGCATTTTAAAATTGTATCAAAGGAAAATGTTTACAAATTGTTTTGATCAATCATTCGCGGTCTAACTTACCTAATGAGACACCTGGTAACCATCTGCAAAATCAAAATGGATTTAATATATCCATATTAAGTTTTTTTTTTTTTTTTTTTTTAAATAATCTCCCCTCAAAGGGGGAGGGGGCACACCATTAAATAAAAACGAAAAAAAAACTAAAAACAATAAAAGTGGGAAGGACGCCCATGTTTACCTGACGCCAGCCCTTGGGATTTGGGAAGTTAGGGATGACGGAGGAGGGAGAGAGGGATGGAAGGAAGTGCTCCTATGGAATGACCACCAATTTAAGTAAGAACCCCCGATGACGCGAGTGGTGATACCACGAAGCACTCCTGACGAAATTCCCAGCTCAAATAACTCCGTGCCTTTTCCCCGTACCACACCCCTCGCCTTTTAGCTCAAGAACCGCTTGCAGCAGGTCGTTTCTATCATACCTATTTACTTTGCTCAAAAGTAAAACCAGTTTTTTGCTTCCGAGTCTACTAAAGTAGCAAAAGCGTTGTTTTCACTTTCGGAATGTGAAAATTTTTTTGTCTCCAAAATCAAAAAACGCATTTTGCGTTTTAGACCTTTTTTTTTTTTTTTTTTGTGACTATCTGTCTGTCTGTCAGCAAATCCTTGTTACGGGCAAAACTACACGAGTTATTGTCCGATTTTGAGAAATTTTCAGGGATTGTGCGGGTTGGGGTGTAATGGTCCCCTATAGGTTTCATGACCCCCGGATCAATAGTAGCCTCTGCGCATGCGCAAACGTGAAATTTTGTTACGCGATAACTGCGGGATTTCGACCAATTTCAATACTTTTTCAGGGATTGTGCGGGTTAGGTCCCCTATAGGTTTCATGACCCCCGGATCAATAGTAGCCTCTGCGCATGCGCAAACGTGAAATCTTTGTTACGGGCATCTTCGGGAGTTCTTGACCAATTTCGATGAAATTTTCAGGGATTGTGCGGGTTAGGGTATAGATGGTCCCCTATGAGTTTCATGACCCCCGGATCAATAGCAGCCTCTGCGCATGCACAAACGTGAAATCCTTGCCACATGCATAACACCGGGAGTTCTTGACCGATTTCGATGAAATTTTCAGGGATTGTTCGGACTTATTAGGTATACTTTATAGTTTGTTCAGTAGTTGAACATGCCTACCTTTATTTTCTCAAGTTACGCTCCTGCATAACAATAAATTTACCAAAATTCAACATTTACTTCGCCTAATTGAACGAAGTTCTTTAGTCAATAATAATTTTCAATGATCTATACAGTTATGTTATGGATACGAGGAAGCTATGTGCCACACCCACTTGGCAGAGGTTTTTTTTTTCGATATAAGCTAGAGACAGCCGCAATATCATACGGGCTGCGCGGATATTGCAGGATTTTCTTATTCAGTCGCAATTTAAAACTTAGGTGACCTATCACACTACTCCATAATATGGGTGGGTTTTCTTTTGTTCATTTAAAAAATTACATTTTTGTTCGTGTTCAAACTTTTCAATTTAGGCATTATAGTCACCATTGTGTGGAATTTATCAGGCCTGAGAGTCTGTATTATAATGTAGAAAGGTATCTATCTAATGTAAATCTCTAGATTACGTTTATTGCCAGTTAATGATATATTACAGTTGGGTTTTCAGAGAGTTATAAATTGACTATTTTCTAGATATGGAGCGTGATTTGAACTGAAGTGAAGCGTAAGTTAATCTCATCAGAATATTAGGCAACGCCTGGATTGGAAGTAACGCATAAAAGTGTGACTGTAACTTCAAACTGATGAACAATATGATGAAACGAACTATTAATCAAAACATCATGTTTTTTGTTAGTTTTTCAGCTTTTTAAAATACACGTTTGATTATGGATACATGAACAAAACACGATGAATAGGTTTCAACTCCAAGGTTTTGTGTTCAATATTCTGCAATACTTACGCCTGTTTTGGAATGTTCACTTAGTCCTTTAATGTTGATATTTTGTTAAATAACTTCACTGTAGGTACCTTTTTAACTGGAGTATCAACAGCATCCCTCTTGCCTATAGGCACCATTTGTTTGAGCTGTTTATAATCTTCCTATTATCACGATTTTCTTACCAGATTTACAATTCTCCTTTGCGAAAAACCTTCTTCGTGAGACTTCGAACCCCTAAAAATAAAAAGGAAAAAAATATATATCGCCGATGAGGAATCCGACGTGATTTAGCTACTTCATCTCTTTCCTCTTCACTTCCAGAGAGCGTGCAAGCATTTTTCGTAGCGGTTAGGGACCTTGGAAAGCAAGTTTGAGAAATATCTTCAGAGATTATCGCGTGACTCCAGACTTGAAGCTATTATTCCCCGTAAAATATCCTCCCTTTTCTGCTTTAGGCTTCTCAAGATGATGTTTCCCTCTCTCCGGTCTTCAAACTTGGAACGATTTAATGGTGGAACTTGAGAGATAATTTTCACTGGTTCGTTTATTTATCATCAAACTAAGCTGATGTAAAGGCAACTACTGCGATGTAGTAATGTGATGCAGTAGGTACATTTTTAAAATTAGGTACTTAAGTAACTATCTGTATGAACTAAAAATTAAATTTCAATATGACTTAACTCACCCAATATAAACAGGAGGCCGCCACAATGAAAATAATCTGAGTAGGTATTATTCAATCAAATTTGAAAGATCTAAAAATATGATGGTGCATATTCAAAAATAATTTGGATAATTTGATACATTCTACGTTTATACCTACGAATTGAATTATTAGTAAGTAATGGTAGTAGGCATTTACTGTGAATAAAAAAAAAGTGATTTTGAAATTTTTTACCGGTAATAATCAGTAACATTTAAAAAATCTACATGTAACATGGTCTTCGAATTCCTTTTAAGCATTCAATCAATACCATGCCATTAATGGGGAGCGTTTGTCGTGATTCGATTCTAATGTTTTAGAAATTTCAGTGTTATTTCCAGCTTAAAAATCAAAATGGCGCCTCAAACTAAACGAAACTAAGTCTACTCATGTGAACTTCACGAATAAAAAAATTACAAACCCTCCTTTGTATCTGAATCAGTGCACAGTCCCATATTCCAACTCAGCTAAGTACCTAGGAATGACCTTAGATGCAAAGCTGAAGTGGAAAGAGCATGTCAAGAAAAAAAAGGAAGAGCTATCAATCAGGTATAGAAAACTTTATTGGCTGTTGGGCCGAAATTCACTACTCAGTTTGCACAATAAATTGCTGTTATACAAAACAGTACTTATGCCCATCTGGACCTACGGTATCCAGCTATGGGGATGTACAGCTAAAAGTAACTTGAAAATAATTCAAACATTCCAAAGTAAGGTACTGAGGAGTATTGTGAATGCTCCATGGTAGGTACATTCGTAATGATGACCTCCACAAGGACCTCCAAATCGAAAGAGTCACCGATGTCATTAAAAGATACGCAAGGAACTACGAAAAGAGGCTTCTTGCTCATACCAACCCAGAAGCCATTAGGCTTCTCGACAACTCCCAAGTAAACCGACGCCTGAAAAGGACCAAGCCATTGGACTTTGGATGCTGATGTAAAGCTGAAATGTGGTGTATTGTCAATGGACTAACACTCGTATAATATTGCGGAATTTATGTGAAGTAAATATCTAGATAGTTGCCTGTATACTACCTCAGTTGTAACTAGTTGATATATTAACAAATAAACGCTCTATAAAAAAAAAAAAAGTTTTAGCCTGCGGTTTAGCTTGTGGGCAATCTTCAATTGGTGATTGAAAATAAGAACTCATTGTTGACACTTTATAACAGAAGTTCTCATACCTTTCACCTGGTAGGCCAGTTCTTAATTTGTTTGGAAATACTATGTAAATAACGTTGTCAAACTTTGTACAGAAACTGCTAACTGAGACTAGCTAAGAATTTCCTCTATGTTATCTAATGTTGGATGTTTCCTTTGTCTGTTGCAGTATGCATTGGTACGAACGGACGTATGTCCGTGCCCTCGAACAAGGAGCACCATTACCGCAATTTGAGGGACAGATACACCAATTGCACCTATGTAGACGGGAACCTCGAGCTAACATGGCTACAAGACGAGAACTTAGACCTGAGCTTTCTCCAGTACATAAGGTCAGTCAGAAAAAGAAAATAATCTTCATTTTAATATCCCAAATCAAGTGGGAAATTTTTAGAGTGACTCTGGTAAACTTTCTTCGCAGTCATTCTATACTTAAAATCTTGAAAAATCCAAAATTTCAAAGTTCTAATTATAATAGATCATGGTCCAGCAAAAAGTTGGACATTTTATTGAAGTCTTTGAATTAACTGCTAACATTAGGCCTACTTTCCAGTAAGCCACAAAATGCCAACATTTCCTGAACATTTTAGTGTTTCCGTGATATTTACGAATTGCTTACCTCCACAGTTTCAGAATCTGTAATTAATATTATCTGAAATTCTAAAGAAATTTATAAAGGCATTTTGTCCATGGAATGTTATTAACACATTTAGAACACTTTCGAAGAAAGTCGTACCTTTTCGAAAATTGAATCCTAACGAATATACATCAAGGATTGTGGCTCGAGAATAATTCATTTTTGTAATGTAACGTTAACAAAATTAAAATCCTTGCGTTAGTTGGAAAATGAAAGATTCTTGAAATTGATGAAATTAGCCTAATCTGATAATAGTGCCGATAAGATGTAAAGACCGGTAAGATGTTGTTAGGCTAAACCTGAAGCCTCTGTGTTAGGGATGTCAAGAAAATATCGATATTTTTCCGCCGATATGTCGATATTTTTGGGCGATATTTTCTATTCCTATATATCAACATTAAGTGTACACTATCGGATCCGATATTTTTCAGCCGTAAATCATCATATCAACCATATCCTACATCTTAGGCTGCAGAACACAAAAGACACAGCTCTAATTGCACCACAATTTTGAATCTTTGAGAGTGTAAAACAAACCATCGATTGAAATGGTTGAAGATTACACAAAAAAAAGAAGAAGCTACAGGTTGCCATTATGAATTTTAAACAACAAATTAGTGAGAAATCCTACTATTCAGACAGAATTACTGGCATAGTACAGGGTTGCAAAATGAATAATGACAGTATTGATTAATTGAAACTTCCGTTAAAACAGGAAGCAGTTTGAAAAAAAAACTTATTTTTGACATATTACCTATGTCTTTACTTTGCTACATAAACTCGAAAATGTAACGCGGACAGCGTCACGAAAATATTTCTGATGCTTTTCGCTTACAACCGATTCGTTGTACATTTGTGATTGTACAAAACTCGTTCACCACTCATTTGAAAGCTGTTGATTTACTTAATCTTGTTACGTTAACCCCTGGACATTCGGAACCTCAGTGTCGGTCCTATGCTTACATTTTGGTGGGGGGGGGGGGGGTCATCGTTAGAAAATGTAATGCATTTTTTTATCAAACCGAAGCCAAGTTCATACCTTAAGACTCAGTTTAATTCATATTTAATCACTTCACTTGACGGTTTTTAATCCAGGTTAAAATTAACAGGAAACAGAGGAAGAAAAAAGTGTGTTTGCAAAATAAGGTTATTATAAACCATAAAATTAAAAATGCCATGACCCCCTTGAACCCCCCCTGGGACCGCCCATGGTGACCACCCGTTGGAACCATATTGTTTACTTACTGTTGTGACAGTTCTGTGAGTGGTGATGATTATGTCTTTACAGTTTACCATTCGTTGCTTTGGAATCTCAGTGACCAAACGATGGAACCATTACATCGCAACCATCAACGAGCACAATCTAACGTAGTTATCATTGGTCCTACAAAACGGCTGTTTTTTCACCTCTACCTTTTTTTCTTTTATGCATCATCTTTACCTAACTCTAAAATGTTTCCTTCTTCACAGGGAGACTCCATCAAGATTAAGCGAGGAATTCATAGTCATTAATTAGTCGAAAGGAACGCTTAAGCTAGTCACTGACAAAGGGAATGCTCAAGCAAGTGCGTGCAAAATGAAGGTCGTTTTTCCTCATTCAAGTTGAGGATCTTACGCCTTGAAAATAGGTTTTGCAATGCTCCTGTAAAATCATGTCAGCAATTATGATAAACGACATCTACAGCTTTCCTTAACATTGTCGTGGCTGAAAGAGATCCCCATGCAGCGGAAAGGGGATTCGGAATTTTGCAGGAGGCCTCGTTTCCGAGTTTTTCATAGCGAATGAGCAAAAATTGGAGCTTGTACGGGCGTTTTATGAATTCGATTTCAGGATTTTACCATATTGACACGTTACTTGTCAAAGTTTAAGTGAAATTTTTTCCTTTGAATTCTCTAACCTGAAAAATAAACCAGATACCTAGGTAACACAATCAACGCAGAATTTGTTCTAAAAATAAATAGGAACGTCTAGCTACACCATATCAAGTTTAAAAATGCGTTTCACAACATCCAGATTTGATTTATCAGTCTGTTTTTGTCCCACAATAACTTTATTCCAGTTGTGCAACAGACCGCAGGGATTTCAAAAGCTTTTTTCACTAATCCTGCAGTAGCAAGCGTAACCATAATGGCATGCAATCAATTATTACTGTCAGTGATGTTTCTGCTCAAGCATGGGAAGAATCTTGTCATGCAGTTTGCTCTCTCGGGAGATCAAAAGTTTCCCAATCTCCACCCTATCCATTAGGGATGTCAAGAAAATATCGAAATATCTATATTCTTCCGTCGATTTACCGAAATTTTTGGGCGATATTTTCTATTCCGATTTATAGACATTCAATGTACACTATCGTATCCAATATTTTTTAGCCGCAATTCATCATATCAACCATATCCTACATCTTATTGCTCAAAACTAATTTTGTAATTTCCATAGAAGAATAGGGGAATTATATCAGATGAGGCAGGCAAATCATAGGTAAAAAAGGTAGGGACATCTTGGAGACTTGGGTTCTAGCCAGTTCGAGGCTTACTGGGGAGCACTCAATCAGGTTTTCCTCATTCCTATCCCCAACCAATGTTGGTTTGATTGAATTTTTTTTTTTTTTTTTTCATTTTTCTTCTCACTTCACTTACATTGATTTTACAGTACGATAATTTACTTCCCAGGATCCTGTACATAATTATTATCATGAATAAAGTTCCATCGAATTTTTGAGTGGTTGAATTCTTTACCTGTAGTAGAATGAAATTCAACAATAAATTATTATTCACTGGAATTTGCGAAATTCGGAGTTGTTTGAAAAAAATATCGATGGCCAATATATCGAATTACTAAAACTATAATTTTTTAAAATATCGATATTCTTTGCCGATATTGACATCCCTACTACTCTGTGTTGCAGACTAACCTCCAACTCTTGGTAGGGGTAACTACTTCACTTCATCTTTTTTTTTTTAAGCATTAATTTGAACAGAAGTTTTAACTTTCTTCAACAAATACGATGAGTAAAGTCTGATTACGTGTTCATTTTTGTACGAATAATCAGTATTGTGATTAATTTGAAAAAAAAAATGTAGAAACATGCCAATTATTTTAGCGGCCTCTAATTGTTCGTTTTAATGTTGCTGGGCCTTTGCAGGGAAGTGACGGGACACGTGCTCATATCTCATGTGGATGTGAAGAAAATGATTCTCCCTCGCCTTCAAATCATTCGCGGACGAACGCTCTTCAAGATTGCAGCCCAGGAGCAAGAGTTTGCCTTGTTGGTCACACTATCCAAGATGCACACTCTGGAAATGCCTTCTCTGAGAGGTCAGAATAACACACCACTAACGAAACTTACCCATGCTATCATAATAGAATAGGTGATAGGGAACTGAACAACACAAAAATTTATCGTAACCGATATGAAATAAGATAAGATAGGCGTTTTTTCGAAACCATTTATGTGTTTCTGCTAGGTGTGACCAAATTACAATCTTTCATTCGAATATCTACTCAGCTCATAACAATTGAAGGACAAATCGTACCATGAGCTCCAAGGTTTGGTTACTTACATAGGTATTAACCATCTCCTGAAGCTAATTACAAGTTAACTTAATTTACCATCCCCACATATGTAAGAGTTCGCATTTTGTGTACTATAGGTACTATTTAAACAAAGGAGTACATCAGAACTTGAAGGGTGTAAGTATTATTCTCATTACTTTGGAATGAATTTCGAGGTTAATGAGTCACGATTACTCATGGCTTTAATTCCTACCAATAAGAA
The DNA here is from genome assembly GCA_031894815.1 of Creontiades dilutus. Classification (NCBI taxonomy): domain Eukaryota; kingdom Metazoa; phylum Arthropoda; class Insecta; order Hemiptera; family Miridae; genus Creontiades; species Creontiades dilutus. The sequence continues at coordinate 1,187,266 of JAVIWC010000594.1, forward strand.
TCTTCGTTATTGTTTGTCTTTTAAGGGAATACACAAGACAATCATCACGAAATAAAATGTCAGCACTTTGCCTCGATTAAAAAACGCTTGATTCCTTCAGTGTTGGAAATTTTCGTGTAGTTTGTAAAAATGAATTACGTTGTTTCATGATGAACAATATTGACGATCAGGAATCCATAGATAGCTATCCTAACATCTCGGGGTTGTATTCATCCCAAGAGGATTCATTCGGATCCTCTTTCTTGATTCCGTCACTCTGTCCTAAGCCTCTGCTCTTTTAAAATGTAGCCCTAAATTCACAGGTGTTGTAGTTGCTCTGCTTGCTCCACCTATCTCTTGAGATTTCAGCTGTCATACTTGCACCCTTATATGTTTCTGGGTTCCTCCGAAGCCCTGCTCCTGTACAAACGAGTTTTAGCTGTATTCCCCCTCATTGAATTCCTTGCTCCTCGACGTGTCGTAGCTGACACCTGAAATTAATTCGGGTGATCTCGTTCCACAGTCGTCACCCCTTCAGGGAAATACGTAACTCACCACCATGTTCAAATACCTATTAAATAGTATTTACGTAAATGCTAAATTTTATTATCAAAATTTTCATCCGTTCAGATTTATTTCCTTTTAAATTTACAACACATAATATTAGCTTAGATAGTGGTATCTCGGATAACTGTCAATTGAGAACATAACATATAGGATCAAATTACGCTCTTGGGACACTTCACATCTCGTTTATTACGGTTTTTAATGTACTGACTCGTTTTCTAGACATCCTTGCCGGGAGCGTTGGGATCATGAACAATTACAATCTCTGCCATGTCAAAACCATCAATTGGACGGAAATCATCACGGGTCCCAAAGGACAGTACTTTTACAAGTACAACTTCACCAACCCGGAGAGGGAGTGCCCGGCGTGCGACAAGAGCTGCGTGGCTGGCTGCTGGGGAGAAGGAGCTCACAACTGCCAGCAATTCTCCAAGATCAACTGCAGTCCTCAATGCGACATGGGAAGGTGCTTTGGGACTCAGCCCAGGGAATGCTGTCATCTGTTCTGTGCCGGCGGCTGTACTGGACCCAAGCGAAGCGATTGCTTGGTAAGTTATATCTACTTCCCGAAATGAAGATCATTTGTTGACAGTAATTGTTGCTTGCGAGTTTACCTTAGAAGAGTTGTTTTCACCCTCGCGAAATGGAACAATTCGTTTAGTCTGAAAAGTTACTTTTTCTATAACGTTTCTTTTAATTTTCTGCTCCTGAATGTTGCTGATACAAATTTTATCAACAGGCATGCCGCAACTTCTACGATGATGGGGTCTGCACCCAGGAATGTCCGCCTATGAAGATTTACGACCAGGCGACCTACTCCTGGGAATTGAACCCCGGCGGAAAATACGCTTACGGCGCTACATGTGTCAAAAACTGTCCAGAGCACCTACTCAAAGACAATGGTGCATGTGTTAGGAGCTGCCCACAAAATAAAAAGGTAAGACTTTTGTACTTGTGATTTATTTTATTATCAATAGCACCCCACTATGGAATGGTGGTAAATAAGACTTTTATGTCATAAGATTATCAAATATGCCCAACATTTTGCTTATTTTGTCATAAAGAGATCAATAAATCCCATTTGCTTATACATTTTTCCGATTCAATGTAACTTTCCACCTTGTAGAAGAGGAATCTTGTTTACTCATCTGAAATTAACATATGTCTACAATACCTAACATTCAAATTTTGGAAACAAATGGTTTATAGTAATTGTTGATTTAAAATTACTATTGTTTGCGCTCCGAGGAATTGGATTTGGTCGATCAAGGTAAATGCATTTCTACATAAAATACTTTTAGAAAAAACTACCTGTATGGTACATGTCTACCTCCTAATCTTGTTGAACCGTTACACAAACGAACTTGATTAGAGCAGGAATGCAACCCAACTTTCTGTCAGATTCGAAACGTACGATGTAGGTACTCATAAAGCTGAAGCCAATAGTTCTCTAAAAGTGGATACTTATTTGAAAGAATGTTCTATTGTGAGAATCAAAAGCAATTTATTCATTTTGAAGTATTGTTTATTTAGATCTTGAAGTCACTGAAGAATTTAGATCGGGTTTCTTTCTCTATATTCTTTATGATGAATTTATTTTGTACTAATTAGTGGCGTTTTTCTCGAGATGTTCACTTACCATTTTTATAATTTAGGCTGTGAATGGCGAGTGCGTGTCTTGCGAGGGGCCTTGCCCCAAAACCTGCAAAACCCCAGCGGGAAATGGCCTCATCCACTCCGGAAACATCGACAAATTCAAAGACTGTACCGTGATCGACGGCTCCATCTCTCTTTTGGAGCAAACCTTCAAAGGGTTTCAAGACTATTTCGCAAACTATACCGTTGGCTCGTACTACCTCGCCATGCACCCGGACCGCCTCGAAGTGTTCTCTACCGTGAAAGAAGTGACGGGCCACATCAACATACAAGCTTACAACCCTCTCTTCACCAACCTTTCGTATTTCAGGTAACTTTTGGAAATCATATCTTACAGCAGTAGAGATCAGATAAGCCGTAAATGAAAGACAGAGGATAAAATACGTAATATATGACAAGAAGGTCAACTGAAGTGGAAATTTGAATCCCAGTCATACTTCATTTACACTCTTCTGACCAATCTACTACTTCTCTATTAGTTAGCATCAACTAGTTTTCTTAATTATTAGTTTTTATATCGACAAGTGTATATACAGGGTGTCCCAGTAACTACGCTCCCACCCTTTATTTTCTCTAATTGTGGACGAAAAAAAATCGGACCAACGCTATTCTTCATAATTTTTTGCGCAGAGTTAAAAAATGGCTAAGCACTGTTTTTCAACGCTGAATCGTGTGTTGATATCCTTTTCTTGATTTGATTTCATTTGACTGCAGTTATAGACTGTATCATATGCCAAGTGACCAGGGCAAGAAGCCGGAATATCATAGCTGTTATGCCCGACGGGTCTGCCATAATCGTGGATGTCCAGGTTGACCTGGAGGGCTAAGATAAGCAAATATGATAGGAACGACCTGCGGCAAGCGGTATCTGAGCTAAAAGGAGCCTAACAACATCAAGGTTATGGCTACGACCGTGTTGTGGTGCGGAGTGTGGTGTGGGAAAAGTGCCACGGAGTTACTTGAGCTGGGCATCTCGTCAGGAGTACTTCGTGGTTTCACCACTCGCGTCATCCGGGGCTTGTACTTGAATTGGTGGTAATTTTATAGGGGCAATTCCTTTCATCCCTCCCTTCCTCCTCTATCATCCTCAACTTCCCGTATCCCAAGGGCCGGCGTCGGGTAAACCTGGGCGTCCTCCCCACTTTTATTTCATTTAGTTTTTTCGTTTTTTGTTTAATGTCGTGCCCCCTCCGTCTTTAAGGGGAGATTGTTGGGAAAAAAAAGAAAAAAAAAAATGATTTCATTCTTCTGGTAGCCAAATTGCCGCTCCATCCTCCAGTCCAAGTTCTGGTACGTGTTTCCTCGGGCCCCTTAGACAGTTCATTACAGTTAACCAAGTACTCACTGAACAAGAATAAGAAAAACTGTAGACGACAGGTGGTTACTTGAAACATGAAGAAATAAGTGTTAAAAACGTCTGCCAAGTGGGTGTGGCACATAGCTTCTTCGTATCCATAACATGACTGTATAGATCATTGAAAATTATTATTGACTAAAGAACTTCGTTCAATTAGGTGAAGTAAATATTGAATTAGGGTAAATTTATTGTTATGCAGGAGCATAACTTGAGAAAATAAAGGTAGGCATGTTCAACTATTGAACAAACTATAAAATAATAAGTTCGAACAATCCCTGAAAATTTCATCGAAATCGGTCAAGATCTCCCGGAGTTATGCTTGTAACAAGGATTTCACGTTTGAGCATGGATGATGACATAGAGGTAACTGAAAAAGAAATTTCGTTTGCGCATGCGCAGAGGCTACTATTGATCCGGGGGCCATGAAACTCATAGAGGACCATCTACACATCAAACTGAACAATCCCTGAAAATTTCATCGAAATTGGTCGAGAACTCTCAGAGTTATGCGCGTAACAAGTATTTCACGTTTGCGCATACGCAGAGGCTTCTATTGATCCGGGGGTCATGAAACTCATTGGGGGACCATTTACATATCAAACCGAACAATCCCAGAAATTTCATCGAAATTGATCAAGAACTCCCGGAGTTATGTGCGTAACAAGGATTTCCCGTTTGCGCATGCGCAGAGGCTACTATTGATCCGGGGGTCATGAAACCTATAGGGGACCATCTACCCGCACAATCTCTGAAAATTTCATCAAAATCGGACTATAACTTCGTGTAGTTTTGCCCGTTACAAGGATTTGCTGACAGACAGACAGACACGGAACCAAAATTGTTCAGAAAGGTCTAAAACGCAAAATGCGAGTGGAATTTTTGATTTTGGAGACAAAAAAATTTCTACATTCCGAAAGTGAAAACAATGCTTCCGCTACTTGAGTAGACTCGGAAGCAAAAATATGCAAATGCCTACGTTAATGTAGCTTTTGGGATATAGTTTTGGTTGACGAGTTAAAATTTAAATGGTTATGTGATCAGAAACTATACAAGAGGACCTATAGAGTAACTTTAGATATGACAAGAAGGTAGGCTTGAAATTAGGAGAAAATACACTTCTGTTTCGTTAAAATAAGGTAGGCATGCTGTACGTAACACGTTCAAAATTAATAGGTGACATTTATTTTTTGCAGGAATTTGGAAATCATTGGTGGTCGTTCAGTAGGCGACTACTTCACTTCATTGTACATCGTCAAAACTTCCCTCAAATCTCTTGGCTTGAAATCCCTCAAGAAAGTCCTTTCAGGCAGCATTGGGATCCTGGAGAACAAAGACCTGTGCTACGTTCAGGGGATCGACTGGCAGAAGATCAAGAAATCCAACGACCACCACACTCTCTTCCAAAACAACAGGGATGCCGATGAGTGCAGTAAGTTGATTCTTGTGTATTAGTAGGAATATTTATATAAACTAAGAACAAAATCATCAACATGAAACGGTGCTGCTCTATGTTACAGTTTCAGCTACCTATTGTACAACTTTAGCCCAATACAAGTGTTGTGTGGCATCTGAATCCATTGCAATGAAACTGATTTTGAGTTTTATGCTAAATTAGAAACGACATGTATTTTAAATATGATGCAATTTGTGAGGGTTGCCTTTCCCTATTCTTGAATACGCCGCCTTGGGTGATGTATCAGATGACTTCCAGCGTCTGGGACATCCTCTGAGTGTGGCGGGCATTACCCGATTCAGCTCGTGGAAGGGGTAACTATACCATTCCATCACCCCCTCATGTTACAAATTTCATGTCTTGCGTAAGGATGTTTTGTTTTACTAATGTGGGAGCAGTTTCAATATTTTTCACAAATCCTTTCCATTGTAAGACCTTAACATCTGTCTCACCTCTACTATGAATGTGAACGTTCATCAAAAAGTTGTTTCCAAGGTTGAAGGAGGTGTTCTGAATGTTCATACCAGTTATCTTTTTGACAAGCCTACAGAATGCATGTTCGACGCAACACTTGTTGGTAATAAAAATAGGACATTGGAGACATCGCTAACCCATTAGCGGCAACACCGGTTCCATAGGTTCGATTCGTAGTCTGACGTACTAAAACATTAGATTAAGCGCTTACAGAGACCCTTACATTTCAGTTGTTAGTAAACAATATGCGACTTGTCCATTGAACTGTACAAAGTAGAGCAATTTCACTATGAGTAGAGCAAATCATACATTTTTGTCTCGTTCTCAACAGAAAAAGAAGGATTGGTCTGTGATGCGCAATGTTCATCTGAGGGCTGCTGGGGGCCAGGAAACGATCAGTGCTTGTCATGTGCGAACTATCGCGTACTGTCTCAGGATGTGGCCATCAATAATACTTGCATCCAAGATTGTGACGCAATACCAGGGTGAGTTTATAAATTAGCCATGACAGGTTAGCCATGAATAGCGTAACACTGCATAAAAAAACATAGTTTGACATTTTTAATCAATTTATTCTCCTTTGAATTAACTAATGGTACTTCAAGAAAAAGACCGGTGTTCATCATGACTTAACTGTCTACCACAGAATGTACCGTGCTGCGAATAAAGTGTGCATGCCATGCCACGAGGAGTGTGACGGAACCTGTAGTGGACCTGGCCCCAAAAACTGTACCGTTTGCAAGAACGCGAAAGATGGGCCATTCTGCGTCAAGACTTGTCCTGACTCCAAGTACAACGACAACGGCCTGTGTCGTCCATGCCACCCCAATTGCGTCTACGGGTGTCATGGTCCAGAAAATACCATTGGGGAGCGAGGCTGTAACTCTTGCGAAAGGGCCATTTTCAATGGGGAGATCGTGGTAAGTAATCAAATGCGATTAATAATTATGTTCAATCTTTTGTTATCTGCTGCGCTCCAATTTTTAAACATTTTGGAACACTCACTCAATCAAGGCCTCTTATTGGGTAACCAGATAAATCTTTTTACAGTATTTATACTCTTTTGCCTCATAATTCAGTACACTATTTTTTTCCCGCCAAATATGCTATTTTTTTCTTCCCATACCTTTTTATTGAGAAAACAAAGAATCCATAGGAAAAAAGGTTGGTATTGAATAAGGAAAGTTGATACCAAATATCACTCATGCCTTGTAAATAAATTAGAAACAATTTATTCATAAATAATATTAATACATGTAGTTTGTAAATGTGTGGTATAATGTTATAAAATTGAATAAAATCTGGTTTTTCTCAGGTTTCTTTTTTTTTCTAAGCATCTGTACCCCTACCCTGTCATAAAGGATAAATGAACGTAGAATCTGCAATGTTTAATCGCCCTGCTGTATTTTTTCAGGAGAGATGTTTGCAGAAGAACGAGACCTGCCCTGACAGCTACTATTACGACCATGTAGGACCTTTGGAACAACAGCCGGCCCTTAAACCTCTGGCTGGTAAGGGGATCTGCCGAAAGTGTCATCCAAGGTGCAAGAAATGCACTAGCTTCGGTTTCCACGAACAGGTTTGCCAGGAGTGCGCCAACTACAAGAGGGGTGAGCAGTGCGAGGACGAGTGTCCACAGGACACTTATCCTGACGCTCAACAGTGCATCCTATGTGCTTCTGAATGTGTCGGTTGTAATGGCCCAACCAGAGAACACTGTCTGAAATGTCGCGCCTTCAAAGTGTACTTGGTACGTCGATTCACTATAATTAATATATCAAAGCCGTAGCTTGAATCCCATTGTTAATCACTCATACTAATCGAAAGGTGTGTTGATGGGATTCATTTCATCTTCCCATATATGTAACTTGCAATTAGTCGAGTACGATAGATACTCAAAATGAATTATTAATTTGCCACCGCAAGTAGTACCATCATTTGCATTCTGCATTTCTATTCAGCTGCATAGGATGGTATCCAAATTAACATAATAATTATGTTATATTATTGAGCCAAGAAAAGTGCATTGAAAAGGTTTTTCAGTTCATTTTTCTGCCAAGATGAATCTATTGTTGTGCAATGAGGTTTCATATTTTTACTACCCAATTACGATCTTTTGTGTTTATGCTAGTGAATTATTCTTTGATTCAATTACAGGATGATGACAATGGCGGAGAGTATGGCAATACTTCGGCTTTTTATTGCACTGAAGTTTGCCCACCTGAGAAATCTCATCCGAATTTTCCTGAACCCAAAGGGGACCCTTTCTGTTCTGTGGAGAGGATCGGAACCATGTTGTAAGTGTTCAGACATTTTTCTCACGTTTAACTTATAGATAAAGTTAGTAAACAATGCTCGTTGAGGTTTTTAATATTCTGATAACTTGGATGTAACCGTGGCATCTTTTTTTTAATAATTGTAGGGAGGATCCAAAACGGATGTCCGTCATCGTGTTCATAGTGATCTTCTGTTCCTGCACGGTCATAGTGTTTTTGATCGTTCTGGTTTACCAATGCCGACTCAGAAACAAGGAGAAGAACGCTGCTAAAATGTCAATGATGCTCCAAGGTCTTGAACCCCTTCACCCAACCAACGTGAAACCAAATCTAGCAAAACTAAGGATCGTGAAAGAGGCTGAGATGAGAAGAGGTGGTGTTCTTGGGTATGGAGCTTTTGGAACGGTGTACAAGGTAATTCAATCAAATTCAATAAGTGACACTTATTAAGTGTTATAATCTTGGAGAGTAATTATTATTATATTGGAGTAGGAGTCTTATTTGAACTTATTAAGTGTTATAATCTTGGAGAGTAAAAATGTAGATGATTCCAACAGTGGCTATAGACAACTCTCAATGAGTTGTTAGAGGTTTTGGATCTAGTCTTGCCCCATTTTCTGATGGTTTATTACTTCTATCAGTAGATATCAGCACTTCTTATAAACCCAATTACCTTGTTGCCCATTTTTGAATACTGTACAGTATATTCCAATACCAATGGAACCATAAAACCGTAGTTCGAATAGGATGAGAATGTAACGTCTCCATATTATCTTCATTAGTGATTTACAAAACCTATACTAATAATACTTATCATTTCAATGTGTTTCAGGGAGTTTGGGTGCCAGAAGGAGAAAATGTCAAAATTCCTGTCGCCATCAAAGTTTTGAGAGAGCGAACAGGAGCTAACACGAGCAAGGAGTTTTTGGACGAGGCTTATATCATGGCCAGTGTGGAACACCAAAACCTTCTTCAACTTCTGGGTGTCTGTATGACGGACGAAATGATGCTGGTGACCCAGCTGATGCCCTTAGGGTGTCTGTTGGATTATGTTCGGAAACATCAAGACAAGATAGGCTCCAAGCCTCTTCTCAACTGGTGTTATCAAATTGCTAGAGGTAAGTTCAAATTTTTTGCAGTTTGTTTTGTTGTTGAATCGTCTGGAAGACCTAATAGTTTATTAAAAAGTCTAAAACCTATTATAAAATGTGGTTAGGTATTCGTGATGATGAAACCGCCTATAAGTACTCTAAATTTGTGACTTTCTGTCATAATCCAATGAGGCCAGATAGTAATGCCAAAATAGATCAGTTTGGTAACAGCTTCTGAAAACTTATATTTTCCATTTACTTCAGGAATGGCCTATCTCGAAGAGAAGAGATTGGTCCATCGTGATCTGGCAGCTCGTAACGTTCTTGTTCAAACTCCAACGTGCGTCAAAATTACGGACTTCGGCCTGGCTAAACTCCTGGAAGTGAACGAAGACGAATACAAAGCTGAAGGAGGAAAGATGCCCATCAAGTGGTTGGCTCCCGAGTGTATTCAGCTGCGGTCTTTTACTCACAAAAGCGACGTCTGGGCTTTTGGTAAGTTTACTCCTTTAATTTAGTCCTAAGTCGCTAACGTTGCATAAACGAACAGCAATAATGGTATAGAATCTTAAGGATGTTTTGGTTGCAATTCAATTGCCTACTATGGAGTGATATGATAGAGGATTTTTTCTATTCTAACTGTGAATATCCATGTTTTTCTTTCTCTCTTAGGTGTGACGGTTTGGGAGCTTCTAACGTACGGAGGTCGACCCTACGAGAACGTCCCAGCTAGGGAAGTTCTTGAATTGCTTGAAAAGGGGGAGCGCCTTCCTCAACCCAATACCTGTACGATAGACGTTTACATGCTGATGATCAAGTGTTGGATGAAGGACGCCGACAGCCGCCCGTCATTCAAAGAGCTGGCAGACGAATACGCTAAAATGGCCCGCGATCCTGGTCGCTACCTAGTCATTCAGGGGGACAAACTTATGCGCCTCCCTTCCTATTCACCTCCGGTACTCTTTTCATTAAATTTACTACCAAAATAAATCTGCTACCTTAGGATTTCGTTATTTAAGTTGACCTAACTGTTGATCAGATACACCCTGATACCAACTCCTAACTGTCGTGATTCCATTCAACCTATCCCTATCATCAGCAGCTGCAATACTGTGCAGGCACCAGAGATCTTCACCCATTAGCCTGAGCATAGGACCCTTACTATCATCGATTATAGAGTGATATAACTTATTTTTATATGCCAGTGATTTTACTAACCATCATCCCCTCCCATCTATAGGAGAGCGGTCATGAGGACAAAGAGCAGACGTCCCTGGAGATTCCTTCAGAAGGCGATGTAGCCGAAGAGTACCTCCAGCCCAAAAGTCGTATGGGGATCGTTGCGCCGTCTCCACAGCCCGAGTCTATTTCCCCGCAAGGCGGTCAGGTCTGGGACGCCCTAGAATTTTCCAACCCACTCCGCTACTGTTCCGATCCCCTCGCAAGAGGTAATCTAAAATGTTGGCTTATATTTGTGTTGATATTGTGGTTCACACTTTGACCCTTCAATATTTATCTGAAAGTGGTGAATCCATTCCACTGTTCATTTCAATATGAGGAACTCTTTGGTTTCACAGATCTTGATTTAACGGATGAATGCGAGATGCCTAGAGGCCAAGCGCACATTGCAGGCCTCAAGCTAGACCTCCCTCTAGACGAAGATGACTACCTCATGCCTTCGCCTCAACAAAGCAATGCACCTACGACCTACATGGATCTCATTGGTGACTCGAAATTACCTGGTAGGTCACATTGATTTTCGTATCAACATTTTATCTAGTTACGTAGTATAATGTAATAAGTAATCAATCAGGCTTTAGTTGCCTGATAACACCAAATTAGCTTAAATTTGAACTCAATATGGTAGTTTTGGATAATTCCCTCTTCCGATTGTACTGCATGGCTGGAACTTACTTTTTAGGTTCTGATGTAGCATTAATCTGAAGTATTTTGTGTTCCTAATAAATCAGGTACAGTAATCTGAGAAGGAGTAATTAGTTAGTAACACGCATAGGAAGAACTTAGATGTATCCTTGTCAACCGTTTTTACTAGAATAGAAGGACAAATCTATAAGTTAGCACTTTCATACTTTGGAAAGTATTTGATTTTTGGTTGCTCGATCATTGATTGAGTATTTTACTAATTTTATATTCCAGATTACCATGGCAAGTTATAGAGTTATGATTGGTACATTTCTCTACTTTATATTTTCATCCACCTCAATCCTGGTACAAAGAGACAAAAATGATAGTAAATATTTATAAATGTGTGAGACTAATTCATGTATAATGGATACATTAGTTGTTTGAAATCACGTATAGTGATTAATTCTGGTTTCAATCAGCAAACTCATCAGGGTTGAACAAACTCATTAATGAACTTTTCTCATTCAAAGTTGTAAAATGGGTTGCAAAGGAGTAAAATCTGTGGCAAGATTGGTTGGTTCCAAATTATGTCAATATTTGAAGTTTCAAAATAGTTCTCTGTTCCAAGGTGTTGGGCGATTAAGCCTGGACTATGCAGTCTCTCTTAGAATTTGACAGGAGAAAAAGTTAGCTTCAATTCAGACTGAACACAGTTATTACAGTAATATAGTCTTAATGCAGCGTTAAAATAAACGTAAATTTTGAATAATAAACTTATCTAATTAATCAGTCTTGTTAAAGCAATAAAAGAACTCAGGATATATTTTTCCAAGATACTCGGAGTAAACAATGCTCAACGTATGATTAACTGAAACGGTAGGTACCTAACAATAATGAAGTAACCATAAACAGTGATCAACAAATTGATTCACTTCAATGTGGTACATGTGTCAAAATTTACTTTTAAGCAAATTCGGACGTTATTGGAACGTTTCGGCTGTTCCAGATCGAGTGGACGGTGCCGTAAGGAACCATAACTACCCAGATTTCATACCTCCGCAGTCGGCAATAGTAGACAACCCGGAGTACCATCTAGTGATCGGTCAAACCCTCGGAATCCCCCACCCCGTAACGCTTCCCCACCAACGATCATCGGAAGAAGAGTCTGACCACGAGTACTACAACGATTATGACCGCCTCAAGAGGGAGCTGCAGCCTCTGAGACGCAACGAAACCACTGTGTAGCCCTTCATCATATTTAAACAGGAACTACCTACATTCAGGGAGTGGTTAGAATCGATAAAGTGTTTTTGAATGTCATCGTCGGCACAAAAGAATATTGTGTCTGTTTTTTCCTTAAAATGCTACCTACCTTAGGTATTTGCTTAGGTAGGTTAAATGGATGAGGGCGTCAATGATGTTGCTGATTGCGTTAGACAATTGCCAATTCATAATGACCCTTTAATGAAAGGGTATAATATATTAATGAATAGCCTGTCATTGAGTGGGGACTGTACCTGTAAAATGTAAGTTACAGACCAAAGCTCGAACTTTCCTATGTACTTAACAGTGAAATTAAAATTGTCACTAAGGGTTTACTATTACTTACCATGACAACAGATGCTTTGCTCTCTGCAGCGTTTACTGGAGGCTTTTACTTTTATGGCTCTCTGAATCTTCCAGGATAACTTTATTCGGATGTTCTTAGTTTTAGTCACTTTCTGAAACTATTCAAATGCGTTCCAATAAAAGTCTTTTGAAAAACTCATCAAGGTACATATGATGTATGATTTTGGTACTTTCAATGAATTGGCGCTCTCTTTTCATTCCCACATAAGAACCAAATCTTTCAACGCTTTTTGCAGTTGTTAAGTACATATTTTGGCTAACTAATAATTGCTAAGTAAACTAGCAATTTCTTTATTAGCTACCGTAAACTGGTGGTCAACGGGCAGTTGAACTGAATCGAAAGAATCGAATTTACATCGAAACTCCACCTATGTACATATCATAAAT